>JAHSPW020000010.1:10803198-12003198 GCA_019985065.2 Arctostaphylos glauca | reverse complement strand
AGGATCCGGAGAGTCTCGCAGATTTCCGCGCAACTTACGGCATTCCGGACAGTGTCTTCGTAGACCTCGTTCGGCCGGAGGAGAGCGTCACGACAGACGACTCCCAGATCGTTCTGCCCTTGATGGCTATCATCGAGGGCGGCGTGCGCTTCCCGTTCCATCCTTTCCTTCGGCAAGTGCTGAGCGTGCTCCAGTTGACCCCTTCCCAAGTGACTATCAACTTCTACCGAATAGTGGTAGGGGTCATAGAGCTCAAGGAGAGGTACCACCTCGAGTTCGAGGTTGAAGACTTGTTCGGCCTCTACCTAGTAAGCCAGAACAAAGTGGCCAGGACGAAATACCTGAGCTGCCGAACCGGACAAAGGAGGCTAATCAGAGGGCTCCCGGACTCCGACAAGTATGCCAATGACTTCGTCGTAGTCCGAGGAGAGTTCGAATTCGCGTCCGGCGAATTTCGTCAATACTCCATTCCGCGCGTTCCTGGGTTTGCCGGTGAGTCTTTGTATGGTCCGCTGACCTGTTCGTTTCTGCCATTTAGCTCGCTTCTGATTCCTTTATCTTTTTGCAGGAAAAGGAGTTGTCGACTGCCTACGGAGTAAGGCCGACTGGGATAGAATCAGCCGAGCATTCACTGTTCGGAGGAGGTATAGACACTGCTCCGCTCTGCTCGGCTACGTCGAGGTTTACCGGTCAAAGCTCAAGTGCCGAGGAGATTCCAGCAGCAGCGAGAGCTCCGAAGCTCTAAAAGAGAACCGAGCCGACACCGAGGTCATCCAAATTTCCTCAGGTACCTGCTCTCCATCAACCCCGTCAAGTTATAGTCTTTGCTCGTCATTTGACTTCAGTGAACAAGGACTGAGGACATTTATCGCAGAGGCTGCCAACATGCCGAGGAAGGCCCCCGAAGAGGTCACTCTGAAGCTTGCCATCGGCAAAACTACCCAGCAGCCACCCCGTATTGCCGATCCTCAGAAGAAGAGGAAAGGGGCGGAGGAGAGCACTGCTGCCTCCAAAAAGACGAGGGAGTCCGAGGGGGATTCCCGACAGAAGGCCTCTGTGGCCGGGCATTCGAAGGGGGTTGCTATGGCTCCGCCGAAGGCGAGCCAGCCCCCGATTTCAACCGAAGCAACGGGCACGTCAACGCCCCAACTCTTCAAGCCGAAACTCACTTTCCTCGGCCGGCCGTTAACCGTTGACGACACCATCAACGCCGACCCGCTCATGGCGTTGACCTTGGCTGAAGGGATGACACTCCCTAAGGATGCCGAAGCGCTGCCGACGCCGCTGGACCAGTCTTTCCTCGAGATGGCTCGGCTCATGGTCAAGGTATTTTACCCTTTCCTTTTCTTACTTTCGCCAAGTTCTTTTTTTTTTTTTTTTATGCGCCGTGCTGATTATTTTCTTCGGTCTCGTAATGCAGGCGACCCAACATCTGGCTCCCGTGTCCGACGGGCTGATGCGGAAGGCCCATCAAATCCGTGGTCTGAAGACCGCACTCGAGCAGGAGAGTGCGTCAAAGAACATAATTCGAGAAGAGCGGAATGCCATCCGCACGGCCTTGTCCATTGCCGAGGAAAATGGGAAGGCTCTTGCCGTAGAGCTAGAGGCCTCAAAAGCAGACACGGCCAAGAAGGTCGACGAGGCCGATTCCAGAGGCTACAACGACGGCTATGCCGAAGCTCAGGAGAAATTCCTGAGGCAAATGGAGGGCATCAATGCCCAATTGGCCGAGCTTCTGGAGGGGGCTTTCCGTAGCGGCTACTGCCGGGCACTGAAGGCTGCTGGAGTGCCGGAAGGGTCAGCTCTGTACGAGGATATCCCGCCGTACGGAGAACCTTCTGCTGCTGCTGAGCCGGCCAGTGACGGTGCTGCCGTCGCGCAATCCCCGGCCCAAGAGACCGGCCTCCCGGACACGGAACGAGTACCTGACTCTTCCGTCGCCGAAGATGGTGGCCCGGCCGTTTAAGTAGGAATTTAGAGTAGGGCCTGCGCGCCAATTCTATCTTCATTTTGCTTTAATAGCTTTTCATGTACTGAACTCCAAATTTGAATACGAGCAGCTGTTATTTGCCGAACCGTGCCTTTTGTCTCTTCTTTATAATGATCACCGAAGCACCTCGCCGAACAGAGTGTCACAGTGTTTGGACAGTTGAAGAAATTTCAAAAATTTCACAAGTATAGAATAAACCGAACCGTGCCGTGACGGATAACACAGAGGCACGTCGCCGAACGTTTGGAGAAATTTCATAAATTTCACCAAGTAAAGAATAAACCGAACCGTTCAGTAACGGATAACACAGAGGCACGTCGCCGAACGTTTGGAGAAATTTCATAAATTTCACTAAGTAAAGAATAAACCGAACCGTTCAGTAACGGATAACACAGAGGCACGTCGCCGAACGTTTGGAGAAATTTCATAAATTTTACTAAGTAAAGAATAGACCGAACCGTTCAGCAACGGATAACACAGAGGCACGTCGCCGAACGTTTGGAGAAATTTCATAAATTTCACTAAGTAAAGAATAAACTGAACCGTTCAGTAACGGATAACACAGAGGCACGTCGCCGAACGTTTGGAGAAATTTCATAAATTTCACTAAGTAAAGAATAAACCGAACCTGAGGAGTTACAAACTGCTAACAAATCTCGATTACAAAAATAAACGAAAAATGAATAAACTGAAGAGAGTGAGGCCGTAGACCACGCACTTCTCGTGACAAGACAAACAGATAGAGAACTTAATGGAAGTACTTCCTTAAGTTGCGAGCATTCCAAGGTCGGGGAATAGGCGTCCCATCCATGTCTTCTAGTTTGTAGGAGCCGACCCCAATGACCTTGATCACTCGGTAGGGACCTTCCCAATTAGGACCGAGCTTATTTGTACGTTTCGCGCCGACGACCTTTCTCAAAACAAGATCATCCGGTTTGAAAGATCTGGGCCGAATTCTGGCGTTATAACCCTGAGATATCGTTTGCTGATAAGCGGCGATTCGGATCCGAGCAGCTTCCCTCTGTTCTTCGGCCAGGTCTAAGGCCGTTGATAAAGCCTTATCGTTGGTGTCCGGATGAAATCCTTCTGTCCGCATCGTCGGGAGGCCAGCTTCCAAAGGTATAACAGCTTCTGTGCCAAAGGCCAAGGAGAACGGTGTTCGGCCAGTGGAGCGGCGAGGCGTTGTCCGGTATGCCCATAGAACGCTATAAAGCTCTTCGGCCCACTTACCCTTCGCTGCCATCAGTCGTTTTTTGATCCCGTTCAAGATGATTTTGTTGGAAGCTTCGGCCTGTCCGTTACACTGTGGGTATGACGGTGTGGAATTGAAGAAGCGGATCCTGTGCTCGGCGCAGAAGTTGGTAAACAGGTCCCCAACGAACTGCGTGCCGTTGTCTGATATGAAAGCATAGGGGATACCAAACCTTGATATGATATTTCGCCATACGAACCTCTTCACATCTCTGTCTTCAATTTTGACCAATGGTTCGGCCTCGATCCATTTGGTGAAGTAGTCCGTAGCGGTGATCAAGAATTTAAAGCCTCCTGGGGCCACAGGGAATTTTCCAACTATATCCAGCCCCCATTGTGCGAACGGCCATGGACTAGATAGCGGATTGAGTTCTTCGGCCGGCTGATGTATGAGCGTAGAGAACCTCTGACATTGGTCGCAGCTTTTTACCATCTCGTCGGCCTCTTTTTTCATGTTAGGCCACCAATAGCCTTGAGTCAGGGCACGATGCACGAGCGATCGTCCTCCAGAGTGATATCCGCAGCTGCCCGAATGTAATTCCTGAAGAATAGCCCCAGTCTGTTTGGGGTGCACACAAAGCAGATAAGGTGCCGAGAAGGCTCTCCGGTAGAGTTTGTTACCTGGTCCTAGCCAGAACTGGGCAGCTTTGTGAGTGATCTTGTGTGCTTCCCTTCGGTCTTCGGGTAACGCCTCGTCTTGAAGGTACGCTACAATAGGGTCCATCCAACTGGGTTCCTGTGAGATGCAATAAACTGGCTCGGTCGCAGATTTTTCGATGCTCGGCTGTGGGAGGATATCGATAGATACGGTCCTCTGCCCCCCAGCGTCCGTAGCCGACGCGAGACCGGCTAAAGCGTCGGCATGGGCGTTGTGTTCTCTAGAAATCTGCTCCAATGAAAAAGTGCGGAACTGTTTGCTGGCAAGTTGTAAAGCGCTAAGGTAGCGGGACATTCGGTCGTCGCGAGCTCCATACTCGCCGGAAAGTTGGTGAACCACCAACTGAGAGTCGCTGTAAGCTTTAATGTTCTCCGAACCGAGGTCTGCTGCGAAACGAAGACCGGCAAGTACGGCCTCGTATTCGGCCTCATTGTTCGAGGCGAGGAAGTCGAGCCGGATTGCCAATTCATGGACAATTCCCTCTGGTGAAATCAGAACGACCCCGGCCCCGGAACCATGATTGTTGGATGCTCCATCCACAAACATCCTCCAAGAATCGCCATGAAATAGTTGCCATTGAACTGATCCTGCCGACTCTTTGTTCGGCAGTGTGGGCTCTGAATCCGGCGTGAACTCGGCAATGAAATCCGCCAGAACCTGCCCCTTGATCGCTGTCCTCGGCTGGTAATGTATGTCAAAATTGGCCAATTCCACGGCCCACTTTGAGATTCGGTTAGACAGATCAGCCTTACGGAACAGGCTTTTTAGAGGTTGTGAAGTCAAAACCGTGATGGGGTGCGCTTGAAAATACGGCGCAAGCTTTCTGGAAGCGGAGACCAGTGCTAGCGCTAGTTTCTCCAAGGGCAGATATCTGGTCTCGGCACTTACCAGTGTTTTGCTGGTATAGTAGATAGGTAGGTGAGCTCGGTCATCCTGCCGAACAAGAACAGAACTGACCGCGTGTGGAGACACGGCCAGATAGATGAACAGTGGTTCCTTGTCCTTCGGCGTTGAGAGTAGCGGCGCCGAAGACAAGTAGGCCTTCAAATCTAGGAGCGCCTGATCACATTCTGGGGTCCATTCAAAGCTCCTTCGGCTGCATTTTTTCAGAAGCGCGAAAAATGGACGACACTTGTCCGAAGATCGGCTGATAAACCTGTTCAAAGCGGCCGCCATCCCTGTTAACTTTTGAACCCCTTTAATACTGCATGGTGCTGCCAAATTGTTGATTGCAGTGATTTGATTCGGGTCGGCCTCGATGCCCCTTCTGGTGACAAGGTACCCCAGAAATTTCCCAGAACCGACACCGAAGGCACATTTGTCGGCGTTGAGACGGAGCTTGTGCGCTTTCAGAATGTCGAACACCTCCTGTAGGTGTTTGAGGTGCTCGGCCTCAAATTTGCTCTTGACCACCATATCGTCGATGTAGGCCTCCATCGTGTCTCCAATCTGTTTGCCGAACATCTTCGTCACCATCCGCTGGTATGTAGCCCCTGCGTTCTTCAAGCCGAAGGGCATAACTTTATAGCAAAACAACCCGTGGGGACTGATGAAGGCTGTCTTCTCCATGTCCGGTCCGTGCATAGCAATCTGATGGTACCCCCGGTATGCATCCATAAAACTGAACCGAGAGTGCCCAGATGTAGCGTCGACGAGTCGGTCGATCCTCGGTACCGGGAAGCAGTCCTTGGGGCATGCGTCGTTCAAATTTGTATAGTCAACGCAGACGCGCCACTTGCCATTTTTCTTCTTTACAACGACGGTGTTTGCCAGCCAGGTAGGGTACTGTACTTCCTTGATTGCCCCCGCTTCCAACAGTCGGTCGACCTCTTCGATGACTGCATCAGTATGGATCGTGGCCGAGCGTCGCGGTTTCTGAATGATGGGCCTGCTGGATCTGTCCACATTGAGGTGGTGACAGATAAACTCTGGATCGATGCCCGGCATCTCATACGGTGTCCATGCGAACACCTCAATGTTTTTCCTGAGGAAGCAAGTCATGGCTTCCCGTTCGGCCGGAGATAGGGTTGATCCCAACAGAAAATTTCTGTCGGTATTGGTGTCGTCGGCCGGTACTGTGATCAGATCCTCAACTGCTTTCTCTGCAGCTGGTGCGCCGACATCGTCCAGGAGGGGAGCGTCCGGCGCCTCCACCCATTGGACCTGTTCGGGGCAGACCTTGCTCTTGATCGCCGCCACATAGCATTTTTTGGCGGCTAATTGATCGCCCAGCACTTCTTCGGGTCCCCATGTTCCGTTGAAACGAAGGACTTGATGATATGTCGAGGCTACGGCCCCAAGCTTGTGCAGCCAGACGCGGCCGACGATGGCGTTGTAGGGGCTCGGCACATCGACGACCACGAACTCGACCTCTACGGTCCTTGTGCCCGTGCGGATAGGGAGTGTGATCTTACCGAGGGGCCAAACAGGAGCCGAGTTGAACCCTACCAGCGGCACCTCGGTAGGTGTGAGGTCGGCCTCCTGTAAGTGCAATGCCTTGAACAGGGGGTAATACATGACCTCGGCCGAACTCCCCTGGTCGACCAGTATTCGGCGGACCAGCGAGTTGCCGAGGGTGAGAGAGACGACCAACGCGTCATTATGCGGCATCTGGAGGCGTTGAAGGTCTCGATCAGAAAATGACAGGTTCCCCCCAGAATGGCTGTCGAGATGCGGACGTTTGCTTCCCGCACTTACGGACATGACCTGCTTGCCGCATGCCGCACGCCTGATCTCGGCCCGAAGAGTCTCCTCGGCTGCTGCATCCATCATTCCGTGGATGACATCGATCACCCGGACTTCCCCACTGTTCTCTTTCTCCGGTTCTGTCTGTGGCCCGGCTTGTGTTTTCTCTTCGTTGATGAACTCCTTGAGGAGTCCCTGCGATACCAACCGTTCCAGGAAATCCTTCCACGCTCGGCAGCGTGTGGTCAAGTGACCCTTCTCCCTGTGGTACGAACAACGGTACGGAGAGTCCGGCGTCTTTCGCTGCTCTCCCATTGTCCGCCTCGGCCACTCAAAGTACGGCTCATTCTGTATCTTCTTGAGGATCTCGTATGTCGGGATCTTGAAGACCGTCTTCACCGTAGCAAACTCGAACGCCCGAGGTCCCTTATTCTTCCCAGAGGACACCACGTTCACACTCCGGCGCGAGCCGTGTGGTGTATGCTTGTTCCCTTCCCCCTGACGGGGATGGTTTTGTTCGGCCTGACGCCGCTCGCTGCGTGCCTCCTCCAACCGGCAGTGGTTGTCAATCCGGGCCATGAGGTCATCCATGTCGGTAGGATTGGATAACATGAGGTCCTCGAACAGCCGGCTTCGGTGATCCAGTCCGAGCTTGAATGAAGTCACAGCAATAGCAGGGTCGCAGCCTTGAATCTCATTGAAGAGCTCCCAGTACCTAGCTGCGTACTGCCTGAGAGACTCATTCGCCGACTTACGAAGTGCAAGGAGGGAGTCGACTCCTTTCTTCTGCCTGCTGCTGGTGACGAACCGAGCCAGGAAGGCGAGGGATAGGTCCTTGAAAGATGGGATGGAACCCTTCCGCAGTTTGTCGAACCAGAGGAGCCCCAGTTCCCCCAAGCTGGAAGGGAAGAGCTTGCACATCAGAGCGTCGTCAGTGCTGTAGAGAGACATCATCTGCCGAAAGTGCACCAGGTGCAGGTAGGCATCTGTCTTGGGGTCATACTTACTGAACTTCGGGGGGTTGAAGCCACGTGGTGGACGCACCCCCTCTATCTCCCTGGTGAAGGGAGAAGAGATGAGCTGGTCGTGGATGATGTCGCACTGTGAACGTGCTGGCCGAACCTCCTGTTCGGCTCTCTCCCCCCTTCTAGCCACGAGTTGTGGTCTCAGGTCACGTCCACCGTGATACCGAGGAGAACGTCCTCGGCGGTTTTGACGTCTTGATGGGGATTGATCCCTTCGACCGCCATACCTTCGATCCATTTGAGTCTCATGGGTCGGGGTGACGTCCGAAGGTGTTGTCGGTGGAGAGTGCGACTGAGTGCTGCTCACTGGTTGAGCTCCCAGCCTTTGGTGAACCGAGACCCTCCGCGTTCCCCGTTCGGCGTCCGAACGGCTTCCAGATGGTGCGGTCCTGGTTCGTCCCCGGCCCCGCGTCTCGTTGATCGCGTCGACCTCGGTTTCGACTCTCAGTCGTTCGAGGGCCGGACGCTTGTTCCTTTCTCTTTGCTCCGGAGAGCGTGTCCTGCGGTGCCTTCGTCGCCGAGCCTGCGACGTCTCGCCATTCTGGTCAGGTTTGATGGCAACTTTGAGTTGCGCAATTTCCTCCCTGACCAGTTGAAGTAGCTGATCACGTTCTGCCAGTCGAGCCTCCAAGCGCTCGACGTATGCCCTGTCCCTCAGATCAGCAGGAGGAGGGGGTGGAATGGCTGGTAGGACTGAAGGTTCAGTTCCGGTGACCACCATTGTTGATTCAGGTAAAGTTTTAAGGTGAGGATTTGAGGATGAGAAGCCAGAAGGATCTCCCACTGTGGTCGCCAAATTGTGGAGTCTGGAATCCACTCTTGACTTCTCGGGTTGTAGAATCGGGTTTCTTCGATCGATCTGCAACACACTCAACACTAAGTTAGTGCACACCGGGGGGTTGGATCTCCGGTGGGCACTCCGACAATCAAGTTAGCTCTCTGGAAAGAATGAAAGCAACTTGAAAGTAGTTTAAGCGCGAGTATGCATGTACCTTGGATTTAGAGTGCCGTCGGGATATTTATAGAATAGGAATCCAACCGTCTCCGGAACGTCCGGCCCAGTATGTAGGACGTGGTCCGAAGAGTGTGGGAACGTTGGCACGTGTCCCACGCCGAAGCGGATCGGAAGGATGTGCTTTGCACGTCTTCTACCACGCGTCCCACGTTCGAGTGAGTTGGAAAGGTGCGCCTGCACGTCCCTTAGAAAGCGGAGAACGTGTGTTCGTGCTTTGGAAATTGAATTATCGGGCGTTTCTGAGACGACCTGGTCAAGAAGCCGCCCCAAGGGGGCCGAAGATCTGTGCGGATTGCGATCCCACTGTTCGGCAGGGCCGAGATCCAAACCCGTTCGGAACAGCCGAGCAAATGCTCCGGCCGGTAGAGTGTTCGGCCCAACCCAGGTGAGTTTGGGCTTCGTGGAGCCCCTGAGTATGGTGCAGCTGGTCATGGGCCGGGGGCCCATCAATGACTATTCCGGCCTACTACACAAACACAAACAAGAACGCAAACAACATACAGATCAAACCTACAGGTTAGGGTCAACTTTGTGGATACGATTAAACTCATGGAAGAACACGTTCTACTCTTGAAAAAGACATAGTTGGAAACATGACAGAGGAGAGCCAACGTTTGGTAACACTGGTGGTCGAAAACACGGTCCAACATAGGGGTCGGAACCATATTACTTGGATGGGAGCACCATAACATTGGAACAATGAATTTTGACTTACAGGTAGCGCTTGTGATGACCTGAGATTGAAATTTTCGAAATGAATTTTGAGACAAACGGTATTGTCAGACATTCGTGTTGAAAATTATATAATGACGAACTTAGGTGGCGACCTTGAGTTTCATTTCAGACATATTATCGGATTATATAAATTTTTTCACTTACATGTTAACTGTGTCCGCTATGCATTGCACATTTATGCATACTCTATTTATGGACATAAATTAAAAAAGTATGGGTAGAATTATTTATTGAGTCTCATTGCTCATGGCGTAATTTCTCTACTCCTAGCTTTTCACACTGGTACTGAGAACAACACAGAAGTACCCAAGTTCCTTGGTTTACTTAAACTAGATTTTGTGCTTTGTAATTCTATGTTCCAAATATAATTTCTTTTTATTCTAAATATTTTGTATTCCAAACTCATATTTTAGCAATTGTAAAATGAAATGCTTGATTGTGCTTTTAGTCATGTTTTTTTTACTTAACATCTTCGAAATTCAGAGTGAGGCAAATCTATTCATGGGCAAGTCGTGAAAAGGTACTGAGTTTTGTTTTGTATTTTTTTTTTAATTTGCCCCCACTCACTCACTCACTCACTCACTCTCTCTCTCTATACAAGGCAAAAGGCAAAAGTAACGGGCAAAACATTGCATTTCTGTCTTCTAATTTCCGGTTGCCTATCATCATCACACTTTTCTTTCCAGCTACACAGCATAAACTCTTCTCTCTCTCTCTCTCTCTCTCTCTCTCTCTCTCGCACGCCAAACCAATGCGTTTTTCTGATTTCTCTTCTCTCTCACTCAATTTTAGATTTCCACTTCTCTTCCTTTCTATTTGGCTTTCTCTCTCTGATTGTATCTCTCATTTGGATTGAAAGTGGTAACAAGAATTCCATAATAAATTCCAGCCATTTTCAAAAGAAGAGAAGGTAAGCATTCTGTCGATTTTAATTTTTTCAATCTATAAAATGTCCTCACAAATCTTAGCTATCTATGGTTTTTTTCCATTCAAAATCATCAACACAATATTCAGAAACCTTAATACTTGAAAACCCTCAATTTTCAAAGCCCTGTGTTTTTAAAATTCCTATTGTTGAAGTCGCAAAATTTCAATAGTAATAGTGGCTTTATTTTCTTGCTCAAAAAGGTGTTTGAGGTTCTATTATATTTAGCTAAGAAACAATTTTAGAAGCATTTTCCAATACATTATGAATGTTGTAAGAAGTTAAATAAGAAAACTTGGATCCGCCCTAGCTTGACCCCAGTGATCATAAATTCTGGATCAGTCCCTCCCTGGCATCACAGATCACATATAATGAGCATGTTTTGTTTGTTAAGCCAATTTTGAAGCTTCAATTGACGGTACTAGTTCTACGACAATTCTTACAATTGTGTTTGACGAGAAGCCCTTGTTAGTAAAGGAGGAAACTCTTTGTTTGTACGTGATTTTCAAGTAATAAAATAAACTTCCAAACTCTCAATCACTCAAACCACTGGGGTAATAAATATCAAATACAAAATAGCATTGTTGCATTCCCTATAAAGTCATTATTAATGGAGGAACGATACGAACTTACAAATCTCGAGGTGTCCCTTGCCTTGGCTGGAGTATCAAGGCTTATAAAGCAAAACAACAACCTGCAGCATCTCAGGATAACTATGTTAAGCAAGACCAAATTTTTGCGTAAGCCAATACCACGTAGGCTACTAATTAATACAGCTTACTAACTACTTATGCTTTGACTAAAAAACGTCCATAAAACTCACCAGCTTCTTAATATTTGATTCAGCAAAATGGTTAAACCTATACTCCACAATGACGTAAACAATACTTGTTTTGATTTAATCGTTAGTGTATTGATTCGGCAGGGACTAGATCTTTTCATTCAAGCTCATTTTCATTCCACAATAATGTAAGTAATCATTTAAAAAAACCAACAAGTCTATATTTGGCTCAATAGGCAATAATCAGTAACTAAACGAACTTAAAACGTACGTAAACTACCTAGTAGTGTGGTATGGGTGAAGCTGCTTTAAGGTTTTCAAGCTATTGTTGTGAATCTCTCTATTTTATCACTGTATTTTTCTTAAATGCAAAAAAGACTTGCACAGATACGTGCAAAATCAGTGTCATGGGAGGAAAATAGATGGCATGGCAGAGTAGATCAATTGCTAGAACCTGCCTTTCTTTCTTCGCCTGCCAAGAAATATAACAAAACGAGATACTGACTCTCCTGTGATGAGTTAGGGGCCTTCATCACGCCTAATGGGCGGCTTAATCCGTTCCTGTAGTATCAACAAGAGCCATCTACTTGGCTTCTGCACTAGAGCGAGCAACCATGGATCACTTGCTTAACCACTTGCTGAATGTGCTTCCTTATTCACCTCTGAAAATGCTAGCCACAATGTAGGCACAGAAGTACAAGTTCCCACATTGATATTGCTAAAAGTATCTCTTGATGCATGCTTCCTTAGTTCCTTATAAATCAAACATGTGTAATTACAGCGGAAACATCTGAAGATTCTATTGTGATAATATTCCCCGTCAAATGAAATCCTTTCATGATGCTTTATTTATGAGTTCCATGTCAAATTGCTTTTGCTACATGGATAACAGAAAATGAAGTTAACTGATCTGCCTTGAGATGGTCTAAGAGCGAACTCCAGAAGAAGGGTATTGCATTTCAGCAGCTGATTCAATCAATCAAAACTTAAATGGAAGGATGACTCTGTGCTTGTACTTTCTTGCAGACACAGTATAAGCATTAAACTGAAAGAATTCACTGTTAAAAGCTTTGAAATTGCTGGAAAATGGATACATAACAACTATTGAATTGATAAAACTAGATGATGCAGAAAATAAATAAATATGATCATCCACGAAATCCTTTAAATGGAGAACATAACTGTAATTGCTCCCAAACTAGCAAAGAAGACAAGAATAAAAGAATATTATCGAGCCCCCGAGAAGGAAGGAACCCATGCATACTTTCTCATCATTTCTGATAAGGTATGACACGGTATATGAGGAAATTTCAGCTTTAAAGAGATCTTCACAAGGGAAAACTAAAGGATTTAAGCCAATCACAACCTGGGATTGAGTACCATCTCTAGCCTAAAGTTCTCACCTTCCGTAAGGATTTACCAGCCGCGAAAGCTCATCAACTCAAATAACCACGTCACCTGATCCAGTGGTATCTGCCAAAGCAGATTCTTCATCCTCTTCCAAGTTTCAGGGCTAAACTGGTCTCTTTATTGGAATTTTCAACTTCCTACACCTCAGATTTTGCTTCCTCATGTCCCTGATTCCTAGAGGAGTTTTCTCCAGAATTAGCAAGCAACCAAGCTTCATGAATTTGCAAAACATACTCCAAGTGCCACAAAACTTCTCCCATTGTTGGTCGACATTTTCCCTCATCCACAAGAGATTTTTCTGCAATCTCCCCAAATCTCTTCAACGATTCCGGAGAATATTTTCCTTTGAGTTGTGGGTCAACCGTTGCCACCTCATTGCCCATTCAGCAAGGTTAATCTGGTCTTTTGGCAAGGTAGGATTTATAACAGCTCGTGCACAAACAACTTCGAACAACACAACACCGAATGAGTAAATATCCGATTTCTCAGTCAACTGCTGTTGTCTGAAGTATTCGGGGTCAAGATAGCCAAAGCTTCCTTTGATTGCAGTACTAACATGGGTATGTTCCAAAGCAGGACCAGTTTTCGCCAACCCAAAATCTGCCATTTTCGCAACAAAATCCTCATCCAACAATATGTTTGTTGTTTTAACATCTCTATGGATGATTCCCCTCTCTGATCCCGTGTGAATGTAATGTAGGCCTCGTGCAGCCCCGATGCAAACTTGTAACCGATTTTTCCAAGTCACAGGAGGGAGGTTAGTGCCAAAAAGGTGACTTCTAAGGGTCCCATTAGCCATATACTCGTAAACCAAGATCATCTCGCTCCTTTCATCACAGAACCCAATCATAGACACAAGATGCCTATGTCTTAACCTAGATAGTATCTCAATCTCTGTTTCGAACTCTGTAAGGCCTTGTTCCAATTGTGGGTTGGCCCGTTTAATGGCCACGAGGGTCCCATCTTTGGTCTCCCCTTTGTACACTTTCCCAAATCCCCCTATTCCAATCACTAAACTATCGTCGAAATTATCCATTGCTCCTTTGATCTCTGACTAGTGTGAACCTCCTACCAACTCTAGCAGTAGATAAAGACCCATTTGGAGTCTGACTTCCTAATGATCCCTTGGCATTCACAGCCCTATGCACAAGGAACAATGGCCACCAACCGGGAGTTTTGCTTTTGGCCTCATCAGTTTATTATTCCGCTTGCTTTTGCAGAAACAAAAGATTAACACCATTACAGCTCCCAAAATAGCAACAGAAGCTATACCTACTACAATTCCTGCCCAGAGGGTTAGACTTATTGGATTTTGTTGTCTTTTGTTGGACCATAGCTCTCTATGTGGGCAAGATTCCCATTTTGACTCAACTTGAAAATCTCCAAGCCATTCAAGAAAGCATCAGTTCCTGCAGCACCAGCAGCCGTGTCAGGACCCAGTTGTATCCAAATGGTGTTAGTTTTGGGTGACACCACATCAAAATAATCCTGGTAGCCTTGTTTTTTCCTCTTGCTCGCACAAAAACATTGAAATTGTCAGCTGCAGCCCGGTTGTTTATGTAGATTCTGAAAATCCTCTGGTTTGCCTTTGTCAAAATATAGCTCACAGAAATGCAACCGGATCAAGTAATTGAAATTGGGATCCACTTGGAATTTCCATGTCATGTTGAACCTTTTTTCCAAGACTGCAGTCTTGGACATGGCTCTTGCTGTTTCATACGCTAGAAGAGGAGCTACTTAGAACTCGTTGGTAGAAGCATATGTAATCGTAGAACTGTTCTTAATTTCTGAACCAGCATCTATTGTTACCATGTATCCAGAATCCAAATTCCACATTATCCAAAGTTCATCATCAATGGGTTTTATCTCAGAACCCCCAACGTTTAACCTATACATAGTTTCAATGCCTCGTTTGCTTAAATCCAATGAACTGTTTGCACCATTTCCACCCACTTTGTTTACAGAATTAACGAACTCTGTGTTACAATCGGGATGATTTCTATGGCATTCACAAATCCAAATGATCCTTTAGCTGGGAAGAACTCAATGATTAAAACATCAATAGCAACGTTCAAGAAATACTCCTTGATCAAAGCAAAAGAACTTGAATTCCCCCGAGTTTTGCAAGTATGATCTCTTGAGCAAAATCTCGCCATAAACATTGAACTCGGAAACTAATTTGAAACCATTTGCCACAATAGAAAATAAAGAGTCGTTTATGCTGTAATTTGGAGAGGAGAGGGGATAAACATGAAGCCTAACAAAGGAATTACCCTGGGCGCCTTCAAATGTGTGATTGAGAGTATCAGTAAATATCCAGGCCGTTGTATAGAGTGGTGCATAGGCTGAATCCATTTAAGGTGATACCAGAACTTACAGCTATATTGCTATCAGGGGCTAAGTCACCAATCCATCTCCTCCCTTCCACATTGACACTTCCATTTGCACAACAATTTATGACAAAAGTATTTGCCTCAGCTTCCCCAATTCTAACAAACATAAATACTACCACCACAAAAAGTAGGCCCCAAACCCCCATCCTTAAGACCTTCATGATTTGGCACTCCCTTTAAGAAACTGGGTTTTTTTCCCCCTATTTCCCCCCCTTTTTAAACTGATACACCAGCTTAAAATGTAACCACTGAAAATTGTTTAAACATAAGCATAGAACGGGAAAAGGCCTGAACTTGAATCACATTAACAAACTACTGAATCCAAGAAATCAACAATGGCTAATGAAAACCATACGGGCACTTGATTTCCTTCAATGGTAGCACGAAAGAAATTGAAAGACTGATAGAGACCGACGTTGGAGTTTCTTCAAACAGCTTGTCAACAATCCACAGAACCGCACTAACTTCCGGATCTGATCCAAGAAAAATCACAGGAAAGGGCAAAAGCCGAAAGGAGAAGCAAAGTTGGTAATGTAGTTTGTCGATCTTCAAGAGAAGGGAGGTGGTTTTGAAAATAAGGGCTTCCATTAATATTTGTGAGAGAAATCATAAAATAGTGGGTTGAAGTTGGAACAGACTGGAAACTTTCATGTGAGTTGTTTCTTCTTCTATTGTTTTGTTTCTTTCATGGAAATAAAAGGTGTGAGAATCGGACATTTTCCAACTACTTTATTGCAGAGGAGAAGTTGTCGTTGTGGCACAAAAAAGCAGAGAGGTCCGTCCACCCCTTACTGTGTTTTCGGAATCGTCCAAACTTTTTATTTCTAATAAAGACTATGACATGTAGCCACCCATGCACTTTAGAAAAATTAATTTGCTTGTAATTTTTTTAGTATTCAATTAAGTAGGGGGTCTCAAACTTGAAAGTTTTTTTTACTGAAATTTACTTTCTTGCAAATTATATCCTATCAAATTTACAAAATTATGCGTCACAAAAAAATCTGAAGATTTTTAATTTGCATTGTGGTAATTATTGAATTAGTGCTTTATTTTTTTGTCCTCATTGAATTTTTTTGTTTTGTATTTTTTTTTTTGTAGATTATTAATTCGTTTCGATAAGAGATTTTAGAAAAGTAAAAAATTATGTCAAAAAAATAGAAAAGATAAAAAATAACCAAAACATGATTTTTTTTAGTTTATTTTTCATGTTTAGTTTATTTTTTAAGGTTTTGGAGATATTTTGATATTTTTTATATTATTTTTATCGAGACAAATTAATATTTCACAAAATATTGATAAAAAATAACAAATACAAAAAAAGAGGATAAAAATAAAAATTATTTATTTATTTAAGTACATCAGTCGGTACACCAAGCAGTGCAATATTAACTATATGTGTGTTTAAAAGTATACATTGTTTAAGATACTTTATTTTCTTTTTACACGGTAAAATATATATCAGAACTATAATGGTACGTATGTTACACATATTTATTATATTATATTGACATATGTTAGTCTAATGTATTTAATGCCTCTAATCTTAAGTGTTTGTGCACACAAAGCAAATACGAAAGAATGTGTAGCCCTCGAATTAAACAACGCTTGAACACATGTACTGAATAAGATAAGTGTACCTTGTATGACAGCTGGGTCATACTCCTCTTCCTATCTCTGAAGAGAAAATATTTGGCCGCCTGAGACCTAATTTTAGTTGCCTCACCTGTTCTAACTAGATCCTTATCTTGGGCGAGCTTGCCAGCTATCCTACTTGACTTGCCCTAAAGCTTGTCCCAGTTGCCCCCTGCATTACTTGGTGACCTTGCTACTTTTGAGGGTGAGGTTCTCATTGCAGTTATAGCACGTGCTATCAGTCATATCCCACAGAGGCCCGAATACTGCCCCTGACTGCTAGCAGTTGGAAACTGACTCCTGCTCTGACTGAACTAACCAAATCCAATTCCAAAACGTACCCTCCTCCATAAATGCAAAATTGCAGCAGTTCTGAGATTCAAAATTCGAACAGGTCGCTTGAGCAGTTTAAAAAAACAAAGGTAGCTCAAGCATTCTATAGCTTGCTCGAGCGGTTTCTGAATAACAAAGCCGAATTAAAATGAAATAAAATTTATACTATTAATAGAAAAAAAATTATTAATTAAAAGGTACTTATTACAAGCTTAACGTACATCCACATGGGAAAGAGTTAGAGGATGCATTACGAATGAAGAGAGAATATGAATAGGCAACTATATTTGTCACTTTCAAAGATATGCCCAATATCAAAAGACAAGACCGTAGAACTCCCCAAGATTAACCAACCACCTGTAACTTGTTAATATCGCTTTATATATATATATTGGAAAACCCTTCCTTGATAACGAGCTAAATTGACTTCATTTGCATAAAAATGCATTCATCCTTTGTCCAAAACTGTCTAGACGGGACTTAATCCCCATCCGGACAAGAAATTTGGAGACTCTGGTTGGTTCTCCTCCAGATGACTCTGTGACTCTCCCATCTGGAATTTATGGCAAACTCAACACAAACCTAGGAGAGGTTACTTAATTGTATTTTGGAAAAACCTAGTTACTTAAACTTAGCTTGATCATTGTAAACCAAGGAGGAAGGAAGGCACTTCAACATAAAGCTTTATTTCTTTCACTTACGAGGACCTAACAGTATTTGTAGGCGATGACGGGAAGTTTGGGGGGGCCTCCGTTTATCTCATTCACAATGTTTTGGTTTTAAGGTCTACTTTGTTTTATTGTTCCTCTATGGGTTTTTAAATTTTACCGCCAACACATAGTTTAACACATTTATTAATTATGTGAACAAAAGATAAGTTAAACCTTTTTTGGGTAATGAAGTGTAAAATTAAAGAGGCTAAATGAATTTACAAATCCTAAGAAACTAGACGAGAAAATTAGTGAATACCGCATACATTAACACAATAATATTTATTTAATGTTGCGTGAAAAAGGATGTCCAATGATAAAAAATTACAATCCCACAGAATTGTAATTCTAATACAGCCTTTCCTAATACAGTCTCAAACAAACATATCCACAAACCATGAAATCGCCAAGAAGTCAAAATACAGTTTTGGTTCTGTCAAATATACAAAATCCCACTCTCATTTCATTTGTGAAACACATTCCCAATATATAGAAAGAAATGTGTAGAAATGAGGTAAACTGAGACCACGAGAATAAATACAATATATATATATATATATATATATAAATACAATATATATATATATATACAATATATATATACAATATATATATATATATATATATATTGTATATATATATATATATATATATATGAAAAAGAAGGCAGCAAGTGCTACAGCTCCATACAAATGACTCCTACAAAAATATAGTTTTATTTTTAAAGGACAAACCAGAGAGGGAAAAATACTCTACATATACACCTATTGCTCAAGAGGTATCCACTCAAGTTCTAGATCTAAATCACCAGATTCCACATTCTGGAGCTTCAGTGATACCTCCTGCTTCACCTTGCCGTCGATTATGTTTACAGTGCTATTCTCTTTGAGGGCATTGTCATGTGATTTCAGCCATTTCCCAATCTGCATATTTCCAAACATTCCGGCATCCCCAAAAGCCATTGCAGAGGTTATCATAGGTTGGATATCAACCTCGGCTTCCCCCATGATATCATCCGCTGAAAATGTGTCATGATCATACACTTGCTGCAGTTCCAAATGATGATGAGACTTATGAGTTACAACCCTATAATGGCTAAGGTATAAAGGAATATTTGAACCATTCTGATTGGCGATCAGTATTTATTTTCATTGGAAAAAGGAGTTGTCTAGTTCAAGAATCACATAGATCACATTTATTTTTTCCATTTATTTACCCACCAATTCACATATACAGACAGCAAGAATTTGTTGAAGGATTTAGTACATTTAATCAGTCTAAAACTCATCTTATCAGCTTATAAAGGTTTGGCCTAACTATATCATTGGATTATTTTTTCATCCTTATTCAGATTTTTGTACATGTATTTATTTTGCATCAAATTTTTATGTACTATTGGTTCGTCCCAACAAGAAGAATTAGACAAAGTAAAAAAAGTAAACCAAACTTGAAAAAATTATCACAAAAAATTCTGTCTGCTTTGTATTATTTTCATCACTAGTAAATTTTTTAAAGCTTTTTTATCATAATTTTTTATTTTGAGATTCCTCTCGTTGAGACAAATCAATAATCCATAAAATTATAACGCAAAATTAATAAATGCAGGAAAATTTTGAATAAAGACCACAAACAAAAAATACAAAAAAAGTTGGCCCAAAATAGTCCTTACAAGCAGTGAAGAATCAAATATATAGGATTATCCAAAACAAAAGGGAATGAAAAGCACAGGAAGAAAGAAAGAATAGAGCAGTTCTAATAATGAAGAAGGCGCAGGAAAGGATAGGCATACCAGTTTTACTGGCCCAAAGTCCTGAGGAACAGAAAGCATGAGTTCCTCATTCCATACAGGATTCAAGTTGCTCTTTATTATGGTTGTTTGGGCCTTCTAATAATAGGAAGTAACAAGAAACTTTCAGGAGCAAGAAGTGAAGCAACTTCTTTGACACAAATTAAAGCTGTAATCTGTAAGTTGCACAATTGATGAATCAAACAAAGGTGCACGAATAAGGTGCTGGCAAATGAAGCACCTTTGGCAGGAGTTACGACAATCGCTCAACCAATTACAGATTTGGAGTATTCAATATAGACCACCACGGTTTAGGACAAGTATGAACTTGTACATAAGCTGCGTGGGAGGTAAATTTGGATACTACAAAGGACTCTGACATCTATAGAACAGATTTGCAATAGAGAGCCAGTTGACCGAACGCCAGAGAGGTCGGCACCGTCCATTCGAAGACAAGATGAGTGGTCAGCAAGGGACTCCGCCTACTGTGCGAGACCATCTTGGCTGAGGACAAATTTTCCTCAGCCTAGACGGACAATGTGCCGACCACGTTGCATTTAGACTACGCACACAAAAACATGGGGATGATAAGTTAAATCAATCACCCAGGACGGGAATTTGATTTTAAGAAATGCACTTGAGTATCAACAAATCAACACTCAAATAGGGCATGTAAATAGGGCATCACTCCAGTAGCAAACAGATCGATTAATTGCAGAAATACACCATACATAAGTCCATAAGCAGTCACTCATTTTTTGTTTTCACTTAATCCTTGCTCAGCAGAACATCGTTTTCCGAAAATACACCCTCTATTGCTAAGTTAGCCATCGGAGGACATTCCCGTCGACCACTTTCGGTCGAGCAACAGTGCTCTCCATCGGACTCGTGTAGGATTGCAGAATCCAGTCCCCACAACTTGTAACAAAAACAAGGCTCACCCCTCACAATCCCTTTTTTACTTTTGCTTTTCTAGTTGCAATTATTTTTTCTGCTGATACATTTTTAACTACTATCCTTATGAGGTTGTTACGACTTGTCTTGATGGCAAGTACTAACCAACCCCAATGAAGTAGCACGGGATCTAGTAAAAAAAATCAGTTAAGAAAGGTGGAGGTAAGGACCATATTACAATCTCTCAAACCTTGTTCTAAGCGGGATAATGGAAGTGATTTATTTGTCTGCTATCTCTCAAATTTCTTTTAAGGTACTGCACTAAAATCCAGAGTTGGATTCTGAATATGTAGCAAGACTTCCTTAAGTGGACTATAGACCAGTTATTCCAGTTCTTATTTACAAGAAAATCAAAATGGAACTAGAAGAAAAAAGAGTATGGACCTTGTTTCAGGTTTTTATCGCGAAGCGCCAATGATAAAATGAAAGTTAGGGGACCAACCTGCTTCCCAAGGGTCAGTACAACATAAGGATCACTTGACAGCATATCTCTGATTGCTAAATTGGTGCCTCTTAATACTTTGACCTTCAACAATCCAATAAATTCAACCATGCCATCCTGCCATCAGTTTCAATGTAAGCTGCTTGATAAGTTATTCGCTGCAGCGCCATAAAAGTTACTGAAACCGTATTGCACTGATTATGCTGTTATGACAGCCAAACTAAGGGTAAATTACTTTGAAATGCCCTGAGGTTTAGCTTAGAAGACTCCCGATGTATGGAAAATCCACATGCACTAACCTCCCAAGTCCCACGTTAAAGTTGAAGAATGAGGGGTCCATAGGTCAATTTGGAATGAAAAATAACAAAAAATAAAAGAAATATCGCATTCAATTAATGGTAAACAATCAAGTACTATTGATATTCAAGCACTACTTTTAGTGTGTACAATAATGGAAAAAAGACCAAGAACCCCCACACTAAATTTGTGGGGGTGGTGGGTGGTGGAGCTGTGCACTGTAGTAGTGTGGGGGTTCTTGGTCTTTTGTCCATTATTGTATAGCAGCAACAACTAAAATCCAAACCCTTTCCTTTCTTCTTGTAAACTTGCAGACCAGTTATCAAGCCAAATCAAACGACTTGCATTGGGTTCAATTGATAAGCGAACATATGAGCACCAATACAGATATTGTTGCCAACATACTAATGGTTCGGGAAGAATGATTCTGGTGGATGGTGATTCGAAACTGGTTACTGGTCCGATTGCTCGCATCAGATTCTTGGCTCTTTTGGTCATCTATGTAGGTTCTGGTAAAGATTGTGGGGTGTTGACTTTTGCGGGAGTAGGTTTGATCTTCACTACAATGTGTATGTGTATATGTGAGTGTGTGAATGTGAGCGTATATGAGAATGAGAGAGAGAGAGAGAGAGAGAGAGAGAGACTACCACAAAATCACTAAAAGTTATCATTTTTCATCAGTGAACAATCTAGGCAAAAGGCTCAGGACTATTTTATCCCCTCAGTCCTATGTCGTCGGTCCCTTCTTCCATTCTGGGATGTCCCAATATGTATGTCCTTTTTGCATTCAAATGCAATTAGTCCCTTAAATGTTGGAATCCCCAAACAGGAAGAAGAACATGGGACAGAGGGAGTGTCATTTATCTGCTTTGACATTCTAGAAATTCAAATATTCTTTCGATACAACAATCACTCGAAAAGGAACCATTGGTTAAGTGCTGAAAACTCCACCCGTTAATACTAATCTAAAGGTTATACGGTTGAACCTAATAAGGCAGGCATTTTGTGGACTTAAATGGCCAATTTTTGGTATGTATCCAATCTACCCTACCAGAAACTCATTAAATAGGACTAAACTGGGAGTAGTTTTACATGTACCTTCACATACACATGACTAATGACTTTTACTTGTATGATTGCTTCAAAGATGTCAACTGTGATAATACAGTAAATCACATTCCCTTATAGAATAATGTAGCATATCTTAGTTAGTCTGAAATTTGATGGGTAATTTTAGTAGAATATAAAGTATCCATATCATACATTTTATCATGGCAATCCATTTTTTGTTTTCCTTTACTCGTAGGTGGCCTGATCTAGTAAAGGTTAATTTCTTCTTTAATGAGGTCATGTTTGAGAAAGCAATACTAGTTTATTCCAGTGATGGCAATATGATCAATTGTTCATTGTCAGTAGTTAAGGCAGTTAAAAATGGGGGCGCAGTAGGCACCTGCTCAATTTTGAAACAACATACTCTTGTCGCTTGCAGGCTGAAACTTGGGTTTTAGATCCGTACAATCTAAGAACTAATAAACCCGATAGCAATAAGTTTTATAAGACATAATATGTATTTGCAGGGTGAAAAGTTGCAACAAATGGACCAGTGGCTAGTTCATTGTATGCATCCTGTACACATTATCAGCATACATAGCAGCTATACAAGGCACCGTGCAGGTTTTTCAGATTTTTTAACCCAAATAGTTCAAAAAATTTACCGATTTCTCTGATGAGCTGGAGCTTCGAAAGCTATCCATAATCTTTCTGGATACACTTGCTTGGAGAGAGTTCTTTCTGGAAGGAATTGACGTGATCCGCAAGCTAGGTTTCAAAAACTCTTGGAGATCATACTTAGACCTGCCAAACATAAGCAAAGCGAAAATAGAAAAGGTAAAAGAAGTGAATAGTTAAAATTACCAAACTCCGGACCCTGCTAACTATCCACCAGATCATATGCCAAATGGGACTAACCATTCATCAACCAAAATTAAAACCAAGCCAAGCCAAGCTGAGGCGAGAGTTGAGGCAGACCAAATTAAAACAGGGAAGACAAGCCCTTTTCTAGTAAACTGAAAGTCAAGTACAATACTAGTTACTTTGACAACTATCATCTCAAATCAGTATTCTAGCGAGCTGGTGACAAACCATTTAAGTTTGAACTAAGTGAGAGATGAAGACCACGGAGATTCCACATGAAGACAAGCACAAGCATTAAAAGACAGCTACAAGTACCTTTAAATTTCCATCTAACCTGATAAACTTGGCCCGCTCCAAGTTACTAGAATCCGGCATGGGTTTTGAGTACCCTTCAGGAATAAAAGCCTCATAGATGGAATTAGCAGAAGCATTTCCTCCTACCTCAACCATTGCATCAATTTCATCATTTGACCACTCATCTAACG
This sequence comes from Arctostaphylos glauca, assembly GCA_019985065.2. Taxonomy (NCBI): domain Eukaryota; kingdom Viridiplantae; phylum Streptophyta; class Magnoliopsida; order Ericales; family Ericaceae; genus Arctostaphylos; species Arctostaphylos glauca. The sequence goes on along the minus strand of JAHSPW020000010.1, from coordinate 11,979,777 downwards.
TCACGGACAACACCTGGCACAGTTCAATCATGCTCATAGAATTACCTAGATATGAGGTAAAGATGTGAGCGGAAACCCCATAACCAAACAATTCAAAACACTTAAGAGTGTACCAACTGCATCTCTGCTACCCATATCAATTTATGGAGAGGTCTCTAAATGGTAAGCACAGAATTTTTTTACACAATCTGTTAAAATGGTGAATTTTAATCAGCTTCATGCATTAAATGGCCCAGAATATGAAACTTCAACATTGTCTGTTTACCATGATTGCCTATACCGTTGACAGCCTATTTGAGATGCACGAGTTTTTCTTTATTGTTGAATTTGGGTTAGTCGGCCCAGACGCAAAGGAAAGGTTGTCCCAATGTGATATGGTGGTCACAGGTTCAAGTTGCTGAAACAACATCTCTGCTTGAGGGGGTAAGGGCACGTACATTGAACTCTTCCCCAGATCTTGCAATACAAGGAGCCTCATAGACTGGGTAACCCTTTTTTTCCAGTATGGGTCGGTCTCACAAACTCACCAAAACCATAGGAAAATAACAATAAAGGAAGATTAGGTCCCTAAACGGGGAAAAGGGAAATCGGATAGCCCTTGGAGACGTTCACTTTATTTATTCATCGGTTATGGTTTTGTCCCTTTACAAAAGTTAAGTCCAGCAAAACCTCCAAATCATGCACACAAGAGATTACATTCTATGATAGTTACTGAACATAGGTGCCAAATTTTTTCTGTTATTCAAGCATAGAAAGTCCATATCCATATCTTGCTTGATCATAAAGCACATATATGATATATTGTTTAACTTTAAGATCCTTTTGGCTCCTTTTGTACATTTTCACAAAATTGCTTAATCAGGCTGCAATTTAGCAAGTCATATATCTGGAAAAACAGTAGAGGAAAATAAAGTAGAAGGATGGCCTTTCCAATCCTTACTGTCTTTCTGTCTGAAATATGGACAAAGCGTCTCGTAAATCACAGTAAGTCATACATGTTCTAATGTGTATATAACAGCCTGCTAAATGCTCCTTTTAATATTTCATTCTAAAGAGAAGGGAGGAGAGGAGAGGAGAGGAGAGGAGAGGAGAGGAGAGGAATCAAAACGGAGAAGTTACCTTCGAGATATGGGAACCAAGACTTCTGTGCACACCACAGCATTTTAAGCATATAAACACCCCGATGTTTGCTGACCTGAAATGTACAACAAATTTTAATCTGCAATGTATTGGACATACAAGGAAAAACATGTATTCTGGTCAATGTCACATGTCATACCATTATGCCCAAAACTTGAATCACAACATGTTCAGCAATCAAGAGATATCACACATATCTCCAACTCCCAAGATGGATATCTACGCCACCAATGTTTCTCTTCCAAATAATACCATAAATGTGAATACATAATAAATATACATACGGCTTCAATAATATGAGCCAAAATTGGTGAGTAGGGCAGCAATGGGACTCAAATTGTAAACATGTGGCAAATGCCACCGACCAAGTTCTCTCGTTTCAACAAGATAGACAACTGCATCTCAATTTCTTCAGCAACTATTGACGGAATGTGATTTGGCAGGAACTGATGTAGCCTCAAGGAAGATGATGGGCACTAAGGCAGAGGAGGAGATAGCTGAGGCAAACTTAAGAGAGAGGGGGTGACAGTGACAGTGACAGTCTTCTAAGCCAAAAGAGGAGGAGATTACTTAAGTTGTGTTGGACTGCTTTCACTAATAAAGGAGGTTTGCGAATTTTTTATCAAAATAGGGCTATTCCGAAAATTAACGAGGGAAATAGGCCAGATCTCAAAACTATTTATAAAACTAGGGTAAAACGCAATCACTATCCCCGTATTACTGTTGGGTTCAAGCTTGCGTGGCATTCGCTGCCACGGTGGCTTACACGTAGATGTACGCAAATCATATTTGCGTTTTGCATCGGGAACTGCATTTGGTAATACGCAGATCAAAAATGCGTATTTAACTAATACGCAAATCCAACATGCGTACCTATGGGTAATACGCAAATGTAAAGCGCGTACAACTTGTCCTTGCTGGACAAATACGCCATGTCACCCAAAAACGCGAATAGTAATTGCGTTTTACCCTAGTTTTATAAATAGTTTCAGATCTGGACTATATCCCTTGTTAGTTTTCGGAATAACCCTATTTTGATAAAAAAATTCGAGGTTTGCCTTATATAGAAAAGGTCAGAACATAGAGTGTCCTCACTTGCGACAGATGGATCTTCCATCTTGGTTCGACCAAAAAAAAAAAAAAAATCTGTATGATCAAGGGAGGTCAAAGGATCTCTAAGCTCATAATAAGGGAGATCAGGAGAAGGGTAATGAAAGTATGTGACAGGTCAAAGGCGCTTCACCATTGGGCACGCTGTGCAGGCATCACATGTCGCAGTAGAACCACTCTCATCGGAGTGTGGTCAAGGTGGGTATTTTGGAATGGAGCATATGACCTTATTCTAGCCTCTAAATTGCAAGTCTACAATGATCCAAAGTGAGATCCTAGGCTGTGCACCTAAGTTGTTCTTGAGCCAAGTATAAGTTGGAGAATATTGCTTTTAACTCATCACGTTTGACAGATCTCACTCGCAGATTGGCAATGGCCAATGGGTGAAATTTTGGGGTGAGATCCTTTGGTTTGGATCATAGGCAAGATCCACGCAAAACCAACTAAGTTGACATGTCGCTTCCGTGTGATAAAGATGAACAATGTACATAGTACAATATCATACTTGTCATTTTAGTTATGTATAAAACCAGAGCAGAAAAGTAGTGCGCTCTCTCTCTCGCGCCCCCCCCCCCCCCCCCCCCCCCCACAACCCACCAGCCGTTTCATCACACCCTACCAAATGGGAGATTTGCAGCTCTTTTATTCAATTACCTTTAGTAGGTCAAATTTACTAATTTAGACTACACTGAACAATTTACTTGCCTATGTACATCAGTATTAAAGCATCGAATCAAGCAGTAATTAAACTATATCCTTTGACATGGACTAATCATTGTAAAACTCGTTGACATTTGTCTCATTCAATCCCTGATCACTTATGATTTTATCCTTCTGTCATTAGTCTGAGTCAATATATCTCAAAGTTTCATTGACAATGTTAAGAGTTATTTATGTATGTCACAGTTGTTAGAATAGCTTTCTAGCTTTATTGTTATTAGTTCCACATCGGGTATCTACATATTATATCCACCACTCTCGTTATATAAATAAAGTGTTGAGTGTTAGGGTTAGTTAACACCCTACACATTCTCTCTATCCTTTCTAAACACTAACATGGTATCAAAGCCATGGATCGTATTCCACCCTAACCCTAGAAATTAAACCCTAACCCTAATCCTAGCCTCAAGCCGACCTTCCTTCCGCAGCCTATTAGCCATCAGCCATCAGCCGCATACCTTCCACCGTTGCCCAACCTCCAGCCGCATACCATCAGTGAACGCCTCACCATCAGTAGCGCCTTACCAACCTCCAGCCTTCCTCCAGCCGCATACCCTAGAAGTTGGCTGCCATCAGTACCGCATATCAGTGAATGCCTTTTATCTCCGCTTCTTTTCCCTCGACCTCAACCATCAGTGGCGCCGCACCCCAGTTGTAACCGCCTGTTTGCCGCCTTAGTCTGCCGCACCCCAGTTGCAACCGCTTGTTTGCCTCAGCCATGCACTTACCGCTGATGTTTGTCTCAGCCATCACTTACTGCTGATGTTTGCCGCCTCTGATGCTGTTCCACATGTGCCGCACCTCTGATGTTTGCCGCCTCTGATGTTGCTCCCCACCGCTGGTTTCGCACCTTCTGTTACTGCGTGGTTTGGTTTCTGGTTTGCCGTTTGTTTCTGGTGTTGCCGTCTGGTTCTGGTTTTCCTCTGGTCTGCCTTGCCGTCTGCCTGTCTGCCTCTGGTTCTGGTTTGATCTATTCTGGTCTTCCTAGCCTCTGTTTGGTTTGATCTCTGGCTGATTTTCAGTAGATAGTTGGTGTTGGTTTACTGCATCGTTGGTGTTGCTAGTTGGTGTTGGTGTTAGTTTTGGTGTTGCTAGTTGATTTCCACTGGTGTTAGTCGATTTCGTGTTGGTAGTTGGGTTTGTTGGTGTTGGTTTCGTGTTGGTGTTGTCGATTTCGTGTGGCTAGCTGCTGGTCTGGTATGTGTATTGGTTGTCTTGGCTTTGTTAGGCGGTTTGATCTATGTTCGTTGTTCTGGTGTTCTCTCCTGTGATTTGTTGAGTATTGGTGATTTGTTGGTGTTGCCGGTGTTGCTTTTGTCCTTCCACTGTTGCTCATCAGGTTCTGTTATTTACTTGTTGACCAGTGATGATGTTGGTTCAAGTTTGATTAGTTGGTAGCTCTTGGTTACCTGGTTGCTTTGTTTGGTTGCCCATGATATACTCGTTGTTGCTTTGGTTTGTTTATGATGAAGACTGCTTCAGTTATTTCTAATGGTTTTGGTGGCCGTGGTTCTCAGTCCTGTGGTCGTAGTGGTTCTCGTTATGATCGCATGTCAGGGGGAGGTAGTTCTGGTCGTGGTTTTCGTCGTAGTCGTGGTGGTTTTTATTATGGTACTCGACAGTGTACCCATTGTGGGGGTACAAATCATACAGTGGAGTATTGTTATGATCTTCATGGTTTTCCTCAAGCTCATCAGGTTACTATTTCTGAGGATGCTAGACAGTTTACTCATCCTTCTGCCAACAGTGGGGTGACTATTTCTGCAGAGGAGTATCAACGCCTTGTGTCAAGTCAGCCTTCATCTATGGGTTCTTCATCCACTGCTACGCTATCTCAGACAAGTTCCTCCGCTGCTTGCATTGCGTCTTCTTTGTCTTCTACTCATTGGGTTATTGATTCTGGTGCATCTGATCATATGACTGGTACTTCTTCTATTCTTTCCGGTCGTCAGTATCTCAGTAAACCATCTCGTGTTACCTTAACTGATGGTTCTACCACCAATGTTACTGGTTTGGGTTCTGTTCATGTTACTTCCTCTTTTACTTTGGACTCCGTCCTGCAAGTTCCTAGTTTTCCATTAAACCTTATGTATGTTAGTAAACTTACCAAGTCTTTGAATTGCTCCATCACATTTCTTCCTAATGGTTGTGTGTTTCAGGATCTCAAGACTGGGAGGAAAATTGGTGGCGGTGTTGAACGTGGTGGTCTATATTACTTTACAGATAATGTTCACCCTAGTTCTGTTGCTCTTCAGTCATCAGTGTCCCCATATCAACACCATTGTCGTCTTGGTCATCCACCACTTCAGAACCTTAAAAGTCTAGTGCCTTCATGTCGCCGTGTGGATGTTTTGCCATGTGAAGTCTGTGAGTTTAGCAAACATCATAGAGTATCTTTTTATCCTAGGATTGAGAATCGTGCGTCGCATCCATTTGAGTTAGTTCATTCTGATATTTGGGGCCCAATGCATGTTCCTAACATTTCTGGCTTTCAGTATTATGTTATTTTTGTCGATGATTTCTCTCGTGTTACCTACCTTTATCTTATGAAAGAGAGATCGGAGTTATATTCTATTTTTAAGTCATTTTATATGGAAATCAAAACCCAGTTTGATACTTGCATTCGCATATTTCGTTCTGATAATGCCCGTGAATATTTTAATAAAGTCCTTTCTCAGTTTTTTGATGATCACGGTATTATCCACCAGTCCTCTTGTGCTCGAACTCCACAACAAAATGGAGTTGCTGAACGCAAGATTCGACATTTATCAGAAGTTATGCGTGCAATGTTATTTCAAATGCAAGTTCCTAAGTCTTATTGGAGTGACGCGGTTCTTACCGCCTGCTATTTGATTAATCGTATGCCCTCTACTGTTCTTAAAGGTCAGATACCCCATAAGGTCTTGTTTCCCGGTCGTCCCCTCCACTCATTACCCCTTCGAATTTTTGGGTGCACATGTTATGTTCATGCTCTGGATCCTGACCGGAGCAAACTTGACCCTCGCTCCATTAGGTGCATTTTTCTTGGTTATTCTCGGACTCAGAAAGGGTATAAGTGTTATTCTCCATCTTTACGTCGTCATTTTGTGTGTGCTGATGTCACATTTAATGAGTCACTCCTGTTTTATTCAGAGTCTGTTACTGCCAATGATCGGCTTGCATTTGAGTCAGTGTTTCCTATAGCTGTCCCGTCAGGTACTGGTCCTCCACCAACACCTCCTCCACCAAAACCTTTACAGGTATATGTTCGTCGTCCTAAACCTCCAATATTGTCATCCCTGCCTGAGCCACCAGTGTCATCTCAGTTAGCACCATCTCCGTCTGTACCATCTAAGCACACAACCCCACCTTCACCCATCGCTCCGTCTTCTCCTCCGTTGCGGGATCCTGACGACCTTGATCTTCCTATTGCTCTACGTAAAGATACTCGCACTTGCACTTCTCATCCCATTTCTCACTATGTGTCGTATGATCACCTGTCTCCTTCCCTTCGTGCCTTTACTTCATCAGTTTCTTCTATATATGTTCCTAACACTGTACAGGAGGCCCTTTCTTTGTCTGAGTGGCGGACAGCAATGGAGGCTGAGATGAATGCTCTCCATGACAATGGCACTTGGGAGTTGGTTCCTCTTCCGTCAGGAAAGTCTACTGTTGGTTGTCGATGGGTCTTTACTGTCAAGTATAATCCGGATGGCACTGTTGAGCGCTATAAGGCCCTTCTTGTGGCCAAAGGCTATACACAAACATATGGGGTTGATTATGCCGAGACCTTTTCCCCAGTTGCCAAGATAAATTCTGTCCGGATTCTTATTTCTCTTGCTGCTAATCTGGGTTGGCCCTTATTTCAATTGGATGTCAAGAATGCCTTCTTACATGGTGATCTGCTCGAGGAGGTCTATATGGAGCAACTTCCTGGGTTTGTTGCTCAGGGGGAGCGTTCTAGAGTTTGTCGTCTTCGCAAAGCTTTATATGGTCTGAAGCAATCTCCTCGAGCTTGGTTTGGTCGGTTTAGTGATGCTGTGCTGCAGTTTGGTTTGCATCGATCCCATTCAGATCACTCTGTCTTCTCTCTTCAGTTAAAGCGTGGGAAAATAGTGTTAATTGTGTATGTAGATGACATCATTATTACTGGAGATGATCAGAAAGGTATTGATGAGTTGAAGCAGTTCTTACAGCGTCAGTTTCATACTAAAGATTTGGGTAAGCTACGGTATTTTTTGGGTATTGAGGTAGCAAGATCCAAGGACGGAATCAGTTTGTCCCAACGGAAGTATGCATTGGATATTCTTGAGGAGACAGGTTTATTGGGAGCAAAACCTGTGGAGACCCCAATGGATCCTAATGTGAAACTTTGTGTTGATCAGGGAGAGATATTTTCTCATCCAGACCGGTATCGTCGCTTAGTTGGTAAGTTAAATTACCTTACCAATACACGTCCTGATATTTCTTTTGCTGTGAGTATGGTGAGTCAGTTTATGTCAGCTCCTCGGCTTCCACACTGGGAAGCTTGTCTTCGTATTGTGAAATATCTTAAGGCTCATCCTGGACGTGGTTTGTTTTATCGATCTAATGGTCATTTGCGTGCTGAAGCTTTTACCGACGCAGATTGGGCAGGATCACTATCTGATAGGCGGTCCACTACTGGGTACTGTACTTTTGTTGGAGGCAATTTGGTCACATGAAAAAGCAAGAAACAAACAGTGGTCGCAAGATCCAGTGCAGAAGCGGAGTATCGAGCCATGGCACACACATCTTGTGAGATTGTATGGTTAAGAGCCTTCCTCGCGGAGTTAGGTTTTGATGTGGAGTTGCCTATTCCTATGTTTTGTGATAATCAAGCGGCTATACATATTGCTTCAAATCCGGTATTCCATGAGAGAACGAAACACATTGAGGTAGATTGTCACATTGTTCGTGAGAAGATAGATGGTGGTGTGTTATCTACTCCATTTGTGTCTACAGGAGCTCAGTTGGCTGATATTTTTACCAAGCCGTTGTTTAAACCCCGTTTAGAGTTTATATGTAACAAGCTGGGATTTTGTGATATTTATTCTCCAGCTTGAGGGGGAGTGTTAGAATAGCTTTCTAGCTTTATTGTTATTAGTCCCACATCGGGTATCTACATATTGTATCCACCACTCTCGTTATATAAATAAAGTGTTGAGTGTTAGGGTTAGTTAACACCCTACACATTCTCTCTATCCTTTCTAAACACTAACAACAGTATTTGCAAGGGTAGCTCGTATTGTAGCTTTTATTCTCACCTATCTTAGTACTTTCATCTCGTATATACAAATATGTGTTAGGGATACGTGAAATCCCTGAACACTCTTCTTATCTCTACATGGTATCAGAGCGAAACAAACGCTAACTCTAACCTTACTAAATCCACCAACCTCGTTCCTCTCTCTCGGCTTGCCACCTCTCTCTCACTCGCCTCTCTCTCGCGGCTCTTGCATGATCTCTCTCTCTCTCTCTCTCTCGATATCGACTTGGTTCGTCAGCCAATCTACGGTCTCTTGGGGCCTAGGCGCGAGGCGCAAGGCGAGGCGAGGCGAGGCGAGGCGAGGCGTAGGCTTTATTGAACCTAGGTGCACCCAGACGAGGGAAAAAAAACAAATATAGCATGTAACTCACTTGTGTATGTGTATATATACACAATTCATATGACATATATTTAGTTCATATATGCAAAAAAAATTGTGTATTTGTATAAAAACAGTAGGATTAGCATCCAAAAATAAAACAGTGAATGTGTGTGTGTGTATACAAGTATTAAATATATACTTTATTACATTGTATGTATACACAGTGAATATATATACATATATATGAACATATAACAGTGAATATATACACTATATATGAATAATATACTATATATACACTATTTAACTTTAAAGAGACACATATACACAGTGCTGTATACATCTTGATCAGTATGGTTTGCTGTATACATCTTGATCAATATAACCATACCTACGGGAATGGAGATGGAGTCGATCAGAGAGAACGATGGACCACAGTCACCAGATGGGGTCGATTGAGATGGAGGAAGAGAGAGAGAGGGTGAGGGAGAGGACGAGGGCGAGAGGAGGCTCTGCGGCTTTGGTGGATCAAGAAAGAGAGGCAAACAACATGAATCTATGTTGTTTGTTGTTCATTCTCAAAGAGGCGCGTCTTTTTTGCACCTCTTGCCTTGCGCCTCAATGATTAAGCTTGCGCCTATGTAAAGGTGCCTCGCCTCACAACCCCTGAAGCACCGACCTTGAGCCTCGATGCACCTCGCATCTAGGTGTGCCTTTCACAACTATGGTTGTGGGACCCACGGCACTAGCCATTGCACTCATTGCAATGGTGATAACGATGCTATCGAGTATTGTTTAGATCTTTATGGCCACCCATCAGCACACCATGTTATAGCTTCAGAGGATGATAAAAACCAACTCCCTAGTTCTTCTATCTCAGAACCCCGTGTGGTTACCATTTCAGAGGATGATTATCATCGCCTAGTCTCGACATAGTCATCTCAGATGCTCTCATTTTCTACTGTTACGTTTGTTCAGAAAGGTCAACCTTTTGCATGTCTTACTACACCTACTCCTTGGATTACTGATTATGATGCCTCTAACCATAGGGGACCTGTGTCTCTACTATTTGTTTGCTTGCCGTGTCAACTTTGCTGATGGTTCCAAGTATGATGTTGTTGGTTTGGGTTCCATAATTTTAAGTTCATTAATTTCATTCGACTCTGTTATTGGGAAGAAAGAGATAGAGGGAAATAGAAGTGTATAGGTGTTAAGTTACCCTATCGCATATGCTTTTATTTATATAGGCAAAATCTAATTAGGAGACTACACATAATCAATGTGAGACTGAATTATATTCTAACACTTCCCCTCAAGCTGGAACCATGGTTTGAACAACAGTTCAGTAAACATATCGGCTAACTGAGCATTGATGAACATGAACGGAATAACAATAACACCACCGGTCAATTTCTCTCGTACAAATTGACAATCTACTTCAATGTGTTTAGTCCTCTCGTGGAATAATGGATTGAACACAATATGAATGGCTGCGCTATTATCACAATATAGATTTACTGGCACCTATACTGGAAACCCTATCTCCTCAAGAAATGAACCTATCCAAACTATCTCACAAGTCGTATGAGCCCTAACTCTATATTCAGCTTCAGCACTAGATCGCGCAACTACCGTTTGCTTCTTACTCTTCCAATTAACAAGATTTCCATCAAGGAAGATACAATATCTTGTAGTGGATCTCTTGTCAGACGGACTGCCTGCCCAATCAAAATTAGTGAAGGCCTCAACCCGCAAGTGCCCACTAGTATGATAAAACAGACCATGTCCCGAATGAGACTTGAGATACCTCACAACTGTAGAACAGCTTCCCAGTGGGGTATGTGAGGAGCAGATATAAATTGACTAACTAGGCTAATGGCAAATGAAATATCTAGACGAGTAACAGTAAGATAATTTAACTTTCCCACCAATCGACGATACTGATCTGGACTAGAAAGCAACTCCCCCTGATCAACACATAATTTGACATTAGGGTCCATAAGAGTCTCAACCAGTCTCTTGTAGAATATCCAGCGCATACTTCCTTTGTGATAGATTAATACCATTCGTAGAATGGATAACCTCAATATCCAAGAAGTATCTCAGTTTCCCTAAGTCTTTGGTATGGAACTGGCGGTGTAGGAAAAATTTCAGATCATTAATGCCCATCTTGTTATCACCTGTAATAATAATATCATCAACATAGACAATCACTAAAAAATTTTCTTGGTCAGATGTGAGAGAGAAAACAGAATGGTCAGATTGGCACCGCTTCATGCCAAAATGCAGGACAGCATCACTGAATTTGCCAAACCAAGCTCTCGAAGATTGTTTAAGCCCATAAAGGCCTTCCGAAGTCGGCATACCTGAGAGGACTGCCCCTGAGCAACAAACTCGGGTGGTTGCTCCATGAAAACTTCCTCAATGAGATCGCTATGGAAGAAGGCATTTTTGACATCTAGCTGGAAAAAGGGCCAACCAAGGTTGGCAGCGAGAGAAATAAGAATGCGAACAGAGCCGAGCTTAACAACTAGGAAAAAGGTTTCAGCATAGTCAACACCATAAGTCTAAGTGTAATCCTAGACCACATGACGAGTTTTGTAGCGCTCAGCATCGCCATTAGGATGATACTTCACAGTAAATACCCAGCGACACCCAACAATATTCTTTCCGAAAGGAAGAGGGACCAACGTTCATATATGATTGCTATGAAGAGCAGTCATCTCCTCCTCCATAGCTATTCGCCGCTCAAAAATGGACAGGGCCTCCCAAATAGTGTTAGAAACAAAAACAAAGGATACAGAAGAAGAAAAAACACGGAGAGATGGGGAAAGATGAGCATAAAAAACAAACTGAGCAATGGGATGAGAACTAGTACAAGTACGAGTACCTTTGTGGAGAGCAATGGATAAAGAAGCTCTGGAGCAGGAGACGAAGGAGGAGGCGGATCTCCAGACGGCGGGGAAGAATCAGTAGCGGGGAGAAACAATGGCGGACTTTTGGATGACGAACATATACCTGCAAGGGCAGTGGGGGGGGGTGTGGTGTGTAAGAGAAGGGGTGCCGGGAGAAGGACGGAAGCGGGTATGTCTGCAGAAGAAGAAGTAGCTTCTGCAAAAAAAGGGACAGACTCATGGAAAATAACATCAGCACACACAAACTGTCGATGAAGAGATGGCGAATAACATTTATATTCCTTTTGAGTACGCGAATAGCCAAAAAACACACACTTGATAGATCGGAGATCAAGTTTGTTCCGATCAGGATCTAAGGCATGAACATAACAGGTGCAACCAAAAATCTTAGAAGGGATGGAGCAAAAGGGGCGATCAGGACACGAGAGCATATGGTATTTGACCGCCTAAGACAGTAGACAGCATCCGATTAATAAGGTAACCAGCAATAAGCACGTCATCACTCCAGTAAGATTTAGGAACATGCATGTGTAATAGGAGAGCACGAGTGACCGTCAAAATGTGACCCAATTTGCGTTTGGCAACTCCATTTTGCTGTGGAATCAGAGCACAAGAGGATTGATGTAAGACCCCATATGCATCCAAAAACTGTGATAAAACAAGATGATAATATTCACGTGCATTGTCAGAACGAAAAATTTGAATAGGTACCCCAAATTGCGTTTGTATTTCCTCGTAAAACGACGTAAAGATGGAGAGTACTTTAGAACGGTTTTGCATAAGATAAATATAAGTAGTACGAGAATAATAATCCACAAAAATAACAAAATACTGAAAGTGAGAACGGGCTAGGACGTGCATAGAGCCCCAAATATCTGAATGCACTAAATGAAAAGGACTCGACACATGACGGTCTTCCCTAGGGAAAAAGAAACACGACGATGCTTACTAAACTCATACGCTTCACAAGCAAGCGACTCAACACGACTACATGATGGGACCATTCATTTAAGGTTGGAAAGCGACGGATGGCCAAAGCGAAAATGATGCTGGTAAGGGAAAACTGTGGATTGAAAGGTAACAAAGGTAGACAACTCACCATCCAAAAAATAGTAGAGATCACCACATTCAACACCGCCACCAATCTTCGTCCGTGTCCTGAGATCCTGAAAGACACAAGAATCAAGAAAAAAAGTAACTGAACAGTTTAAGACTTTGGTAATCTTACTAATAGACATAAGACTAAAAGAAAGCGGGGAACATGTAAAACAGTATCTAAACTAAGAGAAAAAGTCAATGGAACATAACCTAAACCAACAAGAGTAGTAGATCCATCAGCCAATGTGACACAGGAAGAAGTTCCAGAGGGTCGACAATCAGACAAGATAGTAGGAGTACCAGTCATATGATCAGACGTCCCAGTGACTACACGAGGGACGGGACTGGAAGATAACTGCGAACTATCATCCTAAAAAACAATGACTTGGTGAGCAGACGAGAGACCATGGAGATCCCAACAATAGTCAATAGTATGATTATCAGCATTGCACCAAGTGCAGTGACGAGGCACCCACCCACGGCCACAGCCACAGCCACAGCCACCACCGGCTGATGATCGACCCCCACGGCTAGAGTCACTATCAAAACCACCACGACAGAAACTATCTCAACCCGAATCACGGCTAATACTACCACGGCCAACTCCCCCCGACGTCGAACCACCACGACAATAACTGCCACGGGGAAGTGTAGTGACTAAAGCCGCACGGTCAGAGGATAATGGAGATGCAGAAGTAGAACCACTGTCTGAAATGGAAGCCTGACGAATATGACTGAAAAACTCACCAAAAGAGATGGTAAAGTCGGTATCCTAAAAGCTGCGAACGAACAGAATCATACATGGGAGAAGGCAAACTGGATAGAAAGCGAGCAACAAACAAAGATTGGTGCTGTCGCTCCATAACCTGAATATCAGTAGAACTAGGCTCAGCAATCTTGATCTTCCTACAAAGGCCACAAAATTGAGCATAATAAGATTTCAAGGACTGTTCGCCCATGGTCAGCGAGAAAAAGCCTTGGTGAAGATCATAAGTCCGGCAATGATTGTTAACCACTAAATACATCTCCTGAACCTGTTTCCAAACTTGCTTGGCAGTGGGTAAAAACATCAAAGGACCACTAATCTGGGGTTCTATACAATTCCAAAGATCGATGCGAATGCATGCATACTCAGATTTCCAAGCAGCAAATGTGGAGCTAGAGGGCACAGGAGGATCATCGGTGAGCCACTGTGAGGTGGAATCGCCCTCAAAATAAAGTTCAATAGCCCTGGCCCAAAGAGCATAATTTTTCCCATTCAAAAGAATGGAAGTAATAGTTCTCTTGTCGCGGAAGCGAGAAAAACTAATAACAATATGAGTAACGGTGAAGGTAATAGAGTCAGACTCCTTTGCAAACATAGTGCAAAACTCACCAATAGATCAAAGACATCAATGGATCGATAACCGATCACTGAAACGCCAACCAAAGTAAAAATGAATAATCACCTAATCTGTCAATATAACGAAATACCACCGAAAACAAATAACATATGGGCATGGAGGAAAAATTTCAAAAACCATAAGAACGACATAAAAGTACAAAGAGAGCAAACGAAGGTCCTAAAAGTATCAAAATAACATAGTGTAAAACATCGAACAGTACTCCAATGAACAGTAACGGTACTTTCAATGAACAGTGCATGATGAACAGTGGCGCTATGAACAGTGGCGGCGGTGTTCGGCTATTAGTGTGGGCTAGGGTTTGGTAGAATTAGGTAGAATAGGATTAGGTTAAGGGTTTCTAGGAAATTAGGGTTGAGATGAAACAAATTAGGGTTTATGGCAGAATCAGAACCCACTCTGATACCATGTTATTGGAAAGAAAGAGAGAGGGAAATAGAAGTGCATAAGGTGTTAAGTTACCGTATCGCATATGCTTTTATTTTGTTAGCTGTTACGTTTATAGATTAGGTTATGTACAAGTTAACCATAATGGGCCTCGATGATTAGAGCCCATTAGGTTAACCCTAATCTCGTCCACTTTATTGTAAATAAACGTCTCGCCCCTCTCTAAAGAGTGAGTTTTCATCTTTACATGGTATCAGAGCCTTGTAAAGAATAAAAAAAGTAAAACCCTAAGTCTGCTCTACCGCCAATGCCGCCGGACGACGACTCTGCCGCCGCGCCGGGTATGCACTAATCTTTCGGCGCGTCGCATCTCCACTGCCACCATCGGCATCCTAGGCTCCCCCCCTTCAGATTTGCTTTCTAACTCATCCGCTGCCTCTTCCTCCGCCGCTTGCCGCTGCCGCCGCAGCCGCCACCCTCCTCTTCTCCTAGCGTTACCTCCTCCCTCCGCCACTACCACCGATTTGCATCCCTCTCCTTCCGATCTGGCCTCTTGGCCGTCTAACTACCTTCACCACCGCCTGTCGTCGCCGTCGCCGCCGCTGTTTGCTACCATCCGGCCGCACCTCCTCCAATCTGTTGATGTGCCCTTCTGTCTCTATAAGGCAGTTTTGCCTGACCTCTTGATCTGGCCCCTCGGCTGCCTGACCACCACCCTCGCCGCCGCCACCCAGCTCCTGCCTTGCTTCCTGCTGATCTCCTCTACGTTTGAGACTCAGTGGGGTATTTGCAGTTTTTGTGGTCCACAGACACGTGGAAACTCATTATTGGACCTTCACCAAGGATACCATAGTAATTACCTAGTGGGAGACAGTGATCGGACATCAGCATTATACATCCAACGGTACAATGACCGTCGGATTAACCTTAAATTTGAATCTCACCCACACATTCAAATTAAAGTTGTGAGGGCCCCACAGACTCCGGCGGGCGCACGCCACGGTAATATTAACACGTGGCGTGCATAGTCCCAGGAGGGTCTGAGACATATAAATGGGACTCCATACTCCAGCAAACCATATTTTTCTTTTGTTCGGGACTGGCGACCCTCATCTGGAGTCACTTACGTCACTTCTCTCTCTAGATGACGTCATGCATTCTGGGTTATATTCCTTAGCAACATCTTCAGTTGGGAGATTCAAAAATGAAACCAGATTTTCGGACACATAATTACCTGCACTTCCCAAGTCCATGACAAAGCTACATTCAGATCCTCGAATAACTCCGTATGTCTCAAAAATTCTGGTGCGCTGTTTTAGGACCGATTCATCGAGCCAATCCCAATTATCAACCTTTCGTTTATTTGAATTCACAGTTGGGTTTGATGAGTGAAATTGGGGGACGTTGCGAGCAGTTAACAATTTCAGCTCTTCCGAATCATCATCCTCTTCTAGATATTCGTCAGAGATAGGAGGTTTAAAACACTCAACTTTTGTCATTATGTCATTCTTGCTGCATCCTTGATCATCCCAGACATTGTCAATATCTTCTTTTGTAACCATGACATGCCGAATCGGGAGACATTTAGTATTGAAACTAGGAATGCATACCTCTTTCTCAAAGATCCCTCCTGATATAGAAACAATGTTCGTTGGTTTGTGAGAATTATTGATGGAACCATTCTTCTTTGGAACAATCAAGAGCCCATCTTCGGTATATTCATCGTAGATTGGCGGCTTACTCCAATCCACAATTGGATCTGGAATAATTTTTGTTGTAAAGGGCCATTCAAGAGTAACATCGTCCACTTTGACACCATCCTTGTCCTTCCCATGATGTGGATTCTGAAATGATCGTTGTTGGTCTTGTTGTTGATGTTGAAACACTCCAGCCATGACAACCAGACTGACGGCGGATTTTTTGAGACGGGAAGGAAGTAAAGTAAAAAGGGATAGTTAATCAGGAAACGAGCCTAAGCTCTGATACCAATTTGATGCAGGCCGTAGACCTGCGAGGGTAGGGATAGTCCCGGGATGCCACTCGACGCTACTAATCGCGGAAGCCACTCGACGCGACCAAGCCAGTCTTGGAGTGAGTGATTCCTCCTATAATCAAGCGAGTGGCTTGGTCGCGTCGAGTGGCTTCCGCGATTAGTAGCGTCGAGTGGCATCCGCTACCCCCGGTCGAGTGGCATCCCGGGACTATCCCTACCCTCGCAGGTCTACGGCCTGCATCAAATTGGTATCAGAGCTTAGGCTCGTTTCCTGATTAACTATCCCTTTTTACTTTACTTCCTTCCCGTCTCAAAAAAATCCGCCGTCAGTCTGGTTGTCATGGCTGGAGTGTTTCAACATCAACAACAAGACCAACAACGATCATTTCAGAATCCACATCATGGGAAGGACAAGGATGGTTTCAAAGTGGACGATGTTACTCTTGAATGGCCCTTTACAACAAAAATTATTCCAGATCCAATTGTGGATTGGAGTAAGCCGCCAATCTACGATGAATATACCGAAGATGGGCTCCTGATTGTTCCAAAGAAGAATGGTTCCATCAATAATTCTCACAAACCAACGAACATTGTTTCTGTATCAGGAGGGATCTTTGAGAAAGAGGTATGCATTCCTAGTTTCAATACTAAATGTCTCTCGGTTCGGCATGTCATGATTACAAAAGAAGATATTGACAATGTCTGGGATGAACAAGGATGCAGCAAGAATGACATAATAACAAAAGTTGAGTGTTTTAAACCTCCTATCTCTGACGAATATCTAGAAGAGGATGATGATTCGGAAGAGCTGAAATTGTTAACTGCTCGCAACGTCCCCCAATTTCACCCATCAAACCCAACTGTGAACTCAAATAAACGAAAGGTTGATAATTGGGATTGGCTCGAAGAATCGGTCCTAAAACAGCGCACCAGAATTTTTGAGACGTATGGAGTTATTCGAGGATCTGAATGTAGCTTTGTCATGGACTCGGGAAGTGCAGGTAATTATGTGTCCGAAAATTTGGTTTCATTTTTGAATCTCCCAACTGAAGATCTTGCTAGTCCTTATCATGTGCGTTGGGTGAGTCACGAGGCTAAAACATTGATCACTAAGCGATGTTTAGTCGAATTCTCCATTGGACACAAATATGAGGACAAGATTTGGTGTGATGTGATGCGAATGGACTCGTGTCATGTTTTGTTGGGCCGACCATGGCAATGGGATCGCAATGTTTATTATCGTGGGCGCGAGAACGTTTACGAGTTAAAGGTGGATGGAGAACCCATAAAATTATTTCCAAAAGTTGAGAAAATGAAACGAGAGAGATTTTTGCTGATCAAGGAGAAAGCATTTGGAAGGAAGAAGAGGGGAAATTTTGAAGAGCGTGCCGAAGATTCGACGGCGAATCTTTTTCAACCCGGGGAGAATGATGCAGGAGCATAAAGATCCCGGCTGAACCGAAGAGCCTCTAATCATGCATTTAATTTCTGGTCAAAGCATCCTATAATCAGTCATTAATATGGCACACATATGCATGTAGTTAGTTGCATAAACACATTGTTTCTAGGTTCATATTAATTATTGTTCATGCATGTAGTCCAAGGGTTGTCTAGTTATTTGAAGAGTTGTAAGTTTAGGACTCATGTCATAGGGATCTAACGGGTCTTTTTATGTGCTGGCTGTCAGCTACCTAACGCACAACCCTCCTCCTTTATCCGGGCTTGGGACCGGCTGAAATCTAAAGATAAGGCTTTAAGGGTTGTCTAGTTATTTGAAGAGTCATGTTGGAAATTGTCTAGCATTAAATATTAGTTTTGAAGAGTCATCTTATGTAATGCCTATTTATAGTTGATCTAATGGAAATGAAAAAGGGGAGTTGGAGTTTATAAAAATATATGCAAGAGTTTCTTGCTTGGAGTGAGTGATTCCTCCTATAATCAAGCGAGTGGCTTGGTCGCGTCGAGTGGCTTCCGCGATTAGTACCGTCGAGTGGCATCCGCTACCCCCGGTCGAGTGGCATCCGCTACCCCCGGTCGAGTGGCATCCGCTACCCCCAGTCGAGTGGCATCCGCTACCCCCGGTCGAGTGGCATCCCGGGACTATCCCTACCCTCGCAGGCCTATGGTTTGCATCAAAAACCGCTGAATTACAAGACTTTTAGCATCAAAATCTGGTTCACATTCCACCACTTCGGAAACTCCTTCTGGTTCTTCATCGTACGTTGGCTCTAATTCCCCCTCTGTCATGAGATTTACTTGAGCATTCTTTTTAGGACATTCATAGGACCTATGCCCTGCTTCACCACATCGAAAACATTTGATGGAATTCAGAACTTCCTTTCCTCGATCCTTGTTTCGTCCCCCTTGCAAGTTTGGAGATTCAGAAGTTGGTGCAACCATCTTTCCCTCCTTGCCCTTGTCGCCTTTCGAATTTTCAGCCTTCCGATAAGCTCTCTTAAAGCATAGCAATCAACGTCCATCACAATTAACCCCCTCCAATTGGGGGCCTAACTGCAAATTTGTTTACGTTTGAGACTCAGTGGGGTATTTGTAGTTTTTGTAGTCCACAGACACGTGGAAACTCATTATTGGACCATCACCAAGGATACCATAGTAATTACCTAGTGGGAGACAGTGATGGGACATCAGCATTATACATCCAACGGTACAATGACCGTCGGATTAACCTTAAGTTTGAATCTCACCCACACATTCAAATTAAAGTTGTGAGGGCCCCACAGACTCCGGCAGGCGCACGCCACGGTAATATTAACACGTGGCGTGCATAGTCCCAGAAGGGTCTGAGACATATAAATGGGACTCCATACTCCAGCAAACCATATTTTTCTTTTGTTCGGGACTGGAGACCCTCATCTAGAGTCACTTACGTCACTTCTCTCTCTAGATGACGTCATGCATTCTGGGTTATATTCCTTAAAACGACTGCGTTTTAGAAATACAACGACTGCCTTCTATGTATACATCATTACAATTGACCATTTAAGTTATACTATCACCAGCATACTCCATTATTAACATACTCAGTCCCAAACCAGAATTGGGTTTTGTAAAATGGATGTGCCAATTGACTCAAACGTTGAGGGATCGTTTCAGTCGACAACAATCGAAGCACAGGCTTCGGGCATTCCAGAAAATACAGAGGCTATCCATGATGGTGGATAGATGCCTAATCACCTATCACGCACAATGCCCGATTAATTCAACAGGAAGGGTAAGGGTTTTCATATACGACACCATATTAGACGCAGCAGACCAAGAGCAGGCTCAATTCGTCTTCCCAGTCAGGTGTAACATAGATCTATACTATTTTGGCAATTCGTACGCTTCGCTATCCGAAGAGACTTGCCCATGGATTGCCAAATACAGGCTTGAAGGCTCTAATATACGATATGGGATACGGTATTGTAAGATGAAGGCCTATGTGAAATTGACAACCTGCAAACGAGGTGAAGAACTTCCATTTAGGCCACCCCATTTCAAGATACGGTCCACCCTGTATACGGAAGATGACGTAGATTGCTCCCACGTCGCATACGCTCCTAGACAACCTCAACTGTGCAGGACTCTCTCCGCTGTCAACTCTAGGAGCTCAAACGGGCCCAGGATGGTACCTGGGCTTACATATCAACAGGCCCGCTCGTCCGTTAGCATCTCGTCTGGGCCTTACCTTAGGCCCAGTCCCAATCAAGAAGCCGAAGACCCCGGTCCGTCTATTTCTCAGGTGGGCTCGAACACGTCAAATACTATTGCCATTGAGCCCACTCAATTAGCTCATATGGTTGGGTCTGCAGTAGCTGCTGCAATCAAATCGACGACCCAACCCAATAAAGAACCGGTTGAGAAGCCAGCCTCCTTTGTAATTGGGCTTCCTCTTTCGACAGGGAGCACCTTGGATAAGTGAGACTGATTGCCCCTGCGGGGCCTAGATTCCAATTATAATGTATTTGGTGCAACATGAATGTATTACGATTTCATTTCAATTCTGTGAATTAAGCGATCACACAATTATAGTAAACTTCCATTTGGATCGCATATGTATCACATCTAGCATCTTTATCACTCTGTTTGACTTTACATGCGAGATACATGGCCATCTAGTGGGATACATGACCATCTCGTTATATGTCTGTGTCTATTGGTAACTAATGATAAATCATTGTTCATTTAATGAGCGACACAGACACCAAAACTATTTGAAGATTAAATATCACGTAAACAGATAACGTTAACAGTTGAATCCCTTTTATAATATACTAATGGAAATACACGATTCTGCTATTAATGCTATAACGCATTAATGAGGCCGATGGGGACTCCCACAATGTATACAACAGTATTGCATTGTCCCTTATGTTACCATAACGCCCACTGATATTTTCTCCCATATCTCTGAACGTCGTGTATACACTCCTCCGACCTCGAAGCTTGATGTATCTGTTTACATTGTAAACACTACCCGCTAAAGATGTATTCACAATCTTCCTTTCACGAACCACCACCTGAAACCTGCTCAATTGATCAACGCGAACATGTTGATCCAGAAGTGAGCCAACGTTATTTGGAACCTCTCCAAATATATCCGAATACGTAGGACGTTCAACAGCAGAAGGCATCCTGTCCAGAACAATAACGACACCCAACAGACCCTCGATGTGAGGCCCATCGCCCACATCATCGGCACTTGCCTCTGTCATTAAACCATCTGATGGACTTATGGCAAATCGACCATCTAGTCTGATAGTCCATATCTTGATACGGTTGGTGTGACGACAGGTCACACCTTGTCCCAGACTAGGGAGTTTAAAATAATCTCCCTTGTAATGACCATTGCATAACCCAACGGACGTTGAAAACACTTCGTTAATTAAACCACGACCATTTAAGCCCTTCTTCCAACGGACTCCAATCCGAGTCCGACGACCGTAGAAAGACTTGCTGGATGACCCATACTTCCCCCCATTATACCTTGGCCTCTTTCCAATCTGTTTATGAGGGGTTAGAGGTTGAAACCCCCTCTTGCCAATACCTTTGAACATGGCCTGAGCTTAGACGTAACAGACGCAAATTAGTATTTTTATATTGCACACTGATGCAATGTGTGTATTTTGTAGTACAGGATACAACAATGGTCTCTCACAACATCTGCTAAATGGACAACACAAGCTCTCTTAAAGCATAGCAATCAACGTCCATCACAATTAACCCCCTCCAATTGGGGGCCTAACTGCAAATTTGTTTACGTTTGAGACTCAGTGGGGTATTTGCAGTTTTTGTAGTCCACAGACACGTGGAAACTCATTATTGGACCTTCACCAAGGATACCATAGTAATTACCTAGTGGGAGACAGTGATGGGACATCAGCATTATACATCCAACGGTACAATGACCGTCGGATTAACCTTAAATTTGAATCTCACCCACACATTCAAATTAAAGTTGTGAGGGCCCCACAGACTCCACGGTAATATTAACACGTGGCGTGCATAGTCCCAGAAGGGTCTGAGACATATAAATGGGACTCCATACTCCAGCAAACCATATTTTTCTTTTGTTCGGGACTGGAGACCCTCATCTGGAGTCACTTACGTCACTTCTCTCTCTAGATGACGTCATGCATTCTGGGTTATATTCCTTAGCAAGATCTTCAGTTGGGAGATTCAAAAATGAAACCAGATTTTCGGACACATAATTACCTGCACTTCCCGAGTCCATGACAAAGCTACATTCAGATCCTCGAATAACTCCGTATGTCTCAAAAATTCTGGTGCGCTGTTTTAGGACCGATTCATCGAGCCAATCCCAATTATCAACCTTTCGTTTATTTGAGTTCACAGTTGGGTTTGATGGGTGAAATTGGGGGACGTTGCGAGCAGTTAACAATTTCAACTCTTCCGAATCATCATCCTCTTCTAGATATTCGTCAGAGATAGGAGGTTTAAAACACTCAACTTTTGTCATTATGTCATTCTTGCTGCATCCTTGATCATCCCAGACATTGTCAATATCTTCTTTTGTAATCATGACATGCCGAACCGGGAGACATTTAGTATTGAAACTAGGAATGCGTACCTCTTTTTCAAAGATCCCTCCTGATACAGAAACAATGTTCGTTGGTTTGTGAGAATTATTGATGGAACCATTCTTCTTTGGAACAATCAGGAGCCCATCTTCGGTATATTCATCGTAGATTGGCGCCTTACTCCAATCCACAATTGGATCTGGAATAATTTTTGTTGTAAAGGGTCATTCAAGAGTAACATCGTCCACTTTGAAACCATCCTTGTCCTTCCCATGATGTGGATTCTGAAATGATCGTTGTTGGTCTTGTTGTTGATGTTGAAACACTCCAGCCATGACAACCAGACTGACGGCGGATTTTTTGAGACGGGAAGGAATTAAAGTAAAAAGGGATAGTTAATCAGGAAACGAGCCTAAGCTCTGATACCAATTTGATGCAGGCCGTAGACCTGCGAGGGTAGGGATAGTCCCGGGATGCCACTCGACCGGGGGTAGCGGATGCCACTCGACGCTACTAATCGCGGAAGCCACTCGACGCGACCAAGCCACTCGCTTGATTATAGGAGGAATCACTCACTCCAAGCAAGAAACTCTTGCTCTGATACCAATTCTTGCTTGGAGTGAGTGATTCCTCCTATAATCAAGCGAGTGGCTTGGTCGCGTCGAGTGGCTTCCGCGATTAGTAGCGTCGAGTGGCATCCGCTACCCCCGGTCGAGTGGCATCCCGGGACTATCCCTACCCTCGCAGGTCTACGGCCTGCATCAAATTGGTATCAGAGTTTAGGCTCGTTTCCTGATTAACTATCCCTTTTTACTTTACTTCCTTCCCGTCTAAAAAAATCCGCCGTCAGTCTGGTTGTCATGGCTGGAGTGTTTCAACATCAACAACAAGACCAACAACGATCATTTCAGAATCCACATCATGGGAAGGACAAGGATGGTTTCAAAGTGGACGATGTTACTCTTGAATGGCCCTTTACAACAAAAATTATTCCAGATCCAATTGTGGATTGGAGTAAGCCGCCAATCTACGATGAATATACCGAAGATGGGCTCCTGATTGTTCCAAAGAAGAATGGTTCCATCAATAATTCTCACAAACCAACGAACATTGTTTCTGTATCAGGAGGGATCTTTGAAAAAGAGGTATGTATTCCTAGTTTCAATACTAAATGTCTCTCGGTTCGGCATGTCATGATTACAAAAGAAGTTATTGACAATGTCTGGGATGATCAAGGATGCAGCAAGAATGACATAATGACAAAAGTTGAGTGTTTTAAACCTCCTATCTCTGACGAATATCTAGAAGAGGATGATGATTCGGAAGAGCTGAAATTGTTAACTGCTCGCAACGTCCCCCAATTTCACCCATCAAACCCAACTGTGAACTCAAATAAACGAAAGGTTGATAATTGGGATTGGCTCGACGAATCGGTCCTAAAACAGCGCACCAGAATTTTTGAGACGTACGGAGTTATTCGTGCATCTGAATGTAGCTTTGTCATGGACTCGGGAACTGCATGTAATTATGTGTCCGAAAATCTGGTTTCATTTTTGAATCTCCCAACTGAAGATCTTTCTAGTCCTTATCATGTGCGTTGGTGAGTCACGAGGCTAAAACATTGATCACTAAGCGATGTTTAGTCGAATTCTCCATTGGACACAAATATGAGGACAAGATTTGGTGCGATGTGATGCGAATGGACTCGTGTCATGTTTTGTTGGGCCGACCATGGCAATGGGATCGCATGTTTATTATCGTGGGCGCGAGAATGTTTACGAGTTAAAGGTGGATGGAGAACCCATAAAATTATTTCCAAAAGTTGAGAAAATGAAACGAGAGAGATTTTTGCTGATCAAGGAGAAAGCATTTGGAAGGAAGAAGAGGGGAAATTTTGAAGAGCGTGCTGAAGATTCGAGGGCGAATCTTTTTCAACCCGGGGAGAATGATGCAGGAGCATAAAGATCCCGACTGAACCGAAGAGCCTCTAATCATGCATTTAATTTCTGGTCAAAGCATCCTATAATTAGTCATTAATACGGCACACATATGCATGTAGTTAGTTGGATAAACACATTGTTTCTAGGTTCATATTAATTATTGTTCATGCATGTAGTCCAAGGGTTGTCTAGTTATTTGAAGAGTCATGTTGGAAATTGTCTAGCATTAAATATTAGTTTTGAAGAGTCATCTTATGTAATGCCTATTTATAGTTGATCTAATGGAAATGAAAAAGGGGAGTTGGAGTTTATAAAAATATATGCAAGAGTTTCTTGCTTGGAGTGAGTGATTCCTCCTATAATCAAGCGAGTGGCTTGGTCGCGTCGAGTGGCTTCCGCGATTAGTAGCGTCGAGTGGCATCCGCTACCCCCGGTCGAGTGGCATCCCGGGACTATCCCTACCCTCGCAGGTCTACGGCCTGCATCAGAAGGTTAGTACCAAAATTTGGAATATGGAGTACTGAAGAGAGAAACAATGATGGAGAATATCGAACGGAACCTTTCTCCGAGATAGCAGAGAATGATCCGTCGGCTATTCGAACTTTATCCTTAATAGAACAAGTAGAGTAAGAATCAAATACAGAGGAACAATCTGTCATATGATCGGAAGTACCGGAACCAATAATCCAAGGAACAGCAGAAGAGGTAGTAAGTGCACTAACTGGAATACCTGTGGGAGTAAAATTGGATCATGTGGAGGCTGTTGTGGAAGTGAAAGCTATGGTAAATAGAGAATCAACTCAAGCCATAAGGCGCCGGAGAACCTATATTTCTCCCTAAGAAAACCCACCAACATGATCAAAGGATGCTTGAACCCCAGTACTAAAATCTGGAAAGGTGACAGAGGCTGAGTCTGAAACATGAGCCTGGGCCTAAGAGAGCCCGGAGCCACGAGCACCGCGGCCACCCCCTCGCCCACGATGGGGCGGCCATGTAACTTCCAACAAAAATCTTTGGTATGACCGAGGTTATTGCAATAGTCACGCTTGAGAGACTCACAATCCCAAGTCCCGCTGCTAACACTAGATGGGGCTTACCATCTGGTGAAGGGGTGGCAAGCAAGGTAGAACGATCAGTAGGAGGAGTGTGCACCATAGCACCCCTCCGACTCTCCTCCTGCTAGACAATGGCGTAAGCCTCGCCTAAAGATGAAAACATAATATGTCCCAACAATTGTACACGAATTTGATCATATTTGATATTTAGGCCAGCAAAAAAGTCATAAACACGCTTTTTCTCCAATCTTTTTAACCATGTTGCAGCATCATCAGCACAAACGGCCTGAAAGCCCTAGTGGTAATCGAACGCCCACCAGACCCCACTTAACTCTGCATAATATATAGAGATAGATCGATGGTGCTGATCCAGCTTGCGAAGGCGCTTTCTCAACTTAAAACATTGGGTATTATTACCTTGTTGCGAGTAGGTTTGGGCTGCAATAGTCAAAATTTTATATGTTGTATCCAGGAGTAGAAAGGTATGACGAATCTCAGCTCGCATAGAAGTAAAAATCCAAGCCATGACTAATGATTGTTGAGATTTGAACCGTTTAAGGGCAACAGGCTCACTTTTATTAGGCAGAAACAGGCAGAACCGAACTGGAGAAGGAAAGAGGCAGATGGGACCCGAAAAGAACTGGGCAAATACCGGTCAGAACCGGACAAAACTAGTCAAAATCAGACGAAACGGGACACAAAATGGTCAAAACAGGATGAATCCAGGGCACAAACCGGTCAGAACCGGTCAAAAGGTCACAAACCGATGTGGAACCGAGCAGATATCGGGCTATATTGGGTGGTACCGGGTTGGAACCAGTTTGGATTGGGAGAAACCGGGTTAGCTGACATCAGCGAGGCGTCAACGTTAAAGACAGGCGGCTGGCTGAGTCGGCTCGCTACATGGCGCGCGTACAGCCTGGAAGCGGAGAGGACCACGCGCCGAGGAAAAAAGAAAAGAAGGCAAGGCCGAGAGAGAGAGGTATAGCGTCGACGCTATGGTGGGTGTAGCACTATCCGACCCCAGCGACAAACACTGGTGGCGGCGACTTAGGTTTAGACGGTGGTGGCTAGGGTATTTTTGTTCCGATACCATGTTAGATTTAATAAAACCAGAATGAAATTTCTACTCATCAAGCGTACTATTTATACAAGCAAAACGAATCCTAATTTAACTAAATCTCTAACCAATTCTACTTCTATTTTACATAGAGAAACAAATCATAATCCTAATCTAATTAGAGTACTACACACATAAGACTTCTAACAGATATCTTCCATGATTAATCTCCCAAGGCACAAGAAAACTAATTTTCCTATAGCCCTATTCAGGTGAAGTCTTTTTTTTTTTAATCATTCCCTCTCAAGGTAGCATTAGCATATAGAATAACTCACAGCTTGTAGGTTTGATGTCAATCTACAGTTCTAGAAAAGAAATCCCTTGAAATTTCATCCAATAATTAGCCAGCTAGGTAACATAATTATTACTTGAAAGCATCCAAGCATCTAATCGGCTTATAGCCATCTGTCAAAAAATGTGGAAGGCAAAAGATAATATGCCAAAAATGTTCTCCATAACGCCAATGAAGATGTTTATGAAACTCAAGTTTACAAGCAGTGTTCTAAAAATCGGATTAATCGGCGATTAATCGGTAATCGGTTGGTCACCTAGGCGACTACACCCAAATCGCTGAGGGAAATCGGCTGGTCACCTAGTCGGAGTCTAATCGGAGACTAATCGGCTAATCGCCGACTAATCGGCTAATCGCCCACTAATCGGACCATCGATTAGTCGGCCGATGGGAAAATGAAAATCGGGCAATTAAAATGACGTAGTATAGATTAAGTATTACTAGGGTTATAAGAATTGTTACGGAACTTATAGAGCTACAGTTCTCTTGATGTCGTCTCTCTCTCTCGCTCGCCTCTCATACTCTCATTACACTTTACAGTTTATATATATATATATATATATATATATATATATATATATATATATGTATTGTAGAATATCAGTATTATATTATAGCTTATATCAGTACAATGGTGTATAATAGCTGTATAATGGTGTATTATATCAAAACAACTTTGAACTTTATAGAAATATTTATTACAAAAAAGAAAAAACCTGACTAATCCTCCTAGGTCGATTAATCCCCGATTACTAGGCCTAGACGCTAGAAGGTCCCCCACCGCCCGACTAGCGCCTAGCGATTTTTAGAACATTGGTTGCATGCTTTTTATTTCTAGGCTTAGAGCACTTTTAAAGGTCACATCTATTAATGCACTATTTTTTATGCCTTAACATGCGTTTTTGAGAATTTTATTCACTTTTTCCTTATTTTTAGTAATTTTTTAATGGTATTTATAATGAATTTTATATTTTTATAGATATAAAAAAGAAACACCAAAGGCCACCTCAAGGTCTCGAGGCTTACCCCCCGCCTCATGATAGGTAAACTGCCTCACTTTGCACTTCTGCCTCTGAAAACATTGCTATTGTCTGCTCTAATACTGTATTAAATTATTAACTGCCAACTCATCTAAGAGCTTAAACTGTTAAAGAAAGGAAACTACTTTATTTATATTCTCAAAAGCACGCATATGTGAGATATATAAAATAAGAAATTACAGGGCATGGCACAACAACCGAGGCGATAGGCAAAAGCAGTTCCTACGCACTAATTCATGAATTCATTTATATGCTAAGGCAAACACTCCTCCAGAATATCATTGTTCCAAATGCTGCAGAAGCACTAGAATATTTCAACCAACCAGAGGTTTAGCAAAAAAAAAAAACCAACTAGAGTTCCAAGTTTGTAAAGGGTTCCCCAATGCTGGAACTAACCTTTGCAGTTTGTTGTCCTCGCAATACTTTGCGGCTTCATCAGCAGGCATATCAGCAAGATTCCTCTCTAATGCACAGCTGAAAGGGATGATTGGCTCACCTCCATGCTCCTGCACCCTAGAAAAAATAAAGCGAAACAAGCCCTTATTCTAAAAGAAAACACCAACAGAAATGAATAAAAAATGATTAACTTCACACGTAGCTCTACAGAAGAGAGAGCGTAATAAGGTCATAAAGTGCTAACACCATGACCTTTACAGAAGCCCATCACAGTCAGATGCAATTAAGCAGGTAACTGCTCCTCAAGACACAAATGGCATAAGAGGTCAATTTTTGTTATGCAGTTTAGTACAATAGAGAATTTTTTACTAGCAAGTATGCAAGCATTGCAGTTTGACCAAATAAAATAGCGATTGAAGTTCTAGAACACGTGGACTTGACAGTATGAAAAAATCAGAGCTGGGGTTTCTTATCCTCAAAATATAGCTGCATAGTACTCCACTTGGTTACAAAGGCTGGATCAAGGCAGGAGTCATATTACCTGCACAAGCAGTTGAAGCAGAATTGGACAGCATTGACACTTTCATAAAACTCAAACACAAAGAGAGTAATAAATAACAAAAATCTATTCTGTGGAAGCTAAAAAAGAACCTTCAATTCTATTAAATATTAATAACGACGAAAAGTGAGCCAAAATGGCTTAAATATAAATTGAAGAGCGAAATATAGATCATGTATGCTGAATTAACATGTTCAAGAAATCAACAATCCGCAGTTCCACTCATAATAAGATAAGTGATAAGTACCAGGGTCACTTTTCAGTTATACAATTCTGATGAAAACTTAAATCAAAGCCTTGAGGCAACAAGGGGTTCGGCATTAATCATTTTCCGTTACTTGCCCATGTCCAAAACCATTTACTCTTAAGTTTAAAGCAAAAGCATGAAATTATAACATTATCAAACACACTACTAGACAAAAAGGGTGTCCCAAACAGGTATTCAATCAGTCTAGTGACAGAAATAGAAAAAAAAAAACTCTCGATAGCTAAATCTTAAAGACCAGATCCAATCAAGCAAATGCAAAACCATACATCTTACTTCATTTTGAATAGTATCTGTTACATTTACGACATTCTTTGATGAGTTTTAAGCAACTCAACTCTTGTCTACATTTTGCAACTATCAATCTCATACAGAATTCTTCCTTATCAAACGTGTATTAGGGTAGAAACTAAATCTTTTTCCTTTGATCATTCTATAAGATTGAGGATGGTATTCTAATTAACATCATGTTTATTCTTCCTTACGACCCACATGCGCACGTGTGTGCTCTCACACACACACAAACATAAACACACAAAAGATGACTCAGAAATTCATAAATATTCAAGCACAATATCGAACTCACCATGCGTGAATTTTTGGAAGAAACTTGTTCTTTTTTCTTTGATAATCCTTCTCATTCATGTTAACCTGCATACCATGTCCATACACTGGTCAAATCCATATCCACACCAATCTCCCACAATTCATAACTACAACAAACTCTCCTTTTTTTAATTACCACTGAGCCTCATCTAAAAGAGAGAGGAACGAAGGAAAGAAAGTAAAGCCCACAGAAGCCAAAAACAAAATTGCCCAAACCACATCCTTAAGACTCCTTACAAGAAAAAACACAAAAACATGTGATAGGAATGTCCTAGATATTTTTACTTTTCCGTATAAACCAATAGGACAAGCCAAAACTGTTGGCTCCATGGTAACCGCAACTTCACCAACATGACAAGGCAGGAATTGCAATAGCGTGGATATTAACGTAACAAACTATGGCTTCAAGCCTCACTAATCTTAGAAAAATTCACAGCGTACAGATAGGTAACATGAGTTCATAGCAGAGCAGACAACGTTCAGGGTAATCATAAGAACTCATTTCCAAGACATCTTGCCAAAAGGAAATAAGGAAGCAGATTATCAATATCTCAGCTTGATGGATCCATAGTAATAATCAGATCAACTGGATCAATTACCAAGTCATTTGTTCCTGTTTGTCAAATTGAAGGTGATGCAAGGCCCTATATTTTGCCAGTAGTGGTGTCAAATTACCACTAGTTGCATCAACTAGGTGATGCAACTAGATGATGGCCACTCGGTGCCCCAGCTAGTCAAACTGAAGGCGATGCAACCAGATGGCCTCTGTTTAGCACAAAATCCTCCAATACTAATAATGTTCTAAAAATCACTAGGCTCTAGTCAAGCGGAAGAGAGGCGCCTAGTGCTTCGGTCAACTAATCAGGGACTAGGGATTACTCGGATTACTCCCTTCCCCCAAATTTTTGAGTAAGAAATGATACAAGACCAGAAAGAACCAAATTAAGGCGATATGTTTGTATGGATATATGTCTACTTATATATATACACACACATACCTGTATATATCAGAGAAATATATATAAAAGTTTAAAAGTACACTTTAAGCCCTGCAGTTTTAAATTCTATTACAATTTTTCAAATCTCCCCCACCGACTAATCGCCAACTAGGCCGGACTAGGAATGACTAATTTAAGAACCCATAGAGTCCACCTAGACCATTAAGTCATGGCAGTCTGATGCCGCCTAGCACCTCAAAACACCGAGTACTACTACTACTTAGTGTAATGAAGGAAACTAAGCATACGAAGAAAAGAGAAGATAACATAAACAGTGGATCTACAAAATTGGCCTGACATGAGGTTCACCAGAAAAGTATTTTCCAGATAACTTACCAAGTAAACAACAGGTTTTGCAGTGAGCAATTGAAAAGTATTCAGTATCTCAATATCCGCAGCTTTCCAGTCACCCAGACGGACGTCTTTTCCCTCTTGAAGCCATGCTTTGATCTATGAAGAAAAGCATCACCATCATAAACTTCTTTCAACTCAGCCAAGCTATGTCCCAGTTACCTGGGATCGGTTACATGAATCTTGTTTTTCCAGTTAGACTACCTCAACAACATGTTGAATGGAATGTGCAGAAAAACATGAATCTTGTTTTTCCAGTTAGACTACTTCAACAATATGTTGAATTGGATGCGCAGAAAAAATGTATTTTCGTTTTCAGCACATTATGGTCCCATGTGCCAAACACTCGAAGGGTTACAATTGAGAACATCTTTGAAGATACAGAAGTAGCATGGACGGGCAAGGCACACGCAGATGTCAGTAATTTTTAACCAAGGCTAGAGAAACCATTACCAATCAAACAGCAACTCGATGATAAGTTCATACGATCATGACCTTAAAGTTCCTTTGATCTTCTCACATTCCACATGATTATTACAAGCATCATCCAAGTAAATACACCTACTCTTCTCTTTCATATTGGCTGTTCACATTTCTCATCATGTATGTTCAATATCTAATATAATATTTTGTAAACCTTTAGAGGATTCACACATCATTTGTTTTGCCTTTGTATACTTCCTCTGTACCCTTCTAGCATATTTCTAATACATATAGATTTAATGTCTCAGACTTCAAGGTAAAAAAAGGACCAACAAACATTGCAGACAAAAAAATGAATCAGCAAGCATAGAAAATTAAATGAAAATAGACCGAAATTGCACAACTAAGTAACATTGAGACCAAAATATTGTTCAAAACATATAATCCACAAACCCTTTGACACAACTCAAGCTCTATCTTCAACTGCTTGTCATTGCTCCTCTTCATGCTCTTTTCAAGGTCCTCAATCTTCTTTTCCATGAACTCAAGGTCCTTCACTCGCACAAAACAGCCATACTCTGTTTAGACGAGTTACTACTTGAAAATATAGAAATTAAAGGGTGGACATAAAAGTACATGCCAACATCTGAAAATCAGATAAAAAACTTACTCCATATTCTCGGTACCGCTTATTTATTTCATTTGAAGGTAATTACTGAGGCAGTGCCCTCCAAAACAGAAAGAATGGAGGATCTAGAATTGAGAGAAGGATGTTGGATAAACCTATCTGCCTAGGAGCAACTAGCAAGACATAATTTGAAAAACATGCCACACAAACATCATTTGAACCTGTATATACATAATTTTACAAATAAATATGAATACATATATATGAGGTCTATCTTCCAGGGGAATGGGTAGTTCTAGTTGTTACTTGGAGAATAATGTATTAGGCTGTTAATTTACCATACTATAGGTGGACAAATAACAATAAAGATATTCAAAGACCCTATCTATTATGTCCTCATTGACTAAAATACCCCTAAACTGCATTATCTGTATTGGCAACGTGAATACACAGAAATAGATCTATGCATACAAATATGTAAATGAAGAATGTTTATATTTATGTATACAGATTTACATTATATATATACATGCATATGCATAAACATACATATCTCTTACCAGATCAAAGGACGAAGAAGAGGGTATAAAAGGTCAATTTACAAATTCCATTCACAATGAAGTTGTGCACTTTGGTCAATAGATTACAGGGGTTAAGCGGTGATAAACAAATGTCAAAGGGGCAATCTGCATATGACCCAAACCATAGGAGATCAAATTGAGGGCCCCTGTAAGCTTAAAACAAGTATGGTTCACTCTCACAAGCGAAAGCTACATCTATATGTCATTCCTATTTTGTACAACGATGTTTATAGAACATCGTACTTCTATTATATGCAAGTCATCTCTCATCTCTCTCTCACTACTTTGTTTCTATAAGCTATCAAATAGGTACTCTTTATCTTTCTCTCTCCTCAAATTGACAAGCTTAGAGAGAGAGAGAGAGAGAGAGAGAGAGAGATCCATACACCAATTTTCCCCAAAGAAGCATACGCCTTTCATGAAATGCAAAAACACAAAAAAAAAATTGCACAAAAGGAATAGTTTAGGCAAACGCCTCACAGACAATGGTACAACTTTTGGAGGATAAAGCACGCATTGAAATGCCTTGAGGCACTCTTTTAAGCCTCATCTCAAGGTGATAACCACTGTGCCATTGAATACCTCTTTTATGGGGGGTACATTAGGGGGCCATGGCCTGGGGGGGATGAGGATCTTGCCTATGGCAAAACTCACGCCCTTGACCTCCTAGTGAGGAAGAAGGATTGTGGCCAACTAAGCTAACCCAGTCTGACGTTGCCAATGTCGTTAAAATCTTACAACTCACGTACATCTTTTACGATTCACAATACATATCTTAAGATCCTTTAATAATAGATGTAAAATCTATACTCATCTCCCAACATGTCTTGTGTTCAAATAAATCTTACGATATGGATACGAAGCGTATCTTACCGTTCGGCAGTTTTAGAGATAAGAGCAATAACATACCTCCAAAAGTATCTTATAATATTTCATAGAGTTGAAGAAATGAAATTTGTATCTTCAAATCAAAGTTGATTTTTGATATATGCAATAGATTGATATTCATGTTATATCATTCATGTTGGATATAACGATCTTTACACTTATCTTTACATACCTACGTACATGTGTTACATATCCTGGTACTATCATAAAATGGAAAAAGCACTACACACATATCCAATTTTGAAAACCTTGGTTATGCCACTGAATACATTAATGCCAGGTATGCAATTGCAAACATTGATTAAAAATTTGAAAGAATTACTAATTGTGTGTTGGTGTTTATTTTCTTCAACAAGTAGTGTGCTAGTGCTTCTCATGTACTTTATATTCATTTTCTTATTCTATTTCTTGATGGTATACGGGCTATGCCCATCAGCCTTTCTCTAATACAATTTATTTGTTGTTCATAAAGGAGAATTACTAGTTATGTTTAGTTGTAGGATGATAACTAACGGAAAATAAATGTGCACATTAGATGTAACTAAGCTAGGATCTTTACACAAACAACTCAATTGATATACCTTGAGTCGTAATTCTTCGGTAATAATCTCTAAATCCCTCACAGGATCCACAGAGTCATCAACATGGATGATATCTGGATCTTCAAAAGCACCTAAAATACAAAATACAAGTGAATTCATCAAAAAGTAACACTTGACAAGTGGAGCAAAAAACCAAAGAGACTTCCAAATTACTACCCCCAACATCTTTGCAATAGTACACAAAACATTAACTAGGACAAGAAAAATATTCAGTAAAATTGGAAGAAAGCAATTTCAAGGAAATGCCTTGGCAAAAGAAATAGATGCAAGATATACTCAAACATTCACACTTCCTTTGAAGCTCTCTGGGTGACTATTGTGTAGCAAATTAACAAGGGCTTAAACCATACAGCCTTAAGAGCAAAAACCACCAATTGTGTATGATACTCCATCCCCTTTTGTGTGGTATAGTTGACCCAACGCATATCTTCATAGAAGTTCCATTATTTACAAAGATGTCATCTGTAGTCTTTCCCATTTGAGTAACTTCTTCGGTACCATTGAATGTACTTGCATATAAATTTGAAGAAGCCTCGTAAGAAAATTAGTGATTAAATACAAGATTTCGCAATAACGACACATAAAACAGGACATCAAGAAACGGAAGGTGAGACACAAAATAGAAAAGACAAGTATAAACTAGTCCTACACCACATCTTTCAAGGGATGTACACAGCTCAATCCTTTTTGTTAAGGTGTGGGAATCATGCACAAAACGATAGTGAGATAAATAAAATATGACAAAGGGCGTCTACCAAAAATATTTTAATCAACATATGATTAACAAATTTTACATGAAAATATGGTTCGTCGAACTTAACACTATAAGAAGTTATATTTTTGCTTATTCTAAACGTGATCAGAAAAAGAAAGAAATATTTTAATCAACATATGATTAACAAATTTTGCATGAAAATACAGTTCTTCGAACTCAACACCATATGAAGTTATATTTTTGCTCATTCTAAAATATTTCACGTTTATCGAATGCAACAACTGTTATATTTGCCTGAATAGAATCGTGAATCAAATCGCGAATTGTGCAGTACAGTAGCGATTTTGTCTGAACCATTATTATTCGTATTGTATTCCTATGAATCATGAACCAGATCATGATTTGTGCAATTTTAACAAACACGGTTGTTAGTCAGTCCTGTGCATAGTTTATAAAATCATACAGATGCATTTTCACAACTAGGTTTCTTCCTAACATTGTCGCAACTGGGTTTTGTTCTTTGGGTGATTGCTCTTGTTTTCAACACCTTGACTTGCCATCCAACAAGTTTTTCACAAGTGCTTCGCTTTCTGCCTGCATTTGGCAGTGTTGATTGTCAGCTGGTGAGTAGAGATTGGTTGTGTAGAGAAATAACATCTGTGAGATTAGGCTTTTTATCCTCAATTGTGATTCTGGTAAGGGTCAATATAGCAGTAAAAAACATCAAGTTTAATGGGGTTAGAGAGAAAAACTCGGGTTCATATAGAATGACTAAAAAATTATACTAAATGCTTATCCTTGTATAAGACGTACAATAAATACATACCAATTTTGAGTGTCCCTTGTGCATGTACTAGTTTTGAAAACATCTGTGCCCCTATGTGCCTGTCGGGTCATGTGCCAACACTTTTTAGGGTGTTTGGATAGCAAGAATCGTACGAAGGTTACGTTTGAACTCTCCATGATGCATTAATCTTTTATATACTACAGGGAAAGTCTGAGGCAAAATGTTCCACGGAGCTATGGTGGGAACATTTATTCCTGCCAATTATACACAGCCTTCGAAAATCCCAACAAGATGAAACAATATATACCCACCAAATAACTCTCTCCGTGGCAATGGAACTCAAACAAGAAGACACACACCTAAAAAAAAAAAAAAGAATCAATCACACAGCTGACGTTGCTGTAAACAGATTATGGAATTAACCGCGTATTAGATTCTAACCACCAACTCATCTAAAAGCTTAAGCTTTTAGAGAGAGGGATAGCTTTGTTATTCATATTCTCAACAAACCCTCTCACGGGTAGCCAGGATCTCCTTTATAAGAGGGCTAAACAAGCGCAAATATTTTCATCAAGGCGGTGATGTTCAAACACATGATCTATAGCCCAATGTTCTCAAAAGGCATTTTTGAGGCTTGCCTGCAAGGTGCAATGCCTGAGCATATATTTTGGGGGCGCTAAACAACAAAGGATATCGCCTCAAAGATGGAAGCCTATTGCACCGTACGCTTTTTAAGCATTTTGCACCCAAACTAAAAAGGTGAAGGCCTCAGAGGAGTGAAGGAAGAAAGTTATTTTTTGAGTTTCAGTTATTGAACTTTGTTGCATCATTACAAGTATTGATCAGCTTTATGATACAAGGAATAAACTTGCAAGACAAAATCCAAAAGCAACAGGGTGGTAGAACTTACGCCCACTTGGGGTCTGGAGCACAACAATCAGCACAAACACGATTATCATTTTGCAATAATAGGTCCTTTAATCTTCTTTTTCCTGCATGAGTGGCATCCATGTGTTTCGATAACTTCATAAACTTTTAATACCAACAAAAAGGATATTTGGGAAGGGTACAAGAATATCGTAGGAAGCCATTAATTTCCTTGTTGGCAAAATATATATCACACTAACAAGTATTCGACAAGCACCATGAATGCAATAGAGCACCCAAAAAATAGATGTGAATTTACTCTCCACAAGATTAATGGAAAATACATTGTTGATTGCATAAGATAGCAAAAGCGAGGAGAAACTAAAGATGGGTTACTCCAAAGTGGTTTGGGTGGTCAAGAGGTCCAAGTTTCGAGTTGTGCTATTGACGCCCCCTCAAACCTTGCCCTCCTACCAAACCCAGTTGTGATCCACTAGCCCTTAGTTGGGTCTATGAAGCACGGATACTCCAAAAGTAATCGCCAATGGGTATCAATACATATCGGACACCGATACGAGTCTGATACCCCCCGATACAAATCGTATAAGCAAATAAGTATCGAGTATTTTAATTAAATATTTTTAATTTCCATATGTACAGCATATGTGAGAGATACAACGGGATTATAATGAAATTTGTTTAGGAATTAAGTAAAAGTTATAAGGGGCACGGTGTAAATATTATATGTGCATAACACTAGACTGCCAATAGGTCCAAAGATTGAGATTAAAAAAAAAACTAAGATCAGAACATGTCAATCGATTATTCTTTTCTATTTGGTTGCAATTTGATGGTGCACCTCTCTCTCTCTCTCCCCCCCCCCCCCTCTCCCCCTCTCCCTGTCTATCACTTTTTGTTTGTGCTTCATTCGATGCTTAAACCATTAAACATTACACTATTGAAGTCTTGTAATTTTGAGTATTAAATTGGGTAGAAGTAGATCTGAAATGTAGGGTTCTTATTAAACTATGTATTTGCGATTTAATAGGTATGTCTGTAGTCCTAATCCAATTTTTTTAGATTTTGCATTATCGTTGTATCCTTATATTGTTGTAGCCATATCCCGTATCCCAATTTGTGCTTCATTCGTCCTTGTGAATGCCGAGCGGAGGTTGCTATAGCTGGTCGCACCCTCCTCCACCCTTTCTATCGAACAAATATCTAAACATTGTTATAATAATTACTTGGTCGAAGTACTCGTCCCATTTGTTCCATTCCAGATCTTAAAGTGCTATAAACAGCATGCATGCAGCAGAACTGCAACAAGCTGCAGCATGCAAACTCTCACCATCTATAGCAATGAATTATTATTGATCAAGTCTACCAGACACCATTCCAAGCTAGATTACTCGACCAATGGTCTTTTCCGGATAATTCAGGCTTCCCAATCCTTTTCTTTTTTTCCAGTGACAACGAAGAAAATTTACCGAATACGAAGGAGAGAGAGAGAAACATATAAAAACAATAGAGAACAAGTTTTCCACCCAAGAGAAAAGACAAGAAAGAGATGACTAACTAAATGTGAGAAACATTTAATTATTTCAGGTGCTTTTGGGCTTCAATGTCTACTCCATCGTACAGATTCCTTTGAGACCACACATTTTGAAAGACTAATACTAACAATACAACATGTTTCAGATCTGTGCCTGATGAAAGGGACCTTATTTGAAGTGTCCTCTTCTTCTACCACATTCTATCTCCATTTCACAACAAAGTAAGTCTTCAGATTTTAACAATGGAAACAAATAACACTGAACTCTAACATTAGCCAAATCATGTTCATCAATTAATACTCTTAGGTCGGGAGAAAAGTCTACCTGAGGATGGCCTCCCTAGCCCCGACGGAGTTCTGCTCATTGCTCTGTTTAAAAGCCAGAATCATCCAGCTAGCGGCCAAAAAATAAAGCGGTACAACAAAAATCAGCAATAATATGTTGCTAACACTAAAAACAAAAACCAATGAAATGTTAAAACAAAACAAAACTTTCAACATTAAATTAAAAAAAGGCAATCCACCCATGTGAAATATTTTGAATTCAGCACTTTCCATAAAATGGGAAACATAAACAGCGGTATTGATGAAATCGAAATGCAAGAAACAATCCACCAATGGCCTCACCACACCCCAACCCCCCCCCCCCCCCCCCCCCAAAAAAAAAAAAACACCCACCAGGCACTGCCCTTGTACTTGCCATTTTAGCGATTTTTGTGCTAATATCACAAAAAGTTCATTTGTTTGCCTTGTCTATTTTAGCCAAAGCCATGTAAAATAGGCCAAAAAGCTTAGCGCTTCAACCCCCCACTTCTTTCTCAAAAAGCCAGAAAGTAAAGAAAAATGTCGGAATTAGCCCAAACAACTTAGTTTTATATCCCTACGATTTTACTAAGAAGCTACCAAAAATATTTGACATCCCAAACACAAGGAACATCAATATCATTCAGATACAATCCCATTAAACATTAGGAGGAGAAAAACATAGAACAATGGTGAATCACAAGGGCAGGAACAAATAATAGTATTTAGATAACATCAAGGGTGAATAACCGATAGAACTGCTAATAAAATGGTTGAGCGCAATTAAAGGATTCTAATCGTTACCAAAGAAACAGATCAATGAGGTTGCTCATTATATCAAGAGTTGTGAAAAAACAAAGACGATAAAAATCGATTTCGATATGAAATGAATGGAAGATCTGCAAACAAAGAATTTGAATCACCAGATAATTGGAGAAATCAGAAATCGGCACTTCCAATCGAAAGACTGCGAGCTAGCGAGCGAGAGTGGGGGAAAACAGGGATTGGTTCTTCAGCGTGCCATGTGGTGGATGAGAGAGAGAAGCTTCTCATTCCATGGCCCATTTTATTTGATTTGAACAACGGCAACGGTACATAAATTGGAATCCAAATGCTTTCACGCTAGAAACGCGTCTACAATTTATTTATTTACAACGGCTAAAGTTATTCAAAAAGCATAATATTTTTACTATCAGTATCATATGTATTGGAATAGCCGTTTAGATTTTATCGCTTGAAAAATATATTTTTTAATAACAAATTATATTATAAAATAAAGCTTCAAACCATAAAAATAAATTAGAAAATGGATGATGGTAATATCAACTTATGTATAATTATCAATTAAAATTTAAAAAAAAATTATAACCGGGTACAATACGACCTAGTCTAGCATTGTAATTTAAAACGGTACAAGAATAAGCCGGTACCATCGTACGGTACAAGATCAATAACTTTGCTATGCACGAAATATTTATATGTTATACATTAATTTGATCTAACTAGATTATTAAGTTGTTCTTTTATAAATATTTCTTCAAAAAAATTTAATCTGTTTGGACTAAATTATGAATGTAGATTTTGACTTACATTAAATGCAAATGATGGAATTACAATGACAATTTTGTCTCTCCAATCTAAAATTCTAAAAACGGCACATATGAATATTTTGTAATTTTAAGATAAAAAATTTCAAAACTAACAAATATGGGTCAAGTTCAATAGGTAATGACGTTGATGAACAGCCAAAAAATTCAGGCCAAATGAGGTGAATTTGTTTCCTTTCAGTAATTTAAAATTTCAATTATTGGTTCGTTTTGACGAGAAAAACCAAAAAAGTAAAAAAATAATTACAACCAAAAGCTTAAAAGAAGTCACTAAAAATTAAAACTCCAAAACAAACATATTTTGTTTTTAATTTTTTTATTTTCGTCGAGACAAATTAAAAATAATCCACAAAAATTTGCCACAAAATTAATGAACGGTAAAAAAATAAATAGAGGAAAAAATAATCCAAATAAAATATATGCCAAATTCAGATAAACGCCTAAAATAA
Organism: Arctostaphylos glauca; assembly: GCA_019985065.2. Taxonomy (NCBI): domain Eukaryota; kingdom Viridiplantae; phylum Streptophyta; class Magnoliopsida; order Ericales; family Ericaceae; genus Arctostaphylos; species Arctostaphylos glauca. The sequence goes on along the minus strand of JAHSPW020000010.1, from coordinate 11,939,358 downwards.
ATTAGTACTTAATCAATTTGAAACAACAAATCCGACCAAGGTCTAAGGGAAATAAAATTGCTCAATAATACATAAATAAGTTTCGTAATTTCTTAAAAATCACAGGGACTTACCAAAATATTTTGTATGCCTTTTGGCGTTTGTTAATTTTCTTCGTTCAATATCGTATAATATTGTTCGATAAACGTCAAATATTAAGCATTAATATTGTTCCAACCAACACAGCAGATTTTCATATTATTCAATTATGTCTCCTTTTTATATATACTAGCAGTCGGGTGCACACAATACATGTTCAAGTTGAACATTATTAAATACATAAGAAATAAGTATCAGACTAATTCACTTCGGTCATCGTAAAAATAAGCAGAATTTTGAAAATAAAAATTAGTGGAAGTGAAAAGTTGTACGTACTTAGAAAAGTGGTTACAAAATTTTTGAAAATATTATTATAATGAGTGTTTAGAAGTGAGATAAACGTTGAAGGGGGAATGGGTACTGTTTTTTAGTAAATGTCAATTTTACCCTTGACAGTTAATTCTCTATCATTTTGTTAATGTGTGAAAATAACTTTTGTGGAGGATAATTTTCTCAGTTCAAAAATATGAAAAAGCTTCAAAAAAAGTGCTAGAAAAATTAGTTTTAGGAAGCTTAGGGAACATCTATTTAGCTAATTTTGAGTTAAAATAAAAGTGGATCTCACGTATATTTTTTGTATGGGTCCAAGTATAAATGTGTTTACATATAGTTGGAGACTAATATTATGTATTTGGTTTGGCAAAATTATTTACGTATGAATTGAAAATTGAATCCAAAGCAAGTTCCATGGTTTGATTGAAAGAGGTAAAAAAGATATTAGTCCCACATACAAAATGTGTGAGACTTTCAAATAACTTATATAACTTGACATTGGTTAAGAGTTTAAATTCTAAGGGGCACCCCCACTTTTGTGGATGGGGAAGGATTTAGATAATATGGGTTTTGGCCTAAACTACCACACATGAGCGCACTGCCGGCGGGCCATTTAGATATTTTTTATTGAAAATTTATTTAATTAATTTTCTTCTAGAATTTTATTTATTGGATCCGTTTGAAACCGTTTCAAAGGCTCGCGTGACTCGACAGGAAATGATTGTTGGTCTTGGGTGGTTCATGACCATTTGAAGGCCTAACGGTTACAACCTTGGGCCGAACCAATGCAATTGAACCGAATCAATTTTCCCAATCAAATTTGTGCGACCCTTATCTTTCTAGCCGAATCAGTACAACTCCTGGGCTGAATTGCACATTTTCTTTGCCCATAAATTAAGGTCTTCCACACTATTTCAACATCTCAAAATTCATGCACCTACTGCCTTTCGCATTTGATACCGTATTGCTGCATTGTTTCATTTCGAGATAGAGTCTAATACGTAAGTCCGATTCAACAGACTTGTAGTTTACAGTGCTGCTACTACAAAATTGATCTTTGCATCTTGGAAGACTGATGTCAATGTAACTCGTAGTACTGTAGCGAAGGCATATTTTGTCTCAATGAGATTGTGTTCAACATAAATCTCGATCAGTGAGTATTCCCGTTCAACAGATTCGTCCAGCAATTGTTTGGTCACTGAAATTCATTCGCAAATCAAGTAAATTTCTGTTTTGATTATTTTTATTGTTGTTTCTGTCTTTCATATTCATAACAGATTAATATTAGTCCTATCTAACAATCTTAAGACAAGATAATTAGACTATTATAAAATTTGTTCTATACAAAATTTTTATAAACAAGTGTTGTGTTTTTGTGACTGCTTTTACAATTGTTTTTTCAAACAACATTATTTTGTAAACAGAATCTTCCTACATTCTGTTATATTGCTACAATCTTTTTTTTTTTACCAACTGTTGGTTTGTGTCATATATTATTTTAGATGACAGAAGTGCAGAAAATTCCTACACTCGCTACTTCTAAGACACCAACTGTGGCAGTTGCGATATCGCCTGCAGTTCCTATGAATCAAGGAGAGAAACTCGAGAAGTTTAGTGGAACAAAGTTTAGGAGATGGCGGCAAAAGATGATGTTCTATTTTACAACTCTCGACCTTATAATAGATTCAGGTGCTTCTAATCATATGACAGGTTGTTCTTCTGTATTTGATTCTTACTCTACTTGCTCCGGTAAGGATAAAGTCAGAATAGCCGATGGGTCCTTCTTTGCTATCTCAAGGAAAGGTTCCGTTCGCTATTCTCCCTCCCTTTTTTTCTCATCTGTTCTCCATATTTCAAATTTTTCTACTAATCTTCTGTCTGTTAGTAGTCTTACTCGTTCTGCAAACTATTCCGTAATTTTTTGACGTCATAACTTGTCTTTGGACGTCTATGTGCTTGCTCGTGAAATCTGATTAAAAGAGACGCTTGATCACCGTGTCTTTTGGTTGGAAGTCTGAGAAAGTTAATTAGAAATCCAGGTGGATGTCTTTGGGGTACTTCTCGATACGTGATTATGTGCTTACGTGTTTCTCTGATATTTGATATTGTTGTTGATAGTTGTTGACGTCTTCTTGTGTCATAGGAGTATGTTGCCAAGTCGAGATTGAAGTAGAGACAAGAGATAGGAATGGTGCATCAATAGGAGCACCCGAACTAGCATATGTGAATAACCTAGTAAGAGTGATAGTTGGGGCTTTACATCATCTAGTTTTGCATCTGTTTAGGGCTTAGAGGTTGAGTTGTTGGATTCTATTGTGTTTGTAGAGGCACTTGTTGGTGATTCCATGATTGTGGTGTGTGTCGATAGTGTGAAATTGCCCAGGATCGTAAGACGGTGTACCGTTTTCGCAAAAATTTATATAGTCTTAAGCAGTCTCCTAGAGCTTTGTTTGGCACATTCAATGATGTTTTCTTGAGACTTTGGGATGCACCGAAGCCATTCTGATCATTTTGTATTCTCTTTTACTTCTGATCGAGGAAAAACATTGTTGGTTGTCTAGGTAGATATTATCATTGCAAAGTAATGATCATAAAGACTTCTTAGAGCGTCAACTTCATACCAAGCAATCAAAAAAATTGCATTATTTCCTCTGTATTGAAATTGCTTGATCCAAAGATGGTATTAAATTATCTCAGAGAAAGCATGTGTTGGACATTCTAAATGAAACTTGGTTCTTGCCATTGAGGCCGGTTGAGACCCCTATGGATCCCAATGTCAAGCTTTTTGTGGATCAAGGACCATTGCATCCTAATCCTGACTAGTATCATTGTTTGGTTGGTAAATTAAACTATCTTACCATTGATAGATGAAAAAATAAGAAGGGTTTCTATTCCATTTAATGATCATATTGTACAAGGCGAACACGAGATTTATATAGACTAATACTACTAAACCTAATGAGATTAAAGTATTAAATTGCGTATAAAGATAAATAAATAGGAAACAGTAAACAATAAATAAATTCCAATAGTATTCTACTTGCACACCTCCCCTTAAACTCAGGTGCGAGGACAAAGAGCAGAGTGAGTTTGTCAAGTAGAAAATGAAACCAACCCAACCAACCATGTGAGTCTTACTAAAGAAATCACCCAGCTGAAACACGGACGGAACAAAAGAGAGATTAATAGCACAAAATGATAATCAATCTCAATATACTTCATACGTTCATGAAAACCAAATTATGGACAATCTAAATGGCACTATTGTTGTCATAGTGAAGAGGTGCGAAGAGTCAAAGGAAACACCCATATGAGACAAAAGCCAACAAAGCAAAAAAAATTCTACAGTTGCCTGAGACTATTCAGCTTCAACAGTGGAACGGGCAATAACAGATTGTTTGTTGCTTTTCCAGGAGATGAGGGAATCGCCAAGAAACACACAAAATCAAGAGGTGAATTTGCGATCAATGATGTTACCAACCCAATCAACGTCAGCATAGGACCAAAGAGTCAAACTCGAAGTAGAAGAGAGCAGCAAACAGTACACCAAACGTAGCACAAGATACGTGGCAATGCAGCACAATGGGTTGAACACGGCGGAGATAAACTAGATAATAATATGGACGGCATAACCAATATTAAGGCGGGTCACAGTAAAATATACTGAGCAACCAACTAATTCTCGATACTCACTAGAATCATTGAGGACAACCCATGGAAGCATAAAAATTGGCATGCAATTCAATATGAGTGTCAACAACTTTGTCATCAGCGAGATTGGCATGATGGGAAATATTAGCTGTATACTTGGTCTAGGATAAGAGATAACCCTTTGGAGATGAAGCTACCTCGATACCCATAAAATAATAGACAGCACCTAAATCCTTCATCTCAGAATCAAAACCCGTGATAATCATGTCATCAACATATAACAGAAGAAGAACTAGTCCGATAGAAGATCGACACATAAAAAGAGCATAATCATGCATACTAGGTTGGAAACCAATTTGTAGTGCAACAGATTGAAACCGCTCATATCAAGCACGAGGAGACTATTTGCGACCACATAGAACACGACAAAAATGACAAACAGGCCTAGTACTAGGAAAAAACCCTGCGCGGGGGGTAACAAATCGAGGGTCACAATCTGAAGATTGAGAAGAACTTTGCTTTGTATCAAATCAAAAGAAAGCACTGATACAAGTGAGAAACAACGATCACAGATCGAGAGGTAGAGGGAGAAGTACGGCTGGTGCAAAGAAAATGCAAATGCAAATACAGTGAAACCTAAACCTAAACCTAATGTGGCTCTATACCATGATAGATGGGAAATAGAGAAGAGTTTATATAGACTGACACTACTGATCCAAATGAGCAAAGTACTAGATTAGTCTTAAAAAATAAATAAATAGGAAGAATAAACAATAAATAAATGCTAATATATTCTACTTTCACAACCATCACACATCCTGATATCTCTCGTTGTTAGTGTGGTGAATCAATTTATGTTTGCTCCCCATCTTCCCATTGAGAAGCCGTTCTTAGAATTATAAGCTACCTGAAATTCCATCCAAGACAAGGTTTGCTTTATCGAGCTAGAGAAAACGTTTTTTGCAAGATAAATAGCTAGCAAACACTTGCGTGTTGAGGCGTTTACTGGTTCAAATTGGGCTAGAGGTTCAACTAAAAAGAGATCCACTATAGGAAATTGTACCAGTCTTGATAGAAATCTTGCCACTTGGAAGAGTAAAAAAAAACAGTGGTTGCACGCTCTAGTGCAGAAGCAGAGTATAGAGCCATAGCTCATACTACATGTAAGATTGTGGGGGTGTGCTCTTTTCTTGAAGAGATAGGGTTTAAGGTGCCTATGAATTTGCATTGTGATAACCAAATAGCCATTCAGATTGCATCTAATCATGTCTTTCATGAGAGGACTAAGCATATTGAAGTTGATTCTCATCTAGTTCGAGAAAAGTTCGATGGTGAGGTCATAGCTAATCCCGTCATGTCGACCGGAGCCCAATTAGCGGACACTTTTACTAAACCCTTGTTAACCCACAATTAAAGTAATTATATAACAAGTAAGGACTGTGTGATATTTACGCTCTAGCTTGAGAGTGAGTGCAAGAGTTAGTGTGATTATTAGTAGAGAGTGAGGGTGTTATTGTCCTTGTATTCTATTTCCCTTCTCAATATATACAATACATGTGTATTAGGATTTAGTTAACACACAAGAAAACAAATTTTGAAGGTATCCTATTACATTTAACGCAACGGACTACTACACATAGACCATATGTAAATAAACCACCTAACATACAAAATTGGCCAACAAACAAAACCCTTCACTAATATAATCACATGCAAAATGAAGAAACGTGTTACTTCAGAATAAGGCTTGTGTTAGATTGTATTTATAATTACTTTGTTGACTATGTAAATAGTATGCATATAATTAGAAGCCTATTTAGGGATTCAGTTAGAGATAAATTAGGAATTCAGTTAGAGATAAATTAGGGATTCACTCTTTCAGTTAGAGATATATTAGGGATTCACACTGTACATTGTTCTATATATATTGTGCCTCCTCTTAGGAGAAGTATATACAGAAAATATATTTCTCAACATGGTATCAGAGCGGTAACGTACCTGCCGCCATATACTTCCGCTGCTGCCGCCATACATCGTCGGCTTCTTTTTCCGTCGCCGTCGTTGAGGCTTCTCCGACGCCGACGTCATTATCATCATCCACCTGCTTCTCCTCATCTGGTTCCCATCGAACAGCATGCCTTTGACGCTGACTCCGTTCTGCTCCAAGATCTCGTCCTGCATCCGCCCGAAATCATCGTCGCCGAGCTTCCCGACGAACGCCGCCTTTCATCCGAGCCTAGTGACGGCGATCGCCACGTTCGCCGGAGCACCTCCCAGCGCCTTCAGTAATCCTGGAGCCTCCGCCAGCGACACTCCGGAAACCATCGGAACGAAGCTAACGATTAGCCCCCCCCCCCCCCCCCCCCCCCAGAGGGGACTACTCCATTAGTTGGGGCCATTGATTACTCCATTAGTTGTTGTACATCCAGTCGGTCAGCATCTCTCCGAAGCTACTGGGTTCCTTATTTCATCTAGTGGGTATTTATTCCTCTTTGCAAGGAATAGTCTCCTGGTATTTATTTCATCTACGGGGTTTGTTATTTAGTTTCTATTTCTTTGTGTTGCACTATGTCGGATTCAGAGGGTTCAGAAAAGAAAGAGAGAAAGAATATTCAGGTTGAGGACCAGAATGGGATCAATCGTATTACAACTCTTGGGGGTGCCCCACTTGATATTTGTCATGTTAAGTTGGATGGTACCAATTATATGGTTTGGGCTCGCACTTTTACTTTGGCTATTGAAGCACAAGGATTGTCTGAGTTTATTGAGGGCGATGTTATTCAGCCCACTGAACCTGTTGAGTTGAAGAGATTTAAATCTAGAAAATCTTTGGTTATGACTTGGTTGTTTAATTCTATGAAATCTGATATTCGTCATACCTTCTTGCTTTTTGATACTCCACATAAGGTTTGGACCACTGCAGCCCAAACTTATTCTCAGCAGGGTAATGATGTTCAGTGTTTTGATTTGAGGAAGAGGCTCCGTTCATTGGACAACAAAATCGGTCTGTTGCTGCTTATTTTGCTGATTTGAATGCAGCCTGGCGGGAATTTGATCTTTATCAAGGGTTCCAGCCTGTGTGTGATGTTGATGCTGCTAACTGGCTGAAGAGAATTGAAAAGGAGCGTGTTTATGATTTTCTTGCTGGTCTTGCTGGTGATGCTTATGATCCAATTCGTATACTGGTGTTGGGTCGTGTTCCATTTCCTTCTCTGGGTGAAGCATATGTCATGGTTCAGCAGGAGGAGAGTAGGAAGGCTGCTATGTTGCATACTCCTGCCCCTGATCGTTCAGCTTTGATTGCCACTCCTAGGTGTCAGTTTGGTACTAGCAGCAGCCCTATCTCTTCGGCACCGAGTGGTAAGACACAGTCTGGTACAAGCAGTGGGTCAGTTCGGTGTGATTATTGCAACAACACCAATCATACTAGGGAGTTCTATTGGAAGTTACATGGAAAACCTCCTTCTCGCGAGAAAGGGGGAGGCCGTAAGCATACTCAGTTTCAACCTCAGGCCCATGTTTCTGAGTCTGTAGTTGCTACTTTGCCTCATACTGAGTCTCAAGTGTTTTCTGATCAGCCTAGTGGATTTTCTCAGGGGGAAATGCAAGCTCTCAGGCGCCTTCTGACTCGGGCTGATTCTCCATCTACATAGCTCCTACTTCTACCGTAGCTCCATCCTCTTCCAATTTTGCTCACACAGGTATTCCAGCAAAGGCATTTACTGCTTCTTCTGCCATTCCTTGGATTATAGATTTTGGTGCTTCAGACCACATGACAGGTTGTTCCTTTGTATTTGATTCTTACACTACTTGTTCAGGTAAGGATAAGGTCCGAATAGCGGATGGGTCGTTCTCTGCTATTTCAGGGAAAGGTTCTGTCAACTATTCTTCCTCAATATCTCTTTCTTCAGTCCTACATATTCCCAACTTTGCTACTAACCTTTTGTCTGTTAGTAGTCTTACTCGTTCTGCCAATTGCTCAGTGACATTTTTTTCCACTCATTGTGTCTTTCAGGAACTGGATACGGGGAAGGTGATTGGCAGTGGTAGAGCACATGATGGCCTCTATTACCTGGAATCTGCACCTTGTCCACCTCAGCAACCCATGTCATGTGGTTCAGCTCTACAAGCAGATATGAGTCCAGCTCTTTCTATGTTACATCATTGGCATCGAAGATTGGGTCATCCCTCATTTGGGATTTTAGCGAAGTTGTTTCCTAGTTTAATAAAGTCTTGTTCTCAGAGTCAGTTTTTTTATGAAGCCTGTGAGCTTGGTAAACATAAACGTTCTTTTTATGCACCCCTTAATAAGAGGAGTGATTCTCCGTTTATGGTTATTCATACTGATGTCTGGGGACCTTCACCTATTACTTCTCTTAAAGGTCATAGATGGTTTGTCACTTTTATTGACTGTTATTCTCGTGTTACTTGGGTGTATTTACTTAAGTCACAAAGTGAGGTTTTTTCTTGTTTTCGCTCATTTCATGCCATGGTGCGTACTCAGTTTGATGCAAATGTTAAAATTCTCCGTAGTGATAATGGTACTGAGTATATAGACGGGCGTTTTAGGTCATTTCTAGATGAGCATGGTATTCTTTTTCAGACGACTTGTGTTGACACTCCACAACAAAATGGAGTTGCTGAACGCAAAAATCGTCATTTTGCTGAAGTTGCTCGCTCTCTTTTGTTCACCATGAATGTTTCAAAATATTTATGGGGAGAAGCGATTTTGACAGCAACTTATCTTATCAACCGTATGCCTTCTAGTGTTCTTACCTTCAAAACTCCTATAGAGTGTCTTCCTAGCAGTTATCGGGTCACAACGCTTCCCCTCCGAGTGTTTGGATGTGTGTGCTTTGTCCATGCCCCACATCCCTCTGGGGGTAAGTTAGGTCATAAAGCCCATAAGTGCATTTTCATTGGGTACTCCCCAACCCAAAAAGGCTATAAGTGTTATGATCCTCATTCTCGGAAGTTCTTAGTTTCTATGGATGTCACTTTTGGGGAGACAGAGTCTTTTTACTCCCCATCTCTTCAGGGGGAGACTAGTCAGGAGGAAGAGATGGCTTCCTTTTATACTGGTAAGGGGGAGCAACCCTTGTTTTACAATCATGGTGAGGGGGAACTGGGAGATCAATCTGTAAAGGAACAAGTATCTATATCTGCTGACTCAGAAACGCATGACATTGGGGGTGATATTGAGGAACGGAGACAACAGCTGCAAAGAACTGACCTAAAGACCTTTGCTAGACGGGGTAAAGAAAGGCCCACATGTGTTGTACCACCTTGTCATTCACAGCCTCCAACTCCAGTTCCAAACTTCCCAGCTAACTCATCCGGTAATGAATCTTTTCCCTCTGCTGACTCTTCTAGTAGTGACTCTTCTCTTATTGAACCTCCTATTATTGACAATCGCCCAATTGCTCTTAGAAAAGAAAAGAGGTCATGTACTCTACATCCAATATCCCAGTTTGTTTCCTATGATCGTTTATCTTTATATCGTGCTTTTGTTTCGTCTCTTTCTTCTATATCTATTCCACAGAATTGGCAGGATGCTTTTGTTATACCTGAATGGAAAGGAGCTATGGTAGAGGAGATGACAGCTTTGAGGAAGAATGGTACTTGGGATCTAGTATCACTTCCTGGAGGAAAGAAATCGGTGGGATGTAAATGGGTGTTTACTATAAAGCACAATGTTGATGGTACAGTTGAGAGATACTTACGTTAATGAGTAAATTAACCATTTGGTCAAATTTGGGATTTCATGTTTCATGCAGAAAGCTTTTCATATATTTATTCGACAACCGGTTTCAATATTTTTCTCAAGTCGTACAATAAGAGTCTCTTGCCATTCTTTTGGTACGTGGCGCTTCTGGAAGAATATGATCTAGAGAATAAGCGTATCTGCTCCATTGCGCTTTTTGCTCATTTCTTTTTATTGGAGTCGCCTGTATGCTTTTTGCTCCCTTTCTTTTTATCGGTTTCGAATGGGAAATGGCAACCTCTTTTTGCCTAGAACAGTTGGTCTATAGCTATTCTGTTGAACAGGGTGTTTAGTTAATGAAACATTCTAAAATGGATTTGTTCTAAATGCCAAATTGGTTGCTAGGTTGTCTATAGATATTGATTTTGTGGAGGGAAAGGAGAACAATAGAAACTAAAGAAACAAGTTTACAATAGAAACTAAAGAAACAAGTTTAGCTTCTATGCTTAATTTTCTTCTAATAATTTCTTTTGTCTTTCAATTGCCTACGTAAAACCCTTAACAGAATTCATGATTCAGTCATAACCCAAGTCTATTGGACAAAAGGTGTAGGTGATTGATGTGGCTTAAGTGCCATGGTTTATGGCTTTTGCTCTAATCATAATGTAGGAAGCTATTTAATTTGCTTATGGACCAAAAAAACTACTCTGAATTGATGATTTTTTTAGAATCTCCATTTTGATGCTCCATTTTTTTAGAATCTCCATTTCATGACCATGGTTTATGGCTTTTGCTCTAATCATAATGTAGGAAGCTATTAAATTTGCTCCAAAGCTTCTGCTTTATGCCTATGGACCAAAAAACTAATCTGAATAGATGATTTTTTAAGAATCTCCATTTTGATGCTTTTCATTTCTGCATTTCATGATAATCTTTTACTGTGAGTTCAATTACAACGGAAGGTTGTGTCGCAAAATATATACACAAAAGTTCGATGCTTTGATATGTACTCACTTGAGTCAGCTTGAATATGTAAAACAAATAAATTCCTTTCCACAAGCAAGTATTCTCTTGAGATTAGAGCTTTCAACAGTTCCTTCTAACTAATCCCATACCTTTGTTTTGTTAAAGCTGCAGCGTGGCTCTGGCTTTGTCAATTGGAACAACAAGCACGTGGGTGGCCTATTTAACTAGTCTAATGGTCACAAATGACTCTGATACTTGGCCATCTTTATTATTGTTTTGGAATTTTATTCATTATATATATGCAATTCCATAGAGCTAAATACGAGATTGTCATACACGTTTTGGACACACGGGGACACGCAAAGGACACGTATGGTACGCACATATAGCCTGTCCATTCAATTTTAGCATGTTTAAAAGGGGGAAAACATGAGACATGCCTGCAGGGACACGGAAATGACACGCGAGAGAGACATCGTATCCCCATGAGTGTCCCGTTGTTTTGCCGCCATGTTCCCTTAAAAAAAATTCAAAAGTCTAATGGGAACTCCATGTAGGTGTGTCCCTGTGTATCCGACACGGATATGGGAACATAAGCAGCCCCTTAAAAAATTATAACATTATGATGTGGGATTTCTATTTTTATTTTGGTTTTGCATCTTACTCTTCTCTGTTCAAGTTCCTCTTCTTGGAAGTGTTATTGTTTTCTCGATTACCGTATCCAAAATGGTATAATTTTTGGTCTCTTCTGTATCTTTTGAGATGACTCAAATTATTTAATGGCTTTATTCACGTTCAAGAATGGAAAAGACAGTAGTGGTAGATGTATATGTGTAAGGCTAATTTGTTACAAATTTCCTTTTTTTTTCAATATATAACATGTACTTTCTGTAATGCCAATTTGAATAATGAAATCAAACATACAATCAACATTAATGTGCTAGATATATAATTGCAGTTATGGGAAAAAAATTTCACCATATAATCGTCACGAGGCCTTCGCGTATGTGCAGTGTAAAAAGAAAAAATAAAATCGTAGACGATTTTCTTCCTAGGTTATTATCTCTTTAGGATTACACTATCCTTTTTATGACTTAATCTTTTGATTATACCTACGGTATGGCCAATTAATCAAGATGCCATATTGGTAGTTTATGTCGAAAGTGAAAAATCTCAATATGTGGTAAGAGCCAAATTATTTAACGTTTGTGCTGTTTATTTTTTGTTGGTGATAGAATAATCTATGCAATCATTGTCTTTTTATGTTTCAATCTTTTATTTTATTATCCATTTTTTGTGTAACTCATATGGGGATTGGATGTGGTGAGTGTAATTGCTATCTTGAGCGGTGGTTGTCAAGTAATAATTGTTCAGGAAATATTACCATGAGTAATGAAATGGATCTCTATCAGCATTGATGGTAGTGTACGTACTTCCACGATTTCCTGCAATATATCTTATAGTCATATTAGTAAAATTTAATATTTTGTGTAGACATTACCGCCATTAATTTGACATTGTTCACGGATAAAGGAGAAGTAGAATTTGGCATGTACCTAAAATACAAAATACAAGTGAATTCATCAAAAAGTAACACTTGACAAGTGGAGCAAAAAACCAAAGAGACTTCCAAATTACTACCCCCAACATCTTTGCAATAGTACACAAAACATTAACTAGGACAAGAAAAATATTCAGTAAAATTGGAAGAAAGCAATTTCAAGGAAATGCCTTGGCAAAAGAAATAGATGCAAGATATACTCAAACATTCACACTTCCTTTGAAGCTCTCTGGGTGACTATTGTGTAGCAAATTAACAAGGGCTTAAACCATACAGCCTTAAGAGCAAAAACCACCAATTGTGTATGATACTCCATCCCCTTTTGTGTGGTATAGTTGACCCAACGCATATCTTCATAGAAGTTCCATTATTTACAAAGATGTCATCTGTAGTCTTTCCCATTTGAGTAACTTCTTCGGTACCATTGAATGTACTTGCATATAAATTTGAAGAAGCCTCGTAAGAAAATTAGTGATTAATTACAAGATTTCGCAATAACGACACATAAAACAGGACATCAAGAAACGGAAGGTGAGACACAAAATAGAAAAGACAAGTATAAACTAGTCCTACACCACATCTTTCAAGGGATGTACACAGCTCAATCCTTTTTGTTAAGGTGTGGGAATCATGCACAAAACGATAGTGAGATAAATAAAATATGACAAAGGGCGTCTACCAAAAATCCAGTTCATTAATCTTTAAACAGGTCTTGCACTGAAATAGAATAAGAAGAATTCTACCATAGTAATTTGGACACAGAGATATAAAACACGACATAATAGTACCGCAGATAATAATTTACCATGACATGAATCCGAGAAAGAAGACTATACTAGGAATTGACTCCAAAAATAGGTCTTGCAGCAGACCACTCAATATAAATCAAGAATCCAAGATGAAATGGCTAAAAGAACAAATCTAAGAAAATAAAAATTTGTGAGGCCTGTACTGCACAAAAAAGATAAAGTGTCTCACGTAAAACATGAAAAATGCCATCAACTGCACGAATATGTGACAAAAAGCTGTTCCCCAATCCTTGTCCTTGATGAGCACCTTGAACAAGTCCAGCTATGTCATGGATTTCTAAAAAAGCTGATACCTGTTCATAACCAAAGTAAGAGGTTGTTTGGTAACCAATTTTCAACACTTAAATAAACAGGTCAAGTAAAAATATATTAACTAGGTTTGATAACGAAACTTGAGAAACTTAATACTTTTAAGTTTTCAGCAAAAATAAAAAGTAAACTATTAAGTAACTATCCTTCCTTCATTAAAAATGTTGAACACACTCATAAGAGTTCTATAAAAAAATCTAGTTACCACACTGTCCACCACCGCCACTAACCACCACTGCCACTACACCCCACTGCCAACCACCGCCACTAAGCACCACCGCCACCGCTGTACTAACCACTACTCCATCACTGAAACCTTACAAGGGCGTGGTAGGTGCACTTGATGGAACTCTATTTCCACTGTAATACCTTATAGGGTGTACTCAATGTGTTCGAACCTGCCCCACAGATGTATTAGAAGTGATACATTGGGACGGGTATAAAGCTAAGCAAATTGCTTCTGCTCCAAGAACAGAGGATTGTATCGGTTGTAAGAGATGTGAATCTGTCTGTCCAACGGATTTCTCGAGTGTTCGAGTTTATTTATGGTATGAAACAACTCGCAGCATGGGTCTAGCTTATTGATATGTTCCAAAAAGTTCCACTTGAATTCATTTGATTTTTTTTTATCGAAAAAATCCGTGCTCGAGAATAACCTATTTTGATTTTACTTGCAATATGTAATTTTGATATGTTATACACAACTACATACGGAGAACTTGCATTTTAGTTTCTTTTTTTTAACCTGTTCAATGATCCAAATGCTTTTCATGGTAACGCGCAATAACACGGGAACAATTTAGAAGCAGGAGGTGGATCGAGCCAAGCTGACTAGATTTTTGAAGCCCTGGTTTCCATTGGACCGTTTAATTTTTGTATCCCATTATCACAGATTAATAGAATCTATTTTTTGGTTGATTAAGAAAATGTGTATGTTCTACCATTCCTTGTGAGCATATGGAAAGTTAAGCTGGAAAATCAGTAAACTTCAAACTTCAGCTCATTGTGCAAACCAAACAACTTATTAATTCAGTGCTTAAATTTCATTACATAACAAACAACTTTTATGCTTACAAAATTAAGCATTCAGTTTTCAATGCTTAATTTTCAGTTTTATCAAATAACACCCAAGTCAGAAAAGGAATAATTCAGAAAGCTATTTACAAAGGAAAAAAAGATATTTTACAACCAAGGTAGAGTATTCTACCACAATATTGATAGAGACATAAAATTTCATAATGAAGAAGCCAGAAGATGTAGGTTGCAAATAAATAACCTGCAAGTAGATATGAGCCAATTGCGAAGATGGAAGACCAAGATACAATAAAATTTACCGTCTTTATGTTTGTGGAATATTTGTTCATATCAAAAGGAGATAGGGAAATACTTAGCAAGACTACTTCTTACTCATTCTCTCTCTTGATGAGCCGCACAAATAGCATCATGATTTATCCTTTTGTGACATTAATAGACTTTAACATCGCATCTTCAAAATAACACTACTATAACGTACAATTTAACACTTTTCAGTGCTCTATCATTAGCAATAGAAAGCTAAATATCATGTCTCCATTGGAGATGCTCTTAAAGCAGTTCCAATTGTATGCTATAATCTTTCCACAGCTACTTTTAGCATGAAGTTCCAAATTTCATCCTCTAATGGTCAGGCACAAAAATATGCTATGTTTATCTACAGCTATATCATGGTGCCAAATTCAGTATTGCTGTGATTTAGCATGTCCATTTTGTTTCTACCTCTCCTCCATGGAATCCACACAAAAATTTCATTGCATGTTGAGAGAAAATATAAGAATTAGCACCACTACTGGAGCAATGTTTGATAAAATGTAGCTTTTTAGACACTTTTCTTGAAAAAAATATGATTAGCTAACTTTTAGAGCAACCCCAATGCAAGGGCTAAACACTTGTCAAAACATACAGCCAACCTCCACCTTTAGAGCTCTCCAAATGCATGGGTAAAAGGATGGACAAAATCTGGCAATGGCTAAATCATGGGCCATATTTGGCATTTTCTTCTGTCATCTCTCAAATATTGGGCATACTCAGCTTTCTTTTTCTATTGATGTGACCCACAAATGCAATTTGAATTTGACTTTTAGTTGAAATCAAAGAAATATAATTTCCTGCAGTGAAGCAAGGTTCCAAAATTTCAGCATTTTATTAACATTACTGCAGTAGCATTGCAAACTTTGAATTTGGCATGCCTTATTTAGCCATTGTGCATTGGAGATGCTCTAAATATGAGTGCACGCAGTTATCAAATCTTAATCATCCTTACATTCACAAAATACTATCACAAAATACTCTGTCAAACCCTTCAAAAGGCTAAAAGCCTGTATCTTATGACATAAAACTCTTCAAGGCGTCGAAGAATCACAAAACACATGTAAAGAAACAGAAACACTAACTATCCAGTTGCAAAAAATATTAGTGCCTAAGGTCCAGCAAATAGCAGGAGATGTATGGCAGAAAAAGGCTCTTTGTTGAGCATTCAAAACTACTTAAGATGTGTTAACTAATCAACATCTCCACAATACTCTGAGTAAAATGCAAAGCAGACTATTTGTGATATAAAAATAACATTTTTAAAGTGTAGTGTGTACCTCACTCTTTGGTTTGTACAACTGACAAAGCCATTCAAATCGCTCATCGGGAACATAAATTCGAGCCTCGTTAGGCTCAATGGTACAAAAAGGAAAGTTCTCTGCGGGTATTGACAACTTTGTGAGTGTATTGAAAAGAGTAGATTTTCCCACATTTGGCAATCCAACCTGAAAATTCATAAAAACAACAAGCTCAGCATTGTTGCTATAACACAACTGAACTACTGATATGATAAATGGAGAAGTTATGAAAGGCGAGAGCTTGCAACAAAATGCAACTTCGTCGTCAATTGATAATTAGGTGCTGAATGTATGATGATTGCTGTGCCTGATGGAGAATGAAAGGCAGTTTGAGGATTTTAACCCACAGGATAGTAATGGAAATTTAGAACAAGGGCTAAAAAGTTCTGGAATGTGTAATCTCAATTTCCCACTTTCGGTGTGAAATTGCGATAATAAAAAGGGATTTCATTCTCTCAAATGAACATAAGTGTCAAGGGATTACTCATACACCACAAATAAAAACATAACAAGTAACTCAAATTCCAGTAGGGGACAGGCATCCTAAACAGTTCAAGTTCGAGGAATGCATCAACTAAAACGAACAATTCACTGGTATGATGCACCTCTAAATTATTTCCTAGAAACTTATCCAGTTGACTAATTTCAACAGCCCACACAATATTTAACATTCCAAGATGGCTAACGGAAATTTAAAGGGAACGAAAACATCCACGTCAACATGAATATCCTTGTCTAACCAGACAGCCAGACCTTCCAACACATCAACAAAGGGATTTAAAAAATATCAAGACATCTTAGCCATTGCATGTATCTTTTAATGTGATGATTGTTATCTCAAAAAGTGCTAGGATAGTGGGTGACAATACCATACAATTTTTAAATTTATTTGAATAGACAATTCAAAACTCTCAATGTTTTCATAAAGAAGGTTCCTTTTGAGGCGGTTGACTATTAGTCTATTACCTTTAACATCTCATGTAAAAAATATGGTGGCGTACCATTTTTCCTAAGTAAGATATATTACAGAAAGTAAGTGCCACAGAAGGGCGCGCACACTACGCACCCCTGTACGTGGGACATATACAGTGAAAAAAGAGAGGGCCTCCCACATATCAATGGAAATCTGTAACAAAATCAACATAAGTAGGCAGGACCTAGCTCAAATGACCCATGACTTTTCGGTGGCAAGCTGTGCACCAGTGCGAATCCAAGATCTCTGTTCGAATTCTGCATAATCTCACAACTTTATTATTCCAAGTTGCAAAAGGAAATTGTAGAGAAAAAAAGAAAAAACAAAGAGATTTTTAAGGCTTAATATTCTCCTCTATTTTTTTTCATTTGCTTTTCAATTCAATTTGGAAATCTCTTCGCAAATCGAAGACCCTATGCAGCCTTAATTTATAAGAAAACAGCTGTATAAGTATTACCTAAAACTTTTTACTTCCAACAATTGCACTATAACGAGAAGGATCATAGGATTATGCCCGCCAGACTGAGGCAACACAATCTATGTAATCACACAGCCTTTGGCATTGGGAATACTGTCTTCAGTCATGAACACCTGTGCCGGCAGAGGAGCAGCATTGGGAAAAGCCTTTCTATCTCGCCTTACCACAAACAAGCTTATTTAACGCACGAGCCAAGCTCCATCTTCTCAATCCCTGTATCCTCCTCATGGTGATGTAGGTCATATCAATGGAGCAATTCGAGGCATGTCTTCTTTCAAGCAAAAAAATTCAAGAGCCTCACATTATAGGAATCGAGACGATCTTGATGAGTCTTCCTTTAGAGTCACCCATCGTTGCTCATCTGACCCTAAAAAGAGAAATGCTAGCTAGTGATGCTTCATTAGCCCATGATGCTCCCAAAAGAAGACCTTTATGTCAATCGATTGCAGCAGGTTATCCTTCTCAATAGACTACTTCCATTTGGGGTGAAATGACCACTCAATTGCTTTATGGCATTTCACATACCTGGTGGCTCAAGTTGAATTTAGATATTCCAAAAACTTGAAGTAGCCCGTTGCGGTAACATTGTTCAATTCACTAGTAGGAAGCTCTGCTATAACACCATGATATAAGCAGAGGGTATGAAAGGATTTGATGGTTGCATAGAGAGAGACTGAGAGAGCGGGGCTAGCATGACACACTATCACCTCATGAGTTAGAATGCTAGAGTAATAAGTTTCCATTGGTAAATTCCGCCGCAAATCAGCGTTCTAAACAAAAGGTACCCGCAAACAACAAACTACTTCCGGTCCGTAAAAAGTCATTTTGGTCAAGTTGCAACTTTCTCAACTCTCCAAGTTTTTCATGTCCTCTTGGAAGATAGAAAACCACAACACATCCATCTAGCAGATTGCCTGTTTTCGAGCTTCGTAATACAAAAAGATAGGAGCAGGTGTCGAACTTGAAACCAAGATGAAGTCCCACCTACTCTTCCTTGCAGAGTATAACCACCAGACTGAAGGAGAAGTCCATTTATAGAGTGATAACAGTTTAATATAAGCACTACTTAGTTAAAATAGAACAGTTATATTTGAAGTTTCAGGTAATTAGCAAGACAATTACTGAGATATATAAATAAAACCAATCTAATACAATACGAGTATATATTGATATAGAGATAATAAACTCACACACTATCAACCATATGAATTTGGAATATTAATGCTCTCACACACTCACTATGGCTCTAGCTACTGCACCACGTGTTTGTGACCGAGGGTGGGCCTCCTTGAGCCATACAAAAAGAGAACCAAGCAAAATTCCTTTTGAGCAACAAAACGGAATTCTCATGCTAACGGAAGACTAAGTTACTTTCAGATTTCATGAAGGAAGGAGCTTTGTTCCCGAGTTGGAATGAAGATCGCTTTATCCTAGAACACCATAACACACAAAGGAGACACCCCAAGCCTTCCCAAACCATCTCATAGGGCAGCCAATTCTTGAAGCTGAGAAAAGCTCCGTAACCGATACGGGCATCAACCAGGCAACTCCAAAACCAAAATCTACCATGTACTAAAATGACCTCGCGATGAAACAATGCCAAAGAAGGTGCTTCACAGTACCCCGACCCACCACCCACCCACAACAACACCAGCCAAGTAAGAATCCAAAAGTTGACTTTCCATTCGAGATAATTCCTATAGAAACCTGAAGGGTTTGTTTGATTGGGCGAACTGAACACATTATTGGATTACAAATTCCGTGGCATTGCATTTCCAGCATTGTATGTAACCATTGCTAGAGAGATGCAATTCAATTGCACAACCAAGCCCACCAAACCATGCGGCACAAATACACGTACAGGTAGGAGCCTGAATTGGACAACCAAGCCCACTAAATTATGCAGCACAAATGCAGGTACAGGTATGGGCCTGGATAAAGATATGACAAACTCTAGTAAAAACTGTTGTACAGATATGGCCGACATGAATTATATTTGGAGTCATACATTATAGAATTGGAAAATAATACTAAAGAATAGTTGAATGGCCAAGTGATTAATAATCCAACTACAAAGAGCTCAATGCCAAACGTACAGTACATACCAGGGTTTGATACCGTTATATGGAAGGACCTATACACCAAAGCCTAATTCCTAATAATGATAATTGCTAAGGATAGACAAAGTCCATCAAGCTAACCACGTGGTAAGCATAAAACAGTTTATGCCTTGCGGTAGGTGGTAGTAATCCCCTCACCATTAACATGGCTTCCCCAATTATTAGATGGCTCAATCAAATATGCCTGAAGTCAATGGGTAGATTGGAATTCACAAGTGTCCAAAAGATCACAGGAAAACGCATAAACTTGAAACTAGAAAATAAAACTCCAAAAATTTCTTAAATTTCAGAGGATGCTTCTTAGTGTCAAGCTTTTTGCATAAACGATAGGCAATTCCATCCAGGAATTATATCAATCTTGTGCCTACATCTATTCATAAGAAAGGTCAGAGAAATTACTGTGTACTTTAAGCAATCTGTGCAACAGTACATTACAGAAACTGGCCAATGAACCTACAATTTTACACTAATTTTATGCGAAGAATGTTTTAAAAAAACGAAAGAAAGAAACAACGAAACAAAATAAGCTATGAAATGTAAATTAAATCCTGCAAGAAAGTACTATACGAAGCACGCAATTTGATGCAATTTTAATAAGATTTCATTTTGCTTCCCACAGCTTCTGAATAACCAAACAGAGCGTAGCCGAATCCACGAGAGAGAGAGACACACACACACACACAGAGACAGAGAGAGAAAGAGATTACAATTCCAATCTTGAGGTGAGATGAGAACCGTCCAAGAATGGGCCTCTCGGCAGGTGCTTCCTTCGATTTAGCTGCCTTCGGAGGCATTATTCCTAACGATACTGTCTATCTGTGTGTGTTTGTGAGAGAGAGAGAGAGAGAGAGAGAGAGAGAGAGAGAGAGAGAGACAGATTCAGTGGAAGCTCTAGGGCTTCAAATTGCTTTGTTATAGTGAGAGTGTTAAGCGAAGAAGATGAGAGTCGGGAAATGGACGAACCCTATTTTATACCCAACGGTCTCATCAACCCTAACACGATGCGTTGGCTCAACGCGTCATCGTCCCTCAGGCCCTGCTTGGATGGGGGAAAGCCCCCTCCAAAAATTATCACCCCTTCTTAGGGGTGGGTCCCATCATTTGGCATGGTTTGGAAACCAAAAATCTCCCCCTCCAAAAATTATCCCCCCCTCCAAAAATTATCCCCCCTCTTCTCCCCTATTACCCCCTCTTATCCCCTATTACCCTATTACCCCCTCTTATCCCCTATTACCCCCTCTTATATTTCACCCCTCCCAAAATTATATTTTTCTCTTTTTTATTGTTAACTAAATTTTTCTCTTTATATCTTTTTTATTGTTAACTAAATTTACGCGAGCTAAATTATATATTTTTTCTTTTTAACTAAATTTTTTATTGTTGATTTATATTTTGTTGTTAATTGGTAAAACAAAGTTAAAAAACCCTTAAATTATTCAAAAATAGTCATTTGAGAGGCTGATTGGATAAGGGATTATAGGTCCCATTTGGGCTATAGTTTTTATTTATTTGTTATTTTTGTCTTTATTTATTTATTTATTTTTTGCTATAGTTTATTAGTCCCCATTTGGATTATAGGCCCTATTTGGATTATTTTTGGCTATAGTTTATTAGTCCGTCTTGATGGAAGGAATCTAATGAGTATAAAATTATGTCCAAAAGTTAAAAAAATCACTAAAGACGACGAATAAGTACAAAAAATTCTATTTTTTTATTTATTTTTGTATTTTATGAAGTTTTTTCAAATTTAGCCGATGATTGATAACTTTTCTGAAACCTCTTGTCGAGATGAATCAACAAATCAACAAAAATTGATGAAAAACAAAAAATTACAAAAAATTTCAAATAAGGACGAAAAAAGGGGGATAAGTTATTGAGGGGGATAAGATAAGAGGGGTAATATTTTTAAAGGGTTGGCCCACATTGATGTGATATTTATAGAGGGGGTAATAAAAAGTAGATAGTTTGGATGAAGTATTAAAAAAAGGGGATAAAATAGTACTTAATTTGAATGGAGCATAAAATAGGGGATAAGGTTATTTTGTATTTGTAATGAGGAAGAAGGGGTATTATCCAAGAATATTTTGTAGTTTAGTAGTCCGTCTTGATGAAAGGAATCTAATGAGTATAAAATTATGTCAAAAAGATAAAAAAAAATCACTAAAGAAGACGAATAAGTACAAAAAATTCTATTTTTTGATTTATTTTTGTGTTTTTTGAACTTTTTTCAAATTTAGCCGATGATTGATAACTTTTCTGAAAACTCTTGTCGAGATGAATCAATAAATCAAAAAAATTGATGAAAAACAAAAGGGGATAAGATAAGAGGGGGTATTATTTTTAAAGGGTTGGCCCACATTGATGTGATATTTATAGAGGGGGTAATAAAAAATAGATAGTTTAGATGAAGTATTAAAAAATAGGGATAAAATATTAAAAAATGGGGATAAAATAGTACTTGATTTTGATGGAGGATAAAATAGGGGGAGAAGGTTATTTTGTATTTGTAATGAGGAATAAGGGGTATTATCAATACCCCCTCCCCTCTTTATCCCTCTCCGGGGGATAACTTTTGGGCCACCTCCTCCCTACCCAAAAATTATCCCCTGCATTTTTTGCTCCCAAACCATGCTAAACATGTCACGTCGATCCTTTTACCTCCTCCAAAAATTATCCCCCTTCTTTTTTTTCCCCATCCAAACAATCAACAGTTTTTTTCCTTATCCACCACTCTTATCCCCCTTTATCCCCTTATTTAATCCCTCATCCAAACCATCTACATTTTTATACCCCTCTATAAATATCACATCAATGTGGGCCATCCCTCCAAAAATAATACCCCCTCTTATCTTATACCCCCTCCAAAAATTATCCCCCTGAAAATATACCCCCATCCAAGCGGGCCCTCAATGTTCAATGACGAAAGGGGATTTTTCATGTCCACAGGTCCAATGACTGATATACGCAGATCAATCTCGCACAACTATTTTCCTTAGGACTTGGGCTAAAGGTTGGGCCTGGAGAACCTTCAATGGGTATTTTTCTTTTGGGCCGCTCCAATTATTTAAACCATACCCGACTAGTGAGTCCCAGATGTACCTTTATCACACCAAAGCTTCACTTTTCACGTCAAAAAAAAAAAAAAAAACTTTGTGTGCGTTTTATTCTGTAAATCAAATCAAACTAAAAAATTACTACAAAAAAAATAATCTTACAGTTTAATCGTTATTTGTGTTATTCTCTATGCTTTACCAAATTCTTAGAGAAAAATCACAGCTCTATGAATGATAGAAAATAGTATTTTTTAAAGAAACTAATTAACAATCGTTTTACTAAAATTCACAAACTCTTGACAAAAAAAGAAGAAGTATAGTCTTTATAGTCTATTAATTTATTTAACAATCATGATAGCATTCTCCAGGGTGTATGAATTTGTCAAATGCCTACAAATCAAGTAATTTTTTAAAACATTTATTGAGGTCTGTGATGCAAAGAAATTAACAATATTAGTTAACTATAAAATAAATTCACAAATATTTAGACTTTCTAACAACCTTAATAGCATTTATAGAGTCTGGGAATTTGTGAAATAGAAAACAAATTCACAGTGTTTTGCTAAC
Organism: Arctostaphylos glauca; assembly: GCA_019985065.2. Taxonomy (NCBI): domain Eukaryota; kingdom Viridiplantae; phylum Streptophyta; class Magnoliopsida; order Ericales; family Ericaceae; genus Arctostaphylos; species Arctostaphylos glauca. The sequence goes on along the minus strand of JAHSPW020000010.1, from coordinate 11,916,111 downwards.
TGTAAAAAAATCAAAGACAAATTCAGTGATAGCATTCAATGGGTGTGTATGAATTGGTTAGGTGAAAGAAGTTCACAAGGTCGAGTAAATTTATAACATAAGAAAATTATTTATTTATTTTAAGTAATTTACCGTGTTAATTTGTTTCACCAATATCTTAATTATAATGCAGATCAAATTCTATATATAAACTTAGAGCCAGATTAGATGTTCACCGAATAATATTAGAGCCAGCAAAATTTGTTAAGAGGGTCACCAAAAACTCCAAGAAAGATACAAAATCATAAACACCAATACAAACACAAACAAGAACGCAAACAACATACAGATCAAACCTACAGGTTAGGGTCAACTTTGTGGATACGATTAAACTCATGGAAGAACACGTTCTACTCTTGAAAAAGACATAGTTGGAAACATGACAGAGGAGAGCCAACGTTTGGTAACACTGGTGGTCGAAAACACGGTCCAACATAGGGGTCGGAACCATATTACTTGGATGGGAGCACCATAACATTGGAACAATGAATTTTGACTTACAGGTAGCGCTTGTGATGACCTGAGATTGAAATTTTCGAAATGAATTTTGAGACAAACGGTATTGTCAGACATTCGTGTTGAAAATTATATAATGACGAACTTAGGTGGCGACCTTGAGTTTCATTTCAGACATATTATCGGATTATATAAATTTTTTCACTTACATGTTAACTGTGTCCGCTATGCATTGCACATTTATGCATACTCTATTTATGGACATAAATTAAAAAAGTATGGGTAGAATTATTTATTGAGTCTCATTGCTCATGGCGTAATTTCTCTACTCCTAGCTTTTCACACTGGTACTGAGAACAACACAGAAGTACCCAAGTTCCTTGGTTTACTTAAACTAGATTTTGTGCTTTGTAATTCTATGTTCCAAATATAATTTCTTTTTATTCTAAATATTTTGTATTCCAAACTCATATTTTAGCAATTGTAAAATGAAATGCTTGATTGTGCTTTTAGTCATGTTTTTTTTACTTAACATCTTCGAAATTCAGAGTGAGGCAAATCTATTCATGGGCAAGTCGTGAAAAGGTACTGAGTTTTGTTTTGTATTTTTTTTTAATTTGCCCCCACTCACTCACTCACTCACTCACTCACTCTCTCTCTCTATACAAGGCAAAAGGCAAAAGTAACGGGCAAAACATTGCATTTCTGTCTTCTAATTTCCGGTTGCCTATCATCATCACACTTTTCTTTCCAGCTACACAGCATAAACTCTTCTCTCTCTCTCTCTCTCTCTCTCTCTCTCTCGCACGCCAAACCAATGCGTTTTTCTGATTTCTCTTCTCTCTCACTCAATTTTAGATTTCCACTTCTCTTCCTTTCTATTTGGCTTTCTCTCTCTGATTGTATCTCTCATTTGGATTGAAAGTGGTAACAAGAATTCCATAATAAATTCCAGCCATTTTCAAAAGAAGAGAAGGTAAGCATTCTGTCGATTTTAATTTTTTCAATCTATAAAATGTGCTCACAAATCTTAGCTATCTATGGTTTTTTTCCATTCAAAATCATCAACACAATATTCAGAAACCTTAATACTTGAAAACCCTCAATTTTCAAAGCCCTGTGTTTTTAAAATTCCTATTGTTGAAGTCGCAAAATTTCAATAGTAATAGTGGCTTTATTTTCTTGCTCAAAAAGGTGTTTGAGGTTCTATTATATTTAGCTAAGAAACAATTTTAGAAGCATTTTCCAATACATTATGAATGTTGTAAGAAGTTAAATAAGAAAACTTGGATCCGCCCTAGCTTGACCCCAGTGATCATAAATTCTGGATCAGTCCCTCCCTGGCATCACAGATCACATATAATGAGCATGTTTTGTTTGTTAAGCCAATTTTGAAGCTTCAATTGACGGTACTAGTTCTACGACAATTCTTACAATTGTGTTTGACGAGAAGCCCTTGTTAGTAAAGGAGGAAACTCTTTGTTTGTACGTGATTTTCAAGTAATAAAATAAACTTCCAAACTCTCAATCACTCAAACCACTGGGGTAATAAATATCAAATACAAAATAGCATTGTTGCATTCCCTATAAAGTCATTATTAATGGAGGAACGATACGAACTTACAAATCTCGAGGTGTCCCTTGCCTTGGCTGGAGTATCAAGGCTTATAAAGCAAAACAACAACCTGCAGCATCTCAGGATAACTATGTTAAGCAAGACCAAATTTTTGCGTAAGCCAATACCACGTAGGCTACTAATTAATACAGCTTACTAACTACTTATGCTTTGACTAAAAAACGTCCATAAAACTCACCAGCTTCTTAATATTTGATTCAGCAAAATGGTTAAACCTATACTCCACAATGACGTAAACAATACTTGTTTTGATTTAATCGTTAGTGTATTGATTCGGCAGGGACTAGATCTTTTCATTCAAGCTCATTTTCATTCCACAATAATGTAAGTAATCATTTAAAAAAACCAACAAGTCTATATTTGGCTCAATAGGCAATAATCAGTAACTAAACGAACTTAAAACGTACGTAAACTACCTAGTAGTGTGGTATGGGTGAAGCTGCTTTAAGGTTTTCAAGCTATTGTTGTGAATCTCTCTATTTTATCACTGTATTTTTCTTAAATGCAAAAAAGACTTGCACAGATACGTGCAAAATCAGTGTCATGGGAGGAAAATAGATGGCATGGCAGAGTAGATCAATTGCTAGAACCTGCCTTTCTTTTTTCGCCTGCCAAGAAATATAACAAAACGAGATACTGACTCTCCTGTGATGAGTTAGGGGCCTTCATCACGCCTAATGGGCGGCTTAATCCGTTCCTGTAGTATCAACAAGAGCCATCTACTTGGCTTCTGCACTAGAGCGAGCAACCATGGATCACTTGCTTAACCACTTGCTGAATGTGCTTCCTTATTCACCTCTGAAAATGCTAGCCACAATGTAGGCACAGAAGTACAAGTTCCCACATTGATATTGCTAAAAGTATCTCTTGATGCATGCTTCCTTAGTTCCTTATAAATCAAACATGTGTAATTACAGCGGAAACATCTGAAGATTCTATTGTGATAATATTCCCCGTCAAATGAAATCCTTTCATGATGCTTTATTTATGAGTTCCATGTCAAATTGCTTTTGCTACATGGATAACAGAAAATGAAGTTAACTGATCTGCCTTGAGATGGTCTAAGAGCGAACTCCAGAAGAAGGGTATTGCATTTCAGCAGCTGATTCAATCAATCAAAACTTAAATGGAAGGATGACTCTGTGCTTGTACTTTCTTGCAGACACAGTATAAGCATTAAACTGAAAGAATTCACTGTTAAAAGCTTTGAAATTGCTGGAAAATGGATACATAACAACTATTGAATTGATAAAACTAGATGATGCAGAAAATAAATAAATATGATCATCCACGAAATCCTTTAAATGGAGAACATAACTGTAATTGCTCCCAAACTAGCAAAGAAGACAAGAATAAAAGAATATTATCGAGCCCCCGAGAAGGAAGGAACCCATGCATACTTTCTCATCATTTCTGATAAGGTATGACACGGTATATGAGGAAATTTCAGCTTTAAAGAGATCTTCACAAGGGAAAACTAAAGGATTTAAGCCAATCACAACCTGGGATTGAGTACCATCTCTAGCCTAAAGTTCTCACCTTCCGTAAGGATTTACCAGCCGCGAAAGCTCATCAACTCAAATAACCACGTCACCTGATCCAGTGGTATCTGCCAAAGCAGATTCTTCATCCTCTTCCAAGTTTCAGGGCTAAACTGGTCTCTTTATTGGAATTTTCAACTTCCTACACCTCAGATTTTGCTTCCTCATGTCCCTGATTCCTAGAGGAGTTTTCTCCAGAATTAGCAAGCAACCAAGCTTCATGAATTTGCAAAACATACTCCAAGTGCCACAAAACTTCTCCCATTGTTGGTCGACATTTTCCCTCATCCACAAGAGATTTTTCTGCAATCTCCCCAAATCTCTTCAACGATTCCGGAGAATATTTTCCTTTGAGTTGTGGGTCAACCGTTGCCACCTCATTGCCCATTCAGCAAGGTTAATCTGGTCTTTTGGCAAGGTAGGATTTATAACAGCTCGTGCACAAACAACTTCGAACAACACAACACCAAATGAGTAAATATCCGATTTCTCAGTCAACTGCTGTTGTCTGAAGTATTCGGGGTCAAGATAGCCAAAGCTTCCTTTGATTGCAGTACTAACATGGGTATGTTCCAAAGCAGGACCAGTTTTCGCCAACCCAAAATCTGCCATTTTCGCAACAAAATCCTCATCCAACAATATGTTTGTTGTTTTAACATCTCTATGGATGATTCCCCTCTCTGATCCCGTGTGAATGTAATGTAGGCCTCGTGCAGCCCCGATGCAAACTTGTAACCGATTTTTCCAAGTCACAGGAGGGAGGTTAGTGCCAAAAAGGTGACTTCTAAGGGTCCCATTAGCCATATACTCGTAAACCAAGATCATCTCGCTCCTTTCATCACAGAACCCAATCATAGACACAAGATGCCTATGTCTTAACCTAGATAGTATCTCAATCTCTGTTTCGAACTCTGTAAGGCCTTGTTCCAATTGTGGGTTGGCCCGTTTAATGGCCACGAGGGTCCCATCTTTGGTCTCCCCTTTGTACACTTTCCCAAATCCCCCTATTCCAATCACTAAACTATCGTCGAAATTATCCATTGCTCCTTTGATCTCTGACTAGTGTGAACCTCCTACCAACTCTAGCAGTAGATAAAGACCCATTTGGAGTCTGACTTCCTAATGATCCCTTGGCATTCACAGCCCTATGCACAAGGAACAATGGCCACCAACCGGGAGTTTTGCTTTTGGCCTCATCAGTTTATTATTCCGCTTGCTTTTGCAGAAACAAAAGATTAACACCATTACAGCTCCCAAAATAGCAACAGAAGCTATACCTACTACAATTCCTGCCCAGAGGGTTAGACTTATTGGATTTTGTTGTCTTTTGTTGGACCATAGCTCTCTATGTGGGCAAGATTCCCATTTTGACTCAACTTGAAAATCTCCAAGCCATTCAAGAAAGCATCAGTTCCTGCAGCACCAGCAGCCGTGTCAGGACCCAGTTGTATCCAAATGGTGTTAGTTTTGGGTGACACCACATCAAAATAATCCTGGTAGCCTTGTTTTTTCCTCTTGCTCGCACAAAAACATTGAAATTGTCAGCTGCAGCCCGGTTGTTTATGTAGATTCTGAAAATCCTCTGGTTTGCCTTGTCAAAATATAGCTCACAGAAATGCAACCGGATCAAGTAATTGAAATTGGGATCCACTTGGAATTTCCATGTCATGTTGAACCTTTTTTCCAAGACTGCAGTCTTGGACATGGCTCTTGCTGTTTCATACGCTAGAAGAGGAGCTACTTAGAACTCGTTGGTAGAAGCATATGTAATCGTAGAACTGTTCTTAATTTCTGAACCAGCATCTATTGTTACCATGTATCCAGAATCCAAATTCCACATTATCCAAAGTTCATCATCAATGGGTTTTATCTCAGAACCCCCAACGTTTAACCTATACATAGTTTCAATGCCTCGTTTGCTTAAATCCAATGAACTGTTTGCACCATTTCCACCCACTTTGTTTACAGAATTAACGAACTCTGTGTTACAATCGGGATGATTTCTATGGCATTCACAAATCCAAATGATCCTTTAGCTGGGAAGAACTCAATGATTAAAACATCAATAGCAACGTTCAAGAAATACTCCTTGATCAAAGCAAAAGAACTTGAATTCCCCCGAGTTTTGCAAGTATGATCTCTTGAGCAAAATCTCGCCATAAACATTGAACTTGGAAACTAATTTGAAACCATTTGCCACAATAGAAAATAAAGAGTCGTTTATGCTGTAATTTGGAGAGGAGAGGGGATAAACATGAAGCCTAACAAAGGAATTACCCTGGGCGCCTTCAAATGTGTGATTGAGAGTATCAGTAAATATCCAGGCCGTTGTATAGAGTGGTGCATAGGCTGAATCCATTAAAGGTGATACCATAACTTACAGCTATATTGCTATCAGGGGCTAAGTCACCAATCCATCTCCTCCCTTCCACATTGACACTTCCATTTGCACAACAATTTATGACAAAAGTATTTGCCTCAGCTTCCCCAATTCTAACAAACATAAATACTACCACCACAAAAAGTAGGCCCCAAACCCCCATCCTTAAGACCTTCATGATTTGGCACTCCCTTTAAGAAACTGGGTTTTTTTCCCCCTATTTCCCCCCCTTTTTTAACTGATACACCAGCTTAAAATGTAACCACTGAAAATTGTTTAAACATAAGCATAGAACGGGAAAAGGCCTGAACTTGAATCACATTAACAAACTACTGAATCCAAGAAATCAACAATGGCTAATGAAAACCATACGGGCACTTGATTTCCTTCAATGGTAGCACGAAAGAAATTGAAAGACTGATAGAGACCGACGTTGGAGTTTCTTCAAACAGCTTGTCAACAATCCACAGAACCGCACTAACTTCCGGATCTGATCCAAGAAAAATCACAGGAAAGGGCAAAAGCCGAAAGGAGAAGCAAAGTTGGTAATGTAGTTTGTCGATCTTCAAGAGAAGGGAGGTGGTTTTGAAAATAAGGGCTTCCATTAATATTTGTGAGAGAAATCATAAAATAGTGGGTTGAAGTTGGAACAGACTGGAAACTTTCATGTGAGTTGTTTCTTCTTCTATTGTTTTGTTTCTTTCATGGAAATAAAAGGTGTGAGAATCGGACATTTTCCAACTACTTTATTGCAGAGGAGAAGTTGTCGTTGTGGCACAAAAAAGCAGAGAGGTCCGTCCACCCCTTACTGTGTTTTCGGAATCGTCCAAACTTTTTATTTCTAATAAAGACTATGACATGTAGCCACCCATGCACTTTAGAAAAATTAATTTGCTTGTAATTTTTTTAGTATTCAATTAAGTAGGGGGTCTCAAACTTGAAAGTTTTTTTTACTGAAATTTACTTTCTTGCAAATTATATCCTATCAAATTTACAAAATTATGCGTCACAAAAAAATCTGAAGATTTTTAATTTGCATTGTGGTAATTATTGAATTAGTGCTTTATTTTTTTGTCCTCATTGAATTTTTTTGTTTTGTATTTTTTTTTTTGTAGATTATTAATTCGTTTCGATAAGAGATTTTAGAAAAGTAAAAAATTATGTCAAAAAAATAGAAAAGATAAAAAATAACCAAAACATGATTTTTTTTAGTTTATTTTTCATGTTTAGTTTATTTTTTAAGGTTTTGGAGATATTTTGATATTTTTTATATTATTTTTATCGAGACAAATTAATATTTCACAAAATATTGATAAAAAATAACAAATACAAAAAAAGAGGATAAAAATAAAAATTATTTATTTATTTAAGTACATCAGTCGGTACACCAAGCAGTGCAATATTAACTATATGTGTGTTTAAAAGTATACATTGTTTAAGATACTTTATTTTCTTTTTACATGGTAAAATATATATCAGAACTATAATGGTACGTATGTTACACATATTTATTATATTATATTGACATATGTTAGTCTAATGTATTTAATGCCTCTAATCTTAAGTGTTTGTGCACACAAAGCAAATACGAAAGAATGTGTAGCCCTCGAATTAAACAACGCTTGAACACATGTACTGAATAAGATAAGTGTACCTTGTATGACAGCTGGGTCATACTCCTCTTCCTATCTCTGAAGAGAAAATATTTGGCCGCCTGAGACCTAATTTTAGTTGCCTCACCTGTTCTAACTAGATCCTTATCTTGGGCGAGCTTGCCAGCTATCCTACTTGACTTGCCCTAAAGCTTGTCCCAGTTGCCCCCTGCATTACTTGGTGACCTTGCTACTTTTGAGGGTGAGGTTCTCATTGCAGTTATAGCACGTGCTATCAGTCATATCCCACAGAGGCCCGAATACTGCCCCTGACTGCTAGCAGTTGGAAACTGACTCCTGCTCTGACTGAACTAACCAAATCCAATTCCAAAACGTACCCTCCTCCATAAATGCAAAATTGCAGCAGTTCTGAGATTCAAAATTCGAACAGGTCGCTTGAGCAGTTTAAAAAAACAAAGGTAGCTCAAGCATTCTATAGCTTGCTCGAGCGGTTTCCGAATAACAAAGCCGAATTAAAATGAAATAAAATTTATACTATTAATAGAAAAAAAATTATTAATTAAAAGGTACTTATTACAAGCTTAACGTACATCCACATGGGAAAGAGTTAGAGGATGCATTACGAATGAAGAGAGAATATGAATAGGCAACTATATTTGTCACTTTCAAAGATATGCCCAATATCAAAAGACAAGACCGTGGAACTCCCCAAGATTAACCAACCACCTGTAACTTGTTAATATCGCTTTATATATATATATTGGAAAACCCTTCCTTGATAACGAGCTAAATTGACTTCATTTGCATAAAAATGCATTCATCCTTTGTCCAAAACTGTCTAGACGGGACTTAATCCCCATCCGGACAAGAAATTTGGAGACTCTGGTTGGTTCTCCTCCAGATGACTCTGTGACTCTCCCATCTGGAATTTATGGCAAACTCAACACAAACCTAGGAGAGGTTACTTAATTGTATTTTGGAAAAACCTAGTTACTTAAACTTAGCTTGATCATTGTAAACCAAGGAGGAAGGAAGGCACTTCAACATAAAGCTTTATTTCTTTCACTTACGAGGACCTAACAGTATTTGTAGGCGATGACGGGAAGTTTGGGGGGGCCTCCGTTTATCTCATTCACAATGTTTTGGTTTTAAGGTCTACTTTGTTTTATTGTTCCTCTATGGGTTTTTAAATTTTACCGCCAACACATAGTTTAACACATTTATTAATTATGTGAACAAAAGATAAGTTAAACCTTTTTTGGGTAATGAAGTGTAAAATTAAAGAGGCTAAATGAATTTACAAATCCTAAGAAACTAGACGAGAAAATTAGTGAATACCGCATACATTAACACAATAATATTTATTTAATGTTGCGTGAAAAAGGATGTCCAATGATAAAAAATTACAATCCCACAGAATTGTAATTCTAATACAGCCTTTCCTAATACAGTCTCAAACAAACATATCCACAAACCATGAAATCGCCAAGAAGTCAAAATACAGTTTTGGTTCTGTCAAATATACAAAATCCCACTCTCATTTCATTTGTGAAACACATTCCCAATATATAGAAAGAAATGTGTAGAAATGAGGTAAACTGAGACCACGAGAATAAATACAATATATATATATATATATATATATATATATATATATATATATATATATATATATATATATATATATATATATATATGAAAAAGAAGGCAGCAAGTGCTACAGCTCCATACAAATGACTCCTACAAAAATATAGTTTTATTTTTAAAGGACAAACCAGAGAGGGAAAAATACTCTACATATACACCTATTGCTCAAGAGGTATCCACTCAAGTTCTAGATCTAAATCACCAGATTCCACATTCTGGAGCTTCAGTGATACCTCCTGCTTCACCTTGCCGTCGATTATGTTTACAGTGCTATTCTCTTTGAGGGCATTGTCATGTGATTTCAGCCATTTCCCAATCTGCATATTTCCAAACATTCCGGCATCCCCAAAAGCCATTGCAGAGGTTATCATAGGTTGGATATCAACCTCGGCTTCCCCCATGATATCATCCGCTGAAAATGTGTCATGATCATACACTTGCTGCAGTTCCAAATGATGATGAGACTTATGAGTTACAACCCTATAATGGCTAAGGTATAAAGGAATATTTGAACCATTCTGATTGGCGATCAGTATTTATTTTCATTGGAAAAAGGAGTTGTCTAGTTCAAGAATCACATAGATCACATTTATTTTTTCCATTTATTTACCCACCAATTCACATATACAGACAGCAAGAATTTGTTGAAGGATTTAGTACATTTAATCAGTCTAAAACTCATCTTATCAGCTTATAAAGGTTTGGCCTAACTATATCATTGGATTATTTTTTCATCCTTATTCAGATTTTTCTACATATATTTATTTTGCATCAAATTTTTATGTACCATTGGTTCGTCCCAACAAGAAGAATTAGACAAAGTAAAAAAAGTAAACCAAACTTGAAAAAATTATAAAGTAAACCGAAAAAATTATAAAGTAAACCAAACTTGAAAAAATTATCACAAAAAATTCTGTCTGCTTTGTATTATTTTCATCACTAGTAAATTTTTTAAAGCTTTTTTATCATAATTTTTTATTTTGAGATTCCTCTCGTCGAGACAAATCAATAATCCATAAAATTATAACGCAAAATTAATAAATGCAGGAAAATTTTGAATAAAGACCACAAACAAAAAATACAAAAAAAGTTGGCCCAAAATAGTCCTTACAAGCAGTGAAGAATCAAATATATAGGATTATCCAAAACAAAAGGGAATGAAAAGCACAGGAAGAAAGAAAGAATAGAGCAGCTCTAATAATGAAGAAGGCGCAGGAAAGGATAGGCATACCAGTTTTACTGGCCCAAAGTCCTGAGGAACAGAAAGCATGAGTTCCTCATTCCATACAGGATTCAAGTTGCTCTTTATTATGGTTGTTTGGGCCTTCTAATAATAGGAAGTAACAAGAAACTTTCAGGAGCAAGAAGTGAAGCAACTTCTTTGACACAAATTAAAGCTGTAATCTGTAAGTTGCACAATTGATGAATCAAACAAAGGTGCACGAATAAGGTGCTGCCAAATGAAGCACCTTTGGCAGGAGTTACGACAATCGCTCAACCAATTACAGATTTGGAGTATTCAATATAGACCACCACGGTTTAGGACAAGTATGAACTTGTACATAAGCTGCGTGGGAGGTAAATTTGGATACTACAAAGGACTCTGACATCTATAGAACAGATTTGCAATAGAGAGCCAGTTGACCGAACGCCAGAGAGGTCGGCACCGTCCATTCGAAGACAAGATGAGTGGTCAGCAAGGGACTCCGCCTACTGTGCGAGACCATCTTGGCTGAGGACAAATTTCCCTCAGCCTAGACGGACAATGTGCCGACCACGTTGCATTTAGACTACGCACACAAAAACATGGGGATGATAAGTTAAATCAATCACCCAGGACGGGAATTTGATTTTAAGAAATGCACTTGAGTATCAACAAATCAACACTCAAATAGGGCATGTAAATAGGGCATCACTCCAGTAGCAAACAGATGATTAATTGCAGAAATACACCATACATAAGTCCATAAGCAGTCACTCATTTTTTGTTTTCACTTAATCCTTGCTCAGCAGAACATCGTTTTCCAAAAATACACCCTCTATTGCTAAGTTAGCCATCGGAGGACATTCCCGTCGACCACTTTCGGTCGAGCAACAGTGCTCTCCATCGGACTCGTGTAGGATTGCAGAATCCAGTCCCCACAACTTGTAACAAAAACAAGGCTCACCCCTCACAATCCCTTTTTTACTTTTGCTTTTCTAGTTGCAATTATTTTTTCTGCTGATACATTTTTAACTACTATCCTTATGAGGTTGTTACGACTTGTCTTGATGGCAAGTAATAACCAACCCCAATGAAGTAGCACGGGATCTAGTAAAAAAAATCAGTTAAGAAAGGTGGAGGTAAGGACCATATTACAATCTCTCAAACCTTGTTCTAAGCGGGATAATGGAAGTGATTTATTTGTCTGCTATCTCTCAAATTTCTTTTAAGGTACTGCACTAAAATCCAGAGTTGGATTCTGAATATGTAGCAAGACTTCCTTAAGTGGACTATAGACCAGTTATTCCAGTTCTTATTTACAAGAAAATCAAAATGGAACTAGAAGAAAAAAGAGTATGGACCTTGTTTCAGGTTTTTATCGCGAAGCGCCAATGATAAAATGAAAGTTAGGGGACCAACCTGCTTCCCAAGGGTCAGTACAACATAAGGATCACTTGACAGCATATCTCTGATTGCTAAATTGGTGCCTCTTAATACTTTGACCTTCAACAATCCAATAAATTCAACCATGCCATCCTGCCATCAGTTTCAATGTAAGCTGCTTGATAAGTTATTCGCTGCAGCGCCATAAAAGTTACTGAAACCGTATTGCACTGATTATGCTGTTATGACAGCCAAACTAAGGGTAAATTACTCTGAAATGCCCTGAGGTTTAGCTTGGAAGACTCCCGATGTATGGAAAATCCACATGCACTGACCTCCCAAGTCCCACGTTAAAGTTGAAGAATGAGGGGTCCATAGGTCAATTTGGAATGAAAAATAACAAAAAATAAAAGAAATATAGCATTCAATTAATGGTAAACAATCAAGTACTATTGATATTCAAGCACTACTTTTAGTGTGTACAATAATGGAAAAAAGACCAAGAACCCCCACACTAAATTTGTGGGGGTGGTGGGTGGTGGAGCTGTGCACTGTAGCAGTGTGGGGGTTCTTGGTCTTTTGTCCATTATTGTATAGCAGCAACAACTAAAATCCAAACCCTTTCCTTTCTTCTTGTAAACTTGCACACCAGTTATCAAGCCAAATCAAACGACTTGCATTGGGTTCAATTGATAAGCGAACATATGAGCACCAATACAGATATTGTTGCCAACATACTAATGGTTCGGGAAGAATGATTCTGGTGGATGGTGATTCGAAATTGGTTACTGGTCCGATTGCTCGCATCAGATTCTTGGCTCTTTTGGTCATCTATGTAGGTTCTGGTAAAGATTGTGGGGTGTTGACTTTTGCGGGAGTAGGTTTGATCTTCACTACAATGTGTATGTGTATATGTGAGTGTGTGAATGCGAGCGTATATGAGAATGAGAGAGAGAGAGAGAGAGAGAGAGAGAGAGAGAGAGAGAGAGAGAGAGACTACCACAAAATCACTAAAAGTTATCATTTTTCATCAGTGAACAATCTAGGCAAAAGGCTCAGGACTATTTTATCCCCTCAGTCCTATGTCGTCGGTCCCTTCTTCCATTCTGGGATGTCCCAATATGTATGTCCTTTTTGCATTCAAATGCAATTAGTCCCTTAAATGTTGGAATCCCCAAACGGGAAGAAGAACATGGGACAGAGGGAGTGTCATTTATCTGCTTTGACATTCTAGAAATTCAAATATTCTTTCGATACAACAATCACTCGAAAAGGAACCATTGGTTAAGTGCTGAAAACTCCACCCGTTAATACTAATCTAAAGGTTATACGGTTGAACCTAAGGCAGGCATTTTGTGGACTTAAATGGCCAATTTTTGGTATGTATCCAATCTACCCTACCAGAAACTCATTAAATAGGACTAAACTGGGAGTAGTTTTACATGTACCTTCACATACACATGACTAATGACTTTTACTTGTATGATTGCTTCAAAGATGTCAACTGTGATAATACAGTAAATCACATTCCCTTATAGAATAATGTAGCATATCTTAGTTAGTCTGAAATTTGATGGGTAATTTTAGTAGAATATAAAGTACCCATATCATACATTTTATCATGGCAATCCATTTTTTGTTTTCCTTTACTCGTAGGTGGCCTGATCTAGTAAAGGTTAATTTCTTCTTTAATGAGGTCATGTTTGAGAAAGCAATACTAGTTTATTCCAGTGATGGCAATATGATCAATTGTTCATTGTCAGTAGTTAAGGCAGTTAAAAATGGGGGCGCAGTAGGCACCTGCTCAATTTTGAAACAACATACTCTTGTTGCTTGCAGGCTGAAACTTGGGTTTTAGATCCGTACAATCTAAGAACTAATAAACCCGATAGCAATAAGTTTTATAAGACATAATATGTATTTGCAGGGTGAAAAGTTGCAACAAATGGACCAGTGGCTAGTTCATTGTATGCATCCTGTACACATTATCAGTATACATAGCAGCTATACAAGGCACCGTGCAGGTTTTTCAGATTTTTTAACCCAAATAGTTCAAAAAATTTACCGATTTCTCTGATGCGCTGGAGCTTCGAAAGCTATCCATAATCTTTCTGGATACACTTGCTTGGAGAGAGTTCTTTCTGGAAGGAATTGACGTGATCCGCAAGCTAGGTTTCAAAAACTCTTGGAGATCATACTTAGACCTGCCAAACATAAGCAAAGCGAAAATAGAAAAGGTAAAAGAAGTGAATAGTTAAAATTACCAAACTCCGGACCCTGCTAACTATCCACCAGATCATATGCCAAATGGGACTAACCATTCATCAACCAAAATTAAAACCAAGCCAAGCCAAGCTGAGGCGAGAGTTGAGGCAGACCAAATTAAAACAGGGAAGACAAGCCCTTTTCTAGTAAACTGAAAGTCAAGTACAATACTAGTTACTTTGACAACTATCATCTCAAATCAGTATTCTAGCGAGCTGGTGACAAACCATTTAAGTTTGAACTAAGTGAGAGATGAAGACCACGGAGATTCCACATGAAGACAAGCACAAGCATTAAAAGACAGCTACAAGTACCTTTAAATTTCCATCTAACCTGATAAACTTGGCCCGCTCCAAGTTACTAGAATCCGGCATGGGTTTTGAGTACCCTTCAGGAATAAAAGCCTCATAGATGGAATTAGCAGAAGCATTTCCTCCTACCTCAACCATTGCATCAATTTCATCATTTGACCACTCATCTAACGTCACGGACAACACCTGGCACAGTTCAATCATGCTCATAGAATTACCTAGATATGAGGTAAAGATGTGAGCGGAAACCCCATAACCAAACAATTCAAAACACTTAAGAGTGTACCAACTGCATCTCTGCTACCCATATCAATTTATGGAGAGGTCTCTAAATGGTAAGCACAGAATTTTTTTACACAATCTGTTAAAATGGTGAATTTTAATCAGCTTCATGCATTAAATGGCCCAGAATATGAAACTTCAACATTGTCTGTTTACCATGATTGCCTATACCGTTGACAGCCTATTTGAGATGCACGAGTTTTTCTTTATTGTTGAATTTGGGTTAGTCGGCCCAGACGCAAAGGAAAGGTTGTCCCAATGTGATATGGTGGTCACAGGTTCAAGTTGCTGAAACAACATCTCTGCTTGAGGGGGTAAGGGCACGTACATTGAACTCTTCCCCAGATCTTGCAATACAAGGAGCCTCATAGACTGGGTAACCCTTTTTTTCCAGTATGGGTCGGTCTCACAAACTCACCAAAACCATAGGAAAATAACAATAAAGGAAGATTAGGTCCCTAAACGGGGAAAAGGGAAATCGGATAGCCCTTGGAGACGTTCACTTTATTTATTCATCGGTTATGGTTTTGTCCCTTTACAAAAGTTAAGTCCAGCAAAACCTCCAAATCATGCACACAAGAGATTACATTCTATGATAGTTACTGAACATAGGTGCCAAATTTTTTCTGTTATTCAAGCATAGAAAGTCCATATCCATATCTTGCTTGATCATAAAGCACATATATGATATATTGTTTAACTTTAAGATCCTTTTGGCTCCTTTTGTACATTTTCACAAAATTGCTTAATCAGGCTGCAATTTAGCAAGTCATATATCTGGAAAAACAGTAGAGGAAAATAAAGTAGAAGTATGGCCTTTCCAATCCTTACTGTCTTTCTGTCTGAAATATGGACAAAGCGTCTCGTAAATCACAGTAAGTCATACATGTTCTAATGTGTATATAACAGCCTGCTAAATGCTCCTTTTAATATTTCATTCTAAAGAGAAGGGAGGAGAGGAGAGGAGAGGAGAGGAGAGGAATCAAAACGGAGAAGTTACCTTCGAGATATGGGAACCAAGACTTCTGTGCACACCACAGCATTTTAAGCATATAAACACCCCGATGTTTGCTGACCTTAAATGTACAACAAATTTTAATCTGCAATGTATTGGACATACAAGGAAAAACATGTATTCTGGTCAATGTCACATGTCATACCATTATGCCCAAAACTTGAATCACAACATGTTCAGCAATCAAGAGATATCACACATATCTCCAACTCCCAAGATGGATATCTACGCCACCAATGTTTCTCTTCCAAATAATACCATAAATGTGAATACATAATAAATATACATACGGCTTCAATAATATGAGCCAAAATTGGTGAGTAGGGCAGCAATGGGACTCAAATTGTAAACATGTGGCAAATGCCACCGACCAAGTTCTCTCGTTTCAACAAGATAGACAACTGCATCTCAATTTCTTCAGCAACTATTGACGGAATGTGATTTGGCAGGAACTGATGTAGCCTCAAGGAAGATGATGGGCACTAAGGCAGAGGAGGAGATAGCTGAGGCAAACTTAAGAGAGAGAGGGTGACAGTGACAGTGACAGTGACAGTCTTCTAAGCCAAAAGAGGAGGAGATTACTTAAGTTGTGTTGGACTGCTTTCACTAATAAAGGAGGTTTGCGAATTTTTTATCAAAATAGGGCTATTCCGAAAATTAACGAGGGAAATAGGCCAGATCTCAAACTATTTATAAAACTAGGGTAAAACTCAATCACTATCCCCGTATTACTGTTGGGTTCAAGCTTGCGTGGCATTCGCTGCCACGGTGGCTTACACGTAGATGTACGCAAATCATATTTGCGTTTTGCATTGGGAACTGCATTTGGTAATACGCAGATCAAAAATGCGTATTTAACTAATACGCAAATCCAACATGCGTACCTATGGGTAATACGCAAATGTAAAGCGCGTACAACTTGTCCTTGCTGGACAAATACGCCATGTCACCCAAAAACGCGAATAGTAATTGCGTTTTACCCTAGTTTTATAAATAGTTTCAGATCTGGACTATATCCCTTGTTAGTTTTCAGAATAACCCTATTTTGATAAAAAAATCGAGGTTTGCCTTATATAGAAAAGGTCAGAACATAGAGTGTCCTCACTTGCGACAGATGGATCTTCCATCTTGGTTTGACCAAAAAAAAAAAAAAAAATTCTGTATGACCTCTGTTACTGTAATATCAAGGGAGGTCAAAGGATCTCTAAGCTCATAATAAGGGAGATCAGGAGAAGGGTAATGAAAGTATGTGACAGGTCAAAGGCGCTTCACCATTGGGCACGCTGTGCAGGCATCACATGTCGCAGTAGAACCACTCTCATCGGAGTGTGGTCAAGGTGGGTATTTTGGGATGGAGCATATGACCTTATTCTAGCCTCTAAATTGCAAGTCTACAATGATCCAAAGTGAGATCCTAGGCTGTGCACCTAAGTTGTTCTTGAGCCAAGTATAAGTTGGAGAATATTGCTTTTAACACGTCACGTTTGACAGATCTCACTCGCAGATTGGCAATGGCCAATGGGTGAAATTTTGGGGTGAGATCCTTTGGTTTGGATCATAGGCAAGATCCACGCAAAACCAACTAAGTTGACATGTCGCTTCCGTGTGATAAAGATGAACAATGTACATAGTACAATATCATACTTGTCATTTTAGTTATGTATAAAACCAGAGCAGAAAAGTAGTGCGCTCTCTCTCTCGCGCCCCCCCCCCCCCCCCCCCCCCCACAACCCACCAGCCGTTTCATCACACCCTACCAAATGGGAGATTTGCAGCTCTTTTATTCAATTACCTTTAGTAGGTCAAATTTACTAATTTAGACTACACTGAACAATTTACTTGCATAGGTACATCAGTATTAAAGCATCGAATCAAGCAGTAATTAAACTATATCCTTTGACATGGACTAATCATTGTAAAACTCGTTGACATTGGTCTCATTCAATCCCTGATCGGGTATTGACAATGTTAAGAGTTATTTATGTATGTCACAGTTGTTAGAATAACTTTCTAGCTTTACTGTTATTAGTCCCACATCGGGTATCTACATATTGTATCCACCACTCTCGTTATATAAATAAAGTGTTGAGTGTTAGGGTTAGTTAACACCCTACACATTCTCTCTATCCTTTCTAAACACTAACATGGTATCAAAGCCATGGATCGTATTCCACCCTAACCCTAGAAATTAAACCCTAACCCTAATCCTAGCCTCAAGCTGACCTTCCTTCCGCAGCCTATTAGCCATCAGCCATCAGCCATCAGCCGCATACCTTCCACCGTTGCCCAACCTCCAGCCGCATACCATCAGTGAACGCCTCACCATCAGTAGCGCCTTACCAACCTCCAGCCTTCCTCCAGCCGCATACCCTAGAAGTTGTGCTGCCATCAGTACCGCATATCAGTGAATGCCTTTTATCTCCGCTTCTTTTCCCTCGACCTCAACCATCAGTGGCGCCGCACCCCAGTTGTAACCGCCTGTTTGCCGCCTTAGTCTGCCGCACCCCAGTTGCAACCGCCTGTTTGCCTCAGCCATGCACTTACCGCTGATGTTTGTCTCAGCCATCACTTACTGCTGATGTTTGCCGCCTCTGATGCTGTTCCACATGTGCCGCACCTCTGATATTTGCCGCCTCTGATGTTGCTCCCCACCGCTGGTTTCGCACCTTCTGTTACTGCGTGGTTTGGTTTCTGGTTTGCCGTTTGTTTCTGGTTTGCCGTCTGGTTCTGGTTTTCCTCTGGTCTGCCTTGCCGTCTGCCTGTCTGCCTCTGGTTCTGGTTTGATGTATTCTGGTCTTCCTAGCCTCTGTTTGGTTTGATCTCTGGCTGATTTTCAGTAGATAGTTGGTGTTGGTTTACTGCATCGTTGGTGTTGCTAGTTGGTGTTGGTGTTAGTTTTGGTGTTGCTAGTTGATTTCCACTGGTGTTAGTCGATTTCGTATTGGTAGTTGGGTTTGTTGGTGTTGGTTTCGTGTTGGTGTTGTCGATTTCGTGTGGCTAGCTGCTAGTTTGGTATGTGTATTGGTTGTCTTGGCTTTGTTAGGCGGTTTGATCTATGTTCATTGTTATGGTGTTCTCTCCTGTGATTTGTTGAGTATCGGTGATTTATTGGTATTGCCGGTGTTGCTTTTGTCCTTCCGCTGTTGCTCATCAGGTTCTGTTATTTACTTGTTGACCAGTGATGATGTTGGTTCAAGTTTGATTAGTTGGTAGCTCTTGGTTACCTGGTTGCTTTGTTTGGTTACCCGTGATATACTCGTTGTTGCTTTGGTTTGTTTATGATGAAGACTGCTTCAGTTATTTCTAATGGTTTTGGTGGCTGTGGTCCTCAGTCCTGTGGTTGTAGTGGTTCTCGTTATGATCGCATGTCAGGGGGAGGTAGTTCTGGTCGTGGTTTTCGTCGTAGTCGTGGTGGTTTTTATTATGGTACTCGACAGTGTACCCATTGTGGGGGTACAAATCATACAGTGGAGTATTGTTATGATTTTCATGGTTTTCCTCAGGCTCATCAGGTTACTATTTCTGAGGATGCTAGACAGTTTACTCATCCTTCTGCCAACAGTGGGGTGACTATTTCTGCAGAGGAGTATCAACGCCTTGTGTCAAGTCAGCCTTCATCTATGGGTTCTTCATCCACTGTTACGCTATCTCAGACAAGTTCCTCCGTTGCTTGCATTGCGTCTTCTTTGTCTTCTACTCATTGGGTTATTGATTCTGGTGCATCTGATCATATGACTGGTACTTCTTCTGTTCTTTCCGGTCGTCAGTATCTCGGTAAACCATCTCGTGTTACCTTAGCTGATGGTTCTACCACCAATGTTACTGGTTTGGGTTCTGTTCATGTTACTTCCTCTTTTACTTTGGACTCCGTCCTGCAAGTTCCTAGTTTTCCATTAAACCTTATGTCTGTTAGTAAACTTACCAAGTCTTTGAATTGCTCCGTCACATTTCTTCCTAATGGTTGTGTGTTTCAGGATCTCAAGACGGGGAGGAAAATTGGTGGCGGTGTTGAACGTGGTAGTCTATATTACTTTACAGATAATGTTCACCCTAGTTCTGTTGCTCTTCAGTCATCAGTGTCCCCATATCAACACCATTGTCGTCTTGGTCATCCATCACTTCAGAAACTTAAAACTCTAGTGCCTTCATGTCGCCGTGTGGATGTTTTGCCATGTGAAGTCTGTGAGTTTAGCAAACATCATAGAGTATCTTTTTATCCTAGGATTGAGAATCGTGCATCGCATCCATTTGAGTTAGTTCATTCTGATATTTGGGGCCCAATGCATGTTCCTAACATTTCTGGCTTTCAGTATTATGTTATTTTTGTCGATGATTTCTCTCGTGTTACCTACCTTTATCTTATGAAAGAGAGATCGGAGTTATATTCTATTTTTAAGTCATTTTATATGGAAATCAAAACCCAGTTTGATACTTGCATTCGCATATTTCGTTCTGATAATGCCCGTGAATATTTTAATAAAGTCATTTCTCAGTTTTTTGATGATCACGGTATTATCCACCAGTCCTCTTGTGCTCGAACTCCACAACAAAATGGAGTTGCCGAACGCAAGATTCGACATTTATCAGAAGTTATGCGTGCAATGTTATTTCAAATGCAAGTTCCTAAGTCTTATTGGAGTGACGCGGTTTTTACCGCCTGCTATTTGATTAATCGTATGCCCTCTACTGTTCTTAAAGGTCAGATACCCCATAAGGTCTTGTTTCCCGGTCGTCCCCTCCACTCATTACCCCTTCGAATTTTTGGGTGCACGTGTTATGTTCATGCTCTGGATCCTGACCGGAGCAAACTTGACCCTCGCTCCATTAGGTGCATTTTTCTTGGTTATTCTCAGACTCAGAAAGGGTACAAGTGTTATTCTCCATCTTTACGTCGTCATTTTGTGTGTGCTGATGTCACATTTAATGAGTCACTCCCGTTTTATTCAGAGTCTGTTACTGCCAATGATCGGCTTGCATTTGAGTCAGTGTTTCCTATAGCTGTCCCGTCAGGTACTGGTCCTCCACCAATACCTCCTCCACCAAAACCTTTACAGGTATATGTTCGTCGTCCTAAACCTCCAATATTGCCATCCCTGCCTGAGCCACCAGTGTCATCTCAGTTAGCACCATCTCCGTCTGTACCATCTAAGCACACAACCCCACCTTCACCCATCGCTCCGTCTTCTCCTCCGTTGCGGGATCCTGACGACCTTGATCTTCCTATTGCTCTACGTAAAGGTACTCGCACTTGCACTTCTCATCCCATTTCTCACTATGTGTCGTATGATCACCTGTCTCCTTCCCTTCGTGCCTTTACTTCATCAGTTTCTTCTATATATGTTCCTAACACTGTACAGGAGGCTCTTTCTTTGTCTGAGTGGCGGACAACAATGGAGGCTGAGATGAATGCTCTCCATAACAATGGCACTTGGGAGTTGGTTCCTCTTCCGTCAGGAAAGTCTACTGTTGGTTGTTGATGTGAATATATATTCCGTCATTTTATATCTAATTAAGGGTAGATTAGTCTATATCTAATTAAGGGTAGATTAGTCTTTATGTTATTAGGGTTTAGTTGTTCTCTTTTTCTATTTAAGTACTCTTACGTTCATTGTAAATACATTCTTTTCCAATGGAATAATACGTTGTTCTCTCTCACCTTTGCAATCTATCATGGTATCAGAGCCAGTCATCTGGCCATCGTCTCCCTCCTAGAACGACAACGCCGCTTATTTTCTGTTGTTCATTGCAATCAACGCCGCTCTTCTCCCCAGTCGAACAACGCTCCTCTTTTTGCATCGACCAGTCGACGATCTTCTCCTTCCAGTCGACGATCTTCTCCTTCCAGCCACCGTCGCCCACCGTCGCCCAACCACCTGCCGCCGTCGATCGTCGAAAACCCTTCGCCGACCGTCGGCGACCACTCTCCAGTCACCGGCGACTCCCACCGTTCTTGATTGGGTATCGTCTGATCCCACCGTTCTTGATACCATCCCACCGTTCTTGATTGGGTATCGTCTGATCCCACCGTTCTTGATTGGGTATCGTCTGATTCCAGATTGGGTATCGTCTGATTGGGTTCTCCCATCGTAAGTTCTGTATTTTGGTACTGGTTTGTTACGAAGTCTCTGTATTTTACAATGTCAGACGATAAAACTTTTAATGCTATTAGCGTACGATTGACTGGCAGTAACTACTCTTATTGGGCTAAAGTTATGAAAAACTTTGTTGTTGGAAGAGGCATGTGGGGTCATGTAACAGGGGTTATTGTCAAACCTACCCCGCCAGAGCAATCAGGTTCGTCAGGTGCGAAAACAGAGGAGGATCCTTCATACACTAAACAACATGCAGCATATGTACTCGCATTTGACAAATGGGAATTGGAAAATGCACGAATTCTTACGTGGTTTCATAATTCTGTGGAGCCTAACATTGGTATGAATTTCTCGAAATATGATACGGCAAAGGAAGTTTGGGATTATTTGCGAGGTATGTATCTTCAGTCCAATTTTGCAAAGGAGTATGAGCTTGAGGCTACAATCCGAGATGCTAAGCAACATGGTAAATCTATTCAGGATTTTTACACTGAGATGACACAATATTGGGATCAGTTAGCTTTGATGGAACCCGAAGGCATGCAGTCTTTTGACTCCATTCTTGAGTATCGTGAGAGGCGTCATCTTGTTCAGTTTCTTATGGCCCTTCGTGGGGAATTTGAGCCGCTTCGTGGGGCTATGGTTCATCGTATTCCCCTTCCCACTGTTGATGCTGCAGTTCATGAGCTTATTGCTGAGAAAACTAGGCTTAAGATGTCCTCTATTGCATCTCCTTCTCAATCTGTATTTGTTGTTCCACCTACTCAGTCTATGTCCCCTCTTTTGCCTACTCCAGCTTCTCACCAAATTCAGGTTACAGGCAAGCCTAGGCCTCGTGTTGCTATGGATGAGTGTAGCTTTTGTCGTCAGAAGGGCCACTGGAAGGATTCTTGCCCCAAACTGATGGGACAAAATTCTCGTCCTAAGCCATCCACTTCTTCTCGTCCACCTCAGCAATATCAACAATTTTCTCGGCCACCACAGCAACATAAGCAGGTTTCTCGGCCTCCATCAGCTTTTGCTACCTCTGATGGGGTCCCTCCTTCTCTCTCGTTTGACCAGTTTCAGCAATATCAGCAGTTTCAGCAGTATCAGGCATCTTTGGCTACCCAGCCAAATCATTCAGCTATGACCACCACTCAGTCAGGTTTGCTTGGTTCCTATACCACAGGTATCCTACCTACCACATGGATTTTTGATTCTGGTTGCTCCCATCATATGACACCCGTTTTATCCCTACTAAGTCATTGTGTCTCCCCCACTTCTCCTATTAGTATTTCTACTGCAAATGGGTCCCCTATGCATGTTGTCTCTATTGGGTCTATTCTCCCAACCCCATTTTCTTTTCTCTCTATCCCTAATGTGTTTTATGTTCCTCAGTTGACCCTTAGCCTTCTTTCCATTACTCAATTGTCTGATTCTGGTTTTGATGTTTTGTTTTCCTCTTCTGGTTGTATTGTGCAGGATCGGATGTCCAAGAAGCAGATTGGGACCGGGCGTACAGTTGGTGATCTTTATGTTTTAGAGGAGTTACATGTTCCTATCGAGTCTACACCCACTGTCATGTCTTCATTTCGTTTAGATCAGCAGTCTTCTCCTTTTTATCTTTGGCATTCTAGATTAGGGCATTTATCTAGTGAACGTTTGAAAGTTTTAGTTAATTCTGGTCATTTGGGACACACTTCTGTTAGTGATATTTCTGAATGCAGTGGTTGTAAACTTGCCAAGATGTCGGCTTTACCTTTTAATAAAAGTACCTCTATTTCTACTTCCCCATTTGAGCTTGTTCATATAGATTTGTGGGGACCTTCCCCCATTGCAACTCAAGGTGGTTCCCGTTATTATTTGTCATTTGTTGATGATTTTACTAGATTCACATGGGTTTATTTATTGACACATAAATCGGATTTTTACCACATTTATCGCACTTTTCACTCCATGGTCCAAACTCAGTTTTCTACCAAAATCAAAGTTCTTCGCTCTGATTTAGGGGGCGAATATTCTTTGGGTGAATTCACGCACTTTCTAGCCACTCACGGGACTATTCACCAGTCTTCATGTACTGATACTCCATCTCAGAATGGACGCGCTGAACGTAAGCATCGTCATCTTCTAAACACTGCAAGGTCTCTTCTTTTATCCTCCTCTGTGCCTGCCGTTTTTTGGGGAGAAGCTATGCTCACTGCAACTTATCTTCTTAATCGGATGCCTACTCCTCTTTTGTCTGGTTTGACCCCATATGAACGGCTTTATGGCAAGGTTCCCAACTTTTCTCTTCTCCGTGTTTTTGGCTGTGCCTGTTTTGTTCTTCTCCCTCAAAAGAGTCGAACTAAGCTTAGTGCTCGCTGTGTCTTGTGCGTCTTCTTAGGATATGGCATCCAGCAGAAGGGCTACCGTTGTTATGATCCTGTCACTCAGAAATTGTATGTGTCTCGACACGCTACCTTTCTCGAGCGTTTGCCCTTTTTCTCTCTTCCACCCACCCAAACGCCTGTTGCCAAAGAGGATCTTGTGCATATTGATCCATTCCCATTAGAAGTCCCGGTAGAAGAGTATGTTAGTACCCTCAACCTGTCAGATGTTTCAAAGGTTCCTTCTTCTCCCTCCTATCCTATTTCCCCTTTTCCACAACACTATGTCCGACGTGCTCCTCCAACTCCGCGCCCTCCATCTGCTTCACCAGACTCTGATCCGCCTGAACCCCGGTATCCCCCTCGTGACCGTCGCCCACCGGTAAGACTTGGTTTTACTAATACTTGTTTTACTTCTTCTTATTGCTCCTTCTTATCTCGTCTTCATACCTACTTTGAACCTCGGTCTTACAAAGAAGCTTGTAATGATCCAAACTGGGTATCTGCGATGAATGATGAACTTACTGCTCTTGCTAATACTCAGACTTGGGACTTAGTTACCCTTCCGGATGGTAAGAATCTTATTGGTTGCAAATGGGTCTTTAAAGTTAAGACTCATTCTGATGGTTCTTTGGAGCGATACAAAGCTCGCTTAGTTGCCAAGGGTTTCTCGCAGGAATATGGTATTGATTATGAGGAGACCTTCGCTCCTGTTGCCAAAATGACATCTGTTCGCCTGTTAATTTCTGTGGCTGCTGTGCACCAATGGCCTCTCTTTCAATTGGATGTTAAAAATGCATTTCTCAATGGTTATCTCACCGAGGAAGTTTATATGCGTCCTCCTCCAGGATTCTCTCATGCTCCTGGTCTTGTTTGTCGTCTCCGTCGAGCCTTGTATGGTCTTAAACAGTCTCCTCGTGCTTGGTATGCTCGCTTTCATGATGTGGTTTTACAGATTGGTTTTCAACCCAGCACACACGAATCTGCTCTTTTTATTCGTCGTACTTCGCAGGGTTTGGTTCTTATTTTGCTCTATGTTGATGACATGATTATTACGGGCTCTGACTCTACTGCTATTGATGAGGTTAAACGGCATTTGTTTCACGAATTTGAGATGAAAGACTTGGGTCCTCTTCGGTATTTTCTTGGCATCGAAGTGGCATCTTCTTCTGACGGCTATCTCTTAACTCAAACTAAGTATGCCACTGATATTCTTCACCGTGCTCAACTTACTGATGACAAAGTTGTTGATACTCCTATTGAATTACATGCTAAGTTCTCTCCTTCTGATGGGGTACCTCTTGCTGATCCTACCGAGTATCGTGAGCTTGTTGGTTGTTTAGTTTATCTCACCGTTACTCGGCCCGATATTTCCTATGCTGTGCATGTCATCAGTCAGTTTGTATGTGCCCCTCGCTCTACGCATTGGGCTGCCTTGCTTCGCATTCTGCGCTATGTTCGTGGCACCATGTTTCAATGTCTACATCTCTCTTCTTCTTCTGCCTTGACTCTTATGGCTTACGCTGATGCTGATTGGGCTGGTGATCCTTCTGACCGCAAGTCTACCTCTCGCTATTGTGTGTTTTTGGGCGACTCACTTATTTTCTGGAAAAGCAAGAAGCAATCTGTTATTGCTCGTTCTACTGCGGAGGCCGAGTATCGTGCTATGGCCCATGCTACTTCCGAAGTTGTTTGGCTCCGTTGGCTTTGATCTGATATGGGTGTTTCTCTCTCCTCCCCTACGCCTCTTTATTGTGACAATAAAAGTGCTATTCAGATTGCCCATAATACGGTTTTTCACGAGCGCACGAAGCATATCGAGATTGATTGTCACTTCATTCGCCACCATCTTCAGTCCGGCACTATCACCCTCCCATTTGTCTCCTCTTCTCTTCAATTGGCTGATTTCTTCACCAAGACGCACACCACAGCTCGCTTTCGCTTTCTCCTTGGCAAACTCTCGATGCTCTCCGGGCTCGCATCATGAGTTTGAGGGGGGGTGTGAATATATATTCCGTCATTTTATATCTAATTAAGGGTAGATTAGTCTATATCTAATTAAGGGTAGATTAGTCTTTATGTTATTAGAGTTTAGTTGTTCTCTTTTCTATTTAAGTACTCTTACGTTCATTGTAAATACATTCTTTTCCAATGGAATAATACGTTGTTCTCTCTCACCTTTGCAATCTATCAGTCGATGGGTCTTTACTGTCAAGTATAATCCGGATGGCACTGTTGAGCGCTATAAGGCCCGTCTTGTGGCCAAAGGCTATACACAGACATATGGGGTTGATTATGCCGAGACCTTTTCCCCAGTTGCCAAGATAAATTCTGTCCGGATTCTTATTTCTCTTGCTGCTAATCTGGGTTGGCCCTTATTTCAATTGGATGTCAAGAATGCCTTCTTACATGGTGATAGGAGGTCTATATGGAGCAACCTCCTGGGTTTGTTGCTCAGGGGGAGCGTTCTAGAGTTTGTCGTCTTCGCAAAGCTTTATATGGTCTGAAGCAATCTCCTCGAGCTTGGTTTGGTCGGTTTAGTGATGCTGTGCTGCAGTTTGGTTTGCGTCGATCCCATTCAGATCACTCTGTCTTCTCTCTTCAGTCAAAGCGTGGGAAAATAGTGTTAATTGTGTATGATGACATCATTATTACTGGAGATGATCAGAAAGGTATTGATGAGTTGAAGCAGTTCTTACAGCGTCAGTTTCATACTAAAGATTTGGGTAAGCTACGGTATTTTTTGGGTATTGAGGTAGCAAGATCCAAGGACGGAATCAGTTTATCCCAACGGAAGTATGCATTGGATATTCTTGAGGAGACAGGTTTATTGGGAGCAAAACCTGTGGAGACCCCAATGGATCCTAATGTGAAACTTTGTGTTGATCAGGGGGAGATATTTTCTCATCCAGACCGGTATCGTCGCTTAGTTGGTAAGTTAAATTACCTTACCAATACATGTCCTGATATTTCTTTTGCTGTGAGTATGGTGAGTCAGTTTATGTCAGCTCCTCGGCTTCCACACTGGGAAGCTTGTCTTCGTATTGTGAAATATCTTAAGGCTCATCCTGGACGTGGTTTGTTTTATCGATCTAATGGTCATTTGCGTGCTGAAGCTTTTACCGACGCAGATTGGGCAGGATCACTATCTGATAGGCGGTCCACTACTGGGTACTGTACTTTTGTTGGAGGCAATTTGGTCACATGGAAAAGCAAGAAACAAACAGTGGTCGCAAGATCCAGTGCAGAAGCGGAGTATCGAGCCATGGCACACACATCTTGTGAGATTGTATGGTTAAGAGCCTTCCTCGCGGAGTTAGGTTTTGATGTGGAGTTGCCTATTCCTATGTTTTGTGATAATCAAGCGGCTATACATATTGCTTCAAATCCGGTATTCCATGAGAGAACGAAACACATTGAGGTAGATTGTCACATTGTTCGTGAGAAGATAGATGGTGGTGTGTTATCTACTCCATTTGTGTCTACAGGAGCTCAGCTGGCAGATATTTTCACCAAGCCGTTGTTTAAACCCCGTTTAGAGTTTATATGTAACAAGCTGGGATTTTGTTATATTTATTCTCCAGCTTGAGGGAGAGTGTTAGAATAGCTTTCTAGCTTTATTGTTATTAGTCCCACATCGGGTATCTACATATTGTATCCACCACTCTCGTTATATAAATAAAGTGTTGAGTGTTAGGGTTAGTTAACACCCTACACATTCTCTCTATCCTTTCTAAACACTAACAACAGTATTTGCAAGGGTAGCTCGTATTTTAGCTTTTATTCTCACCTATCTTAGTACTTTCATCTCGTATATATAAATATGTGTTAGGGATACGTGAAATCCCTGAACACTCTTCTTATCTCTACATGGTATCAGAGCGAAACAAACGCTAACCCTAACCTTACTAAATCCACCAACCTCGTTCCTCTCTCTCTCGGCTTGCCACCTCTCTCTCACTCGCCTCTCTCTCGCGGCTCTTGCATGATCTCTCTCTCTCTCTCTCTCTCTCTCTCGATCTCGACTTGGTTCGTTAGCCAATCTATGGTCTCTTGGGGCCTAGGCGCGAGGCGAGGCGAGGCGAGGCGAGGCGAGGCGTAGGCTTTATTGAACCGAGGTGCACCCAGACGAGGGAAAAAAAACAAATATAGCATGTAACTCACTTGTGGAGCTAAGCTAACAAGGCCTCTTATCCGGAAGGAATCCGCTGACAACGAGCTCCGCGCTCAAAGATGCCATAGAAGCGCTTTTAACGCGCGAACAATTCATATGACATATATTTAGTTCATATATGCAAAAAAAATTGTGTATTTGTATAAAAACAGTAGGATTAGCATCCAAAAATAAAACAGTGAATGTGTGTGTGTGTATACAAGTATTAAATATATACTTTATTACATTGTATGTATACACAGTGAATATATATACATATATATGAACATATAACAGTGAATATATACACTATATATGAATAATATACTATATATACACTATTTAACTTTAAAGAGACACATATACACAGTGCTGTATACATCTTGATCAGTATGGTTTGCTGTATACATCTTGATCAATATAACCATACCTACGGGAATGGAGATGGAGTCGATCAGAGAGAACGATGGACCACAGTCACCAGATGGGGTCGATTGAGATGGAGGAAGAGAGAGAGAGGGTGAGGGAGAGGACGAGGGCGAGAGGAGGCTCTGCGGCTTTGGTGGATCAAGAAAGAGAGGCAAACAACATGAATCTATGTTGTTTGTTGTTCATTCTCAAAGAGGAGCGTCTTTTTTGCACCTCTTGCCTTGCGCCTCAATGATTAAGCTTGCGCCTATGTAAAGGTGCCTCGCCTCACAACCCCTGAAGCGCCGACCTTGAGCCTCGATGCACCTCGCATCTAGGTGTGCCTTTCACAACTATGGTTGTGGGACCCACGGCACTAGCCATTACACTCATTGCAATGGTGATAACGATGCTATCGAGTATTGTTTAGATCTTTATGGCCACCCATCAGCACACCATGTTATAGCTTCAGAGGATGATAAAAACCAACTCCCTAGTTCTTCTATCTCAGAACCCCGTGTGGTTACCATTTCAGAGGATGATTATCATCGCCTAGTCTCGACATAGTCATCTCAGATGCTCTCATTTTCTACTGTTACGTTTGTTCAGAAAGGTCAACCTTTTGCATGTCTTACTACACCTACTCCTTGGATTACTGATTATGATGCCTCTAACCATAGGACCTGTGTCTCTACTATTTGTTTGCTTGCCGTGTCAACTTTGCTGATGGTTCCAAGTATGATGTTGGTTTGGGTTCCATAATTTTAAGTTCATTAATTTCATTCGACTCTGTTATTGGGAAGAAAGAGATAGAGGGAAATAGAAGTGTATAGGTGTTAAGTTACCCTATCGCATATGCTTTTATTTATATAGGCAAAATCTAATTAGGAGACTACACATAATCAATGTGAGACTGAATTATATTCTAACTCTAATATTCTAACACTTCCCCTCAAGCTGGAACCATGGTTTGAACAACAGTTCAGTAAACATATCGGCTAACTGAGCATTGATGAACATGAACGGAATAACAATAACACCACCGGTCAATTTCTCTCGTACAAATTGACAATCTACTTCAATGTGTTTAGTCCTCTCGTGGAATAATGGATTGAACACAATATGAATGGCTGCGCTATTATCACAATATAGATTTACTGGCACCTACACTGGAAACCCTATCTCCTCAAGAAATGAACCTATCCAAACTATCTCACAAGTCGTATGAGCCCTAACTCTATATTCAGCTTCAGCACTAGATCGCGCAACTACCGTTTGCTTCTTACTCTTCCAATTAACAAGATTTCCATCAAAGAAGATACAATATCTTGTAGTGGATCTCCTGTCAGACGGACTGCCTGCCCAATCAGAATTAGTGAAGGCCTCAACCCGCAAGTGCCCACTAGTATGATAAAACAGACCATGTCCCGAATGAGACTTGAGATACCTCACAACTGTAGAACAGCTTCCCAGTGGGGTATGTGAGGAGCAGATATAAATTGACTAACTAGGCTAACGGCAAATGAAATATCTAGACGAGTAACAGTAAGATAATTTAACTTTCCCACCAAGCGACGATACTGATCTGGACTAGAAAGCAACTCCCCCTGATCAACACATAATTTGACATTAGGGTCCATAAGAGTCTCAACCAGTCTCTTGTAGAATATCCAGCGCATACTTCCTCTGTGATAGATTAATACCATTCATAGAATGGACAACCTCAATATCCAAGAAGTATCTCAGTTTCCCTAAGTCTTTGGTATGGAACTGGCGGTGTAGGAAAAATTTCAGATCATTAATGCCCATCTTGTTATCACCTGTAATAATAATATCATCAACATAGACAATCACTAAAAAATTTTCTTGGTCAGATGTGAGAGAGAAAACAGAATGGTCAGATTGGCACCGCTTCATGCCAAAATGCAGGACAGCATCACTGAATTTGCCAAACCAAGCTCTCGAAGATTGTTTAAGCCCATAAAGGCCTTCCAAAGTCGGCATACCTGAGAGGACTGCCCCTGAGCAACAAACTCGGGTGGTTGCTCCATGAAAACTTCCTCAATGAGATCGCTATGGAAGAAGGCATTTTTGACATCTAGCTGGAAAAAGGGCCAACCAAGGTTGGCAGCGAGAGAAATAAGAATGCGAATAGAGCCGAGCTTAACAACTAGGAAAAAGGTTTCAGCATAGTCAACACCATAAGTCTAAGTGTAATCCTAGACCACATGACGAGTTTTGTAGCGCTCAGTATTGCCATTAGGATGATACTTCACAGTAAATACCCAGCGACACCCAACAATATTCTTTCCGAAAGGAAGAGGGACCAACGTTCATATATGATTGCTATGAAGAGTAGTCATCTCCTCCTCCATAGCTGTTCGCCGCTCAGAAATGGACAGGGCCTCCCAAATAGTGTTAGAAACAAAAACAAAGGATACAGAAGAAGAAAAAACACGGAGAGATGGGGAAAGATGAGCATAAAAAACAAACTGAGCAATGGGATGAGAACTAGTACAAGTACGAGTACCTTTGTGGAGAGCAATGGATAAAGAAGCTCTGGAGCAGGAGACGAAGGAGGAGGCGAGGCGGATCTCCAGACGGCGGGGAAGAATCAGTAGCGGGCAGAAACAATGGCGGACTTTTGGATGACGAACATATACCTGCAAGGGCAGTGGGGGGGTGTGGTGTGTAAGAGAAGGGGTGCCGGGAGAAGGACGGAAGCGGGTATGTCTGCAGAAGAAGAAGTAGCTTCTGCAAAAAAAGGGACAGACTCATGGAAAATAACATCAGCACACACAAACTGTCAATGAAGAGATGGCGAATAACATTTATATTCCTTTTGAGTACGCGAATAGCCAAAAAACACACACTTGATAGATCGGAGATCAAGTTTGTTCCGATCAGGATCTAAGGCATGAACATAACAGGTGCAACCAAAAATCTTAGAAGGGATGGAGCAAAAGGGGCGATCAGGACACGAGAGCATACGGTATTTGACCGCCTAAGCAGACAGCATCCGATTAATAAGGTAACCAGCAGTAAGCACGTCATCACTCCAGTAAGATTTAGGAACATGCATGTGTAATAGGAGAGCACGAGTGACCGTCAAAATGTGACCCAATTTGCGTTTGGCAACTCCATTTTGCTGTGGAATCAGAGCACAAGAGGATTGATGTAAGACCCCATATGCATCCAAAAACTGTGATAAAACAAGATGATAATATTCACGTGCATTGTCAGAACGAAAAATTTGAATAGGTACCCCAAATTGCGTTTGTATTTCCTCGTAAAACGACGTAAAGATGGAGAGTACTTTAGAACGGTTTTGCATAAGATAAATATAAGTAGTACAAGAATAATAATCCACAAAAATAACAAAATACTGAAAGTGAGAACGGGCTAGGACGTGCATAGAGCCCCAAATATCTGAACGCACTAAATGAAAAGGACTCGACACATGACGGTCTTCCCTAGGGAAAAAGAAACACGACGATGCTTACTAAACTCATACGCTTCACAAGCAAGCGACTCAACACGACTACATGATGGGACCATTCATTTAAGGTTGGAAAGCGACGGATGGCCAAAGCGAAAATGATGCTCGTAAGGGAAAACTGTGGATTGAAAGGTAACAGAGGTAGACAACTCACCATCCAAAAAATAGTAGAGATCACCACGTTCAACACCGCCACCAATCTTCGTCCGTGTCCTGAGATCCTGAAAGACACAAGAATCAAGAAAAAAAGTAACTGAACAGTTTAAGACTTTGGTAATCTTACTAATAGACATAAGACTAAAAGAAAGCGGGGAACATGTAAAACAGTATCTAAACTAAGAGAAAAAGTCAATGGAACATAACCTAAACCAACAAGAGTAGTAGATCCATCAGCCAATGTGACACAGGAAGAAGTTCCAGAGGGTCGACAATCAGACAAGATAGTAGGAGTACCAGTCATATGATCAGATGTCCCAGTGACTACACGAGGGACGGGACTGGAAGATAACTGCGAACTATCATCCTAAAAAACAATGACTTGGTGAGCAGACGGGAGATCATGGAGATCCCAACAATAGTCAATAGTATGATTATCAGCATTGCACCAAGTGCAGTGACGAGGCACCCACCCACGGCCACAGCCACAGCCACCACCGGCTGATGATCGACCCCCACGGCTAGAGTCACTATCAAAACCACCACGACAGAAACTATCTCAACCCGAATCACGGCTAATACTACCACGGCCAACTCCCCCCGACGTCGAACCACCACGACAATAACTGCCACGGGGAAGTGTAGTGACTAAAGCCGCACGGTCAGAGGATAATGGAGATGCAGAAGTAGAACCACTGTCTGAAATGGAAGCCTGACGAATACGACTGAAAAACTCACCAAAAGAGATGGTAAAGTCGGTATCCTAAAAGCTGCGAACGAACAGAATCATACATGGGAGAAGGCAAACTGGATAGAAAGCGAGCAACAAACAAAGACTGGTGCTGTCGCTCCATAACCTGAATATCAGTAGAACTAGGCTCAGCAATCTTGATCTTCTTACAAAGGCCACAAAATTGAGCATAATAAGATTTCAAGGACTGTTCGCCCATGGTCAGCGAGAAAAAGCCTTGGTGAAGATCATAAGTCCGGCAATGATTGTTAACCCCTAAATACATCTCCTGAACCTGTTTCCAAACTTGCTTGGCAGTGGGTAAAAACATCAAAGGACCACTAATCTGGGGTTCTATACAATTCCAAAGATCGATGCGAATGCATGCATACTCAGATTTCCAAGCAGCAAATGTGGAGCTAGAGGGCACAGGAGGATCATCGGTGAGCCACTGTGAGGTGGAATCGCCCTCAAAATAAAGTTCAATAGCCCTGGCCCAAAGAGCATAATTTTTCCCATTCAAAAGAATGGAAGTAATAGTTCTCTTGTCGCGGAAGCGAGAAAAACTAATAACAATATGAGTAACAGTGAAGGTAATAGAGTCAGACTCCTTTGCAAACATAGTGCAAAACTCACCAATAGATCAAAGACATCAATGGATCGATAACCGATCACTGAAACGCCAACCAAAGTAAAAATGAATAATCACCTAATCTGTCAATATAACGAAATACCACCGAAAACAAATAACATATGGGCATGGAGGAAAAATTTCAAAAACCATAAGAACGACATAAAAGTACAAAGAGAGCAAACGAAGGTCCTAAAAGTATCAAAATAACATAGTGTAAAACATCGAACAGTACTCCAATGAACAGTAACGGTACTTTCAATGAACAGTGCACGATGAACAGTGGCGCTATGAACAGTGACGGCGGTGTTCGGCTCTTAGTGTGGGCTAGGGTTTGGTAGAATTAGGTAGAATAGGATTAGGTTAAGGGTTTCTAGGAAATTAGGGTTGAGATGAAACAAATTAGGGTTTATGGCAGAATCAGAACCCACTCTGATACCATGTTATTGGAAAGAAAGAGAGAGGGAAATAGAAGTGCATAAGGTGTTAAGTTACTGTATCGCATATGCTTTTATTTTGTTAGCTGTTACGTTTATAGATTAGGTTATGTACAAGTTAACCATAATGGGCCTCGATGATTAGAGCCCATTAGGTTAACCCTAATCTCGTCCACTTTATTGTAAATAAACGTCTCGCGCCTCTCTAAAGAGTGAGTTTTCATCTTTACATGGTATCAGAGCCTTGTAAAGAATAAAAAAAAGTAAAACCCTAAGTCTGCTCTACCGCCACTGCCGCCGGACGACGACTCTGCCGCCGCTCTGGGTATGCACTAATCTTTCGGCGCGTCGCATCTCCACTGCCACCATCGGCATCCTAGGCTCCCCCCCTTCAGATTTGCTTTCTAACTCATCCGCTACCTCTTCCTCCGCCGCTTGCCGCTGCCGCCGCAGTCGCCATCGCCGCCACCCTCCTCTTCTCCTAGCGTTACCTCCTCCCTCCGCCACTACCACCGATCTTCATCCCTCTCCTTCCGATCTGGCCTCTTGGCCATCTAACTGCCTTCACCACCGCCTGCCGTCGCTGCCGCCGTTTGCTACCATCCGGCCGCACCTCCTCCAATCTGTTGATGTGCCCTTCTGTCTCTATAAGGCAGTGGCCTGACCTCTTGATCTGGCCCCTTGGCTGCCTAACCACCACCCTCGCCGCCGCCGCCCAGCTCCTGCCTTGCTTCCTGCTGATCTCCTCTGTCTCGGTATGACCGTGGACTGATCTGTCCTCTTCGGCCTCATGCCTACTTTATCTCTGTGTTACTCATTGGTTATTTTTCCGTTCTTGGTGAATGAATGCTCTGACCCGGTGATTGGTGGTTCGTCGGGCTAATATAGGTGTCAAGAGTGGGCTTGGTCCTATATTATTGTAGTCATGTTAACTACTGATTCTTCGCCACCATCGCCATCTGTTCCGTTTGCCCAGCTCGTGGTAACCTGCGAACCTACCCGACCCCAGATCTACTCCTCATCCACTCGCTTGGTGGAAACCAAGTTGAATGACTCATCCACTCATGTGTTATGGTTAAAGAAGGTCCTGAAACCTCTTCAGGATATGGATCTCGATTCACATTTAACAGACTGTGCTCCTTGTTAGCGAGATGGAAATAGAGAGAGAGAGGAAGGATAAAAGTGTATTAGGTGATTTCACCCATACACATAATCACTTTATTTATATTACTGGGAACAAAGCCACAAGCCTAACATAGGCGATGTGGGACTAAACACGTTTACTTAAAACATAAACTATTCTAACACTCCCCCTCAAGCTGGAGAGTAGATATCGTAAAGTCCCAGCTTGTTACATAGCAATTCTAAGCGTGGTTTAAATAATGACTTAGTAAACATATCAGCCAACTGAGCACCCGTAGACACATACGGGGTAGCTATCACACCACTAGACAATTTCTCGCGCACTAGATGACAATCAACTTCAATATGCTTAGTTCTTTCATGAAATACTGGATTAGAAGCAATGTGAATAGCCGCTTGATTATCACAATATAGAGGAATAGGCAACTGCACACGGAACCCTATCTCCTCTAGAAATGATCGCAGCCATAAAATCTCACACGTGGTATGTGCCATTGCTCTATACTCTGCCTCTGCACTGGACCGTGCGACCACTGTCTGCTTCTTACTCTTCCAATTGACCAGATTGCCACCAAGGAATACACAATAGCCAGTAGTAGATCTCCTATCGGATGGCCCCCCTGCCCAATCAGAGTCAGTGAACGCCTCAATGTGTAGATGTCCACTAGCTCGGTAAAACAAACCTCGTCCTGGATGTAACTTAAGATACTTCACAATTCTAAGAACCGCCTCCCAATATGGATGACGAGGAGGAGACATAAACTGACTTACCAGACTCACTGCAAATGAGATATCAGGACGTGTAATCGTAAGATAATTTAGCTTACCAACAAACCGGCGGTACTGATCAGGACTATGGAGCAACTCCCCCTGGTCCACACATAATTTGATGTTAGGATCCATAGGAGTCTCAACAGGCCTAGCTCCCAATAAACCTGTATCCTCAAGAATATCCAGCGCATACTTTCTCTGTGACAAGCTAATACCTTCTTTGGATCGGGCCACTTCAATACCCAAGAAGTATCTAAGTTTTCCCAAATCCTTAGTATGAAACAGCTGATGTAAGAAGGTTTTTAGCTCATCAATACCTCGCTGGTCATCACCAGTAATGATAATGTCATCCACATAGACAATCAAAAATACTTTCCCCCGGTCAGAAGTGAGAGAGAACACAGAATGATCAGACTGACTACGATGCATGCCAAACCGTAAGACTGCATCACTAAACTTGCCAAACCACGCTCGAGGGGACTGCTTAAGTCCATATAGAGCTTTGCGAAGCCGACATACCTGAGTACGCTCCCCCTGAGCAATAAACCCAGGTGGTTGCTCCATGTAAACTTCCTCTTGGAGATCCCCATGGAGGAAGGCATTTTTAACATCCAACTGAAACAATGGCCAACCAAGATTGGCGGCAAGAGAAATGAGAATGCGAACAGAACCAAGTTTGGCAACGGGGGAGAACATCTCCGAGTAATCAACACCAAAAGTCTGGGTGTAGCCTTTGGCAACTAGGCGAGCTTTATAACGCTCAACAGTACCATCAGGGAGATACTTGACAGTGAAAATCCAGCGGCAGCCAACAGTAGATTTACTAGCAGGAAGAGGAACCAACTCCCAAGTGCCATTATGATGAAGAGCAGACATCTCTTCTTCCATAGCTATCCGCCACTCAGACAAAGAGAAGGCCTCCTGAACAGTGTTAGGAACAAAAACGGAAGACATGGAAGTAGTAAAAGCACGAAAGGATGGAGACAAATGAGTAGAAGAAACAAATTTAGCAATGGGATGAATAGTGCACGATTGAGTACCTTTACGCTTGGCAACAGGAAGATCAAGATTGTCAGGATCTCGCAACGGAGGGGACGATGTAGCAGTGAGCGGTGGTGGACCTGTTGGCTGAGAAGGCTCTGGCTGAGGTGACACTTGTGTTTTTTCCGGACGACGAACATACACCTGCGAATAGAAAGGGTTTGGAGGTGCAGTACCAGAAGGGACGGCCATAGGGAAGACAGACTCAGACACAGGTTGTTCAGTTGTAAGGACAGACTGTGAATAGAAAGGGAGCGACTCATTAAACGTAACATCAGCACACACAAAATGACGACGTAAGGTGGGAGAATAACATTTGTCCCTTTTTAGTGCGCGAATAACCAAGAAAAATACACCGAAAGGATCGAGGGTCTAGTTTACTCCGGCCAGGGTCAAGAGCATGAACATAACACGTGCACCCAAACACCCGTGGGGGTAATGAGTGGAGAGGCCGACCGGGAAAAAGGACCATATGTGGAATTTGACCCCCAAGAACAGTAGAAGGCATTCGGTTAGTTAAATAACAAGCGGTAAGAACCGCATCACTCCAATAAGACTTAGGGACCTGCATTTGAAATAACATGGCACGCATAACTTCTGATAAATGGCGAATCTTGCGTTCGGCAACTCCATTTTGTTGTGGAGTCCGAGCACATGATGATTGATGAATAATCCCATGATCATCAAAAAACTGAGATAGAATACTATGATAATATTCACGCGCATTATCACAACGAAACATACGAATGCAGGTATTAAATTGAGTCTTTATTTCCATATAAAATGAGTGAAAAACAGATTTCAAGTCAGACCTTTCTTTCATAAGATAAAGATATGTAAGACGGGAGAAGTCATCAACAAAAATAACATAGTACTGAAAACCAAAAACATTGGGCACATGAATAGGCCCCCAAATATCTGAATGAACTAACTCAAAAGGACTCGACACACGACGCGCTACTCTAGGATAAAAGGTGACACGGTGATATTTACTAAACTCACAGACTTCACAAGATAGCTCTTTAAGAGATCCACATGAGGGCACTAAACGCTTCAAATTCTAGAGAGATGGATGACCAAGCCTACAATGTTGCTGATATGAGGATTCTGAGGAGTGAAGAGCAACTGACTGAACAGGATTATCATTAGTTAGGTAATACAGGCCAGCACGTTCAACACCGCCACCAATCTTCCTCCCCGTCTTGATATCCTGAAACACACAACC
The DNA here is from genome assembly GCA_019985065.2 of Arctostaphylos glauca. NCBI lineage: Eukaryota > Viridiplantae > Streptophyta > Magnoliopsida > Ericales > Ericaceae > Arctostaphylos > Arctostaphylos glauca. Next base: position 11,877,702 of record JAHSPW020000010.1, on the reverse strand, counting down.
ATGAGGAAGAAATGTGACAGAACAGTTTAAGGATTTTGTAAGTTGATGAACAGACACAAGATTAAAAGGTAAACGAGGAACATGTAACACAGATTTTAAAAGAAGAGATGGAGAAACAGGAACAGAACCTAAACCAGTAACCTCAGTGGTGGAACCATCTGCCAAAGTAATATGAGATGGTTGACTAATAGACTGACAAGTAGAAAAGAATTTAGAAGTACCAGTCATGTGATTATTAGCACCAGAATCAATAACCCAGGGAGTAGAAGACAAAGAAGATGCAACACAAGCAACTGAAGGACCTGTCTGAGCAAGCGTAGCAGTGGAGGAAGGCTGAGTCGACGTAAGGCGCTGGTACTGCTGGAACTCTTCTGCGGAGATAGTTACCCGATTGTCAGAGGACTGATGAACCTGTGTTGTATCCTCAGAAATAGCAGCCTGATGAGCCTGAGGAAAGCCATGAAGATCATAACAAAAATCCACTGTATGATTGGTTCCCTAGCAATGAGTGCAAAATCGAGATCCACGACCACGGCCACCACGGCCAAAACTACCTCTCCCTGACAGTCGACCTCCACGACTCCCAGAACTGAAATCACGACCACCAGAGCCCCGGCCACGACTACCCCCCACTGAATCCCGGCCGCGACCACGGCCGCGACTATAAGAAGAACCAGAACCACCGGAGAAAGTAGAAGCCAAAGCTGAACGGTCAGAAGATGGCACAGGAGGTGGCGTAGAAGCACAAGACTGACGAAGACGACTAAAGACCTCGGTGAGAGAAGGGAGATCACTAGAACCCAGAATTTGATTACTAACTGGGCCAAAGTCTGAGGAGGCACCAGATAGAAATCGAGCAACCTCCATACGCTCACGCTGACGTCGCACAACCTGGATATCAGTAGACAGTGGCTCACAAACATGAAGCTCGTCACAAATACGACGAAACTTAGCATAATACGCCTCCAAAGATAAATCACCCTGGCATATAGAAAAGAAAGACTGATGAAGATCATATGTGCGACGGAGATTGTTCACACCAGAATACATCGCCTGAGCCTGTGTCCAAACCTGTTTGGCTGTATTGAGGAACATCAATGAGCCAGCAATATCTTCTTCCATACTATTCCACAGTTCACTACGAATTCGAGCATCCCTAGGTTTCCATGCAGCAAGTGGAGTAGTATCTGAAGGAGGGTCATCAGTCAAGAAATGAGACTCAGAATCCCCCTCATAGTAAACCTCAACTGCCTTAGCCCAAATAGCATAATTAGTACCCTTCAAACGTGTGGATGTAATGTGCTGCCTCTCTCGAGACCGAGAACTACCAACAACAATAGACCCAAAATTAGAACCAGAACCAGACTGGTCTTCAGACATTTTGCTAAATAATGAGAAGCAACAACACCAACAAACCCAAATACCAACACGAAATCTACTAACAATATGATCAACTTTGTCTATTATCCACTGGAAATCAACCAACCATACTATCCAGTGGAAGAAACCAACACCAACTCAGTAGTACCCAACGATGCAGATGTAGCTTACCACAGCAACCAAACAGTAACCAGTCATGCGTATACCACACATCAGGAAAGAATCAAAGTACCAGATTACCAAGAAATCACTCAGACAAGAACTTGCGAGGACTAACACGAACAGCGGCAGATCAGTGGCAAAGACCAAGGCAGCATGGGGGCTGATGGCAGAACAGCAGCCGTACAGCAGCAGGTGGCAACAGGCGGCAGGCGGCAGGCGGCAGATGTGTGGAGGGGTGGCGGCTGCTGCTGGAGGGGTGCGGCAGTTGCTGAGTTAGGGTTAGGGTTAGGGTTTGGTTTTGGGTTAGGTTTAGGGTTTAGACGTAGGGTTAGGGTTTGGTTTAGGGTTTAGACGTAGGGTTAGGGTTTAATTTCTAGGGGTAGGGTTTATCTAGGGTGGAATACGATCCAGCTTTGATACCATGTTAGCGAGATGGAAAGAGAGAGAGGAAGGATAAAAGTGTATTAGGTGATTTCACCCATATACATAATCACTTTATTTATATTACTGGGAACAAAGCCACAAGCCTAGCATAGGCGATGTGGGACTAAACACGTTTACTTAAAACATAAACTATTCTAACACTCCTCTCGAGACTTCACCTCAGTACCGCTCCTGGATTCGGGATGGTGCCCGCCTGTTTACATTATTCTTGAACTCCATGGATGAATCTGTTGAAGTGTTGGTAGCAAATGCCGATACTGTATAGGAAATTTGACACTTTTTGTCCAATACCTATTCCACCGCTAATGATCTGTCTCGCCTCTTTAATGTAATAAAGGGGTTCTTCCAACTCACGCGTGAGAAAAAACTCTTTGGGAGCACTATGCTGGATTCAAGACTCTTCCGATGAGTTTGACCGATTGCTCCCCTTTACTTTCGATCCCACCATATTTCGCTGTCAGCGTGATTAGATTTTGGTGGTGCTCTACTTAACCAGTCTTGGTGGTGGTGACTATGAGGCTGTCCGGTCACAGATACTTGCTGGGATTGATATTCCATCTCTCCCGGAGGCCTTTCGACGTGTGAGTCGCTCGGTGAGTCACTCTACTAGTCTACCCCCTGAGTCCGCTGATCGGGTTGCCTGTTTTTCCTCCCCGGGTGGGTCCCATGGCGGCCATCGGGGCCGAGGCAGGCGTACAGATGGTCGTACTGGATCTCTGGAGACTCACACCTCTCATCATTATGGTGTGGTTGGCCACATTCGTCCCATTGTCCCCAGTTGGGCTCTAAGCCATCTTCTATGACTCATGTTGCTACTGCACCTGCTTCCTCTTCTGCGGGTCACGTGGTCTATAGGTCTGATGCTCAGTATGACTGGTACACTCAGTCCCCTGTGCTCCCTCCTCTTGCTGTTGGTACATTTATTACAGGTAACTCCACCGTTTGCATGGTTACTCTGCGCACTTGGGTTATTGACTCTGATGCTTCAGATCATATGACCGGGACTACATGTGCTCTTTCTCAGTATTCTCCTCTTAGTAGGACTGGACAGGTTACAGTGACCAACGGCTCTTCTCTTAACATTCGAGGTTGTGGCATTGCTACACCCACTTCCTCGTTGACCCTGCAACACGTGTTCCATACCCCTGTCTCCCCTTTTAATCTGCTTACTGTTAGTCGTATTACTAAAGATTTAAACGGCTCTGTAACATTTTTTTTCTGATCATTGTGTTTTTCAGGATCTGGTGACGAAGCGGACTATCAGTAAAAGAGTGTTATAGGGGGCCTGTATGTCCTTGATTAACCGGTTGCCTGTGCCGGGCTCACTTCCTCGGCTTATGATGCTCACTGTCCTTTGGGTCATCCCTCTTTAGCTAGTTTACAGTCTTTATGTCCTAAATTTAATGTTATTTCTCATTTATCTTGTGAGTCCCGTCACTTAGCCAAACACCATCGTGTGTCTTATCATATTTGTAATAATAAAGAAGTTACATTCCTTTTGCTCTTATTCATACTAATGTGTGGGGGCCATGCCTTGTTCCTACGCCCTTAGGCTACAGATATTTTGTGACATTTGTGGATGACTACTCTCGTTTTACTTACATTTACCTTTTGAGAGCTCGCTTTGAATCTTCTCTGTTTGGAGTTCTTTCTTCTCTGAGATTCGCACCCAGTTTGGTTATACTATTCGTGTTCTCCGTAGTGATAATAGTAGAGAACATGTATCACATTGGTTCCAGGCACATTTGTCCCACCATGGCATTGTTCACCAGACATCTTGTCCCGACACCCCCCAACAAAATAGGGTTGCCGAACGCAAGAATTGTCATCTTCTCAACATTGCTTGTGCTCTCTTTTTTTCGCACGGGTGTCCCCAAACGTTTCTGGGGTGATGCTGTTCTCACTGCCTATTATCTCACTAATTGCTTACCTTCCTCCATCCTTTGTGGTGTCACCCCCCTCCAGTCTGTTCTTCTCCCTACGATTCCTCCCTTTGGTCTCCCTCTTCGCCTGTTTGGGTGTGTGTGTTATGTTCGCGATACTCGCCCCAGTCTATCTAAATTAGATCCCCATTCCCTCAAATGTGTCTTCCTTGGGTACTCCAAAATCCAGAAAGGGTACCGATATTTCTCCCCCCAATTGCGTTGGTATCTCACCTCTCGGGATGTGGCCTTTGTCGAGACTGAGTCATTCTATCCTCTCACTAGTGTCTCGGAGTCCCCTTCTCCACCTGATGACTTTCTTATCTCTCTTGTACTTCTCCTGACTCCTCCGGCACACACCTCTCCCCTGGCTTCCCCTACTGAGCCAGTCACTTTGCCGCCTGATCCGGCCTCACCCTCTGTGGATCCCCCTGTCCCCCCCAGCCGTCCGTACCGCTCCTGCCGTGATCACCCCTTATATGTTACCTCTTACCATGGTTTGACAACTTCTATTCGCTCCTTGATTGCTAGCCTGGACTCTGTGCCCCAGCCATGTACTCTTGGTGAGGCTTTGGCTCATGTGGGCTGTCGTGCTGCTATGGAGGAGGAAATGCAGGCCTTGGAGGCCAATCATATTTGGGATCTTGTTTCTCTTCCCCCTGCTAAGAAAGCTATTTATTGCAAATGGGTTTACGCCGTCAAAGTCCATCCTGATGGCTCTATTGCTCGCCTTTAGGCTCGCCTTGTGGCTAAAGATTATGTCCAAACCTATGGTGTCGACTACTTTAAGACCTTCTCCCAAGTGGCCAAAATGGCCTCCCTCCGCCTCCTTCTCTCTTTGGCGGTTACTCACTTGTGGCCATTATACCAGCTGGATGTGAAGAATGCTTTCCTTCACGGTGACTTCACTGAGGAGGTGTATATTGAGTAACCACCCGGGTTTGTTGCTCAGGAAGGGGAACGTAGTGTCTATCGGCTTCCCCACTCTCTTTATGGGTTAAAACAGTCTCCAAAGGCCTGGTTTGGTCGGTTCATTCAAGTGGTTACTAGCTTTGGGCTGATACAGTCTGTGAAGGACATTTGGTCTTCTATCGCCACCATTCTTCTAGATGTATCATGCTGATTGTATATGTGGATGATATTGTCATTACCGGTGATTATGCACAAGGGATTATTGATCTCAAGCAGTTTCTCAATCAGCATTTTCAAATCAAAGACCTTGGACAATTGAAATATTTTCTTTGAATCGAGGTGTTGCGCAGAAAGAAGGGTATTGTTATTTCGCAGCACAAATATGTCTTGGATATTCTATCTGATGCAGGGCTTTTCCAGGCAAAGAGAGTCACTTCCCCGATGGACCCAGGAGTCACTTCTACATATCCTCCGGTATTTACAAAGTAATCCAGGGAAAGGTATTCAGTATCATAATCAGGGACACACCCGGATAGAGAGATACACCGATGCCGATTGATCAACGCGAACATGTTGATCCAGAAGTGAGCCAACGTTATTTGGAACCTCTCCAAATATATCCGAATACGTAGGACGTTCAGCAGCAGAAGGCATCCTGTCCAGAACAATAACGACACCCAACAGACCCTCGATGTGAGGCCCATCGCCCACATCATCGGCACTTGCCTCTGTCATTAAACCATCTGATGGACTTATGGCAAATCGACCATCTAGTCTGATAGTCCATATCTTGATACGGTTGGTGTGACGACAGGTCACACCTTGTCCCAGACTAGAGAGTTTAAAATAATCTCCCTTGTAATGACCATTGGATAACCCAACGGACGTTGAAAACACTTCGTCAATTAAACCACGACCATTTAAGCCCTTCTTCCAACGGACTCCAATCCGAGTCCGACGACCGTAGAAAGACTTGCTGGATGACCCATACTAACCCCCATTATACCTTGGCCTCTTTCCAATCTGTTTATCAGGGGTTAGAGGTTGAAACCCCCTTTTGCCAATACCTTTGAACATTGCCAGAGCTTAGACGTAACAGACGCAAATTAGTATTTTATATTGCACACTGATGCAATGTGTGTATTTTGTAGTACTGGATACAACAATGGTCTCTCACAACATCTGCTAAATGGACAACACAAGCTCTCTTAAAGCATAGCAATCAACGTCCATCACAATTAACCCCCTCCAATTGGGGGCCTAACTGCAAATTTGTTTACGTTTGAGACTCAGTGGGGTATTTGCAGTTTTTGTGGTCCACAGACACGTGGAAACTCATTATTGGACCTTCACCAAGGATACCATAGTAATTACCTAGTGGGAGACAGTGATCGGACATCAGCAATATACATCCAACGGTACAATGACCGTCGGATTAACCTTAAATTTGAATCTCACCAACACATTCAAATTAAAGTTGTGAGGGCCCCACAGACTCCGGCGGGCGCACGCCACGGTAATATTAACACGTGGCGTGCATAGTCCCAGGAGGATCTAAGACATATAAATGGGACTCTATACTCCAGCAAACCATATTTTTCTTTTGTTCGGGACTGGAGACCCTCATCTAGAGCCACTTACGTCACTTCTCTCTCTAGATGACGTCATGCATTCTGGGTTATATTCCTTAGCAAGATCTTCAGTTGGGAGATTCAAAAATGAAACCAGATTTTCGGACACATAATTACCTGCACTTCCCGAGTCCATGACAAAGCTACATTCAGATCCTCGAATAACTCCGTATGTGTCAAAAATTCTGGTGCGCTGTTTTAGGACCGATTCCTCGAGCCAATCCCAATTATCAACCTTTCGTTTATTTGAGTTCACAGTTGGGTTTGATGGGTGAAATTGGGGGACGTTGCCAGCAGTTAACAATTTTAGCTCTTCCGAATCATCATCCTCTTCTAGATATTCGTCAGAGATAGGAGGTTTAAAACACTCAACTTTTGTCATTATGTCATTCTTGCTGCATCCTTGATCATCCCAGACATTGTCAATATCTACTTTTGTAACCATGACATGCCGAATCGGGAGACATTTAGTATTGAAACTAGGAATGCATACCTCTTTCTCAAAGATCCCTCCTGATACAGAAACAATGTTCGTTGGTTTGTGAGAATTATTGATGGAACCATTCTTCTTTGGAACAATCAGGCGCCCATCTTCGGTATATTCATCGTAGATTGGCGGCTTACTCCAATCCACAATTGGATCTGGAATAATTTTTGTTGTAAAGGGCCATTCAAGAGTAACATCGTCCACTTTGAAACCATCCTTGTCCTTCCCATGATGTGGATTCTGAAATGATCGTTGTTGGTCTTGTTGTTGATGTTGAAACACTCCAGCCATGACAACCAGACTGACGGCAGATTTTTTGAGACGGGAAGGAAGTAAAGTAAAAAGGGATAGTTAATCAGGAAACGAGCCTAAGCTCTGATACCAATTTGATGCAGGCCGTAGACCTGCGAGGGTAGGGATAGTCCCGGGATGCCACTCGACCAGGGGTAGCGGATGCCACTCGATGCTACTAATCGCGGAAGCCACTCGACGCGACCAAGCTACTCGCTTGATTATAGGAGGAATCACTCACTCCAAGCAAGAAACTCTTGCATATATTTTTATAAACTCCAACTCTTCTTTTTCATTTCCATTAGATCAACGATAAATAGGCATTACATAAGATGACTCTTCAAAACTAATATTTCATGCTAGAAATGATGCAGGAGCATAAAGATCCCGGCTGAACCGAGGAGCCTCCAATCATGCATTTAATTTCTGGTCAAAGCATCCTATAATCAGTCATTAATATGGCACACATATGCATGCAGTTAGTTGCACAAACACATTGTTTCTAGGTTCATATTAATTATTGTTCATGCATGTAGTCCAAGGGTTGTCTAGTTATTTGAAGAGTCATGTTGGAAATTGTTCTAGCATTAAATATTAGTTTTGAAGAGTCATCTTATATAATGCCTATTTATGGTAGATCTAATGGAAATGAAAAAGGAGAGTTGGAGTTTATAAAAATATATGCAAGAGTTTCTTACTTGGAGTGAGTGATTCCTCCTATAATCAAGCGAGTGGCTTGGTCGCGTCGAGTGGCTTCCGCGATTAGTAGCGTCGAGTGGCATCCGCTACCCCCGGTCGAGTGGCATCGCGGGACTATCCCTACCCTCGCAGGTCTACGGCCTGCATCAAATTGGTATCAGAGCTTAGGCTCGTTTCCTGATTAACTATCCCTTTTTACTTTACTTCCTTCCCGTCTCAAAAAAATCCGCCGTCAGTCTGGTTGTCATGGCTGGAGTGTTTCAACATCAACAACAAGACCAACAACGATCATTTCAGAATCCACATCATGGGAAGGACAAGGATGGTTTCAAAGTGGACGATGTTACTCTTGAATGGCCCTTTACAACAAAAATTATTCCAGATCCAATTGTGGATTGGAGTAAGCCGCCAATCTACGATGAATATACCGAAGATGGGCTCCTGATTGTTCTAGAAAAGAATGGTTCCATCAATAATTCTCACAAACCAACGAACATTGTTTCTGTATCAGGAGGGATCTTTGAGAAAGAGGTATGGATTCCTAGTTTCAATACTAAATGTCTCCCGATTCGGCATGTCATGATTACAAAAGAAGATATTGACAATGTCTGGGATGATCAAGGATGCAGCAAGAATGACATAATGACAAAAGTTGAGTGTTTTAAACCTCCTATCTCTGACGAATATCTAGAAGAGGATGATGATTCGGAAGAGCTGAAATTGTTAACTGCTCGCAACGTCCCCCAATTTCACCCATCAAACCCAACTGTGAACTCAAATAAACGAAAGGTTGATAATTGGGATTGGCTCGAGGAATCGGTCCTAAAACAGCGCACCAGAATTTTTGAGACGTACGGAGTTATTCGAGGATCTGAATGTAGCTTTGTCATGGACTCGGGAAGTGCAGGTAATTATGTGTCCGAAAATCTGGTTTCATTTTTGAATCTCCCAACTGAAGATCTTGCTAGTCCTTATCATGTGCGTTGGGTGAGTCACGAGGCTAAAACATTGATCACTAAGCGATGTTTAGTCGAATTCTCCATTGGACACAAATATGAGGACAAGATTTGGTGCGATGTGATGCGAATGGACTTGTGTCATGTATTGTTGGGCCGACCATGGCAATGGGATCGCAATGTTTATTATAGTGGGCGCGAGAATGTTTACGAGTTAAAGGTGGATGGAGAACCCATAAAATTATTTCCAAAAGTTGAGAAAATGAAACGAGAGAGATTTTTGCTGATCAAGGAGAAAGCATTTGGAAGGAAGAAGAGGGGAAATTTTGAAGAGCGTGCCGAAGATTCGAGGGCGAATCTTTTTCAACCCGGGGAGAATGATGCAGGAGCATAAAGATCCCGGCTAAACCGAAGAGCCTCTAATCATGCATTTAATTTCTGGTCAAAGCATCCTATAATCAGTCATCAATATGGCACACATATGCATGTAGTTACTTGCATAAACACATTGTTTCTAGGTTCATATTAATTATTGTTCATGCATGTAGTCCAAGGGTTGTCTAGTTATTTGAAGAGTCATGTTGGAAATTGTCTAGCATTAAATATTAGTTTTGAAGAGTCATCTTATGTAATGCCTATTTATGGTTGATCTAATGGAAATGAAAAAGGGGAGTTAGAGTTTATAAAAATAAATGCAAGAGTTTCTTGCTTGGAGTGAATGATTCCGCCTATAATCAAGCGAGTGGCTTGGTCGCGTCGAGTGGCTTCCGCGATTAGTAGCGTTGAGTGGCATCCGCTACCCCCGGTCGAGTGGCATCCGCTACCCCCGGTCGAGTGGCATCCCGGGACTATCCCTACCCTCGCAGGCCTACGGTTTGCATCAAAAACCGCTGAATTACAAGACTTTCAGCATCAAAATCTGGTTCACATTCCACCACTTCGGAAACTCCTTCTGGTTCTTCATCGCACGTTGGCTCTAATTCCCCCTCTGTCATGAGATTTACTTCAGCATTCTTTTTAGGACATTCATAGGACCTATGCCCTGCTTCACCACATCGAAAACATTTGATGGAATTCAGAACTTCCTTTCCCCGATCCTTGTTTCGTCCCCCTTGCAAGTTTGGAGATTCAGAAGTTGGTGCAACCATCTTTCCCTCCTTGCCCTTCTCGCCTTTCGAATTTTCAGCCTTCCGATAAGCTCTCTTAAAGCATAGCAATCAACGTCCATCACAATTAACCCCCTCCAATTGGGGGCCTAACTGCAAATTTGTTTACGTTTGAGACTCAGTGGGGTATTTGTAGTTTTTGTGGTCCACAGACACGTGGAAACTCATTATTGGACCTTCACCAAGGATACCATAGTAATTACCTAGTGGGAGACAGTGATGGGACATCAGCATTATACATCCAACGGTACAATGACCGTCGGATTAACCTTAAGTTTGATTCTCACCCACACATTCAAATTAAAGTTGTGAGGGCCCCACAGACTCCGGCGGGCGCACGCCACGGTAATATTAACACGTGGCGTGCATAGTCCCAGGAGGGTCTGAGACATATAAATGAGACTCCATACTCCAGCAAACCATATTTTTCTTTTGTTCGGGACTGGAGACCCTCATCTGGAGTCACTTACGTCACTTCTCTCTCTAGATGACGTCATGCATTCTGGGTTATATTCCTTAAAACGACTGCGTTTTAGAAATACAACGACTGCCTTCTATATATACATCATTACAATTGACCATTTAAGTTATACTATCACCAGCATACTCCATTATTAACATACTCAGTCCCAAACCAGAATTGGGTTTTGTAAAATGGATGTGCCAATTGACTCAAACGTTGAGGGATCGTTTCAGTCGACAACAATCGAAGCACAGGCTTCGACTCAACTGCAGCCTATTAAGCTGATTTTCCCCTCCTTCACTGATCGGGCATTCCAGAAAATACAGAGGCTATCCATGATGGTGGATAGATGCCTAATCACCTATCACGCACAATGCCCGATTAATTCAACAGGAAGGGTAAGGGTTTTCATATACGACACCAGATTAGACGCAGCAGACCAAGAGCAGGCTCAATTCGTCTTCCCAGTCAGGTGTAACATAGATCTATACTATTTTGGCAATTCGTACGCTTCGTTATCCGAAGAGACTTGCCCATGGATTGCCAAATACAGGCTTGAAGGCTCTAATATACGATATGGGATACGGTATTGTAAGATGAAGGCCTATGTGAAATTGACAACCTGCAAACGAGGTGAAGAACTTCCATTTAGGCCACCCCATTTCAAGATACGGCCCACCCTGTATACGGAAGATGACGTAGATTGCTCCCATGTCGCATACGCTCCTAGACAACCTCAACTGTGCAGGACTCTCTCCGCTGTCAACTCTAGGAGCTCAAACGGGCCCAGGATGGTACCTGGGCTTACATATCAACAGGCCCGCTCGTCCGTTAGCATCTCGTCTGAGCCTTACCTTAGGCCCAGTCCCAATCAAGAAGCCGAAGACCCCGGTCCGTCTATTTCTCAGGTGGGCTTGAACACGTCAAATACTATTGCCATTGAGCCCACTCAATTAGCTCATATGGTTGGGTCTGCAGTAGCTGCTGCAATCAAATCGACGACCCAACCCAATAAAGAACCGGTTGAGAAGCCTCCTTTGTAATTGGGCTTCCTCTTTCGACAGGGAGCACCTTGGATAAGTGAGACTGATTGCCCCTGCGGGGCCTACATTCCAATTATAATGTATTTGGTGCAACATGAATGTATTACGATTTCATTTCAATTCTGTGAATTAAGCGATCACACAATTATAGTAAACTTCCATTTGGATCGCATATGTATCACATCTAGCATCTTTATCACTCTGTTTGACTTTACATGCGAGATACATGGCCATCTAGTGGGATACATGACCATCTCGTTATATGTCTGTGTCTATTGGTAACTAATGATAAATCATTGTTCATTTAATGAGCGACACAGACACCAAAACTATTTGAAGATTAAATATCACGTAAACAGATAACGTTAACAGTTGAATCCCTTTTATAATATACTAATGGAAATACACGATTCTGCTATTAATGCTATAACGCATTAATGAGGCCGATGGGGACTCCCACAATGTATACAACAGTATTGCATTGTCCCTTATGTTACCATAACGCCCACTGATATTTTCTCCCATATCTCTGAACGTCGTGTATACACTCCTCCGACCTCGAAGCTTGATGTATCTGTTTACATTGTAAACACTACCCGCTAAAGATGTATTCACAATCTTCCTTTCACGAACCACCACCTGAAACCTGCTCAATTGATCAACGCGAACATGTTGATCCAGAAGTGAGCCAACGTTATTTGGAACCTCTCCAAATATATCCGAATACGTAGGACGTTCAGCAGCAGAAGGCATCCTGTCCAGAACAATAACGACACCCAACAGACCCTCGATGTGAGGCCCATCGCCCACATCATCGGCACTTGCCTCTGTCATTAAACCATCTGATGGACTTATGGCAAATCGACCATCTAGTCTGATAGTCCATATCTTGATACGGTTGGTGTGACGACAGGTCACACCTTGTCCCAGACTAGGGAGTTTAAAATAATCTCCCTTGTAATGACCATTGGATAACCCAACGGACGTTGAAAACACTTCGTCAATTAAACCACGACCATTTAAGCCCTTCTTCCAACGGACTCCAATCCGAGTCCGACGACCGTAGAAAGACTTGCTGGATGACCCATACTTCCCCCCATTATACCTTGGCCTCTTTCCAATCTGTTTATGAGGGGTTAGAGGTTGAAACCCCCTCTTGCCAATACCTTTGAACATGGCCTGAGCTTAGACGTAACAGACGTAAATTAGTATTTTATAATGCACACTGATGCAATGTTTGTATTTTGTAGTACTGGATACAACAATGGTCTCTCACAACATCTGCTAAATGGACAACACAAGCTCTCTTAAAGCATAGCAATCAACGTCCATCACAATTAACCCCCTCCAATTGGGGGCCTAACTGCAAATTTGTTTACGTTTGAGACTCAGTGGGGTATTTGCAGTTTTTGTGGTCCACAGACACGTGGAAACTCATTATTGGACCTTCACCAAGGATACCATAGTAATTACCTAGTGGGAGACAGTGATGGGACATCAGCATTATACATCCAACGGTACAATGACCGTCGGATTAACCTTAAGTTTGATTCTCACCCACACATTCAAATTAAAGTTGTGAGGGCCCCACAGACTCCGGCGGGCGCACGCCACGGTAATATTAACACGTGGCGTGCATAGTCCCAGGAGGGTCTGAGACATATAAATGAGACTCCATACTCCAGCAAACCATATTTTTCTTTTGTTCGGGACTGGAGACCCTCATCTGGAGTCACTTACGTCACTTCTCTCTCTAGATGACGTCATGCATTCTGGGTTATATTCCTTAAAACGACTGCGTTTTAGAAATACAACGACTGCCTTCTATATATACATCATTACAATTGACCATTTAAGTTATACTATCACCAGCATACTCCATTATTAACATACTCAGTCCCAAACCAGAATTGGGTTTTGTAAAATGGATGTGCCAATTGACTCAAACGTTGAGGGATCGTTTCAGTCGACAACAATCGAAGCACAGGCTTCGACTCAACTGCAGCCTATTAAGCTGATTTTCCCCTCCTTCACTGATCGGGCATTCCAGAAAATACAGAGGCTATCCATGATGGTGGATAGATGCCTAATCACCTATCACGCACAATGCCCGATTAATTCAACAGGAAGGGTAAGGGTTTTCATATACGACACCAGATTAGACGCAGCAGACCAAGAGCAGGCTCAATTCGTCTTCCCAGTCAGGTGTAACATAGATCTATACTATTTTGGCAATTCGTACGCTTCGTTATCCGAAGAGACTTGCCCATGGATTGCCAAATACAGGCTTGAAGGCTCTAATATACGATATGGGATACGGTATTGTAAGATGAAGGCCTATGTGAAATTGACAACCTGCAAACGAGGTGAAGAACTTCCATTTAGGCCACCCCATTTCAAGATACGGCCCACCCTGTATACGGAAGATGACGTAGATTGCTCCCATGTCGCATACGCTCCTAGACAACCTCAACTGTGCAGGACTCTCTCCGCTGTCAACTCTAGGAGCTCAAACGGGCCCAGGATGGTACCTGGGCTTACATATCAACAGGCCCGCTCGTCCGTTAGCATCTCGTCTGAGCCTTACCTTAGGCCCAGTCCCAATCAAGAAGCCGAAGACCCCGGTCCGTCTATTTCTCAGGTGGGCTTGAACACGTCAAATACTATTGCCATTGAGCCCACTCAATTAGCTCATATGGTTGGGTCTGCAGTAGCTGCTGCAATCAAATCGACGACCCAACCCAATAAAGAACCGGTTGAGAAGCCTCCTTTGTAATTGGGCTTCCTCTTTCGACAGGGAGCACCTTGGATAAGTGAGACTGATTGCCCCTGCGGGGCCTACATTCCAATTATAATGTATTTGGTGCAACATGAATGTATTACGATTTCATTTCAATTCTGTGAATTAAGCGATCACACAATTATAGTAAACTTCCATTTGGATCGCATATGTATCACATCTAGCATCTTTATCACTCTGTTTGACTTTACATGCGAGATACATGGCCATCTAGTGGGATACATGACCATCTCGTTATATGTCTGTGTCTATTGGTAACTAATGATAAATCATTGTTCATTTAATGAGCGACACAGACACCAAAACTATTTGAAGATTAAATATCACGTAAACAGATAACGTTAACAGTTGAATCCCTTTTATAATATACTAATGGAAATACACGATTCTGCTATTAATGCTATAACGCATTAATGAGGCCGATGGGGACTCCCACAATGTATACAACAGTATTGCATTGTCCCTTATGTTACCATAACGCCCACTGATATTTTCTCCCATATCTCTGAACGTCGTGTATACACTCCTCCGACCTCGAAGCTTGATGTATCTGTTTACATTGTAAACACTACCCGCTAAAGATGTATTCACAATCTTCCTTTCACGAACCACCACCTGAAACCTGCTCAATTGATCAACGCGAACATGTTGATCCAGAAGTGAGCCAACGTTATTTGGAACCTCTCCAAATATATCCGAATACGTAGGACGTTCAGCAGCAGAAGGCATCCTGTCCAGAACAATAACGACACCCAACAGACCCTCGATGTGAGGCCCATCGCCCACATCATCGGCACTTGCCTCTGTCATTAAACCATCTGATGGACTTATGGCAAATCGACCATCTAGTCTGATAGTCCATATCTTGATACGGTTGGTGTGACGACAGGTCACACCTTGTCCCAGACTAGGGAGTTTAAAATAATCTCCCTTGTAATGACCATTGGATAACCCAACGGACGTTGAAAACACTTCGTCAATTAAACCACGACCATTTAAGCCCTTCTTCCAACGGACTCCAATCCGAGTCCGACGACCGTAGAAAGACTTGCTGGATGACCCATACTTCCCCCCATTATACCTTGGCCTCTTTCCAATCTGTTTATGAGGGGTTAGAGGTTGAAACCCCCTCTTGCCAATACCTTTGAACATGGCCTGAGCTTAGACGTAACAGACGTAAATTAGTATTTTATAATGCACACTGATGCAATGTTTGTATTTTGTAGTACTGGATACAACAATGGTCTCTCACAACATCTGCTAAATGGACAACACAAGCTCTCTTAAAGCATAGCAATCAACGTCCATCACAATTAACCCCCTCCAATTGGGGGCCTAACTGCAAATTTATTTACGTTTGAGACTCAGTGGGGTATTTGCAGTTTTTGTGGTCCACAGACACGTGGAAACTCATTATTGGACCTTCACCAAGGATACCATAGTAATTACCTAGTGGGAGACAGTGATCGGACATCAGCATTATACATCCAACGGTACAATGACCGTCGGATTAACCTTAAATTTGAATCTCACCCACACATTCAAATTAAAGTTG
This sequence comes from Arctostaphylos glauca, assembly GCA_019985065.2. Taxonomy (NCBI): domain Eukaryota; kingdom Viridiplantae; phylum Streptophyta; class Magnoliopsida; order Ericales; family Ericaceae; genus Arctostaphylos; species Arctostaphylos glauca. The sequence continues at coordinate 11,861,791 of JAHSPW020000010.1, read as the reverse complement.
TGAGGGCCCCACAGACTCCGGCGGGCGCACGCCACGGTAATATTACCACGTGGCGTGCATAGTCCCAGGAAGGTCTGAGACATATAAATGGGACTCCATACTCCAGCAAACCATATTTTTCTTTTGTTCGGGACTGGAGACCCTCATCTGGAGTCACTTACGTCACTTCTCTCTCTAGATGACGTCATGCATTCTGGGTTATATTCCTTAGCAAGATCTTCAGTTGGGAGATTCAAAAATGAAACCAGATTTTCGGACACATAATTACCTGCACTTCCCGAGTCCATGACAAAGCTACATTCAGATCCTCGAATAACTCCGTATGTCTCAAAAATTCTGGTGCGCTGTTTTAGGACCGATTCATCGAGCCAATCCCAATTGTCAACCTTTCGTTTATGTGAGTTCACAGTTGGGTTTGATGGGTGAAATTGGGGGACGTTGCGAGCAGTTAACAATTTCAACTCTTTCGAATCATCATCCTCTTCCAGATATTCGTCAGAGATAGGAGGTTTAAAACACTCAACTTTTGTCATTATGTCATTCTTGCTGCATCCCAGACATTGTCAATATCTTCTTTTGTAACCATGACATGCCGAATCGGGAGACATTTAGTATTGAAACTAGAATGCATACCTCTTTCTCAAAGATCCCTCCTGAAACAGAAACAATGTTCGTTGGTTTGTGAGAATTATTGATGGAACCATTCTTCTTTGGAACAATCAGGAGCCCATCTTCGGTATATTCATCGTAGATTGGCGGCTTACTCCAATCCACAATTGGATCTGGAATAATTTTTGTTGTAAAGGGCCATTCAAGAGTAACATCGTCCACTTTGAAACCATCATTGTCCTTCCCATGATGTGGATTCTGAAATGATCATTGTTGGTCTTGTTGTTGATGTTGAAACACTCCAGCCATGACAACCAGACTGACGGCGGATTTTTTGAGACGAGAAGGAAGTAAAGTAAAAAGGGATAGTTAATCAGGAAACGAGCCTAAGCTCTGATACCAATTTGATGCAGGCCGTAGACCTGCGAGGGTAGGGATAGTCCCGGGATGCCACTCGACCGGGGGTAGCGGCTGCCACTCGACGCTACTAATCGCGGAAGCCACTCGACGCGACCAAGCCACTCGCTTGATTATAGGAGGAATCACTCACTCCAAGCAAGAAACTCTTGCTCTGATACCAATTCTTGCTTGGAGTGAGTCATTCCTCCTATAATCAAGCGAGTGGCTTGGTCGCGTCGAGTGGCTGCCGCGATTAGTAGCGTCGAGTGGCATCCGCTACCCCCGGTCGAGTGGCATCCCGGGACTATCCCTACCCTCGCAGGTCTACGGCCTGCATCAAATTGGTATCAGAGTTTAGGCTCGTTTCCTGATTAACTATCCCTTTTTACTTTACTTCCTTCCCGTCTCAAAAAATCCGCCGTCAATCTGGTTGTCATGGCTGGAGTGTTTCAACATCAACAACAAGACCAACAACGATCATTTCAGAATCCACATCATGGGAAAGACAAGGATGGTTTCAAAGTGGACGATGTTACTCTTGAATGGCCCTTTACAACAAAAATTATTCCAGATCCAATTGTGGATTGGAGTAAGCCGCCAATCTACGATGAATATACTGAAGATGGGCTCCTGATTGTTCCAAAGAAGAATGGTTCCATCAATAATTCTCACAAACCAACGAACATTGTTTCTGTATCAGGAGGGATCTTTGAGAAAGAGGTATGCATTCCTAGTTTCAATACTAAATGTCTCCCGATTCGGCATGTCATGGTTACAAAAGAAGATATTGACAATGTCTGGGATGATCAAGGATGCAGCAAGAATGACATAATGACAAAAGTTGAGTGTTTTAAACCTCCTATCTCTGACGAATATCTAGAAGAGGATGATGATTCGGAAGAGCTGAAATTGTTAACTGCTCGGAACGTCCCCCAATTTCACCCATCAAACCCAACTGTGAACTCAAATAAACGAAAGGTTGATAATTGGGATTGGCTCGACGAATCGGTCCTAAAACAGCGCACCAGAATTTTTGAGACGTACGGAGTTATTCGAGGATCTGAATGTAGCTTTGTCATGGACTCGGGAAGTGCAGGTAATTATGTGTCCGAAAATCTGGTTTCATTTTTGAATCTCCCAACTGAAGATCTTGCTAGTCCTTATCATGTGCGTTGGGTGAGTCACGAGGCTAAAACATTGATCACTAAGCGATGTTTAGTCGAATTCTCCATTGGACACAAATATGAGGACAAGATTTGGTGCGATGTGATGCGAATGGACTCGTGTCATGTTTTGTTGGGCCGACCATGGCAATGGGATCGCAATGTTTATTATCGTGGGCGCGAGAATGTTTACGAGTTAAAGGTGGATGGAGAACCCATAAAATTATTTCCAAAAGTTGAGAAAATGAAACGAGAGAGATTTTTGCTGATCAAGGAGAAAGCATTTGGAAGGAAGAAGAGGGGAAATTTTGAAGAGCGTGCCGAAGATTCGAGGGCGAATCTTTTTCAACCCGGGGAGAATGATGCAGGAGCATAAAGATCGCGGCTGAACCGAAGAGCCTCTAATCATGCATTTAATTTCTGGTCAAAGCATCCTATAATCAGTCATTAATATGGCACACATATGCATGTAGTTAGTTGCATAAACACATTGTTTCTACATTCATATTAATTATTGTTCATGCATGTAGTCCAAGGGTTGTCTAGTTATTTGAAGAGTCATGTTGGAAATTGTCTAGCATTAAATATTAGTTTTGAAGAGTCATCTTATGTAATGCCTATTTATAGTTGATCTAATGGAAATGAAAAAGGGGAGTTGGAGTTTATAAAAATATATGCAAGAGTTTCTTGCTTGGAGTGAGTGATTCCTGCTATAATCAAGCGAGTGGCTTGGTCGCGTCGAGTGGCTTCCGCGATTAGTACCGTCGAGTGGCATCCGCTACCCCCGGTCGAGTGGCATCCGCTACCCCCGGTCGAGTGGCATCCCGGGACTATCCCTACCCTCGCAGGCCTACGGTTTGCATCAAAAACCGCTAAATTACAAGACTTTTAGCATCAAAATCTGGTTCACATTCCACCACTTCGGAAACTCCTTCTGGTTCTTCATCGTACGTTGGCTCTAATTCCCCCTCTGTCATGAGATTTACTTCAGCATTCTTTTTAGGACATTCATAGGACCTATGGCCTGCTTCACCACATCGAAAACATTTGATGGAATTCAGAACTTCCTTTCCTCGATCCTTGTTTCGTCCCCCTTGCAAGTTTGGAGATTCAGAAGTTGGTGCAACCATCTTTCCCTCCTTGCCCTTCTCGCCTTTCGAATTTTCAGCCTTCCGATAAGCTCTCTTAAAGCATAGCAATCAACGTCCATCACAATTAACCCCCTCCAATTGGGGGCCAAACTGCAAATTTGTTTACGTTTGAGACTCAGTGGGATATTTGTAGTTTTTGTTGTCCACAGACACGTGGAAACTCATTATTGGACCTTCACCAAGGATACCATAGTAATTACCTAGTGGGAGACAGTGATGGGACATCAGCATTATACATCCAACGGTACAATGACCGTCGGATTAACCTTAAGTTTGAATCTCACCCACACATTCAAATTAAAGTTGTGAGGGCCCCACAGACTCCGGCGGGCGCACGCCACGGTAATATTAACACGTGGCTTGCATAGTCCCAGGAGGGTCTGAGACATATAAATGGGACTCCATACTCCAGCAAACCAGAGACCCTTATCTGGAGTCACTTACGTCACTTCTCTCTCTAGATGACGTCATGCATTCTGGGTTATATTCCTTAAAACGACTGCGTTTTAGAAATACAACGACTGCCTTCTATATATACATCATTACAATTGACCATTTAAGTTATACTATCACCAGCATACTCCATTATTAACATACTCAGTCCCAAACCAGAATTGGGTTTTGTAAAATGGATGTGCCAATTGACTCAAACGTTGAGGGATCGTTTCAGTCGACAACAATCGAAGCACAGGCTTCGACTCAACTGCAGCCTATTAAGCTGATTTTCCCCTCCTTCACTGATCGGGCATTCCAGAAAATGCAGAGGCTATCCATGATGGTGGATAGATGCCTAATCACCTATCACGCACAATGCCCGATTAATTCAACAGGAAGGGTAAGGGTTTTCATATACGACACCAGATTAGACGCAGCAGACCAAGAGCAGGCTCAATTCGTCTTCCCAGTCGGGTGTAACATAGATCTATACTGTTTTGGCAATTCATACGCTTCGTTATCCGAATAGACTTGCCCATGGATTGCCAAATACAGGCTTGAAGGCTCTAATATACGATATGGGATACGGTATTGTAAGATGAAGGCCTATTTGAAATTGACAACCTGCAAACGAGGTGAAGAACTTCCATTTAGGCCACCCCATTTCAAGATACGGTCCACCCTGTATACGGAACATGACGTAGATTGCTCCCACGTCGCATACGCTCCTAGACAACCTCAACTGTGCAGGACTCTCTCCGCTGTCAACTCTAGGAGCTCAAACGGGCCCAGGATGGTACCTGGGCTTACATATAACCAGGCCCGCTCGTCCGTTAGCATCTCGTCTGGGCCTTACCTTAGGTCGAGTCCCAATCAAGAAGCCGAAGACCCCGGTCCGTCTATTTCTCAGGTGGGCTCGAACACGTCAAATACTATTGCCATTCAGCCCACTCAATTAGCTCATATGGTTGGGTCTGCAGTAGCTGCTGCAATCAAATCGACGACCCAACCCAATAAAGAACCGGTTGAGAAGCCTCCTTTGTAATTGGGCTTCCTCTTTCGACAGGGAGCACCTTGGATAAGTGAGACTGATTGCCCCTGCGGGGCCTAGATTCCAATTATAATGTATTTGGTGCAACATGAATGTATTACGATTTCATTTCAATTCTGTGAATTAAGCGATCACACAATTATAGTAAACTTCCATTTGGATCGCATATGTATCACATCTAGCATCTTTATCACTCTGTTTGACTTTACATGCGAGATACATGGCCATCTAGTGGGATACATGACCATCTCCTTATATGTCTGTGTCTATTGGTAACTAATGATAAATCATTGTTCATTTAATGAGCGACACAGACACCAAAACTATTTGAAGATTAAATATCACGTTAACAGTTGAATCCCTTTTATAATATACTAATGGAAATACACGATTCTGCTATTAATGCTATAACGCATTAATGAGGCCGATGGGGACTCCCACAATGTATACAACAGTATTGCATTGTCCCTTATGTTACCATAACGCCCACTGATATTTTCTCCCATATCTCTGAACGTCGTGTATACACTCCTCCGCCTCGAAGCTTGATGTATCTGTTTACATTGTAAACACTACCCGCTAAAGATGTATTCACAATCTTCCTTTCACGAACCACCACCTGAAACCTGCTCAATTGATCAACGCGAACATGTTGATCCAGAAGTGAGCCAACGTTATTTGGAACCTCTCCAAATATATCTGAATACGTAGGACGTTCAACAGCAGAAGGCATCCTGTCCAGAACAATAACGACACCCAACAGACCCTCGATGTGAGGCCCATCGCCCACATCATCGGCACTTGCCTCTGTCATTAAACCATCTGATGGACTTATGGCAAATCGACCATCTAGTCTGATAGTCCATATCTTGATACGGTTGGTGTGACGACAGGTCACACCTTGTCCCAGACTAGGGAGTTTAAAATAATCTCCCTTGTAATGACCATTGGATAACCCAACGGACGTTGAAAACACTTCGTCAATTAAACCACGACCATTTAAGACCTTCTTCCAACGGACTCCAATCCGAGTCCGACGACCGTAGAAAGACTTGCTGGATGACCCATACTTCCCCCCATTATACCTTGGCCTCTTTCCAATCTGTTTATGAGGGGTTAGAGGTTGAAACACCCTCTTGCCAATACCTTTGAACATGGCCTGAGCTTAGACGTAACAGACGTAAATTAGTATTTTATATTGCACACTGATGCAATGTGTGTATTTTGTAGTACTGGATACAACAATGGTCTCTCACAACATCTGCTAAATGGACAACACAAGCTCTCTTAAAGCATAGCAATCAACGTCCATCACAATTAACCCCCTCCAATTGGGGGCCTAACTGCAAATTTGTTTACGTTTGAGACTCAGTGGGGTATTTGCAGTTTTTGTGGTCCACAGACACGTGGAAACTCATTATTGGACCTTCACCAAGGATACTATAGTAATTACCTAGTGGGAGACAGTGATCGGACATCAGCATTATACATCCAACGGTACAATGACCGTCGGATTAACCTTAAATTTGAATCTCACCCACACATTCAAATTAAAGTTGTGAGGGCCCCACAGACTCCGGCGAGCGCACGCCACGGTAATATTAACACGTGGCGTGCATAGTCCCAGGAGGGTCTGAGACATATAAATGGGACTCCATACTCCAGCAAACCATATTTTTCTTTTGTTCGGGACTGGAGACCCTCATCTGGAGTCACTTACGTCACTTCTCTCTCTAGATGACGTCATGCATTCTGGGTTATATTCCTTAGCAAGATCTTCAGTTGGGAGATTCAAAAATGAAACCAGATTTTCGGATACATAATTACCTGCACTTCCCGAGTCCATGACAAAGCTACATTCAGATCCTCGAATAACTCCGTATGTCTCAAAAATTCTGGCGCGCTGTTTTAGGACCGATTCATCGAGCCAATCCCAATTATCAACCTTTCGTTTATTTGACTTCACAGTTGGGTTTGATGGGTGAAATTGGGGGACGTTGCGAGCAGTTAACAATTTCAACTCTTCCGAATCATCATCCTCTTCTAGATATTCGTCAGAGATAGGAGGTTTAAAACACTCAACTTTTGTCATTGTGTCATTCTTGCTGCATCCTTGATCATCCCAGACATTGTCAATATCTTCTTTTGTAACCATGACATGCCGAATCGGGAAACATTTAGTATTGAAACTAGGAATGCATACCTCTTTCTCAAAGATCCCTCCTGATACAGAAACAATGTTCGTTGGTTTGTGAGAATTATTGATGGAACCATTCTTCTTTGGAACAATCAGGAGCCCATCTTCGGTATATTCATCCTAGATTGGCGGCTTACTCCAATCCACAATTGGATCTGGAATAATTTTTGTTGTAAAGGGCCATTCAAGAGTAACATCGTCCACTTTGAAACCATCCTTGTCCTTCCCATGATGTGGATTCTGAAATGATCGTTGTTGGTCTTGTTGTTGATGTTGAAACCCTCCAGCCATGACAACCAGACTGACGGCGGATTTTTTGAGACGGGAAGGAAGTAAAGTAAAAAGGGATAGTTAATCAGGAAACGAGCCTAAGCTCTGATACCAATTTGATGCAGGCCGTAGACCTGCGAGGGTAGGGATAGTCCCGGGATGCCACTCGACCGGGGGTAGCAGATGCCACTCGACGCTACTAATCGCGGAAGCCACTCGACGCGACCAAGCCACTCGCTTGATTATAGGAGGAATCACTCACTCCAAGCAAGAATTGGTATCAGAGCAAGAGTTTCTTGCTTAGAGTGAGTGATTCCTCCTATAATCAAGCGAGTGGCTTGGTCGCGTCGAGTGGCTTCCGCGATTAGTAGCGTCGAGTGGCATCCGCTACCCCCGGTCGAGTGGCATCCCGGGACTATCCCTACCCTCGCAGGTCTACGGCCTGCATCAAATTGGTATCAGAGCTTAGGCTCGTTTCCTGATTAACTATCCCTTTTTACTTTACTTCCTTCCCGTCTCAAAAAATCCGCCGTCAGTCTGGTTGTCATGGCTCGAGGGTTTCAACATCAACAACAAGACCAACAACGATCATTTCAGAATCCACATCATGGGAAGGACAAGGATGGTTTCAAAGTGGACGATGTTACTCTTGAATGGCCCTTTACAACAAAAATTATTCCAGATCCAATTGTGGATTGGAGTAAGCCGCCAATCTACGATGAATATACTGAAGATGGGCTCCTGATTGTTCCAAAGAAGAATGGTTCCATCAATAATTCTCACAAACCAACGAACATTGTTTCTGTATCAGGAGGGATCTTTGAGAAAGAGGTATGCATTCCTAGTTTCAATACTAAATGTCTCCCGATTCGGCATGTCATGGTTAGAAAAGAAGATATTGACAATGTCTGGGATGATCAAGGATGCAGCAAGAATGACATAATGACAAAAGTTGAGTGTTTTAAACCTCCTATCTCTGACGAATATCTAGAAGAGGATGATGATTCGGAAGAGCTGAAATTGTTAACTGCTCGCAACGTCCCCCAATTTCACCCATCAAACCCAACTGTGAACTCAAATAAACGAAAGGTTGATAATTGGGATTGGCTCGACGAATCGGTCCTAAAACGGCGCACCAGAATTTTTGAGACGTACGGAGTTATTCGAGGATCTGAATGTAGCTTTGTCATGTACTCGGGAAGTGCAGGTAATTATGTGTCCGAAAATCTGGTTTCATTTTTGAATCTCCCAACCGAAGATCTTGCTAGTCCTTATCATGTGCGTTGGTGGGTCACGAGGCTAAAGCATTGATCACTAAGCGATGTTTAGTCGAATTGTCCATTGGACACAAATATGAGGACAAGATTTGGTGCGATGTGATGCGAATGGACTCGTGTCATGTTTTGTTGGGCCGACCATGGCAATGGGATCGCATGTTTATTATCGTGGGCGCGAGAATGTTTACGAGTTAAAGGTGGATGGAGAACCCATAAAATTATTTTCAAAAGTTGAGAAAATGAAACGAGAGAGATTTTTGCTGATCAAGGAGAAAGCATTTGGAAGGAAGAAGAGGGGAAATTTTGAAGAGCGTGCCGAAGATTCGAGGGCAAATCTTTTTCAACCAGGGGAGAATGATGCAGGAGCATAAAGATCCCGGCTGAACCGAAGAGCCTCTAATCATGCATTTAATTTCTGGTCGAAGTATCCTATAATCAGTCATTAATATGGCACACATATGCATGTAGTTAGTTGGATAAACACATTGTTTCTAGGTTCATATTAATTATTGTTCATGCATGTAGTCCAAGGGTTGTCTAGTTATTTGAAGAGTCATGTTGGAAATTGTCTAGCATTAAATATTAGTTTTGAAGAGTCATCTTATGTAATGCCTATTTATAGTTGATCTAATGGAAATGAAAAAGGGGAGTTGGAGTTTATAAAAATATATGCAAGACTTTCTTGCTTGGAGTGAGTGATTCCTCCTACAATCAAGCGAGTGGCTTGGTCGCGTCGAGTGGCTTCCGCGATTAGTACCGTCGAGTGGCATCCGCTACCCCCGATCGAGTGGCATCCCGGGACTATCCCTACCCTCGCAGGTCTACGGCCTGCATCAGAAGGTTAGTAGCAAAATTTGGAATATGGAGAACTGAAGAGAGAAACAATGATGGAGAATAGCGAACAGAACCTTTCTCCGAGATAGCAGAGAATGATCCGTCGGCTATTCGAACTTTATCCTTAATAGAACAAGTAGAGTAAGAATCAAATACAGAGGAACAATTTGTCATATGATCGGAAGTACCGGACCAATAATCCAAGGAACAGCAGAAGAGGTAGTAAGTGCACTAACTGGAATACCTGTGGGAGTAAAATTGGATCATGTGGAGGCTGTTGTGGAAGTGAAAGCTATGGTAAATAGAGAATCAACTCAAGCCATAAGGCGCCGGAGAACCTATATTTCTCCCTAAGAAAACCCACCAACATGATCAAAGGATGCTTGAACCCCAGTACTAAAATCTGGAAAGGTGACAGAGGCTGAGTCTGAAACATGAGCCTGGGCCTAAGAGAGCCCGGAGCCACGAGCACCGCGGCCACCCCCTCGCCCACGATGGGGCGGCCATGTAACTTCCAACAAAAATCTTTGGTATGACCGAGGTTATTGCAATAGTCACGCTTGAGAGACTCACAATCCCAAGTCCCGCTGCTAACACTAGATGGGGCTTACCATCTGGTGAAGGGGTGGCAAGCAAGGTAGAACGATCAGTAGGAGGAGTGTGCACCATAGCACCCCTCCGACTCTCCTCCTGCTAGACAATGGCGTAAGCCTCGCCTAAAGATGAAAACGGAATATGTCCCAACAATTGTACACGAATTTGATCATATTTGATATTTAGGCCAGCAAAAAAGTCATAAACACGCTTTTTCTCCAATCTTTTTAACCATGTTGCAGCATCATCAGCACAAACGGCCTGAAAGCCCTTGTGGTAATCGAACGCCCACCAGACCCCACTTAACTCTGCATAATATATAGAGATAGATCGATGGTGCTGATCCAGCTTGCGAAGGCGCTTTCTCAACCTAAAACATTGGGCATTATTACCTTGTTGCGAGTAGGTTTGGGCTGCAATAGTCAAAATTTTATATGGTGTATCCAGGAGTAGAAAGGTATGACGAATCTCAGCTCGCATAGAAGTAAAAATCCAAGCCATGACTAATGATTGTTGAGATTTGAACCGTTTAAGGGCAACAGGCTCACTTTTATTAGGCAAGAACAGGCAGAACTGAACTGGAGAAGGAAAGAGGCAGATGGGACCCAAAAAGAACCGGGCAAATACCGGTCAGAACCGGACAAAACTAGTCAAAATCAGACGAAACGGGACACAAAATGGTCAAAACAGGATGAATCCAGGGCACAAACCGGTCAGAACCGGTCAAAAGGTCACAAACCGGTGTGGAACCGAGCAGATATCGGGCTATATTGGGTGGTATCGGGTTGGAACCGGTTTGGATTAGGAGAAACCGGGTTAGCTGACATCAGCGAGGCGTCAACGTTAGAGACAGGCGGCTGGCTGAGTCGGCTCGCTACATGGCGCGCGTACAGCCTGGAAGCGGAGAGGACCACGCGCCGAGGAAAAAAGAAAAGAAGGCAAGGCCGAGAGAGAGAGGTATAGCGTCGACGCTATGGTGGGTGTAGCACTATCCGACCCCAGCGACAAACACTGGTGGCGGCGACTTAGGTTTAGACGGTGGTGGCTAGGGTATTTTTGTTCCGATACCATGTTAGATTTAATAAAACCAGAATGAAATTTCTACTCATCAAGCGTACTATTTATACAAGCAAAACGAATCCTAATTTAACTAAATCTCTAACCAATTCTACTTCTATTTTACATAGAGAAACAAATCATAATCCTAATCTAATTAGAGTAGTACACACATAAGACTTCTAACAGATATCTTCCATGATTAATCTCCCAAGGCACAAGAAAACTAATTTTCCTATAGCCCTATTCAGGTGAAGTCTTTTTTTTTAATCATTCCCTCTCAAGGTAGCATTAGCATATAGAATAACTCACAGCTTGTAGGTTTGATGTCAATCTACAGTTCTAGAAAAGAAATCCCTTGAAATTTCATCCAATAATTAGCCAGCTAGGTAACATAATTATTACTTGAAAGCATCCAAGCATCTAATCGGCTTATAGCCATCTGTCAAAAAATGTGGAAGGCAAAAGATAATATGCCAAAAATGTTCTCCATAACGCCAATGAAGATGTTTATGAAACTCAAGTTTACAAGTATTGATCAGCTTTATGATACAAGGAATAAACTTGCAAGACAAAATCCAAAAGCAACAGGGTGGTAGAACTTACGCCCACTTGGGGTCTGGAGCACAACAATCAGCACAAACACGATTATCATTTTGCAATAATAGGTCCTTTAATCTTCTTTTTCCTGCATGAGTGGCATCCATGTGTTTCGATAACTTCATAAACTTTTAATACCAACAAAAAGGATATTTGGAAAGGGTACAGGAATATCGTAGGAAGCCATTAATTTCCTTGTTGGCAAAATATATATCACACTAACAAGTATTTGACAAGCACCATGAATGCAATAGAGCACCCAAAAAATAGATGTGAATTTACTCTCCACAAGATTAATGGAAAATACATTGTTGATTGCATAAGATAGCAAAAGCGAGGAGAAACCAAAGATGGGTTACTCCAAAGTGGTTTGGGTGGTCAAGAGGTCCAAGTTTCGAGTTGTGCTATTGACGCCCCCTCAAACCTTGCCCTCCTACCAAACCCAGTTGTGATCCACTAGCCCTTAGTTGGGTCTATGAAGCACGGATACCCCAAAAGTAATCGCCAATGGGTATCAATACATATCGGACACCGATACGAGTCTGATACCCCCCGATACAAATCGTATAAGCAAATAAGTATCGAGTATTTTAATTAAATATTTTTAAATTCCATATGTACAGCATATGTGAGAGATACAACGGAATTATAATGAAATTTGTTTAGGAATTAAGTAAAAGTTATAAGGGGCATGGTGTAAATATTATATGTGCATAACACTAGACTGCCAATAGGTCCAAAGATTGAGATTAAAAAAAAAACTAAGATCAGAACATGTCAATCGATTATTCTTTTCTATTTGGTTGCAATTTGATGGTGCACCTCTCTCTCTCTCTCTCTCTCTCCCCCCCCCCCCCTCTCTCCCTCTCCCTGTCTATCACTTTTTGTTTGTGCTTCATTCGATGCTTAAACCATTAAACATTACACTATTGAAGTCTTGTAATTTTGAGTATTAAATTGGGTAGAAGTAGATCTGAAATGTAGGGTTCTTATTAAACTATGTATTTGCGATTTAATAGGTATGTCTGTAGTCCTAATCCAATTTTTTTAGATTTTGCATTATCGTTGTATCCTTATATTGTTGTAGCCATATCCCGTATCCCAATTTGTGCTTCATTCGTCCTTGTGAATGCCGAGCGGAGGTTGCTATAGCTGGTCGCACCCTCCTCCACCCTTTCTATCGAACAAATATCTAAACATTGTTATAATAATTACTTGGTCGAAGTACTCGTCCCATTTGTTCCATTCCAGATCTTGAAGTGTCCATGCTTCTTAGTCTTCTTCTACCACATTCTATCTCCATTTCATAACAAAGTAAGTCTTCGTTTCGCAAAAAAAACAAAGTAAGTCTTCCATTTTAACAATGGAAACAAATAACAGTGAACTCTAACATTAGCCAAATCATGTTCATCAATTAATACTCTTAGGTCGGGAGAAAAGTCTACCTGAGGATGGCCTCCCTATCCCCGACGGAGTTCTGCTCATTGCTCTGTTTAAAAGCCAGAATCATCCAGCTAGCGGCCAAAAAATAAAGCGGTACAACAAAAATCAGCAATAATATGTTGCTAACACTAAAAACAAAAACCAATGAAATGTTAAAACAAAACAAAACTTTCAACATTAAATTAAAAAAAGGCAATCCACCCATGTGAAATATTTTGAATTCAGCACTTTCCGTAAAATGGGAAACATAAACAGCGGTATTGATGAAATCGAAATGCAAGAAACAATCCACCAATGGCCTCACCACACCCCAAACCCCCCCCCCCCCCCCCCCCCCCCCCCCCCCCCCCCCCCGCCCCAAAAAAAAAACACCCACCAGGCACTGCCCTTGTACTTGCCATTTTAGCGATTTTTATGCTAATATCACAAAAAGTTCATTTGTTTGCCCTGTCTATTTTAGCCAAAGCCATGTAAAATAGGCCAAAAAGCTTAGCGCTTCAACCCCCCACTTCTTTCTCAAAAAGCCAGAAAGTAAAGAAAAATGTCGGAATTAGCCCAAACAACTTAGTTTTATATCCCTACGATTTTACTAAGAAGCTACCAAAAATATTTGACATCCCAAACACAAGGAACATCAATATCATTCAGATACAATCCCATTAAACATTAGGAGGAGAAAAACATAGAACAATGGTGAATCACAAGGGCAGGAACAAATAATAGTATTTAGATAACATCAAGGGTGAATAACCGATAGAACTGCTAATAAAATGGTTGAGCGCAATTAAAGGATTCTAATCGTTACCAAAGAAACAGATCAATGAGGTTGTTCATTATATCAAGAGTTGTGAAAAAACCAAGACGATAAAAATCGATTTCGATATGAAATGAATGGAAGATCTGCAAACAAAGAATTTGAATCACCAGATAATTGGAGAAATCAGAAATCTCCCACTTCCAATCGAAAGACTGCGAGCTAGCGAGCGAGAGTGGGGGAAAACAGGGATTGGTTCTTCAGCGTGCCATGTGGTGGATGAGAGAGAGAAGCTTCTCATTCCATGGCCCATTTTATTTGATTTGAACAACGGCAACGGTACATAAACGGAATCCAAATGCTTTCACGCTAGAAACGCGTCTACAATTTATTTATTTACAACGGCTAAAGTTATTCAAAAAGCATAATATTTTTACTATCAGTATTGGAATAGCCGTTTAGATTTTATCGCTTGAAAAATATATTTTTAATAACAAATTATATTATAAAATAAAGCTTCAAAACATAAAAATAAATTAGAAAATGGATGATTGTAATATCAACTTATGTATAATTATCAATTAAAATTTTGAAAAAAATTATAACCGGGTATAATACGACCTAGTATAGCATTGTAATTTAAAACGGTACAAGAATAAGCCGGTACCATCGTACGGTACAAGATCAATAACTTTGCTATGCACGAAATATTTATATGTTATACATTAAGTTGATCTAACTAGATTATTAAGTTGTTCTTTTATAAATATTTCTTCAAAAAAATTTAATCTGTTTGGACTAAATTATGAATGTAGATTTTGACTTACATTAAATGCAAATGATGGAATTACAATGACAATTTTGTCTCTCCAATCTAAAATTCTAAAAACGGCACATATGAATATTTTGTAATTTTAAGATAAAAAATTTCAAAACTAACAAATATGGGTCAAGTTCAATAGGTAATGACGTTGATGAACAGCCAAAAAATTCAGGCCAAATGAGGTGAATTTGTAATTTAAAATTTCAATTATTGGTTCGTTTTGACGAGAAAAACCAAAAAAGTAAAAAAATATTTACAACCAAAAGCTTAAAAGAAGTCACTAAAAATTAAAACTCCAAAACAAACATATTTTGTTTTTAATTTTTTTATTTTCGTCGAGACAAATTAATAATCCACAAAAATTTGCCACAAAATTAAATGAACGGGAAAAAAATAAATAGAGGAAAAAATAATCCAAATAAAATATATGCCAAATTCAGATAAACGCCTAAAATAAATTAGTACTTAATCAATTTTGAAACAACAAATCCGACCAAGGTCTAAGGGAAATAAAATTGCTCAATAATACATAAATAAGTTTCGTAATTTCTTAAAAATCACAGGGACTTACCAAAATATTTTGTATGCCTTTTGGCGTTTGTTAATTTTCTTCGTTCAATATCGTATAATATTGTTCGATAAACGTCAAAGATTAAGCATTAATATTGTTCCAACCAACACAGCAGATTTTCATATTATTCAATTATGTCTCCTTTTTATATATACTAGCAGTCGGGTACACATAATACATGTTCAAGTTGAACATTATTAAATACATAAGAAATATGTATCAGACTAATATCACTTTGGTCATCGTAAAAATAAGCAGAATTTTGAAAATGAAAATTAGTGGAAATGAAAAGTTGTATGTACTTAGAAAAGTGGTTACAAAATTTTTGAAAATATTATTATAATGAGTGTTTAGAAGTGAGATAAACGTTGAAGGGGGAATGGGTACTTTTTTTAGTAAATGGCAATTTTACCCTTGACAGTTAATTCTCTATCATTTTGCTAATGTGTGAAAATAACTTTTGTGGAGGATAATTTTCTCAGTTCAAAAATATGAAAAAGCTTAAAAAAAAAAGTGCTAGAAAAATTAGTTTTAGGAAGCTTAGGGAACATCTTTTTAGCTAATTTTGAGTTAAAATAAAAGTGGATCTCACGTATATTTTTTGTATGGGTCCAAGTATAAATGTGTTTACATATAGTTGGAGACTAATATTATGTATTTGGTTTGGCAAAATTATTTACATATGAATTGAAAATTGAACCCAAAGCAAGTTCCATGGTTTGGTTGAAAGAGGTAAAAAATATATTAGTCCCACATACAAAATGTGTGAGACTTTCAAATAACTTATATAACTTGACATTGGTTAAGAGTTTAGATTCTAAGGGGCACCCACACTTTTGTGGATGGGGAAGGATTTAGATAATATGAGTTTTGGCCTAAACTACCACACATGAGCGCACCGCCGGCGGGCCATTTAGATAATTTTTTATTGAAAATTTATTTAATTAATTTTCTTCTAGAATTTTATTTATTGGATTCGTTTGAAACCGTTTCAGAGGCCCGCGTGACTCGACAGGAAATGACTGTTGGTCTTGGGTGGTTCATGACCATTTGAAGGCCTAACGGTTACAACCTTGGGCCGAATCAATGCAATTGAACCGAATCAATTTTCCCAATCAAATTTGTGCGACCCTTATCTTTCTAGCCGAATCAGTACAACTCCTGGGCTGAATTGCACATTTTCTTTGCCCATAAATTAATAGGGCTGCTCAAAAAAATCGGTGAACCGTGAATCCGGTCCGGACCGAACCGATCCGTACCTTTTGGATTTTAACCGTGGATTAATGGTCCGGACACGGATTCAAAAAATAAAAAACCGTGACTTTTGGATCGGACACGGATTTTGATTTTGAAACCGTGGATTAACCGATCCGGACCGTGAGATTTTTATTATATATAATTTTTTAAAATATATATATATATATATATATATAATTTTATAATTTTTATATATATATATTTTTTATCACTTTTATTGTTATATACTATGTAGATATTGTGAACTTAAACTATTTGCTACTGCCTCTGCCCTCTGTTTGTGACTGCCTCTGTTTGTTACTGCACTCGAAGTAACCATTGTGAGTGATCTGGAAGTGTGGAAGTTTGGAAGTAACAATATGCTTGCTGCCTTTGTTGTTTTATTTGTGTTTATAAGTTATAACTATCTGCCTTTGTTGTAATATAAGTTTTCTAGTTAGTGCATTTGGTACGTGCGTGCCTTACTGGCTACTACCTTTGTTTGTTTCCGAATAAATTGAAAATCCGCGGATTAATCCGGAACCGATCCGTGACTCGCGGTTCGGATTGGAACCGAACCGTGAGACTTTTGGATCGGACACGGATTGCATTTTCAAAAAACCGTGACTCGCGGATTAGGATTGGATTCATGCCAATCCGGACCAATCCGGACCGTGAGCACCCCTATAAATTAAGGTCTTCCACACTATTTCAACATCTCAAAATTCGTGCACCTACTGCCTTTCGCATTTGATACCGTATTGCTACATTGTTTCATTTCAAGATAGAGTCTAATACGTAAGTGCGATTCAACAGACTTGTAGTTTACAGTGCTGCTACTACAAAATTGATCTTTGCATCTTGGAAGACTAATGTCAATGTAACTCGTAGTACTGTAGCGAAGGCATATTTTGTCTCAATGAGATTGTGTTCAACACAAATCTCGATCAGTGAGTATTCCCGTTCAACAGATTCCTCCAGCAATTGCTTGGTCACTGAAATTCATTCGCAAATCAAGTAAATTTCTGTTTTGATTATTTTTATTGTTGTTTCTGTCTTTCATATTCATAACAGATTAATAATAGTCCTATCTAACAATCTTAAGACAAGATAATTAGACTATTATAAAATTTGTTCTATACAAAATTTTTATAAACAAGTGTTGTGTTTTCGTGACTGTTTTTACAATTGTTTTTTCAAAAAACATTATTTTTACAGATTCTTTTACTCTATTGTGTAGTTCTAAGATTCTTTGTCTTTCTTTTTTTTAGACAAAATTATTGTTCTACAATCTATTTTTTTAATGCAGATAAAATTCTTTTTTATAATCTATTTTGTAAACAGAATCTTCCTACATTCTGTTATATTGCTACAATCTAATTTTTTTTTTACCGACTGTTGGTTTGTGTCATATATTATTTTAGATGACAGAAGTGCAGAAAATTCCTACACTCGCTACTTCTAACACACCAACTGTGGCAGTTGCGATATCAACTGCAGTTCCTATGAATCAAGGAGAGAAACTCAAGAAGTTTAGTGGAACAAAGTTTAGGAGATGCCGGCAAAAGATGATGTTCTATTTTACAACTCTCGACCTTATAGATTCAGGTGCTTCTAATCATATGACAGGTTGTTCTTCTGTATTTGATTCTTACTCTACTTGCTCCGGTAAGGATAAAGTCAGAATAGCCGATGGGTCCTTCTTTGCTATCTCAGCGAAAGGTTCCGTTCGCTATTCTCCCTCCCTGTTTTTCTCCTCTGTTCTCCATATTTCAAATTTTTCTACTAATCTTCTGTTTGTTAGTAGTCTTACTCGTTCTGCAAACTATTCCGTAATTTTTTTTCCTACTCATTGTGTTTTTCAGGAACTGGATACAGGGAAGGTGATTGGCAGTGGTAAAGCACATGGTGGCCTATATTTCTTGGACTCTGCACCTTGTCCAGTCCCTTCACCCATGTCATATGATCTAGCTCTGCAAGCAATTACCCTCATGCTCTAGTGGACTCATGTGATAATGAGACAAGTAAGGTTAGCTAGCTCCTTGGACACGATATAAGCAATGTTGACTATCCCTCATGGAGTTAGTCAAGTAGGAAGGTCTTTGGGGAAAGGATCCCTAAACTCATCAAGCAACGGCTGAACTTCTATCTTTTTTTTTTTAACTCTTCTTTCACTTTTTTACCAACATAAAGGCAAGCAACTCGAGTCCCCTTTAACTGCGTCTCGAATTGGTGTTCATTAATGACCATGATAGACTTAGGCTTGACTTGACCTTCAATTGGAGCCTGTTCCAACTTCTTGTTTGAAAATTTTGCTTCCTTTAGGGAACCGACAACCATTACAAGAGCTAAAAAGAGATGTTGGTTCCAACCGACCATAGTTAAGAGGAATTTCCTACACTATTACATAACCTGAGCTCATTCATGAGCCGATGGGTCAACAACCCTCTCATCAAACACCAGGGCCTATCCTCTACAGCTCCAGCAACTTCAAGAAGAACAAAGTATTCGGTCGGGGATAGAGGCTCGACCGGGTGCCGGACTGCGGAGTCAGCAGGGGCAGCAGACTCGGTGTAGCGAGTGTCGCGCCCGGAAATTTTCTTGCCTTTTAACGCGACTTTTAATAAAAATTGTTTAATAGCTGGGACTTATTTAAAACTCAGAGTCGCCACTTGACATGAAATTCGGGTGTGTCAAGTCACCCTCTAAGGCCATTTTCAAAGAAGATGCCCTTAGAAAATAATTTAATTTTAACTCAGAAATACTATTCTGTTTATAAAAATGACTCCTTTAAAAGAAATCTGATCTTGAAAAACAGAGATGGGTTCGGGGATTCACTGTTACGAGTTGGGAAGGTGTTAGGCACCCAACATCGCCCTTTCGGTACTTTATTTTCCCAATTAATTTTATTTTATTATCCTTGGCCAAATTTGATAAAATATCTAGTGATTTCTATGCAATTGGATCAATAATGGAAACGGGTGTGAGAACAGGACTCCGGCTTATGCAATTTAGCTTTTGGTGGCAAAAAAGTTGGAACGAATATATGTTAAACTTTGACCGAAACATGATATGCAAACTGGTATCTGCACGTCATGTTTCTATTCCCGGAGTGCCAGGTAGTTTAAATCCCTGGCAGGAATTTTCAAGTTTAACAATGATCCAGTTCCGTTTTATTAATGAATTTTCATACTGACTCTTTTTTAGTGTGTGGAAATGTTTCTCCGATAATCTTTCGAGAAAGCACGATGCGCAAAATTAACATAAACTGTTAATTTGCATGGCGTACTTTACTTTAAGATTGTCGGAGCCCAAGACCGGGAGACATGGCCAGCGTGAGGGCTATCCATGTTTCTCAGTTTTTAGGCAGGACATATACTTGTTTTAACTGTTTTATTTATCTGCAATTCTTCATCCCGACAGCTATACAATCACTGACGGTCCAAATTATAGAATTTAATAAATGTTACTTCAATCACGATAATCTATCGTGAAAAGATAACGTGCATTGCCCGTCAAATTTTCATCCCAAAAACACTAACATGGGCTACCTATGTCACCCGCGTGTTCATGGAATTCCGAGATTATCGGGATTTTTAATCAGGTGGTATAAACAGTGTGTCGGCATGAACTAACAGCACTATCCATACAACTTGACTATGAAGTAACGGATTTTTCTTTTTATTCATTTTAACGTGAAATAAAAATAAAAGAAAATAGCGATATCTGTTACGGGAGAACGGAAAGGGGTAAAAAAAAGAAAAAGTTACGGGATCTGAAAAAGGGAAAAAGTTAGTAGTTAATTCCGACAGGAGCCGACGCAATCGAGCGATATGTCGGGAGTGTTGATTTTTGTTTAAATCACGAAAAGTATCACCGTTTTGAAAAGCTGAATTATCTTACTATTACTTGTCCAAATATTTTATTTGCAGTTAGTCAATTTATGTCTGCTATTCATCTTTCACACTAGGAAGTTGTTCTAAGAATTGTGAGGTATCTCAAGACCCATCTGGGGTGTGGTCTATTTTTTCGTACTAAAGGACATTTGCGTGTTGACGCTTTCACTGACTCAGATTGGGCAAGAAGTCTGTCTGACGAGAGGTTCACTAATGGATACGATATATTTTTTGGTAGAAATATTATTAATTGGAAAAGTAAGAAGTATACAGTAGTTGTGCGATCTAGCGCTGAGGCAGAGTATAGAGCGATGGCTCACACAATTTGTGAGATTGTGTGAATACATTTATTTCTTGAGAAGATAAGATTTCCACTGGAGTTGCCTATAAATCTGTATTGTGAAAATCAAGCTGTTGTTCACATAGCGTCTAATCCATTATTCCATGAGAGAACTAAACACATCAAAGTAAATTGACCGGTGGTGTTATTGCTACTCCATTTGTGTCCACTAATGACTAGTTGGCTAATATGCTTACCAAACCGTTGTGGAAGCCCTAGTGAGTTAACCTCACTAGCCAGTCGCTGACCCATACATTATTGGGATGGACCATCACAACAATAGTTGGCATAGTGTCCATTTTCTCTCATGACCATCTTTTAAAGGAGAAAATGTTACAAGTATCTATTTTGATGATTCTTATTAACGTTGGTCGCCTTTTTCGAACCAGTGTTCCCAAACACTTTTGGGGAGATGTTGTTCTCACCACGTGCTATCTCACCAATCACTTACCTTCATCTGTACTTCATAGTGTCATCCCCCATTCTGTTTTCTTTTCCACTCTCACTCCCTATAGTCTCCCTCTTCGCCTGTTTGGGTGTGTTATGTTCGTGATACTCGTCCTGGCCTATCCAAAATAGATCCTCGCTTTCTCAAACGTGTCTTCATCGGGTATTCCAAAATACATAAGAGGTACCGGTGTTTCTGACCTCAGCTATGTCGATATATAACCTCTCGGGATGTGGCCTTTCTCAAGACTGAATCCTTCTACCCCATCACCCATGTCTCTGACTCTTCTTCTGCACCGGGTGACTTTCTTGTCTCCCTTTCACCTCTCCAAGCTCCTCCTAAGCAGGTCTCAACCTCGCCACCCCCCGCACGGTCTCTTCCTATTGAGCCAATCGCTTTGTCGCCTGATCCAACATCGTCATCCGATGCCACCACTATGCCGCACCTATCGCTCTTGCTGTGATCACCCCTTCCATGTTACCTCTTACCATGGCTTGGCTGCTCCTATCCGCTCCTTGAATGTTAGCTTGGAGTCCGTGCCCAAGCCCCGCACTCTTGGTGAGGCTTTGGCTCATGCAGGCAGACATGCTGCTGTGGAGGAGGAAATGCAGGCCTTGTAGACCAATCATACTTGGGATCTTATTGATCTACCCTCTGCCAAAAAAACTATAGGTTGTAAATGAATTTACGCAGTCAAAGTGCATCCCGATGTATTTACTCAACTTAAGACCCGCCTTGTGGCCAAGAGTTATGCCCAAACGTAAGGTGTCGACTACTTTGAGACCTTCTCCCCAATAGCCAAGATGGCCTCTCTCCGTCTCCTCTTGTCTTTGGATGTGAAGAATGCGTTTCTTCACGAAGATCTCACTGAGGAAGTATATATTGAGCAACCACCCGGGTTTGTCACTCAATGAGGGGAACAACGTGTCTGTAGGCTTCGCCGCTCTCTTTATGGGTTAAAGCAGTCTCCAAGGGTCTGATTCAGTCAGGTGATTACTAGTTCGGGCTGACCATAGTTATTAAAGGCAAAAGGCGCATCGAGGCGCAAAGGGCAGCTGGAGTCTAGGCGCGAGGCGCAAGGCGAGGCGCGGGCTTTATTAAAGTGAGGAGCACCTTGATGATGTACAAATTTATCACTTTATATACACATATATCACCGTATATATACATAAATCACTATATATACACATAAATCACTGCTAATATACTGTATATACACATATATATCACTGTATATATATACATATATCATTACACATGCGTGCGTATATCAGTGTGTACACACACACACACACACACACACACACACACACACACATATATATATAGGGAAAGGCTAAAGAGACGAACACTTTTTGAGACCAACACTTTTTTAGACCAATGTCTAATCTCTTGATTCCCGATTAAATTTTAATGATCCGAACCGTTCAATGTGTTTAAAACATGTTTTTAAGGGTACCCGCGAGAAATCAGCTCAAAATATTACCGGAAAGGGCTAGATCCAAATAGTGATTTATAAAACAGTTCATGTCAGCATTTTGAACCAATGTTTAGATCAAACTCTTTCTGGTAATATTTTGAGCTGATTTCTCGCGGGTACCCTTAAAAACATGTTTTAAACATATTGAACGGTTCGGATCATTAAGATTTAAACCGAAATCAAGAGTTTAGACGTTGGTCTAATATTTGTCCAAAAAAGTATTGGTCTATGGAGCCATCCCCATATATATATATATATGTATATATGTATCCATCCCCATATATATATGTATATATGTATATATATATATGTACATATGTATATATCACAGTATATCAGTATACGGTGTATATACAATATAAGACGACTGTTATGAGAGTATATCTATATACAATATATATAGATTATAGACAGTGCATATGTAGCATATATATATACATACTCGAATATATCTACATATAATAAATGTGAAGGAGGAGAAAGAACAATACCAGCCGATCAGAGAGAGAGAAATTGTGGATCGATGCCGATATACAGTAAGGACCCAAAAAAAATCAGATTTTTCACTAAATTGAATGAGGCGCGCTTTTCTTGTGCCTCACTCCTCGTGCGCCTAAGCCCAAAAGGCTCGCGCCTTGTTCAAGGCGCCTCGCCTCGCACAATGCAAGGCTCCACAGGTGCGCCTCGCGCTTAGGCGCGCCTTTCAAAACTATGGCTTGGTTGGTAAGATGAATTATCTCACCATTTACCCATCCTGCTATGTCATTTGTTGTTAGTATGATGAGTCTGTTCATGTGCGATTGAATGCGTGTGGTCTTTTCTCAAGCACTTAAAGACTTAAAGTTTGGTGTGCAGTTGCATATACATATGTATCGTAATAATCAGGTAGCAATTCACATTGCTTCGAACCCAGTGTTTCAAGAGAGAACCAAGCATATTGAGTTGGATGTCATATTATTCAGGAAAACGTAGAGAATGGTGTGTTGGCTACCCGTTGTTTCTACTGGAGCTTCTAATATCTTCACCAAACCGTTGTTCAAACCAGAGTTATGCTGTAACAAACTAGACTTTGTGATATTTATTCTCCACATTGAGGGGGAGAGTTAGATATATGTATATAGTTAATATGTGTTAGTATTAGAGTGTGAGGGTATCTTAGTCATTATGTCTTTGTACTCACTCTCTCTTCGTATTTTAAACGATATGTGTATCAGGGTTAGTGAATCAACCCTAAACCTTTTTCCCTTCTGTTAACAACCATCACCAATGTCTTCCGTGTAAACCACTGCCCAAAGTTTGTAATTGGAAAATAGATAGAAACAGACACCACAGTAGCAGATAAGAACTTCATGCAGGTAGAAGGTTCAAGGTGTATAAGTATAACCTCAAAGGTCTTGTCACACGCATAAGGGCTTTTTAGAGCAGCAACACATATTTGAGCAACTTCTTCCCTTGATATTTTACCCTGTAATTCTCAGATATTAACAGTTTCTTGTGAGAATAAAATATTTGAAGCATGGGAAGAAGTCAAAACTTTTCATCAGCCTCTATTTAGGCCTGCATAAACCTATCGTCCAGAATCAGCAACCTATGGCCAATCAAAATGTAGAAAACCACTAACAAAATTCCATTAATTGTAATACCGTTATATTGTCTCCTTGGTCAAAAATGAGATCAGCTCCTGCAGGCTCCTCAGTTAATGCACAAGGCCTAACAATTGTGTATGGAATTTCACTTTCCCGTATCAAATCTTCACCCTGCAAAAAGGAGCAGATGAGTAAATGAATAACTTATGAACAAAAACACAGAATATCCCTTTCTAGCTCGATTACTATGAGGCAATAGTGACATCGTACAAACTAAAGGTTCTACGACAATGCGAGGGAAAAATGGAAATCTGTTGAAGCCGACTTGATCAAACATGTGGTAAATGAATGTGATTTAGTAGACATGCATTGGGCAAACTTACAACTTGGATACTTGCTGAGTGGAATTACCTTTCACTGTCTACAGAAGGAGTGAAGGACAAAAAAGAGATGCCAACACAGTGAAAGTACTTCCATATATGTATGTATCACTGTGGTCACAAGTATGGCAAACATGGTAGTGTGAGGCAAATTATTTTCGATTAAGCATTACGGAAATTCCCATACATGGTCAAAGAAGAGAATCCACATCCCTGTCCAGTGCAAGGCCGTGCCTGACATTTTGGGGGCCCAAAGCAAACTTTAATGTTTGGGCCCCTATGGTACGAGCAAAAACATATGAAAGTGAATCAATCAAGATAATCAAAATAACACATATTAAGTAAATAAAATTTCCACAAATTAGTCTCCACGAGAACTTACAAGCATCACTTAAATATCACTATTCTTGCATTTTTAACAGCAAAAGTAGCAATTAAGCTAGCATAATCAACCTTCTTTTCAATGGATAGCCGTTCTTGTGACATGATCCATCAAAGATAATTTTTGATCAACCATAACTTTGAAAATCTCCTTTCCTCAAAAGCAACTGTAACGGGAATGGTCAATATTATTCTAAATGCAATACATGCATTTGGAGAAAAAAAACATCCACCGATCTCAAATACTTGAGCACTTCAATTGGTTTCCAATAAACATTTACTCTTAACTATTTTGTTTTGTTTAAATGTGACCCAACTCTCTATAATAGGCTTTGATGTGAGATTAATCTAAAAACTGGGCCTTTTTCTACATGGGCTTATTAAAAATAGACTATTTCTTATACCTAATCTAACACCTCATAAAATTTGAGGGCACGTACTTTTTAAAATATTTGGGGGTCCGAGGTGCAAGCCTTGGTTGCCTTGCCTCAGGGACAGCCCTAGTCCGGTGCAACAGTTTATCAAAGGATTCCTTCTAAGAGGTCCAACAGAAACTTGGCTATGAGGCCCTTAAATCAAAGAAGCCATATATGTACTGGCAACAATTGTAATCAGACACAAAATATGTAAAAACAGATTTTACAATGCGGAAGATGACTTCCCACCGGACATCTCTTAGATATTTTTCCAGGGCTAAAAGCATCATTCCCAAATGCTTTTCCCCCTTTCAAATTGATTTCACAACAAATAAATGCAGTTCACAACATTCATGTGTCATTAAATCCAAGTCAATCCACAGTTTTTTAAGGCAAGTTGATTGTTAGAAACTTTTCGTCATGGCTGTCATGGCGTTTGAATATTATATCCAATGATACATCTTTACAAGCATTGCTCATCAGTTCCATGAAGAGTTCAGACAAAATTTACACACAAGCATAGACAGGTATATTGGGATTGATACCACACTTCACGAGGGTGTCTACAGAGGGCTCCTTCCTTATCAAATACAGCAGGAAGTAGTTTTTACCCTGGATTATGATAGCATCACAAGTTAACAGTAGCACCTACTTACCACAACCTGCATCTAAAGGATGTCTTCCTAGTAGCAGACCAAGGCAGATAACTTCTCATGTATTCTTATTTCGATTGTCCACAGCTCCCAAGAAAAAATAAAGAATTGTAACAACCTACACTTACGAGCGTATTGTGTCAATTAGCATATCAACTGCAACTACAGTTTTACACACCACAAATTTAGACTACCAAGATTAGGTAAAACTTCATATCTAAACAACGTAAATTTGTGAAACGAGCACAAAGATAGCATGAAACCTTCAACTTGAAAGTGAGAATAAATCCCAGTTCCTTGTTCAAGCGGACTGCAGGAGGCTGTTTACTTAAATCGAGTCCAGGTCTCTCCGTACGAGTCACTCCGGCAGAGCCCACGTGAACAAACCTACAACAAGCATCCACAAAAATTAGCAGAAGGCATTACATGTGGCGAAAATAATTATATTGCAAAAAAAGTGAAGAAAGCGAAGCGTGGAACCTTGGAGTGATAGGATCTTTAATGTATGACCGAATGCTCGATACTGGAAGCTGAAATGAGCGAAGCATGGTCCACCATTTTCACCACCAGATGGATCAACTTGAAATAAGCTTTCACTAACTCCTCCCATCACAACGTCATCCAAAGCACCCCAAGCAAGTTCTTTAGATGAATTTCCTGAAAGGAAAATTGCAATATAAGTGTACCTTTATAGGAGGAAGAACCTGAATCAAACAAACTTGTGCATTTTGAATGACAGAAAAAGGATGATAATAAGTTTTAATTCAAAGAAACAGAAACGAAGCAAAGGATAGTGGATTGTGCCATGAGTTATGCTTATCGAGAAGTTTGAATTGCTACAATGTGGCTTATAAGCATGTTTAAACTATCAGGGGCCACAAGTTTACTAGTATTCACTAGTCACCAATTATTGAGATATGCCAAACCTTATCAGCCAATAAACAGTTCCAGGCTTCCAGTAACTGGGCTTAGTTTCGAGAGTTCCCAGAAGAGTAGGAGTTAAATAATGTCATGCACTTTTATAACTCTTAGCATATGCCTTTTCATGAAATTCTGTATGTCTTGCTAGCCTGACAATGTAAGATATAACAGATACCAATACAATTATGTCGACACTAGGTAGAGATTTTCCCTTAGGAGTGTACCTTCATATCCATAGATCAGTTTCCCACATCGAAGTGCAGCGCTCCCCTTTACAGCATTAATCAAATTTTTCATTCAAATATACTCCACCATTTCAGGTGAATCACCTTTTATCTGCTTTTACCAATACAAAGAGCAAGGTGGTATAGTTAATCATGAACCATGCTTTTAACCAACAGAAGACAACATCAGCTTTCAAAAATAAATCCTCAATAGGTAGACAAGTAAGAAAGAGACATTTGAAAGGCTATGGGTTCACCACCTCTGGTTCAAAGAACTTGATTCCCGTCACAAAGACCATATTTCAAAGTCAGGTTCAGGTACTAAAAAGAAACCACCACTGGAAAAGAATAGATCTAGAAATAATACAACATGATGGATAAATGACCTTAATCCAACTTAAACTCAATTACTGTGTTATCAGTTTGAGGAATCTCACTTGGCTGTATTTTGCCCTGTCAGGAGTATCCCCTTCCTTAGGGCCAACAATGACTGAAACAGCATTAATAACCTTTTTCACTCCCTTGAAGTACTCAGGAGCGAGAGTGTTCTCCTTGGTAATATCTCCTACAACCTGAAAAATTGTGAGATTACCAACCCACAGTTTACACAAATAGTTAACACAGTGTCACCAAAGACCCTGAATTTATGAAATAAAGCAGTAATGTGAACATCCCTACTAATAAAACAGCTTATTGAACCCAGCCCACAAGAATACCACTCACATGGATCTTTACTAATTTTATCAATTAGTATTAGTGACAACATACATGGAAAATGGAAGTAGACTGATCATCAAATGTCTCAGAATAAATTTTCTGATCCAGATTCAAAATGTCTTGTTGATGTCTATATACTCCTGCCGCTAAATGTTTAACTATGTCTTCCACAATTTCTTGGAGAATAGTCGTATGCCCAACTATATGCACCATCTCCTCACCCTGGATTGATCCCCGGTTTACAACAAATGCTTTCACAGTTGAACAATATTCTAATATCAGTAAGAGCAAACTAAATTATGCCAAGGAGCCTTTCGCTACAGCAGACCCATTCGGCAAAGGCTCTTCCCAGATAAGTCTCTGCTAAATAGTTGTCATCGTGCAATCCACTGCCTTATTTTGACCGCAAAATCTTAAATTTTGTAGGCAAAGATACCAAGGAGACAGTGTTCAATCACTAGTCCAGGGGTTGTATGACCAGTAGTTTATTTTCAACACAATGACAAAATTGCAATGTGCTCCAATAATAGGATAACCAAAAGGCCTTGAATAGCAGAGCTTCTATAGGAAGCCATCCTTTGAGGACCCCAAACGATCCAAAACTCAGCACCCCTTACACATCCTGTCATTGGTGCAGGTGTTTTGTACAAAATCAAGTACTATAGCCACCTACAATCTGTGTTTCAGAATCACATAAGGACGTTCAACCAAAACATAAGATCGACCAATATTCTTTAGAAAGCCAACAAGTAGCGAAAGAAAGTCTAGAGGAAGAGGCCGAATGTAAACGCAAGATTCTTGGGAAGCTGAAAGTTCGTGCTTAGATGTAGAGCTCAATCTTTCTTTTCTTTTCTTTTTCCAAGGAAAGAAAGTAGTGCGAAATTCATGTGTAGATTTAGCTGATAACTGATAATGATTATAATTCTATCATATTGAAATTTTTTCATACTTTGTAAGTATTTCCTGTATAACAATTGAAGATGATTTACTTAAAGATGATTAGCAAGAAGCACGATCGAAGACACGCGGGGACACATATAAGATACGACACATTCCGTGTCTGCTATTTACCGAAGGCACGCAGGCGACATGGCGGGCACTCATAGGAGTTTTGAAAATTAGACTTTGGCCATAGCCCTTAAATGAGATGTCTCATTCAACAGAACAGTCAAACGACAGAGGAACACCTGATAACAATTACAAGAAAAATCAAAACATGCAACCACAATCCATAATGCAATAATAAATAAAAAAGAATGGTGAATGGTGATTGTGCAAGGATTACAACAGTAGATTGTGCAGTATGCAAACTAATCCAATTTTTTATGTTCAAATTCATAAGGAGCTTCTGACACAGCTAAGGCAACTATAACCTAAGTGCATAAAGGACAAGCAATTATTCGTTAAAAAAAGGAAAGGAGAAAATCACGCACTGAAAATAGAATAAACACTAAAGGACTCAACTCACTTGAACCAATAAACCCCATGCTTCCGTGAAATTCCCGAGCACAAAGCTTTCAAATCCTAACCACCGTGTTCATGAACAAAAACTAACACTGAAGAAAATTAGTTTTTGCAGTAAAAGAAGTCTTACCTATAAATAATATGGAGCATAACTACGAATTAAACAATTTTGCAACAGTTATTGATACTGAATAGGGGGCCATTTAGACATCAGTCAATTTACATTAGAAATGAAAAATATATAGAAGAATCAACCTACTTCCCCGGAGACACTTTAGTATAACCATTTTCGGAACCATATTTTCCATCCCCCTCTTCCCAAGCTCTTATCCACGCTACATCACAAGGGCCTAGGCATACTCAGCCTATCATAGCATGCTTTACAAGGTTTGTAAAAATAATTTGCAAAGAAATAGTAAATTAACTCTGAGCTCATTACGCAATAAAAGTTGTAAAGCACTCAGATGGTCACTCTTAAACTCATTATGGCTTCTCCTCCCCACACCATTGAACTCGAGTATCGACAAATATTCTTTAGAAAGCCAATAAGTAGCAAAAGAAATTCTAGAGGAAGAGGTCGAATGTAAACGCAAGATTCTTGGGGACCTGAAAGTTCGTGCTTAAATGTAGAGTTCAATCTTTCTTTCCTTTTTTCTTGCCAAGGAAAGAAAGTAGTGCCAAATTCATGTCTAGATTTAGCTGATAACTGATAATGAATATAATTCTATCAGATTGAACTTCTTTCATACTTTGTAGGGGTTTCCTGTATAACAATTAAAGATGATTTGCTTAAAGCTGATTAACAACAAACACGATAAAAGACACGCGGGGACACATATAGGATACGACACATTGCGTGTTTGCTATTTTATCGAAGGCACGCAGACTATATGGAGGGGACACTCACAGTAGATTTAAAAATTAGACTTTGGTCACAGCCACTAAATGAGATTTCTCATTCAACAGAACAGTCAAAAGGCAGAGGAACACCTGATGACAATTAGAAAAAAAATCAATACCTGCAATCATAATCCATTATGCAACAATAAATAAAAAAGAATGGTGAAAGATGATCGGGCAAGGATTACAACAGTAGACTGTGCAGTATGCAAACAAGTCCAAATCCCGATTTTCAAATTCATAAGCAGCTTCTGCCAAAGCAAGGCATCTATAACCTAAGTGCATAAAAGACAAGCAATTATTCTTTAAGAAAAGGAAGGGATGATATCACAGACTGAAAATGGAACAAACATTGAAGGAGTCAACTCCCCTGAACCAATAAACCCCAAGCTTCATCGAAGTTTACGAGCACAAAGCTTTCAAATCTTGACCACCGTGTTCTTGAACAAAGACAACATAACACTGAAGAAAATCTATTTTCGTAGTAGAACAAGTCTTACCTATTAATAATATGGAGCATAACTACACATTGAACAATTTAGCACTTTGCCAGTTACTGATGCTGGACAGGGGGCTATTTACACATAAGTCAATTTACATGAGAAATGAAAAATATGTAGAAGAATCAACCTACTACCCTGGATATTCTTTAGGGTAATCATTTTCTCAGTCATGTTTTCCATCCCACTCTTCCCAAGCTCTTATCAGCGCTACATCATAAGGACCTAGGCATACTCAACCTATCACAGCACGCTTCACATAAGATTTGTAAAATAATTTGCAGAGAAACAATAAATTAACTCTAAGCTCATGTTGCAATAAAAGTTGTAAAGCACTCGGACGGTCTCTCTTAAATTCATTATCGCTTCTCTTCCCCACACCATTGAACTCGAGTATCGACCAATATTCTTTAGAAAGCCAATAAGACGCGGAAGAAACTCTAGAGGAGGAGGCCGAATGTAAACGCAAGACTCTTGTGGAGCTCAAAGTTTGTGCTTTGATGTAGAGCTCAATCTTTCTTTCATTTTTTTGCCGAGGAAAGCAAGTAGTGCTAATTTCATGTTTACATTTAGTTGATAACTGATAATGAATGTAATTCTATCATATTGAACTTTCATGCTTTGTACGTGTTTCCTGTATAACAATTGAAGACGATTTAGTTGAAGTTGTTAAGAGTATTAATTATCCCACATTGCTTAATCATGTAATGTAATTTGGAGTTTCTAAATATAGATAGTATTAATCAGTGTTAGGGTTGATTAACTAAAACCCTATACACTTTTTTCCTCAAATCATATGGTATCAGAGATTATTCAAACCCTAAAACCCTACTGACCTGCTACCACCTCTGCCTCTGCTGCGGCAGCCGTCGCGGTCGCCACCACCGTCATCGTCATGATCACCTCTCTTGTCGTCACTTCCAGCCGCCATCACAGGTCACCGCCGCCGCCGCCGCGTTCTGTTGGTTCACAGACCCAGATCTGGTGATGTTTTCTGATCACTAGAACCAGATCTGTTCGTTCGCTGTCACTGATGTCCAAATCTGTTCATTCACTGTCACTGATGTCCAGACCGTGTAGTGCGTGCTCTATCTCTCTCTCTGTGATCTGCAGATCTATCCCCCTACTTACATTCAAGAACCCATATTTTTAGCCACTGTAGTTGTCTCTAGAAGTATTGGCGATCTGCTTTTGGTATTGGTTCACAGTAGTTGTCTCCTGGTCATTCGTGGTTTCAATCTGTTTGCATTCCTGATCTATCCCCCTACTTACATTCAAGAACCCTATCATGTTTGCTTGATGTATGTCCCCCATTGATGATATTTGCTCTTTGAGTTGTGTTACAGAGCAGGGTTTGCTTCTATTGTGCTTGCTTTCTCCCTGTTAGCGATAGTTGTGTATTTACTCAGTTGGTTGATATTTCGTCACAACGATGTCTGCAGCAGATTCAAATATTGGTCCTGTCGATTCGGCTACTGGTCCTAGTCAGCCTGCGACCATTATCCCGGCTCGTCCCTCTCGGTATTGAGATAGGCTATCTATTACTTCCACACCATTGACAAGGCGGAATTATGCTGTGTGGGCTAAAGCAGTTGAGGTTTATTATTTTGGAGAGTCTCAATATCACTATTTGACCGATGACCCCCCCAACTCAAAAGCCTCTGGATATTTTGTATGGGTCGCTGAGGACGCCCGCTTTCGTTCTGAGTTGTGGAATAGTATGGAGGACTATATCGAGACCAGATACCATTTCATACGGGAGTGTATTGAGGATGGCAAGATAGCAGTGGAGTACATGGATACTAATAATCAGCTAGCGGACATTCTGACCAAGGCGCTCGGTCGAGTCAAGTTTCTGGAGCTCAACATTGACAACAAGTCCGCAATTGCTCTTTGCAAAAACCCGGTGTTCCACGATAGGAGCAAACATATCGAGACCAGATACCATTTCATACGGGAGTGCATTGAGGATGGCAAGATAGCAGTGGAGTACATGGATACTAATAATCAGCTAGCGGACATTCTGACCAAGGCGCTCGGTCGAGTCAAGCTTCTGGAGCTTCGTAACAAGATTGGCATGGTCGAGATCAAATGAAGACACAAGCTTAGGGGGTGATTGTTGGATAAGCTTGTGTCCAAGAAAGTAGGAAGTTGGTTTTATTTAGAATAGAAATTGTTAGTTATTTGTTTTCTGTTCCTAATAGCACGTGTTGTGCTTCGCCAACTAATAGCAAAAAAGTAGGAGGTGCCCCACGTTTTCCTGCTTCATGGGATCATGGGTTCATGGGATCATGGGATCATGGGTTGTAGGTTTGTTTTAGCATGTGTTTTTTGTTTCCTATAAATAAGAAGTAAGGCAACAGAAAAGCTGTGAGATTACAGCACCAAATTTATTATCTTCTTCTTTCTCTGTTAGATTGTTTTCTTTATCTCCAACACCTACAACAGGTACTTGTTCTTTGGTGTTCTCAGGTATTTGTTCTCAATCTTCTCATGTTTACTCTTCTCGTGTTTTTAATGCTTCGGATAAAGCCTCCTCAAACTCTTGGGTCATTGACTCAAGACTACAGATAGGGATGGCAACGGGGCGGTTCGGGGCGGTTAATCGAATAACCGCCCCGATAACCGAATGGAGGAAGAGGGGGTGCTCCATAACCGAACCAAACGGGGTTCGGGTATTTCCCGAACCGAACGGGTACCCGAATGGGGTTATAAAATAACTAATATAATATATATATATATATATATATATATATATATATATATATATATATATATATATAGGACCTGGGGTTATAAAATAATTAATATAATATATATTATATATTATATATATATATATAAAACGACATCGTTTAATTTCGGTTCGGTTCGGTTCGGTTCGGTTCGGGTAACAGTTCGGTTATTCTTCTAATCATAACCGAACCGAACCCGAACGGGTATTTGTTTGTTCCTACCATATCCATATCCACGGGGAAAAAAACGGTTACGGTTCGGGGAAAATTAAGCGGTTCGGTTCGGATAACCAGCGGTTCGGTTCGGATAACCATCGGTTCGGTCCAAATTGCCATCTCTAACTACAGATCACATGATCTATTGATCACAAAAGTTAATTTCATATACCCCCTGACCTAGCAATAGAAAAATAACCATAGTAGATGGATTAATGACAACTGTGGCTGGCCAGGGAGATGTTTTTCTAAGTGAGACTGCCTTACACTTAGGAATGTTCTTCACGTCCCAAAACTATGCACCAATCTTGTGTCAATCTGGAAACTCACCATCAATTCTAATTGCAGTGTGACGTTTTCTCTTTTTCGTTGTGTATTTCAAGAACAAGGCACGTGGAGGATGATTGGACATGCCAGGGAGAGGGATGGTCTGTACTACCTTGAAGCATTGAATGGACAAAATAGAGTTAAGAGTTTGTTACAATTATCATTTCTTTCTAAGTCATTCAAATCTAATAAAGACAAGATCTGGCTTCAACACTTGTCACCCATCTTTTAATGTTCTCAAAATAATGTTTTCTTCAATGCTCAAAGGTCTAGCCATTGAAAATTTTCACTGTGATGTCTGTGAACTTGCAAAGCACAAACGTGCTTCTTTTCAAATTAGCAATAAAAGAATATCAGTTCCATTTACCTTGATTCATAGTGATATTTGGGGACCTTCTACTATTGCTAATGTTTTTGGGGCACGGTGGTTTGTTTCATTCACTGATGATTGCACTTTTGTGTCTTGGATCTTTATATTAAAACATAAATGTGATGTGAGGTCAGTATTTCCAATCTTTTACACAATGATCAAAACTCAGTTTGGAGTTGGGAATGGCCACATGGTCCATATGTCGGATGCTGAATATGACTGGTACACACAGTCCCTTGTGCTTTCTTCTCCTGCTGTTGGTACATTTATTACAGGTAACTCCAAAGCCTGCATGGTCACTCAGCACACATGGGTTATTGACACGGGTGCTTCAAATCATATGTCGGGACTACAGGTACTCTTTCTGACTATTCTACTCTTACGGGGAATGGACAGGTTACGGTGGCCAATGACTCTTTTCTTGATCAAAACTCAGTTTGGAGTTGGGAATGGCCACATGGTCCATATGTCGGATGCTGAATATGACTGGTACACACAGTCCCTCGTGCTTTCTTCTCCTGCTGTTGGTACATTTATTACAGGTAACTCCACAGCCTGCATGGTCACTCCGCACACGTGGGTTATTGACACGGGTGCTTCAGATCATATGTCGGGACTACAGGTACTCTTTCTGACTATTCTCCTCTTACGGGGAATGGACAGGTTACGGTGGCCAATGACTCTTTTCTTAATCTACTTTCCATTAGTCGCGTTACTAAAGATTTAAACTGCTCAGTAATGTTTTTTCCTGATCATTGTGTTTTCCAAGATCTGGTGACGAAGCAGACTATCAGTAAAGGGAGTCTTACAGGGGGTATTTATGTTCTTGATCAACCGGTTACCTGTGTCGGACTCACTTCCTCTGCCTCTGATGCTCACTGTCGTTTGGGTCATCCCTCTTTAGCTAGTTTACAGTCTTTATGTCCTGGATTTAATTTTATTTCTCATTTATCTTGTAAGTCCTGTCATTTAGCCAAACACCACCCTGTGTCTTATCCCATTTGTAATAATAAAAGAAGTTTCATTCATTTTGCTCTTGTTCATACTGATGTGTGGGGACCATGTCCCGTTCCTACACCCTTAGGCTACAGATATTTCGTGACATTTGTTTTTTTTTTTTGATAGGAATTTCGTGACATTTGTTGATGACTACTCTCGCTTTACATCTATTACGAGCTCGCTCCGAAGTCTTTTTGTTAGCATTCTTTCTTCTCTAAGATTCGCACCCAGTTTGGTCACACTATATGTGTCCTCCGTAGTGATAATGGTAGGGAATATGTGCCCGATTGGCTTCAGAAACATTTGTCGCACCACGGCGTTGTTCACTAGACATGGTGTCTGGACACCCCCCAACAAAACGGGGTTGCCGAACGCAAGAACCATCATCTCCTAGACACTGCTCGTGCTCTTCTATTTCGCACGGGTGTTCCCAAATGATTCTGGGATGATGCCTTTCTCACTGCCTGTTATCTCACCAATCGCTTACCTTCCTTTGTCCTTTGTGGTGTCACCCCCCAGTCTGTCCTCTTCCCTACCATCACTATCTATAGTCTCTCTCTTTGCCTATTTGGGTGTGTTCATTATGTTCGCGATACTCGCCCTAGTTTGTCCAAATTAGATCCCCGCTCCCTAAAATGCGTCTTCCTTGGGTGCTCCAAAACACAAAAAGGGTACCGGTGTTTCTCCCCCCAGCTCCGTCGGGCTTGGAGGCTAGTTATACTTGGGATCTTATTGCTCTCCCCCCCTCCCGGGCCAAGAAAGCTATCGGCTGCAAATGGGTTTATGCTGTCAAATTGCATCCTGATGGTTCTATTGCTCAACTTAAGGCCCGCCTTGTGGCCAAGGGTTATGCCCAAACATATGGTGTCAACTACTTTGAGACCTCTCCCGTGGCCAAAATGGCCTCCCTCCGTCTTCTTCTATCTTTGGCGATTACTCATTCTTGGCAATTATACCAGCTGGATGTGAAGAATGTTTTTCTTCACGGTGATCTCACTAAGGAGGTCTATCTTGAGCAACCATCCGGATTTGTTACTCAGGGAGGGGAAAACCGTGTCTATCGGGGCTTTGCCGCTCTGTTTATGGGTTAAAGCAGTCTCCAAGGGTTTGGTTTGGTCGGTTTAGTCAGGTGGTGACTAGTTTTGGGCTGCTATAGTCTGCGAAGGATCACTTGGTCTTCTATCGTCACATATCATCTGGATGCATCATGTTGATTGTATATGTGGATGATATTATCATCACAGGTGATGATGCACGGGGTATTATTGATCTCAAGCAGTTTCTCAATCAGCATTTTCAAACCAAAGACCTTGGGCAGTTGAAGTATTTCCTTGACATCGAGGTGTTGCGAGGAAAGAAGGGTATCGTGATCTCTCAGCGCAAATATATATTGGATATTTTGTCTGATGCAGGGCTATTCCAAGCAAAGGGGGTAGATTCACCTACGGACACAAAGGCCAAGTTATTGCCAGCTACTGGTGATTTATTCCCTGACCCCGATCAGTATAGGCGGTTGGTTGGAAAGTTAAATTATCTAACTACAATGACTAGGCCAGACATTGCTTCTCCTGTCAGTGTTGTTAGTCAGTTTGCTCAGACTCCATGGGTTCCTCACTGGCATGCAGTTCTACGTATCCTCCGGTATCTACAAAGTAATCAAAGAAAAAAAATTCAGTACCATAATCAAGGACACCCAGATAGAGGGATACACCGATGCGGATTGGGCAGGATGCCCAGTGGACAGGTGATCCACCTCTGGATTTTCAGTCACGACTGGTGGTAACCTGATTAGTTGGAAAAGCAAGAAGCAAGCAGTAGTGGCCCGTTCAAGTGCAGAAGCAGCGTATATGGCCATGACCCTAGCCACTTCTGAGATTATGTGGATTCGACAGATCCTCTCCGAATTACAACGGACCGACCAAACTATGGTGTGATAATCAGCATGCCATTCATATTACCCCACTAATCCTGTGTTCCACGAACGGACGAAGCATATTGAGATCGACTGTCACTTCATCCGAGATGAGTACAAGAAAGGCACGATCACTCCTAGTCATGTGCGCACCGGTGAACAATTGGCGGATATCTTCACTAAACCATTAGTTGGTAATCGAGTTTCATACATATGTAACAAACTGGACATGATTGATGTATATGCGCCAGTTTGTGGGAGAGTGTTAGTTGTTATTAGGCTAAATGTATAGGTTAACCTAATGGGCCTCAGTGACTAGAGCCCATTAGGCTAAACCCTAATCATGTTCATTTTATAATAAATAAAAGTCCTGCCCCTCTCTAAAGGGTGTGGGTTTTCTCACCTAACATAACTAAAAAATGCCAGGAAAATCTCAGATTTCAGATATCGATCCATTAAATGGAAAAAGAACCATGTGTAACTAAAAATAAAGTAAACTGCCAAAGCACTATGAAAAGGTAAAAAAATAAACAAAACCTCAGGAAAAACTTTCCAGCACAATGCCAAGTCTGGAAAAAAGGAGACATAAAGGAGGCTTCGTACCTCTTCTTTGTCCCTTGCTAAAATTCCTTCGAGCACGTTGCTGGTGAATGAATACTTGAAGTCATGGTTCTTTTTCTTCTGTGACCTTGATTAACAATAGTTCTCCATACCAACAGTCAAAGTATGGGACTTTGGCTAAATACCATGTCTGAAAAAAAATACCCATCATCTACACAAAATGAGCATAGGCAATTTAATACTGCACATGTGAAAACTAATCTCCATCAATGTATCCTTCTACTATCACGAAACAAACTCGTGTAATTTAAACAACTCTGTGTCATTAAGAAAATTCAAGTAGCAATTTAAACAAGTAGAAAATTCAAGTAACAAGTACGAATTCACTTCGGTACCTTTGCTAGAGCCCTTCACCTATAATCAAAAGAATCGCTGCCATTATCAACAAAAAGGGGGCCCCAATTTGTTGAAGTGATTGCTTCTGCCTAATGTCACGGACCGCCAACTTTCGTGACATTAGAGGCCCTAAGAAGTTGGTAGAAGCTTTAAGAAGGCTCTAGGACGCTTAAGAAGAGTCCGGAAAGGTCCGGATGTCCTAGTCGAGCCTAGAGAATTCCGGAAAGGTCCGGAAGGTCGTGGAGGAAGCTAGAGAATTCTGAAAAGGTCCAGAATGTTGCAGAAGATGTTGGATGCAGCTAGAAGATTCTGGAGAGGTCCGGAATATGCTGGAAGCTGCTTGAAGGCTCAAGAGAATGCTGGAAGGTTTGGGAATATTCTAGAGTCGTATGGAGTCTTCTACTTTGTTCTTAGAGGTGTGTGGAATGTTCTAGGACTTAGTAGAATGAGAGAGCTCTAGATGTTTCCAATGAGTTCCCTGAAGCCTATAAAAGAGTGGAAGGCCTCATTTGTGAGGTACGATATGAGAGCTTGGGTGAGAGCTTACGAGAGAGCTTGAGAGAACTAAGCTTGTGAGCTAGAGAGAGAGAGTCTTGTATATCTTGTCTTGTAAAGAGATTGTTTATAGTGAAAGAGCTTCCTTTACCGAAATCTCTTGTCTTAAGAGTGTGTGAGTGTGTCTCACTTGGGTGGTTGGGTAGGATTAGCTCGTGGGGAAAGGCTGACTTGGGCATCAAAGGAGTGAATTGCCTAAGTGCCGCACGGTGCGCAAGTGGTGAAATTCTTGGGCCGTGACAGTTGGTATCAGAGCTGATTGAAGACAAGCAAGTATACATGGCTACCTCGGGTGATGAGTTTGTTGGCACGGCCTATGGCGCGGGTGCGGTCATCAAGCCAAAGAAGCCGTCCACCAAAGATGCACTAGCAAAGATGGAGGCCCGACTTGAGAATATAGAAGAGGTCGTGGCGGAAAGGCTCGATAGGCTAGAAGAGGCGTTGGTTGGCCCGAACAAGCCCAAGAGCCGTGTTGTAGACTTTTACGCATACTTTGCCGACTTAATCGTTCGGGTGGAGGAGCTCGAGGAGAAGGTAGGGACCTTCGAAGAGCAACTAGTGGCATCAAGGAGTAGCCACGAAGAGACCCTGGAGAAGCGATTGGCGGATATGGAGGTAGAACTGCAACTTTGCAAGAAGGCTATTGTTGCAACAAGGGAGGGTGGAACGAGCTTGCCAAAGAAGAAGGTTCGAGCACCGGAACCTAAGTGTTACGATGGTGCAAGAGACGCCTGGGAGATTGACAACTTCATATGGAGCATGGAAAGGTACTTCGACAATCTCCATATTGAAGATGAGGAAGAGAAGGTACAAACAGCTACCATGTACCTTGTTGACACGGCAATGCTGTGGTGGAGAAAACGGTATGGTGACAAGATGAAGGGGTTGTGCACAATCGAGAACTGGGTTGAGTTCAAGAGAGAGTTGAAGAAGCACTTCTACCTCGAGAATGTGGAGTTCTTGGCGTTTCGCAAGCTCCGCAAGTTGAAGCATGAAAGCTCATTAAGGGACTACCTGAAGGAATACTCGGCTCTACTCCTAGAGATCCCGGACATGGGCGAGCGGGAAGCACTATTTGGGTTCATGGATGGCTTGCAACCATGGGCGGCACGAGAACTGCAAGGCAAAGGGGTCAATGATATGGCAACCGCGCTTGCTGAAGCAGAAAAGTTGGAGGACTTCAAGGTGCCGACTAAACCCAAGGTATGGAGAGAGAGCCACTCTAAGGGTTGGGGTGACCGACCAAGACTTGTGGAGCTTAAAGTTCATGCTTAGATGTAGAGCTCAATCTTTTTTTTTTTTTTTTGGCCAAGGAAAGCAAATAGTGCCAATTTCATGTTTAGATTTAGCTAATAACTAATAATGAATATAATTTTATCATATTGAACTTATTTCATTCTTTGTACGTGTTTCCTATATAACAATTGAGGATGATTTACTTAAAGTTGATAAGAAACACGATCGAAGACGCGTGAGGACACATATAGGATACAACACATTGCGTGTCTGCTATTTATCTAAGACATGCAGGCTACACGGCGAGGACACTCATAGGAGATTTAAAAATCAGACTTTAGCCATAGTTAAATGAGATTTCTCATTCAACAGAACAGTCAAAAGGCAGAGGAACACCTGATAACAATTAGAAGAAAAATCAATATATGCAACCACAATCCATTATGCAATAATAAATAAAAAAGAATGGTGAATGATGATAAAGAATGGTCAAATTTAGTGTACCATAAAAAAAAACATTTTAACCAAAGCATTTCTTTACAACAAAAGTTACGTGATAAGAACATAGAGCCTAGTAGAGCAATAAAACTAAGTATGATCCACACTTAGCTGTTGCAATTAAACCCAGCACATATTCTGGTGCATTAAGTGTCGAACGGATTCCAAAACGTGGCTTCACAATGCCTATGTACCCAAAATGGAAAGAAGATTTTACAAAAAGTGCCAGCCCAATATGGTGTCTTATATTACAAAAATAGTGTTTTCTCAATTGAACAAAACATCCCCAATGTGTCCTCCATACTTGTTTTTCCGGAAAAAATATTTGTCGGCGCTTAGCAGTTCAATACCACCAAATAAGTGTTACGGTTTCTTGTGGGTTGGTTCCAATCTAGGAAACAATATGAATTGCATAAATAAAACACGTAGGTGTAAATATTTCCTCAAAACAAAAGCACCATTATTAGAAAGAGAGGTTTGAAAACACACGGGTATCGTTATACACTAAAGCATACTTATCATCTAATCATATGTTTTACTCATAAACAAGATCATTTAAGTTCATCCATCCTTCAATAGAACTCCTGCGTAATGAAGTCATATTATCACCAATGAACAGGAATGGGGAAATTCACCATGGCACTATGTACTTTGCAAAAGCACATATTCGCAAAAACGGACAAACCAATGGCTAAACAGCCAACAATGTAACTGGTTAGCTATGGGCTCCACATATATACAAACATAAAAACATTTTTACTGCATATATACACACAGAAAAAAACCGAAAGAGTAGTCAAAATTGAGAACATTAAGAGAGAAGGTGACTTACTTGAATTTTGATTTCATGGTAAGGCAGGGCATTGAGATTGTTAGAAGAGCAGGGGGGAGATGATTAAAGCCTTCATGCTAAAGCACAATTAAGAATCAAAGCTGGTTTCATCAAAGCATTCACGCATAGAAACCCTGAATCAAAGCCAAATAAAAAACCATTGAAAAACATTAAAAGAAGGGTTTTAAACTGATAAATTTTCAATCAAAATGGGCCCTTCATTCATTTGAAGAGTCTTTGTTTAAACTGATAAATGCAGATAATATAGAATAAACAAATCTCGTCCTATAGGTTGTAGCTTTAAACTTACTCACTTTGTAATTGGAAATTGCAGCTTCTAGCCCACCACAGGATTTGCAGGATATTCAAAGACAGTAGGGAGAACAGGGCAAAAAGTTGGGTGTAATATGAAAAAACACCAAGACTGGCACGATGCTTTCTGCGGCAAATCAGGAGAGACCCATATTCGGACATTGGCTTAATCAAGCCCAGGAATCACACCAACGCCCGAAAGGGACACTTTATATGCTAACGTGTGTCCTGCCTTATCCCAGTCATGTTCACTACAAATAATATAGAAAAATCAAATGAAGAACCATGTGGGAATGTTCCCACCACAACAACAAAAAATACATACCATAGCGTGCCCAAAATGCTATGGTAACCCTTCCATAGCGTCCTTCACAAATGCTGTGGTAGCCCACGCTATTAAAAGTCAACCAAACGCTATGCTATGGTAGGTAAGTTTTTATGGCGTTTCGTGAACGCTATAATAGATCTTGACATTCCATAGCATTTTAAGAACGCTATTGTATATATGTATTAGGCTTTGATATTCCACAGCGTTTTCAGAACGCTATTGTAGGTACTTTTTATATGGCATTTTGTGAATGCTATATTAGGTCGTAACATTTGATAACATTTTTGGGATGCTATTATAGAAACATTTTTTATAAAGTTTTGTGGTGAACGCTATATTATGTCTTGACTTTCCATGGCATTTTCAAAGTGCTATTATAGGCATATTTTTTGTATTGTTTTGTGCATGCCATCGTAGTTTTAGCTTTTAATAGCATTTTTTAGTACGCTATAAACAAGTTAGCGTTACCATTTCAAGAACGCTATGATGTTTACGTTACATATTGCAACCTGCCTTTTAAGAGGTACTTCTTCCCAAGGATTTGATTGTCGTATTTATGCAACTTGTTCCAAACACTTTAGATAACTTTAATCACATTCAAGACCAGCTCAAACAAAACATAAATGGTAACAGAATTGAATACCCTTTTCAAAACAATATACATACCCACTAGAGGTGTAACTGGTCCGGTTGGGTCCGGTTTGGCCATAAACTTGGACAAAACTGGTTGTCCCGGTTTAGGAAAATAAAGAAACCGAAAACCGGACCGAAGTCTATCGGTTTGGTCCGGTTCGGCTT
Source organism: Arctostaphylos glauca (assembly GCA_019985065.2). Classification (NCBI taxonomy): domain Eukaryota; kingdom Viridiplantae; phylum Streptophyta; class Magnoliopsida; order Ericales; family Ericaceae; genus Arctostaphylos; species Arctostaphylos glauca. Next base: position 11,818,947 of record JAHSPW020000010.1, on the reverse strand, counting down.
GGCTGATTTGATCCAGTTTCCGGTTTGGATGGGCACCAGCTCATATTTCCACAAACATGTAAAAAATGAAGAAAGTCCAATTATAAAAGATTTTTTTTTATAGACAATCACAATATACATAAGTAAATACTAAATATACTTGGCAACTAAATTAGGAACCAGAACAGGGAACCAAACAAAATGGAAACCAGACATTTATTTAAATACTAAATACACTTGGCGACATGATGACATGTATTTAACAAAAGGACAACTAAGGATGCTTCATTTGCCACCATTAGTTTCAGAAACCAGAACAGGGAACCAAACAAAACGATAAAATGGTATCAATTTACAAACCAGGAACTCGAAAATGGAGTGAGGATGAGGTTACATCCCTACCCTGCAGTGCAGCAGAGCCCGCAGCAGAAGCAGCTGCAATGCATGCAGCTCAGGAGAGCACGATGCAATGCACACAGAACAAGAACAAATTGAACAATAATTTAACAGCGTTATGAAACAGTATAGCACACAGCAGCAGCAGCTGCAATGCATGCAGCTCAGGAGAGCACGATGCAATGCACGCAGAACAAACTGCAAAGAACGCAGCAGCTTCTGCTGCAATGCACGCAGCTCAGCAGAGCACACAGCGGCAACAGACGCAGCTCAGAATGTAATTGCCTTGCAGCTGCTGTGTTTATGCCTGAGATTGGTTTTGAACACGATTTTATGCCGGAGATTGATTTGACCTACTGCTGATATTGTCCTCAAATATCATCATTATGAGGAAAATACTTGAATTATCTGCCCAAACGGTTCGTGTACCCAAACAACAACAGTATGAAGACTAGATCATGAATCAATTCAAACATACTAGAGGGGCTATGCCGCCACCTCCTCAAAGTAGTTTCGAGGGGTTATGCCACCACCTCATGATATTGAACAAGTAAAAAATATATACCATAACGAATCAAACAAACTAGAGGGGCTATGCCACCACCTCCTCAAAACAATTCCGAGGGTTTACGTCACCACCTCGTTATATTGATCATACTTCCTCTAACTTGCGTTACACCTCAAGTCTACAGGAACTTAGGTTAGAGGTTTCCGCCAGAGAAAGTATACTTGTTAAAACGTAAAATGCATCAATTTGTAGAAAAAAAAGTATACCTCGTTGTAGAGTCCATAGTAACTTTTAAGTAAGCCAAACAACAGTAGCTTCAAGAGCTTCGTCAAGATAAGTCATATCACTTGCACTCATCCGTAAAAATACTTCATGTTTCTTCACAACATCCACCCAAACTTTCATTGCACTAGGCCCAATACGAATATGATGAACAAGTGCATTTGGATTACTAGAAGACCAACGCCCTTCAACAACTACGTTCTCCTGTCCCCACCCAATCAACGCAACTTGCACTTGTTGGTGTTCACACTCTTTAGCAACATGGCAACAAAAATCAAACTGACAATTTAAGCTATGAGAACCAATAGTTTCGATATTGCAATAATATACTTAGTTTCGTGGATCAGTGTAGGTGATCATACCTCATTAGCTATTGGGGGAGGAACAATTGGTATAGGTGGTGATACCTCGTTAGCTGTTTGCTACTCAAAACTCTACAAAGTTCAACAACAAAAGGTATAAAAATATTACCCCAAATAGTCCATGATAAATGTAATGCATAAAACTATAAGATACTTGATTTTTGGTTAGCCCGTCAAATACAATCTGTATATTTTGAATTTGAGACTTGAGTTGAGCATTTTCATAACGTAGATGAGCTACTTGGCTACTCACATGCGAGAATATACCCAACCTTGTCTGTGTGACCCCTTCCCCAAATCCTCTTACACGGCCACGCTTCTCGGGATCAAGGACTTTGGAAATAGCATCTTCTTTCAGATTATTTGAAGATGATTTTTGTGTATGCCGTTCAACATTTTTGAATTTCTACTACAAATTGTATAACAAAAAAAAATGTAAATAGTTAAGGTAACTGTCTGATTCAGCATACAAGCAAACGAGGAGTCATGGCCTTACAATTGTTTTATACTATGGCAACTCAGGTTATCCTATGGACAACTAAAAACATCATAGCAGACTAAGAACATCATAAAAAAGCAGTGCAAGGTTAAATATAATAGATTCCATCGAGTCATTGAACTCACGAAAAAGTCTCAATTACAAAGACAGTGCCAAGCTTAAATATACTCAAGTATTTCTTAACAAAGTCACGGTTGGAAACATACTTAAGAGGGTATACACTAGAGATGCCTTCCTTCACACTATTGTTATTTGAGTCAATCCAGAAGTAATCATCTCCATTTTCATTCAAAATCTTACAATGGCTAGATTGCAGCACTGCGAACAAAATGTTGGCAGATTGAATCCAAGTGGTATTCAATACTCAAAGCCCTAGAAACTTTTGAACCAATTAGTTATCTACAAAACATGATAGAATTGTACTGGCATCACTACACAAAAACATAGAAAGACAAGCACAAAACCAGCTAAAATTCTGACCTCAGCATAGAATTCACATACATATCCTTCTCAAAAGCACGTTTCCAAAAATTAGCAAAATATCTACAAAGATGTTGCCACATAATCAACACAAACCACGATTATATATACTTGTAGACCAAAAATAAAAAAGATGACCGAAGCATGATGACCCGAAACTTCGCACGAGTTTTTATATAGTACACCAAAGCAAATAAACTAATAACATATATAAAAACTACGTAAGGTTGCCGCATTTTTTGGAGTTGTTCAAATTCGGCAATTGCAAGGAATATCATCAATCACTCACCCTATAAAAGAGAGCAAATGGAAAATATGTAGAAGAATCACCCTACTTTCTTGGAGACTCTTTAAGATAATCATTTTCTCAACCATGTTTTTCATCCCACTCTTCCTAAGCTCTTATTCGCCTTACATCACAAGGGCCTAGGCATACCCAGCCTATCATAGCATGCTTCCCAAAAGATTTGTAAAAGTAATTTGTAGACAACCAATAAATCAACTCTAAGCTCATTTTGCAAAAAAAAGTTGTAAAGCACACAGACGGTCTCTCTTAAACCCATTATGGCTTCTCTTCCCCACACCATTGAACTCGAGTATTAACCAATATTCTTTAGAAAGCCAATAAGACGCGGAAGAAACTCTAGAGGAAGAGGCCAAATGTATACGCAACTCTTGTGGAGCTCAAAATTCGTGCTGAGATGTGGAGCTCAATCTTTCTTTCTTTCTTTTTTTTTTTTTGCCAAGGAAAGCAAGTAGTGCCAACTTCACGTTTAGAGTTAGCTGATAACTGATAATGAATATAATTATATCATATTGAACTTATTTCATACTTTGTACGTGTTTCCTGTATAAAAAATGAAGATGATTTACTTAAAGTTGACAAGAAACACGACCGAAGACATGCAAGGACACATATAGGATAAAACACATTGCGTGTCTGCTATTTATCGAAGGCACGCAGGCTACATGGCGGGCACACTCATAGGAGATTTAAAAATTAGACTTTGGCCATAGCCACTAAATGAGATTTCTAGTTTAACAGAACAGCCAAAAGACAGAGGAACAGCTGATAACAATTAGAAGAGAAATCAACACCTGCAACCACAATCCATTATGCAATAATAAGTAAAAAAGAATGGTGAATGATAATTGTGCAAGGATTACGACAATACGTTGTGCAGTACGCAAACCAGTCTAAATCCTAATTTTCAAGTTCATAAGCAGCTTCTGCTACAACCAAGAGAACTACAACCTGAGTACATAAAGGACGAACAATTATACTTTAATAATAAGGAAAGGAGAAAATCAAGCACTGAAAATGGAACAAACACTAAAGGAGTCAACTCACCTGAACAAAAAAACCCCAAGCTTCATTGAAGTTCACGAGCACAAAGCATTCAAATCCTGACCATGTGTTCTTGAACAAAAACAACATAACACCGAAGAAAATCAATTTTTGCAATAAAACAAGCATTACCTATAAATAATATGGAGCATAAGTACCCATTAAACAACTTAGCAGTTTGCCAATTATTGATGCTGGATAGGGGGCTATTTACATGTAAGTCAATTTACATGAGAAATGGAAAATATGTAGAAGAATAACCCTACTTCCTTGGAGACTCTCTACGATAATCATTTTCTGGACCATGTTTTTATTCCACTCTTCCCAAGCCCTTATCCGCGCTACATCACAAGGGCCTAGGCATACTCAAGCCTATCATAGCATGCTTCACAAAAGAGTTGTAAAAATAATTTTTAGAGAAATAGTAAATTAACTCTGAGCTCATTTTGCAATAGAAGTTGTAAAGCACTCAGACGATCTCTCTTAAACTCATTATGGCTTCTTTTCCACACACCATTCAACTCGATTATTAACCAATATTCTTTAGAAAGCCAATAAGACGCGGAAAAAAGTCTAGAGAAAGAGGCCAAATGTAAACGCAAATCTTGTGGAGCTCAAAGTTCGTGCCTAGATGTGGAGCTCAATTTTTTTCTCTTGTTTTTTGCCAAGGAAAGCAAGTAGTGCCAACTTCATGTTTAGAGTTAGCTGATAACAAATAATGAATATAATTATATCATATTGAACTTATTTCATACTTTGTACATGTTTCCTGTATAACAAATAAAGATGATTTACTTAAAGTTGACAAGAAACACGATCGAAGACACGCGAGGACACATATTGGATACGACACATTGCGTGTCTGCTATTTATCGAAGACATGCGATGATTGTGCAAGGATGACAACAGTATATTGTGCAGTATGCAAACCACTCCAAATCCCGTTGTTCAAATTCATAAGCAGCTTCTGCCACAGCCAAAGCAACTATAACCTAAGTGTATAAAGGACAAGCAATTATTCTTTAAAAAAAGGAAAGGAGAAAATCACGCACTGAAAATGTAACAAACATTAAACGAGTTAACTCACCTGAACCAATAAACCCCATGCGTCATTGAAGTTCACGAGCACAAAGCTTTCAAATCCTGACCACCGTGTTCTTGAACAAAAACAACATAACCCTGAAGAAAATCAGTTTTTGCAGTAAAATAAGTCTTACCTGTAAATAATATGGAGTATAACTACACATTGAACAATTTAGCAGTTAACATTTATTGATACTGGATTGGGGGCTATTTACACATAAGTCAATTTACATAAGAAATGGAAAATATGTAGAAGAATCAACCTACTTCCCTGGAGACTCTTTACGACAATCATTTTCTGAACCATGTTTTCCATCCCACTCTTCCCGAACTCTTATCCGCGCTACATCACAAGGGCCTAGGCATACTCAACCTATCATAGCACTAGCGTATTTCCTGTGCCTATGGTACTCTGAACAAATGTATTGTGTAAACCATCGCAGAAAAAAAATCAATACGTTCCAACTCTACGATCGTAACCAAAAATCAAAACAAAAAAATGCAAATTTGAAGAAGACACATACACGTAAATGGAAACACAATGAGCAATGATGATGAAGCATAACATACCCGGGAAGAAGACAATAGCATGCATGTCCATCCCACAACTTCCATCCTAAACCATCACTGGAGTTCTTTCAAAACTTTTCATTAAAACCCTCTCTACTGACCTTAGGCTCTCACTTTGTCAATCTTCAATTTCCACGAGTCAGCTTTTTGCTTAAAGGTATTCATCCCCAATTCTCACGATCCTCTTATCTTCACCGAACCACTGAAACATATTCATGTACGATTTTTTTTAAAAAGAATGCAGGTGCGTAATTTTTTAGAAATAATTGTTCAAATCTCCTCGGCTATAAAAAAAATATGAGGATTGTAATATTTGCAATTTCTTTCCTCGCATTTTTTTTATAAGCAAACAAATATATTAATGAATGGGAAATACAAAAGGTTGGTAAGGAACCAACCAAAGCAACCAAACAAAGGAGATATGACAAAAGAAACAAAAACCCCGAGAAACACTATCTAAAAACAGCAAGGATGCTCCAAATGCACCAAAAAACATGGCTGCTAACAGGGTATCTTGTAGCCCCAAAAAAGAAAGCAAAAACACAATGTTGAATCCAAAAAACACCTCTTGCCCATTAAACCCAGCAGCAGTCGCAGAGAGGATAGAAGATGCATGGCAAATCCAAAGATAAACCAGCAGAAACCAGCAAGGTAGAAAATAGCAGCAACGCATCACACTTCAGAAACCTCCAAGAGAATATCTATGCGAAGAGAACTCAGCAAACACCAAAACCAACACCAGCGAGGGAGCAACCAGGACAGCACACTTGAAACAGCAGCAAGATACTTGACATAAACCAAGGCCAACATCAACCAAGACCAACGTCAACCAAGCACAAGCAACCCAAATAAGCCTACAGCAGCTGCAGGGAGACATATTTCAATGGAAATTAATTTGTGTAGTCTGGAAATTGAACAGCTGTAAAGACATCCATTACCCATTGGCTCTGATGTTAATTCTTTTTTTGCTCTTCTTTTATACTTCCATCCTTCTCTCGTTTCCTATCATCCCATTTGATAATCTGTGCACAGCTCTTGCCTTTCTCCACCCTTTTCCTTGTGCTTTGTTTCATATGGTTTTCCTGTTGGACCATCTGTCCATCCATTTTACCTTTATTTGCTCCAAATGATGCAAGTTTAAATGGATTTTTTATATAAATAAATAGAGCTTAATCTTCCATAAGCTTGACATATCTAATAATCAATCCCATTTAAAGAATATGAGGAAAAAACATAGAGCACGTAATTATAACCTTAACAATTCAATAAGTAATTAAATCCAAAAATTAACACATGTCAGAAACCATCTTATGAGCAATCTAATTGAGACTTATTTCACTTTCGGGAAACCAGACCAACTCTACATGTAGGATTGTGAAATCAAATTCACTACCAAAATTGGAATAACCTAACAATCACCCAATCAACAACTGAAACCTTCCAGAAAGTAGCCTATATTCAGTCAATGTAGACAGTCTTATTAAAAAAATGAAGATATGTTATTATAAAGATAGTTGAGAAGAAAGCATGATTGGCATAGTGCTAAATTAGAAGTGTTCTCAAATGATGGTGAAGATGTGTGTTCGTGCATAGATAAAAAAAAAAAAATACCCACAACCATATCTTTGTATACAGAAAAGAAACGACTGACCTTTCGGACGGCTAACAATGTTCGAACAACTGATCTTCTCACGAACACAAAGAAAAAGTAACTTTAAATCTAGTTGTCGTATTGGTCCACTTAAATGGATAATTCAACCCTTACCTTGATGAGTTTATGGTGGAAAACCTCGATGCCATAATCATATTCATGACTCAGTGGTGATTTCGAACGCTGATGCTATGATTATGGCATTAAGCCGCTAGTGATTGAGCAAGCCATAGGTTGTTCAATAGTAGCAAATAACTCCATTTCTACAAACGGAATTTCTACAAACAATGAATTTCTTTCCTTCTTATGTCGTTATTTCCTTGTTTGCTTTTTGGGTTCCTTCTCTTCCTACATATACATGCCCCCAAGCAAGTATTCTGCAATAACTACTAACTTAGATCAAACACTATTTACAAAATTCAAAACCAAAAAGCAAACACTATTTACAACAATTGGAAGATCAAAAAATCAAAAACACAAAAACAAACTGAAGGCTAGCAACAAGAAGAATGAAAACTTAACCTTAATGTGAGCAAGAAAGCTGGCAGCAATGCTCCCTGAGCTATTCTTGCTCACCAAGCTGGGAGGTTTTGGCTTATCAAATGGTAAAACTGTAACCAAAAAGGAAAAATGGAAAACTGAAGGCTACACAAATTGTACCACATTCGAAGTTTCGAGAAAGAAAAGAGGATGAAAGCTGTTTTATACGCGCTAGAATTCACCTTTAACTTAGAAGTCAAAAGGACAAAAGCTGTTCGCATATGTGGAACTGATATTCATCAATTCAAGGTAATACAAAAATGTGATCATCAACTCTATTACTTTAATCACTGATTTTCTTCAACTGATTCTTGTTATTTTATGCCATTCACATTTCCAGCATATGGTAATACAAAGATATGCCCCTCCACTTGCTTTTCTTCAACTGTTTTGGAAGTTCGAGTGTGCCGGTATCGTTGAAGAACTTCTATTCGCAGTCGAGTGAAATCTATGTAAATAAAACCCTTAAATTTCTATTTCTATATCTTTCTTTCCCTACATGAACATGCAGTAATTTTTTTTGAACTTTATTGTTTCTAATCGCTTCAGCAGTAAGAAACATATGTAAACCGTAACCAAAAGCAACTCTCAAATTATTGAACAAACACTAAGTATTGCAGATTCACAAATAAGGTTCGTACACACTAAATCCACCCTTAACTTGTCACCTAACACAAATAAGGTTTGCTACATATATGTCTTGCTCACACATTTTATCAAACATGTAAAATGCAACTTGGTAATGCAAATAAAATCGTTTCAAGTCTGGAAAACGGAACTCAACTTGGTAATCCAAGCTCAATTAAAAGAAGAAGGAACGGTCTATCCTTCTGATCTTTGCTGAGGAGACAATGAGTTCACCGTTAGATCGGGATAAGAAGAAGACGATGCTCAATAAACACCAGGAAAGCATCAAAACACCTGCAAAACAACAATTGAAATGATAAATTAAGTGGATTCGAGTAAAGATCAGGAGAAGAAGACAAAATACCAGGCTAAGAAATATTTGCTGAAACTGAAAACGAAATGCAGAAAAACGAAAACATTCATCCATACATGGGAGTGTAATTTGTGAGTACCGAGGGCGAACCTCCCCTCATGGAAGAAGAATGTTTGATATTTATATCCACGTAGTAATATTAGTGTACCCAGGTTTCACCCTTTCGGTTTGACTGGAGTTCTCCTGCCAGAAACCGACAATTTCCTTCCGGGCCTCTGTTTCTTCTTCATTTAATTCATCAAAAACTGATCAAGACGTCGCGCCTCAACTCCGCAACTCAGAGCTTCTGTTAGCGTATCTTAGTTGATGGTAATTGATTGTGATTTGATTTGATTCTAATTATGTAAATCTTAGATTGTAATTAGGTTGGTTGATTTATTTCCGTAATGAGGTTCTCTCCCTGTATATATTGAGGAACCATTGTACAGTTGAAAATATAATAGAAATTGATTCACTTTACATGGTATCAGAGCACTAACAGCTCTTCCGCTGCCGCCGTAGTCAGAGACTTCTCCGACTGGCCTTCTCCGACTACCTAGGGTTTACCCGGAGTCGTGACTTTTCCGGTATTCGCCATTACCGGTGTTCGCCATCGCCTGCAATTGTTTTTCAGTCGTTGTTCCAGACGACCAGAAGTTCGCCGACGACCAGAAGTTTGCCGACCAGACGCCGTCCGACTAGGCGCCGTGTCCTCTCTTTGGTTTGCTGATCGCCTATCATCTGACGCCGTCCGACTAGTCTCCTTCTCTCCGGTTTGCCGATCTTCTCGCCGTCCGACTAGTCTCCTTCTTTTGGTTTGCCGGCTGGGATCCTTGGTTTGCCGGCTGGGATCTCGTCTGATCGATCGTCGTGTCTGTTTGGGCCTCTTCATCTGATTGACGTGGATTGGTATTGGTCTGGGCCTGTCTGTTTGGGCCTCTTCATCTAATTGGTACCTCTTGCTCACTGTTTTTTTTGGTCAAGTTATCTCGGTTTTTTGGTTCGCGATTATTCTGTTGGAAATTATGTCTGAGGAAACAATTGATGCACCGAAAGTAGAGATGAATGAAGCATTAGGTACACAGTATACTCCTGGCCAGTTTATTAAGGTCTTGGATAGTGCCCCTGTGGATATTTGTCCAATTAAATTGGATGGAACAAATTATATGCTTTGGTCACGATCTTTTACATTGGCTATCGAGTCCAAAGGAGTGTCAGAGTTTATTGAGGGTCCTGTTCATCCACCTACAGATGCATTGGAACTTAAACGGTTTAAAGCCCAGCGATCTCTGGTTATGACATGGTTGTTCAATTCTATGAAACCTGATATCCGTAATCCATTTTTGTTACTTGAGAATCCATACAAAGTTTGGACAACTGTTTCTGGTATGTACTCTCAGCAGGGCAACGATGCTCAGTGTTTTGAATTGAGAAAGCGACTTCGTTCTATGGAGCAAAATAATCGCCCAGTTGCTACATATTATGCAGAGTTGTGTGGAGCATGGCAGGAATTTGATTTTTATCAGGGGTTTCAAGCTGCGTGTGAAGCTGATGCTGCTAAGTGGCTTAAACGGATTGATAAAGAGCGTGTTTATGACTTCCTGGCTGGCCTTGATAGGGAGTATGATCAGATTAGAGTGCATGTATTGGGCCGTGTTCCATTTCCTTCCCTGGCGGATGCATATGCTATTGGTCAGCAGGAGGAGAGTAGGTGAAGTGCTATGCTGACTCCACCTACTTCTGAGCGTTCTGCTTTAGCTGCTATACCTTATCCTAGTGTTGGGCAAGGATTCGGATCTCCACAGAGTGGAAAGGTACAGGTTGGAAATCATGGTGGATCTAGTGGAATGCGTAAATGTGATTATTGTGATGGGACCAATCACACCAGAGACACCTGTTGGAAACTACATGGGCGTCCTCCTCGTAACACAGGAGGTGGACGTCGTGGTGGTGGTGGTCGTGGCCGCGGTTATGGACACTCTCATGGCCAGGCTCACTTCACAGAGTCTGCAGCTGTTACTGTGACTGATCCAGGACCGATTATTGGGGTTCAGCCACGTGATGAGTCTCATGGGGGTCTTTCTCAGGGGGAGTTGCAGGCTATCAGGCGTCTTCTGTCAGCGAGGGCTGATTCTTCATCTATTGTAGCCCCTACTTCCACACTCTCTACACCAGCTCCTGCTTCATCATATTTTGCTAATTCAGGTATACTGTCCCGTGCTTTTACAGCTTCTTCTTCCACTCCTTGGATTATAGACTCTGGTGCTTCAGATCATATGACAGGTTGTTCCTCTGTTTTTGATTCCTACTTCCCTTGTTCTGGTAAGGATAAAGTTAGAATTGCAGATGGATCATTCTCTGCCATTTCAGGGAAAGGTTCTGTTCGTTATTCTCCCTCCATTTCCCTATCCTCTGTCCTACATATTCCAAATTTTGCCACTAATCTACTATCTGTTAGTAGTTTTACACGGTCTGCCAATTGCTCTATAACTTTCTTTCCTACTCATTGTGTATTTCAGGAACTGAAAACGGGGAAGGTGATTGGCAGTGGTAAAGCACATGGTGGCATCTACTATCTGGAGAATGCTCCTTGTCCTCAACCATCAGTATCATGTGGTCAAGCTTTACAAGCTGATACGGGTTCATCTATATCCTTATTGCACCAGTGGCATCGTAGATTCGGTCATCCCTCTTTCGGGATTTTAGAGAAACTTTTTCCTGCTTTAATTAAGACTTGTCCTAGGAGTCAATTTTTTTGTGAAGCATGTGAACTTGCTAAACATAAACGCTCATTCTATGCTCCTATTAATAAAAGAAGTGATTCTTCTTTCACGATTATTCATTCTGATGTTTGGGGTCCTTCCCCCGTTACTTCCTTGAAGGGTTATAGATGGTTTGTCACTTTTATTGATTGTCATTCTCGTGTTACTTGGGTGTATTTACTTAAGGCTAAAAACGAAGTTTTTTCGTGTTTCAAATCATTTCATAAAATGGTATACACCCAATTTGACACAAAAATTAAGATTCTCCGTAGTGACAACGGTACTGAATACATTGATAAAAGTTTTCGTGCATATCTTGATGAACATGGCATTCTTTTCCAAACAACATGCGTTGATACCCCATCCCAGAATGGTGTTGCCGAACAGAAAAATCGCCATCTGGCTGAGGTAGCACGCTCTCTTATGTTTACCATGAAAGTTCCTAAATATTTTTGGGGCGAGGCTATTTTAACTGCTGCATATCTCATTAATCGCATGCCATCGAGTGTGCTCCAGTTCCAAACACCCATTGAATGTTTGCCTACCACTTGTCACGCCACACCTATTCCTCCACGTGTTTTTGGCTGTGTATGTTTTGTTCATGCTCCTCATCCTTCTGGGGGGAAGCTTGGACATAAGGCACACAAATGTGTTTTTGTTGGGTATTCTCCTACCCAAAAAGGCTACAAATGCTATGAGCCCTGGTCTAGGAAGTTTTTTGTGTCAATGGATGTTACTTTTTGGGAGACAGAGTCTTTGTATATCCCTTCATCTCTTCAGGGGGAGAGTGTTAGTCCGGAAGAGATGAGAGACGAAGGGGGGGTGCTCCAATCTCTGGAGTCATCATGGTCTTTGTTACCTTCCTCTTTTCGTAGTGAGGGGGAGAATAAGGAAAAAGACAAATTGGTATCTGCTGAGAATGTTCAACCACATAGTGTTGATGGACGAGTAGATGAGAACATGCATAGATTGCCAAGAGAGTGGCCTACCACCTTGGCAACATATCAAAGGAAAGCCAAAGCTCCATGTGCTCCACCACCTTGCCAATCAGCAGAACCTACTTCGGTTCCAGAATCATCTTCAGTTTCAGATTCGTCACCTAACTCATCTGGTAATGAATTTTCTCCTGGTGAATTGCATCATTTTGATTCTGTTAGTGCAACTAACTCCGTTGAGTTTGATGACCGTCCTATTGCTATTCGAAAAGGTGTCAGATCATGTACTCAGCATCCAATTTCACATTATGTCTCTTATAATCATTTATCTCCTTCGTACCGTGCCTTTGTTGCTTCTCTTTCTACTATAACTGTCCCACAGAATTGGAGGGATGCACTTGTGATACCTGAGTGGAAAGGGGCTATGATGGAGGAGATGAAAGCTTTAGCAAAGAATGGCACCTGGGAACTTATAAAGCTCCCGGAAGGGAAGAAACCTGTAGGCTGTAAGTGGCTTTTTACTGTTAAGCATAATGCTGATGGTTCAGTTGAGAGATATAAAGCGAGATTGGTGGCCAGGGGTTTTACGCAAACATATGGCATTGATTATGAGGAGACATTCGCACCAGTTGCAAAGATGAATTCGGTGCGTACATTACTTTCATGTGCTGCAATCTTAAATTGGCCACTTCAGCAGTTTGATGTGAAGAATGCGTTTCTTCATGGCGATTTGGAGGAGGAAGTGTATATGGAGGTTCCTCCAGGTTTTTCTTCCCCAACTAGTGCAGGGAAAGTGTGTAGGTTAAAAAAGGCTCTTTATGGTTTGAAGCAGTCGCCTCGAGCCTGGTTTGGCAGATTTTCAAAGGCTATGGTGAGCTTTGGGTACAGGCAGAGCCATGCAGATCACACGATGTTCATAAAGAGAGGTACTGATAAGATTGCCATCCTTATTGTCTATGTTGATGATATAATAATGACAGGCAATGATGTGGAAGAGATCCAGATCCTTAAATCTCGTTTAGCTCAAGAATTCGAGATCAAGGATCTAGGATCAATGCGGTACTTCCTTGGCATGGAAGTGGCACGGTCTGATAGAGGGATTTTTATCTCCCAACGGAAATACATTCTTGATCTATTAGAGGAAACAGGTATGTTAGGTTGCAAGCCTGCAGATTCACCTATTGAGGTGAATCATCACCTGAAAGGAGATATGGGAGAGCGTACTGATAGAGAGAGGTACCAGCGACTTGTGGGTAGACTGATCTACCTAGCTCACACTAGGCCAGATGTTTCCTATGCAGTGGGGGTTGTTAGTCAGTTTATGCATGATCCTTGCATTGCCCATCTTGATGCGGTTTACCGCATCCTGAGGTATCTCAAGTCAACTCCTGGAAAAGGTATCCTGTTCTCTAATCATGGTCATTTGCGTTTGGAAGCATTCACTGATGCTGACTGGGCTGGGTCTGTGGATGATAGACGATCAACTTCGGGCTATTGTACTTTTCTTGGAGGAAATTTGATTACATGGCGAAGTAAAAAACAATCTGTGGTTGCTAGGTCCAGTGCAGAAGCTGAATACAGAGCCATGGCTCATGGTGTTTGTGAGCTTCTTTGGCTCCAAACTTTGCTGCGTGATTTGGGTTTTAGCAATGGTGGTCCAATGAAACTCTACTGTGATAATAAAGCTGCCATAAACATTGCTCATAATCCTGTCCAACACGATAGAACGAAGCATATAGAGATTGACAGGCACTTCATTAAGGAGAAACTCAATGAGGGTTCAATATGTATGCCTTTTGTGCGATCTGGAGATCAACTGGCTGATATTTTCACAAAAGGACTTGGCAGCAAGAGTTTCCACACTAATGCATCCAAGTTGGGCTTGATGAATATCTTCGCACCAACTTGAGGGGGAGTGTTAGCGTATCTTAGTTGATGGTAATTGATTGTGATTTGATTTGATTCTAATTATGTAAATCTTAGATTGTAATTAGGTTGGTTGATTTATTTCCGTAATGAGGTTCTCTCCCTGTATATATTGAGGAACCATTGTACAGTTGAAAATATAATAGAAATTGATTCACTTTACAGCTTCTTTAACTCGCCAACCATGGCCGCATCATCTCCGGAGATTGTGGTACTGTCGATTACAGAGGAAGAGACGCGTTTCTGGAGCTCCATGGCGAAACAGGAATGATAAGAGAGGACAGGGATGTAATCTAGAAAGATGAGGGAGAAGAGAGGGGGAGAGAGGGGGGGCGGAGAGGAGGGAACCGTGTAATCAAAATTTGCACACACACACAGAGCTCAAGACACTCACACAACCCAAGCCAGCAGAACCAGCTCTTCAAATTAAACCCAGCCCTTAGATCAAAATGATCCTGAACGTTGTTGTAAAAATATAGTATAACCTCAGCCGTTAGATTAAATAGATTTAGACTGTTGGATCAAAATATATGGAGCCCATAGCGTTGTGAAATGTATTATAGATGCTTCACAAAAGATATGTAAAAATAATTTGTAGAGAAACAGTAAATTAACTCTGAGCTCCTTATGCAATAAAAGTTCTGAAGCACTCAAGCGGTTCTCTTAAATTCATTATGGCTCCTCCTCCCCCCACACCATTGAACTCGACTATCGACCAATATTCTATAGAAAGCCAATAAGACGCGGAAAGAAGTCTAGAGTAAGAGGCCGAATATAAACGCAAGACCCTTGTGGAGCTTAAAGTTCGTGCTTACATGTAGAGCTCAATCTCTTCTTCTTTTTTGGCAAGAAGAGCAAGTAGTGTCAATTTCATGTTTAGATTTATCTGACAACTAATAATGAATATAATTCTATCATATTGAACTTATTTTATACTTTGCACGTGTTTCCTGTATAACAATTGAAAATCATTTACTTAAAGTTGATTAACAAGAAACACGATCGAAGACAAGCGAGGACACATATAGGATACGACACAGTGCGTGTCTGCACATCAAACAATTTAGCAGTTTGCCAGTTATTGATACTGAATGGGGGCTATTTACACATAAGTCAATTTACATGAGAAATGAAAATTATGTAGAAGAATCAACCTACTTCTTTCCTACTTCCCTGGAAACTCTCTAGGATAATTATGTTCCGACCATTTTTTCAATCCTACTCTTCCCAAGCTCACTTATCCGCGCTAAATCACAAGGGCCTAGGCATACTCAGCCTATCATAACATGCATCACAAAAGATTTGTAAAAACAATTTGCAGAGAAACAGTAAATTAAATCGGAGCTCATTATGCAATAAAAGATGTAAAGCAATCAGACAATCTCTTTTAAACTCATTATGGCATCTCTTCCCCACACCATTGGACTCAAGTATCGACCAATATTCTTTAGAAAGCCAATAAGACCCGGAACAAAGTCTAGAGGAACAAGCTGGATGTAATCGCAAGACTCTCGTGGAGCTTCAAGTCCGTGCTTAGACGTACAGCTCAATCTTTCTTTCTTTTATTTGCCAAGGAAAGCAAGTGGTGCCAATTTCATATTTAGATTTAGCTGATAACTCATAATGAATATAATACTATCATATTGAACTTATTTCCTACTTTGTACGTGTTTCCTGTAGAACAATTGAAGATAATTTACTTAAAGTTGATTAACAAGAAACACGATCGAAGGCACAAGAGGACACATATACGATACGACACAATGTGTGTCTGCTATTTATCAAAGCCACGCAGGCTACATGGCAGGGACACTCATAGAAGATAAAAAATTAGACTTTGGCCATAGCCACTAAATGAAATTTCTCAGTCAACAGAACATTCAAAAGACAGAGGAACACCTGATAACTATGAGAAGAAAAATCCAAACATGCAACCACAATCCATTATGCAATAATAAATAAAAAAGAATGGTGAACGATGATTGTGCAATGATTACAATAGTAGATTGTGCAGTATGCAAACCAGTCCAAATTCCGATGTTCGAATTCATAAGCAGCTTCTGCCACAGCCAAGGCAACTATAACCTGACTACATAAAAAACAAGCAATTATTCTCTACAAAAAGGAAAGAAGAAAATCACGAACTGAAAATAGAACAAACACTAAAAGAGTCAACTCACCTGAACCAATAAACCCCATGATTCATTAAAGTTCCCAAGCACAAAACTTTCAAATCCTGACCACCGTGTTCGTGAACAAAAACAACATAACACTGAAGAAAAAAAATCAATTTTTGCAGTAAAACAAGTCTCACCTATAAATAATATGGAAAATAAATACAAATTAAACAATTTGGCAATTTGCAGTTTTTGATACTGGATAGGGGGCTATTTACACATAAGTCAATTTACATGAGAAATAGAAAATATGTAGAAGAATCAACCTACTTCCCTGGAGGCTCTTTAGGATAACCATTTTCTTAACCACGTTTTCCCTCCCGATCTTCCCAAGCTCTTGTCCGCGCTACATCACAAGTGCCTAGGCATACTCAGCCTATCATAGCAAGCTTCACAAAAGATTCCTAAAAATAATTCGTAGAGAAACAATAAACTAATTCTGAGCTCATTATGCAATAAAAGTTGTAAAGCACTCAACCGGTCTCTCTTAAACTCATTACGGCTTCTCTTCCCCACACCATTGAACTCGACTCTCGACCAATATTCTTTAGAAAGCCAATAAGACGCGGATGAAAGTCTAGAGGAAGAGGCCGAATGTAAACGCAAGACTCTTGTGGAGCTCAAAGTTCGTGCTTAAATGTAGAGCTCAATCTTTCTTTCTGTTTTTTTGCAAAGGAAAACACGTAGTGCCAATTTCATGTTTAGATTTAGCTGATAACTAATAATGAATACAATTCTATCATATCAAACCTATTTTCATACTTTGTATGTGTTTCCTGTATAACAATTGAAGAGGATTTACTTAAAGCTGATTGACAAGAAACACGATCGAAGACACGCGAGGACACATATAGGATACGACACATTGCGTGTCTGCAACCACAATCCATTATCCAATAATAAATAAAAAATAAGATTGAACAATGATTGTGCAAGGATTACAATAGTAGATTGTGCATAATGCAAACCAGTCCAAATCCCGATATTCAAATTCATAAGCAACTTTTGCCACAGCCAAGGCAACTATAACTTGAGTGCATGAAGGACGAACAATTATTCTTTAAAAAAAGGAAAGGAGAAAATCACGCACTGAAAATAGAACAAACACTAAAGGAGTCAACTCGCCTGAACCAATAAACTCCACGCTTCATTGAAGTTCACGAGCACAAAGCTTTCAAATCCTAACGACCTTGTTCTTGAACAAAAACAACATAACACTTAAGAAAATAATTTTTGCAGTATAACAAGCCTTACCTATAAATAATATGGAGCAGCTCCACTACAAAAGACATCAAGGAAACCTTTAAAATCAGAAGCAGAATAAGAGCTAGCATGTCATTTTTCTAATACCATAGAGACATCTCGTTATATTACAAAGTGAATAAAGCTTCAAATCACATTTGATCTTAACCCAAACAACTCCTCTTGTTCTAATCAGATCACATATATCATACGGATTTATGTCATTACCTTTAAAAACTCCTTCATTTCTTGCAGTCCAAGAGCCCATACGATAGCAAAGAAACATGATTCCCCGTGCACTTTCCTACCCCATACATTGTTCCTTTTTAGAAGGAAAAGTGGTTCATAATTCAATTTTTTTCGTTTGCTAGTTTACTTCTATATTAGTAAACAAAATACAGTTTTTGCCCACACAAAGTGTAGGACGATCATATTCTAACAATTTGAAATTACTTTGACCTCTTCAACATTTTCCCAACATGTACATATAATGTCCTGAGTGTGTAACGACGAGTCAAATATTAGATGTAACAAAACAAAGTTTATGCTTACTAAATATTATCACTATCTTTATTTGTTAATCTTTTTTGCACAATTTTACTATCTCACAAAAAATTAGCCATATTATAGGAGAATTTATACAACTCTAGACCCTACCCAACCCATCAAAACGCCCATTAACATGCCTCCATCGATTTCCAACATATCTCTATAAATCTCCTAAATGTGACTTAATGAGTCACCAACAGTTAATGAAGGCATCAACTACCTATCATATGAATCGAACCTACAATTACTCCACCTAAGTGCAGCCGCACAACCCTTAGACCAAATACTCTGGTGTCTCAAAAAGTTGTCCTTCCAATAGTTACTGAACAATATTACCATGAACTTATATTTTTACCCTTTTTCTTTTACAAAATTAGCAGCAATAAAATGAGACGACAATGGTGTATCCTTAATACCCAAGGATAAATTTTTTCAAGTAAACTATAGGAGGCGCAATGACGAGATTGACTTATAAATTCAAACTTTCAAAACGGACTAGCAATAGGGAACAGAGGGAGTATACCCAATTGCAGTCCTGATGCAGAGTGTAGATAACATTCACATGCTAAACTAAAACTAAAATTTGACTTACTTTTTGGAGTTCGGTATGAGGTCAAAAAAAAGAAAAACGGACAAACATTGAATCGAACAATTGTGCACCTCGGACCAGAGAACCAACCCTGGAGATCACTCGCAACACAATGCACCTTGAACCAAAGAATGAATTGGTAGAAGCAGTGTAATCCCTCCATCCCATAAACGGCGCGCTTTGATTTCTTCTTTGCCAACAGAATGAGGAAGCTATGAACCCCCTTTTCATTCTTCAGCCCTCTATTCCATCTCGCTCGCTGATCTTTTCGACCGTATTCTTGACCACGATCGAATCCCGCCCGCATTCGGGATAGACGGTAATAAGAACCAGTGCTCTGATCTATGACCACCCTGATCTAGGTTTTGAGCTAATGACCTCTATTCGATCTCAGAAGCAGATATTGAAGCTCCAAGCTCCGAAGAACCAGTGGTCAACCTCGGAGCTAGGAAGAAGGTCAAGTACGAACCATCTTTTGCGTCTCAAGCCCTTTCGAGAAGAATCCCAAAGCAAGTGGGAAGAAGGAGTCAAGTCAGCCAAAGGGAAAAGAGAAAAGCGGACTCTGGTTCTACTCAGCCAGAGGGTGTAGCAAGTTCAATGCAGCTTCTCCGGATGGAGGTTATTCCCCGCTAGAATGGGATTAGTCGGTGCCAGGAAAGAATCAAGAGTAAGCGAACTCACTTTACTTTTTTACTTTGATTCTTTTCTTCAAATTGCACGATTAACTCTTTTGTGCCTGTTAACAGCTTCAACCAAGAAACAATCTAGTGGAAAAGAGCCGCGTTCAAACTGGACTGAAGGGAGGAGGAATTTGAGACTCCGATCATCCTGGCGATTCATTACTGGCTAGGGGTTTCGAATCAAAACATTCAGTAAGGAAACATAAGTTAGTAGATCGATGGTAGGAGAAATAGGATAAATATAGAACATCGAACAAACCTGCAACTTCATTGCAACTTGATTAAAGCCCTAGAAACGAAGAGAGGAAAAGGAGGCCATCTGGTGTGTAACAATAGAGAAGGAACGAAGAGAGAAGGGGTGAGGGGTTAAAAGGGTTGCCGGATGCGAATGGTGGACAGAGGAGAGAGGGAGGAGTAGATTGGACAACCAGGAGACGAAGAGAGGAAAGGAGGCCGTCTGGGCAACTAAATTAAGAACCAGAACAGGGAACCAAACAAAATGGGAACCAAAACATGAAGGCATTTATTTAAATACTAAATATACTTGGCAACATGAAGACATTTATTTAACAAAAAGACAACTAAGGATGCTTCATTTGCCAACATTAGTTTCAGAAACCGGAATAGGGAACCAAACAAAATGATAAAATAGTATCAATTTACAAACCAGAACTCGAAAATGGAGTGAGGATGAGGTTACATCCTCGCAGCGCAGTAGAGCCCGCAGCAGTAGCAGAGCCCGTAGCAGTAGCTGCTGCAATGCATGCAGCTCAGAAAAGCGCGATGCAATGCACACAGAAGAAGAACAAATTGGCAATAATTTAAGAGCGTTATGAAACCGCGTCGCATGCAGCACAGCCCATAGCAGCAGCAGCTGCAATGCACGCAGAACAAGAACAAACTGAACAATGATTGAGGAGCGTTATGAAACTGCATAGAACGCAGCAACTACATAGCACGCAACTCAGCAGAGCCCGCAGCAGCAGCAGCAGCTGCAATGCCCTCAGCTCAGCAGAGCACACAGCTGCAATGCACGCAGCTCAGAATGTAATTGTCTTATAGCTGCTGCTACTGCTGCGTTTTATGCCTGAGATTGGTTATGAACACGACAAAGTTTTATGCCTGAGATTGATTTGACCTACTCTGCTGATATTGTCCTCAAATATCATTATGAGGAACATATTTGAATTGTCTGCCCAAGCGGTTCGTGTAACCAAACAACAACAACATGAAGACTAGATCATGAATCAATTCAAACAAACTAGAGGGGCTATGCCGCCACCTCCTCAAAGCAGTTCCAAGGGGTTATGCCACCGCCTCATGATATTGAACAAGTAAAAAATGCATACCATAATAAATCAAACAAACTAGAGGGGCTATGCCGCCACCTCCTCAAAACAGTTCCGAGAGATTATGCCACCATCTCGTTATATCAACCAAGCAAAAACATAGACAATTATACTTCCTCTAGCTTGTGTTACACCTCAAGTCTGTAGGAACTTAGATAAGAGGTTTCCGCTAGAGAAAGTATACTTGTTAAAATGTAAAATGCATCAATTTTGTAGAAAAGAAAGTATACCCTTTTGTAGAGTCCATAGTAACTTTTTCAGCAGGCCAAACAACAATAGTTCCAAGAGCCTCGTCAAGATAAGTCATATGACTTGCACTCCTCCATAAAAATACTTCATGCTTCTTTACAACATCCACCCAAACTCTCGTTGCATTAGACCCAATACGAATATGATGAACAAATGCATTTGGATCACTAGAAGACCAACGCATTTCAACAACTACGTTTTCTTGTCCCCACCCAATCAAACCAACTTGCACTTGTTGGTGTTCACACTCTTTAGAAATAAGGCGACAAAAAACAAACCGACAATTCAAGCTGTTAGAAAGAATACTTTTGATATTGCAATAATATACTTAGTTTCGTGGATCGGTGTAGGTGATAATACTTCATTAGCTATTGGGGGAGGAACAATTGGTGTAGGTGGTGGTACCTCGTGAGCTATCTGCTGCTCCCAACTCTACAAAGTTCAACAATAAAAGGTATAAAAATATTATCCAAAATAGCCCACGATAAATGTCAATGCATAAAACTATAGGACACTTACTTGGTTTTCGGTTAGCCCGTCAACACAATCTGTATATTTTGAATTTGAGACTTGAGTTGAGCATTTTTATCACGTAGATGAGCTACTTGGCTACTCACATGCGAGAATATACCCAACCTTGTTTGTGTGACCCCTTCCCCAAATCCTCTTGCACGGCCACGCTTCTCGGGACCAAGGACTTTGGAAATAGCATCTTCTTTCAGATTACTTGAAGATGATTTTGGTGTATGCCGTTCAACATTTTTGAATTTCTACTACAAATTGTATAACAAAAAAAAATGTAAATAGTTAAGGTAACTGTCTGATTCAGCATACAAGCAAATGAGGAGTCATGGCCTTACAATTGTTTTATACTATGGCAACTCAGGTTATCCTATGGACAACTAAAAACATCATAGCAGACTAAAAAAAATCATAAAAAAGCAGTGCAAGGTTAAATATAATAGATTCCATCCATTCATTGAACTCACGAAAAAATCTCAATTACAAAGACAGTGCCAAGCTTAAATGTACTCAAGTATTACTTAACAAAGTCACGGTTGGAAACATACTTAAGAGGGTATACACTAGAGATGCCTTCCTTCACACTATTATTATTTGAGTCAATCCAGTAGTAATCATCTCCATTTTCATTCAAAATCTTACAATGGCTAGATTGCAGCACTGTGAACAAAATGTTAGCAGATTGAATCCAAGTGGTATTCAATACTCAAAGTCGTAGAAACTTTTGAACCAATTAGCTATCTACAAAACATGATAGAGTTTTACTGGCATCACTACACAAAAACATGGAAAGACAAGCATAAAACCAACTAAAATTCTGACCTCCGCATGGAATTCACATACATATCCTTCTCAAAAGTATGTTTTCAAAAATTAGCAAAATATCTACAGAGATGTTGCCACATAATCAACACAGACCACGATTATATATACTTATGGACCAAAAACAAAAAAGATGACTGGAGCATGATGGCCCAAACTTCGCACAAGTTCTTTATATAGTACACCAAAGCAAAGAAACCAACAACATACATATAAACTACGTAAGGTTGCTGCATTTTTTGGAGTTGTTCAAATTCGGCAATTGCAAGGAATTCCTCATTTTTCCTAGTCTTATTTTTATTAGTAAAATCACTAAATCCTTCAATTGCTCAATTACTTTTTTCCCTGATTGTTGTTTTTTCATGATCTCATGATGGGGAGGAAGGTTGGTGGTGGAACTGAGCATGGTGTTCTATACTACTTTGATGATGACAACTCCCAGGCTCAGTTTCTCTTTAGTCCTTTGTTCACCCTACAGTCATCCGTATGGACACAACCTAAACAATATGATCCCATCTTGTGGTCAAGTTGAGGTTCTCCCTTGTGAAGTGTGAGTTCAGTAAACATCACCTAGTCTCCTTTCCCCCTAGGTCAGAAAGTCGTGTCCTTTTCATTTATTTCATTCTAATATTTAGAGTCACATGTGTTTTTCATCATGCTTTGATTTTCAATATTCTATTTTTTGTGGATGATTACTCTCGCGTCACTTATGACTATCCATTTTTATATCATTTTGTATGGGAAAAAAATAAAATGTTCTCATTTGTATTTTTTCGTTCTGATAATGCTCATGAGTATTTTTGTGATGCTTTATCCAAATATTTTGACCACCATGGTACTATTCATCAACTCTCTTGTGCTTGGACTCCCAACAAAATGAAGTTGTTGAATGCAAGTTGCAACACTTGTTAGAGGTCACACGAGCTTTATTATTTCAAATGCAAGTGATCGATGTTGTTCGTACTGTTGGTTACCTTGACAACTGAATGCCCTCTATAGTCTTTCGGGGTGAGATACCTTAATTGTTCCTTTTCATTACTAACCTCTTCATTCCTTACCCATTAAGGTATTTGGCCGCACATGTTATGTCTATGCTCTTAATTTGAGACGGACAAACTTCATCAACGGTCAATCAAATGCGTGTTTTTGAGTATTCTCACACCCAAGAATGGTACAAATGTTATTTTTCTTCTTTTTGTCGTCACTTTGTCTGTGCTAATGTCACATTCAACGAGTCTTTACCTTTTTCATGTGCACATATTGATTTATCTCACTCTATGATCACTTCAGTTCCCTCAACCCCACTACCTTTGTATCATTCTATCTCATGCTACCATTGCAAGTGTATGCTCATCAATCTAAAGAGACACCAACTCCGCCTAAGCCTGTTGCTCCATCTTCTTCTCCATTGTCAGATCCACCTGCTCCGTCTTTTTCTCCGTCGCTAGATCCACCTACTTATCCTAACTTTCTTCATCTTTCCCTTTGAAAAGGTACTCGTACTTCTCATCCAATTGTTGAATATGTTTCCTATGATCACTTGTCTCCCTCGCTTCGTGTCTTTCTACTTCTGTTTCATTTGTTTTGTTCCTAACATTGTTGTTCAAGACAATTTGTCCATTTCAAAGTGGCAGATGACTATAGAAGATGAGATGTTTTCTCTTCATCATAATGGTCGTTGGGAGTTGGTTACTCTTCCACATGGTAAAATAACAATCGAGTGTCGCTAGGTCTTTATGGTAAAATAACATATGGATGGGTCCGTTGAGCGGTACAAAGCATGCCTTGTTGCCAAGTGCTCATTATTTTAGCAAAAGTTCCTACGGCTCTACTCAAACTTATGGTGTTGACTATACTCAACCCTTTTCCCCAGTTGCTAAGATTGATTCTGTTTAGCTCCTTATCTCTCTTGCTGCCAATCTTGGTGGCCCTTATTTCAGCTCAATGTCAAGAATGTCTTTTTACATGGTGACGTTACCGACGAGGTGTATATAGAGCAACCACATGGGTATGTTGCCAGGGGAAGCAATATTTTCTGGTGCAAAGAAATATTCTACAACGTGTTTTTTGCAGATTCCAAAGCGGTTTTAGCTCTTATTATGGCAAGTGCATAGTGTTCTCCAGCTAATTTCAATTTTTTAAAACTTGACTCTGGTATTGCGGTTTAGTTGCGTTTATCGCCCCTGGAGGCTCCATTTGGAGGTTTTGAGCATTCCTAGTGTCCCGAGGGGCAGTTTGTCAGTGATATCTTTCTTCGAGGCGAGTAAAGCAAGACGGTGGAGATGTTCCATGATCCTGTAGAACAAAACTGAACCTTTCC
This sequence comes from Arctostaphylos glauca, assembly GCA_019985065.2. Classification (NCBI taxonomy): domain Eukaryota; kingdom Viridiplantae; phylum Streptophyta; class Magnoliopsida; order Ericales; family Ericaceae; genus Arctostaphylos; species Arctostaphylos glauca. The sequence continues at coordinate 11,794,148 of JAHSPW020000010.1, read as the reverse complement.
ATGTAAGATACCCAGCCAGAATGTCGAGAGTTCAGCTTCTTTTGTGCTTTGAGAAACCGTAAAGCTTCATGATCTGAGTAGAGAACAAACTCCACACCAACGAGATATTCTTCCCAATGTCGCAAAACTTGCACAATTGCATACAATTCCTTGTCATAAGTCGAGTACTTCTTCTTGGCATCACTTAGTTTCTCGCTGAAATAAGCAATCGGCCTTCCTTCTTGCATTAGGACAGCACCTATACCCACATTTGATGCATCACATTCAACTTGAAAAGTTTTTGAAAAGCTGGGCAGCGCTAGCACAGGAGCTTCCACAAGCCTTGCCTTCAAAAGCTGAAAACTCTTTTCGGCCTCATTAGTCCACCGAAACTCTTTGCTCTTCAAGACATCCATCATAGGAGCAACAAGAGTGCTGAAATGTTTGATGAACCGTCGATAAAAAGAAGCCAAACCATGAAAGCTTCGCACTTCGGTAAAACTTTTAGGAGTTGGCCAGTCAAGAACCGCCTTCACCTTTTCCTCATCCATTTGCATGCCTTCTGCACTCACAACATAGCCTAGAAACACAACCCGATCAGTCATAAAAGAGCACTTCTTAAGATTAATGTACAGCTGGTTGTCATGCAGGACTTTGAACACATTTGTTAAATGCTCAAGGTGCTGAACTTTATCTTGACTATACACCAAGATGTCGTCAAAGTATACGACAATGTACTTCCCCATGAACTCCTTCAAAACTTGAGTCATCAGTCTCATAAAAGTGCTTGGGGCATTAGAAAGCCCAAATGGCATAACAAGCCATTCATACAAGCCATTCTTTGTTTTAAAGGCTGTTTTCCATTCTTCTCCCAATCTAACTCGAATTTGATGGTATCCACTTCGAAGGTCAATCTTAGAAAACACCTTTGAACCACAAAGCATATCAAACATGTCATCAAGACGGGGTATTGGGAACCGGTACTTGACAGTTATCTTGTTCATAGCCCTACTATCGATACACATCCTCCAAGTTCCATCTTTCTTTGGAGTTATGAGGGCTGGGACAGAACAAGGACTTAGTGATTCTCTAATCAGTCCTTTTTTCAGCAATTCATCAACTTGGCTTTCTAATTCAGCATGTTCATTAGGTGACATCCTATAGTGAGGCAAGTTAGGAAGGATTGCACCTGGAATGAAATTGATTTGATGCTGAATGTCACGAAGAGGTGGCAAACCAACGGGTAATTCATCTGGAATGAGGGCTTTGAATCTGTGGAGTAACTCTGAAACTTCTTCAGGAACATCTCTGACATCTTCCTTAGCTTCCCCTACAGCTACCAAAGCATAAGCCACTTTCTCTTCGCTGAGAACTTGCTCAAAAGCCCTGTGGGACAGCAAGTTGACTTGGCTTTGTGATGCCACGCTTGTGGGGATATCTTTCAAAGGGTTCAATACAAATGTTACCCCACTTTTCTTAAGTGTGTATGTGTTCTTCTTCCCATCATGTTGAGCGCATCGATCATATTGCCATGGTCTTCCAAGAAGTAAATGACAAGCATCCATGGGAAGGACGTCAAAATAGAGTTTATCTTCATACTTTCCAATAGAGAATTTCACCTGGCATCTTTGTGTCACCAAAACCTCTCCTCCTTTCTTGAACCATGACACTTTGTAGGGCAACCATCTTTCCCTCCTTGCCCTTCTCGTCTTTCGAATTTTCAGCCTTCCGATAAGCTCTCTTAAAGCATAGCAATCAACGTCCATCACAATTAACCCCCTCCAATTGGGGGCCTAACTGCAAATTTGTTTACGTTTGAGACTCAGTGGGGTATTTGTAGTTTTTGTGGTCCACAGACACGTGGAAACTCATTATTGGACCTTCACCAAGGATACCATAGTAATTACCTAGTGGGAGACAGTGATGGGACATCAGCATTATACATCCAACGGTACAATGACCGTCGGATTAACCTTAAGTTTGAATCTCACCCACACATTCAAATTAAAGTTGTGAGGGCCCCACAGACTCCGGCGGGCGCACGCCACGGTAATATTAACACGTGGCGTGCATAGTCCCAGGAGGGTCTGAGACAAATAAATGGGACTCCATACTCCAGCAAACCATATTTTTCTTTTGTTCGGGACTGGAGACCCTCATCTGGAGTCACTTACGTCACTTCTCTCTCTAGATGACGTCATGCATTCTGGGTTATATGCCTTAGCAAGATCTTCAGTTGGGAGATTCAAAAATGAAACCAGATTTTCGGACACATAATTACCTGCACTTCCCGAGTCCATGACAAAGCTACATTCAGATCCTCGAATAACTCCGTATGTCTCAAAAATTCTGGTGCGCTGTTTTAGGACCGATTCATCGAGTCAATCCCAATTATCAACCTTTCGTTTATTTGGGTTCACAGTTGGGTTTGATGGGTGAAATTGGGGGACGTTGCGAGCAGTTAACAATTTCAACTCTTTCGAATCATCATCCTCTTCTAGATATTCGTCAGAGATAGGAGGTTTAAAACACTCAACTTTTGTCATTATGTCATTCTTACTGCATCCTTGATCATCCCAGACATTGTCAATATCTTCTTTTGTAACCATGACATGCCGAATCGGGAGACATTTAGTATTGAAACTAGGAATGCATACCTCTTTCTCAAAGATCCCTCCTGATACAGAAACAATGTTCGTTGGTTTGTGAGAATTATTGATGGAACCATTCTTCTTTGGAACAATCAAGAGCCCATCTTCGGTATATTCATCGTAGATTGGCGGCTTACTCCAATCCACAATTGGATCTGGAATAATTTTTGTTGTAAAGGGCCATTCAAGAGTAACATCGTCCACTTTGAAACCATCCTTGTCCTTCCCATCATGTGGATTCTGAAATGATCATTGTTGGTCTTGTTGTTGATGTTGAAACACTCCAGCCATGACAACCAGACTGACGGCGGATTTTTTGAGACGAGAAGGAAGTAAAGTAAAAAGGGATAGTTAATCAGGAAACGAGCCTAAGCTCTGATACCAATTTCATGCAGGCCGTAGACCTGCGAGCGGGATAGTCCCGGGATGCCACTCGACCGGGGGTAGCGGATGCCACTCGACGCTACTAATTGCGGAAGCCACTCGACGCGACCAAGCCACTCGCTTGATTATAGGAGGAATCACTCACTCCAAGCAAGAAACTCTTGCATATATTTTTATAAACTCCAACTCTCCTTTTTCATTTCCATTAGATCAACTATAAATAGGCATTACATAAGATGACTCTTCAAAACTAATATTTAATGCTAGAAATGATGCAGGAGCATAAAGATCCCGGCTGAATCGAAGAGCCTCTAATCATGCATTTAATTTCTGGTCAAAGCATCCTATAATCAGTCATTAATATGGCACACATATGCATGTAGTTAGTTGCATAAACACATTGTTTCTAGGTTCATATTAATTATTGTTCATGCATGTAGTCCAAGGGTTGTCTAGTTATTTGAAGAGTCATGTTGGAAATTGTCTAGCATTAAATATTAGTTTTGAAGAGTCATCTTATGTAAAGCCTATTTATAGTTGATCTAATGGAAATGAAAAAGGGGAGTTGGAGTTTATAAAAATATATGCAAGAGTTTCTTGCTTGGAGTGAGTGATTCCTCCTATAATCAAGCGAGTGGCTTGGTCGCGTCGAGTGGCTTCCGCGATTAGTACCGTCGAGTGGCATCCGCTACCCCCGGTCGAGTGGCATCCGCTACCCCCGGTCGAGTGGCATCCCGGGACTATCCCTACCCTCGCAGGCCTACGGTTTGCATCAAAAACCGCTGAATTACAAGACTTTTAGCATCAAAATCTGGTTCACATTCCACCACTTCGGAAACTCCTTCTGGTTCTTCATCGTACGTTGGCTCTAATTCCCCCTCTGTCATGAGATTTACTTCAGCATTCTTTTTAGGACATTCATAGGACCTATGCCCTGCTTCACCACATCGAAAACATTTGATGGAATTCAGAACTTCCTTTCCTCGATCCTTGTTTCGTCCCCCTTGCAAGTTTGGAGATTCAGAAGTTGGTGCAACCATCTTTCCCTCCTTGCCCTTCTCGCCTTTCGAATTTTCAGCCTTCCCGATAAGCTCTCTTAAAGCATAGCAATCAACGTCCATCACAATTAACCCCCTCCAATTGGGGGCCTAACTGCAAATTTGTTTACGTTTGAGACTCAGTGGGGTATTTGTAGTTTTTGTGGTCCACAGACACGTGGAAACTCATTATTGGACCTTCACCAAGGATACCATAGTAATTACCTAGTGGGAGACAGTGATGGGACATCAGCATTATACATCCAACGGTACAATGACCGCCGGATTAACCTTAAGTTTGAATCACACCCACACATTCAAATTAAAGTTGTGAGGGCCCCACAGACTCCGGCGGGCGCACGCCACGGTAATATTAACACGTGGCGTGCATAGTCCCAGGAGGGTCTGAGACATATAAATGGGACTCCATACTCCAGCAAACCATATTTTTCTTTTGTTCGGGACTGGAGACCCTCATCTGGAGTCACTTACGTCACTTCTCTCTCTAGATGACGTCATGCATTCTGGGTTATATTCCTTAAAACGACTGCGTTTTAGAAATACAACGACTGCCTTCTATATATACATCATTACAATTGACCATTTAAGTTATACTATCACCAGCATACTCCATTATTAACATACTCAGTCCCAAACCAGAATTGGGTTTTGTAAAATGGATGTGCCAATTGACTCAAACGTTGAGGGATCGTTTCAGTCGACAACAATCGAAGCACAGGCTTCGACTCAACTGCAGCCTATTAAGCTGATTTTCCCCTCCTTCACTGATCGGGCATTCCAGAAAATGCAGAGGCTATCCATGATGGTGGATAGATGCCTAATCACCTATCACGCACAATGCCCGATTAATTCAACAGGAAGGGTAAGGGTTTTCATATACGACACCAGATTAGACGCAGCAGACCAAGAGCAGGCTCAATTCGTCTTCCCAGTCGGGTGTAACATAGATCTATACTATTTTGGCAATTCGTACGCTTCGTTATCCGAAGAGACTTGCCCATGGATTGCCAAATACAGGCTTGAAGGCTCTAATATACGATATGGGATACGGTATTGTAAGAGGAAGGCCTATGTGAAATTGACAACCTGCAAACGAGGTGAAGAACTTCCATTTAGGCCACCCCATTTCAAGATACGGTCCACCCTGTATACGGAAGATGACGTAGATTGCTCCCACGTCGCATACGCTCCTAGACAACCTCAACTGTGCAGGACTCTCTCCGCTGTCAACTCTAGGAGCTCAAACGGGCCCAGGATGGTACCTGGGCTTACATATCAACAGGCCCGCTCGTCCGTTAGCATCTCGTCTGGGCCTTACCTTAGGCCCAGTCCCAATCAAGAAGCCGAAGACCCCGGTCCGTCTATTTCTCAGGTGGGCTCGAACACGTCAAATACTATTGCCATTGAGCCCACTCAATTAGCTCATATGGTTGGGTCTGCAGTAGCTGCTGCAATCAAATCGACGACCCAACCCAATAAAGAACCGGTTGAGAAGCCTCCTTTGTAATTGGGCTTCCTCTTTCGACAGGGAGCACCTTGGATAAGTGAGACCGATTGCCCCTGCGGGGCCTAGATTCCAATTATAATGTATTTGGTGCAACATGAATGTATTACGATTTCATTTCAATTCTGTGAATTAAGCGATCACACAATTATAGTAAACTTCCATTTGGATCGCATATGTATCACATCTAGCATCTTTATCACTCTGTTTGACTTTACATGCGAGATACATGGCCATCTAGTGGGATACATGACCATCTCGTTATATGTCTGTGTCTATTGGTAACTAATGATAAATCATTGTTCATTTAATGAGCGACACAGACACCAAAACTATTTGAAGATTAAATATCACGTAAACAGATAACGTTAACAGTTGAATCCCTTTTATAATATACTAATGGAAATACACGATTCTGCTATTAATGCTATAACGCATTAATGAGGCCGATGGGGACTCCCACAATGTATACAACAGTATTGCATTGTCCCTTATGTTACCATAACGCCCACTGATATTTTCTCCCATATCTCTGAACGTCGTGTATACACTCCTCCGACCTCGAAGCTTGATGTATCTGTTTACATTGTAAACACTACCCGCTAAAGATGTATTCACAATCTTCCTTTCACGAACCACCACCTGAAACCTGCTCAATTGATCAACGCGAACATGTTGATCCAGAAGTGAGCCAACGTTATTTGGAACCTCTCCAAATATATCCGAATACGTAGGACGTTCAACAGCAGAAGGCATCCTGTCCAGAACAATAACGACACCCAACAGACCCTCGATGTCAGGCCCATCGCCCACATCATCGGCACTTGCCTCTGTCATTAAACCATCTGATGGACTTATGGCAAATCGACCATCTAGTCTGATAGTCCATATCTTGATACGGTTGGTGTGACGACAGGTCACACCTTGTCCCAGACTAGGGAGTTTAAAATAATCTCCCTTGTAATGACCATTGGATAACCCAACGGACGTTGAAAACACTTCGTCAATTAAACCACGACCATTTAAGCCCTTCTTCCAACGGACTCCAATCCGAGTCCGACGACCGTAGAAAGACTTGCTGGATGACCCATACTTCCCCCCATTATACCTTGGCCTCTTTCCAATCTGTTTATGAGGGGTTAGAGGTTGAAACCCCCTCTTGCCAATACCTTTGAACATGGCCTGAGCTTAGACGTAACAGACGTAAATTAGTATTTTATATTGCACACTCATGCAATGTGTGTATTTTGTAGTACTGGATACAACAATGGTCTCTCACAACATCTGCTAAATGGACAACACAAGCTCTCTTAAAGCATAGCAATCAACGTCCATCACAATTAACCCCCTCCAATTGGGGGCCTAACTGCAAATTTGTTTACGTTTGAGACTCAGTGGGGTATTTGCAGTTTTTGTGGTCCACAGACACGTGGAAACTCATTATTGGACCTTCACCAAGGATACCATAGTAATTACCTAGTGGGAGACAGTGATCGGACATCAGCATTATACATCCAACGGTACAATGACCGTCGGATTAACCATAAATTTGAATCTCACCCACACATTCAAATTAAAGTTGTGAGGGCCCCACAGACTCCGGCGGGCGCACGCCACGGTAATATTAACACGTGGCGTGCATAGTCCCAGGAGGGTCTGAGACATATAAATGGGACTCCATACTCCAGCAAACCATATTTTTCTTTTGTTCGGGACTGGAGACCCTCATCTGGAGTCACTTACGTCACTTCTCTCTCTAGATGACGTCATGCATTCTGGGTTATATTCCTTAGCAAGATCTTCAGTTGGGAGATTCAAAAATGAAACCAGATTTTCGGACACATAATTACCTGCACTTCCCAAGTCCATGACAAAGCTACATTCAGATCCTCGAATAACTCCGTATGTCTCAAAAATTCTGGTGCGCTGTTTTAGGACCGATTCATCGAGCCAATCCCAATTATCAACCTTTCGTTTATTTGAGTTCACAGTTGGGTTTGATGGGTGAAATTGGGGGACGTTGCGAGCAGTTAACAATTTCAACTCTTCCGAATCATCATCCTCTTCTAGATATTCGTCAGAGATAGGAGGTTTAAAACACTCAACTTTTGTCATTATGTCATTCTTGCTGCATCCTTGATCATCCCAGACATTGTCAATATCTTCTTTAGTAACCATGACATGCCGAATCGGGAGACATTTAGTATTGAAACTAGGAATGCATACCTCTTTCTCAAAGATCCCTCCTGATACAGAAACAATGTTCGTTGGTTTGTGAGAATTATTGATGGAACCATTCTTCTTTGGAACAATCAGGAGCCCATCTTCGGTATATTCATCGTAGATTGGCGGCTTACTCCAATCCACAATTGGATCTGGAATAATTTTTGTTGTAAATGGCCATTCAAGAGTAACATCGTCCACTTTGAAACCATCCTTGTCCTTCCCATGATGTGGATTCTTAAATGATCGTTGTTGGTCTTGTTGTTGATGTTGAAACACTCCAGCCATGACAACCAGACTGACGGCGGATTTTTTGAGACGGGAAGGAAGTAAAGTAAAAAGGGATAGTTAATCAGGAAACGAGCCTAAGCTCTGATACCAATTTGGTGCAGGCCGTAGACCTGCGAGGGTAGGGATAGTCCCGGGATGCCACTCGACCGGGGGTAGCGGATGCCACTCGACGCTACTAATCGCGGAAGCCACTCGACGCGACCAAGCCACTCGCTTGATTATAGGAGGAATCACTCACTCCAAGCAAGAATTGGTATCAGAGCAAGAGTTTCTTGCTTGGAGTGAGTGATTCCTCCTATAATCAAGCGAGTGGCTTGGTCGCGTCGAGTGGCTTCCGCGATTAGTAGCGTCGAGTGGCATCTGCTACCCCCGGTCGAGTGGCATCCCGGGACTATCCCTACCCTCGCAGGTCTTCGGCCTGCACCAAATTGGTATCAGTGCTTAGGCTCGTTTCCTGATTAACTATCCCTTTTTACTTTACTTCCTTCCCGTCTCAAAAAATCCGTCGTCAGTCTGGTTGTCATGGCTGGAGTGTTTCAACATCAACAACAAGACCAACAACGATCATTTCAGAATCCACATCATGGGAAGGACAAGGATGGTTTCAAAGTGGACGATGTTACTCTTGAATGGCCCTTTACAACAAAAATTATTCCAGATCCAATTGTGGATTGGAGTAAGCCGCCAATCTACGATGAATATACCGAAGATGGGCTCCTGATTGTTCCAAAGAAGAATGGTTCCATCAATAATTCTCACAAACCAACGAACATTGTTTCTGTATCAGGAGGGATCTTTGAGAAAGAGGTATGCATTCCTAGTTTCAATACTAAATGTCTCCCGATTCGGCATGTCATGGTTACAAAAGAAGATATTGACAATGTCTCGGATGATCAAGGATGCAGCAAGAATGACATAATGACAAAAGTTGAGTGTTTTAAACCTCCTATCTCTGACGAATATCTAGAAGAGGATGATGATTCGGAAGAGCTGAAATTGTTAACTGCTCGCAACGTCCCCCAATTTCACCCATCAAACCCAACTGTGAACTCAAATAAACGAAAGGTTGATAATTGGGATTGGCTCGACGAATCGGTCCTAAAACAGCGCACCAGAATTTTTGAGACGTACGGAGTTATTCGAGGATCTGAATGTAGCTTTGTCATGGACTCGGGAACTGCAGGTAATTATGTGTCCGAAAATCTGGTTTCATTTTTGAATCTCCCAATTGAAGATCTTGCTAGTCCTTATCATGTGCTTTGGTGAGTCACGAGGCTAAAACATTGATCACTAAGCGATGTTTAGTCGAATTCTCCATTGGACACAAATATGAGGACAAGATTTGGTGCGATGTGATGCGAATGGACTCGTGTCATGTTTTGTTGGGCCGACCATGGCAATGGGATCGCAATGTTTATTATCGTGGGCGCGAGAATGTTTACGAGTTAAAGGTGGATGGAGAACCCATAAAATTATTTCCAAAAGTTGAGAAAATGAAACGAGAGAGATTTTTGCTGATCAAGGAGAAAGCATTTGGAAGGAAGAAGAGGGGAAATTTTGAAGAGCGTGCCGAAGATTCGAGGGCGAATCTTTTTCAACCCGGGGAGAATGATGCAGGAGCATAAAGATCCCGACTGAACCGAAGAGCCTCTAATCATGCATTTAATTTCTGGTCAAAGCATCCTATAATCAGTCATTAATATGGCACACATATGCATGTAGTTAGTTGGATAAACACATTGTTTCTAGGTTCATATTAATTATTGTTCATGCATGTAGTCCAAGGGTTGTCTAGTTATTTGAAGAGTCATGTTGGAAATTGTCTAGCATTAAGTATTAGTTTTGAAGAGTCATCTTATGTAATGCCTATTTATAGTTGATCTAATGGAAATGAAAAAGGGGAGTTGGAGTTTATAAAAATATATGCAAGACTTTCTTGCTTGGAGTGAGTGATTCCTCCTATAATCAAGCGAGTGGCTTGGTCGCGTCGAGTGGCTTCCGCGATTAGTAGCGTCGAGTGGCATCCGCTACCCCCGGTCGAGTGGCATCCCGGGACTATCCCTACCCTCGCAGGTCTACGGCCTGCATCAGAAGGTTAGTACCAAAATTTGGAATATGGAGAACTGAAGAGAGAAACAATGATGGAGAATAGCGAACGGAACCTTTCTCCGAGATAGCAGAGAATGATCCGTCGGCTATTCGAACTTTATCCTTAATAGAACAAGTAGAGTAAGAATCAAATACAGAGGAACAATCTGTCATATGATCGGAAGTACCGGAACCAATAATCTAAGGAACAGCAGAAGAGGTAGTAAGTGCACTAACTGGAATACCTGTAGGAGTAAAATTGGATCATGTGGAGGCTGTTGTGGAAGTGAAAGCTATGGTAAATAGAGAATCAACTCAAGCCATAAGGCGCCGGAGAACCTATATTTCTCCCTAAGAAAACCCACCAACATGATCAAAGGATGCTTGAACCCCAGTACTAAAATCTGGAAAGGTGACAGAGGCTGAGTCTGAAACATGAGCCTGGGCCTAAGAGAGCCCGGAGCCACGAGCACCGCGGCCACCCCCTCGCCCACGATGGGGCGGCCATGTAACTTCCAACAAAAATCTTTGGTATGACCGAGGTTATTGCAATAGTCACGCTTGAGAGACTCACAATCCCAAGTCCCGCTGCTAACACTAGATGGGGCTTACCATCTGGTGAAGGGGTGGCAAGCAAGGTAGAACAATCAGTAGGAGGAGTGTGCACCATAGCACCCCTCCGACTCTCCTCCTGCTAGACAATGGCGTAAGCCTCGCCTAAAGATGAAAACAGAATATGTCCCAACAATTGTACACGAATTTGATCATATTTGATATTTAGGCCAGCAAAAAAGTCATAAACACGCTTTTTCTCCAATCTTTTTAACCATGTTGCAGCATCATCAGCACAAACGGCCTGAAAGCCCTAGTGGTAATCGAACGCCCACCAGACCCCACTTAACTCTGCATAATATATAGAGATAGATCGATGGTGCTGATCCAGCTTGCGAAGGCGCTTTCTCAACTTAAAACATTGGGCATTATTACCTTGTTGCGAGTAGGTTTGGGCTGCAATAGTCAAAATTTTATATGTTGTATCCAGGAGTAGAAAGGTATGACGAATCTCAGCTCGCATAGAAGTAAAAATCCAAGCCATGACTAATGATTGTTAAGATTTGAACCGTTTAAGGGCAACAGGCTCACTTTTATTAGGCAGAAACAGGCAGAACCGAACTGGAGAAGGAAAGAGGCAGATGGGACCCGAAAAGAACTGGGCAAATACCGGTCAGAACCGGACAAAACTAGTCAAAATCAGACGAAACGGGACACAAAATGGTCAAAACAGGATGAATCCAGGGCACAAACCGGTCAGAACCGGTCAAAAGGTCACAAACCGATGTGGAACCGAGCAGATATCGGGCTATACTGGGTGGTACCCCGGGTTGGAACCAGTTTGGATTGGGAGAAACCGGGTTAGCTGACATCAGCGAGGCGTCAACGTTAAAGACAGGCGGCTGGCTGAGTCGGCTCGCTACATGGCGCGCGTACAGCCTGGAAGCGGAGAGGACCACGCGCCGAGGAAAAAAGAAAAGAAGGCAAGGCCGAGAGAGAGAGGTATGGCGTCGACGCTATGGTGGGTGTAGCACTATCCGACCCCAGCGACAAACACTGGTGGCGGCGACTTAGGTTTAGACGGTGGTGGCTAGGGTATTTTTGTTCCGATACCATGTTAGATTTAATAAAACCAGAATGAAATTTCTACTCATCAAGCGTACTATTTATACAAGCAAAACGAATCCTAATTTAACTAAATCTCTAACCAATTCTACTTCTATTTTACATAGAGAAACAAATCATAATCCTAATCTAATTAGAGTACTACACACATAAGACTTCTAACAGATATCTTCCATGATTAGACTTCTAACAGATATCTTCCATGATTAATCTCCCAAGGCACAAGAAAACTAATTTTCCTATAGCCCTATTCAGGTGAAGTCTTTTTTTTTTTAATCATTCCCTCTCAAGGTAGCATTAGCATATAGAATAACTCACAGCTTGTAGGTTTGATGTCAATCTACAATTCTAGAAAAGAAATCCCTTGAAATTTCATCCAATAATTAGCCAGCTAGGTAACATAATTATTACTTGAAAGCATCCAAGCATCTAATCGGCTTATAGCCATCTGTCAAAAAATGTGGAAGGCAAAAGATAATATGCCAAAAATGTTCTCCATAACGCCAATGAAGATGTTTATGAAACTCAAGTTTACAACTTCCATGCTTTTTATTTCTAGGCTTAGAGCACTTTTAAAGGTCACATCTATTAATGCACTATTTTTTATGCCTTAACATGCGTTTTTGAGAATTTTATTCACTTTTTCCTTATTTTTAGTAATTTTTTAATGGTATTTATAATGAATTTTATATTTTTATAGATATAAAAAAGAAACACCAAAGGCCACCTCAAGGTCTCGAGGCTTACGCCCCACCTCATGATAGGTCAACTGCCTCACTTTGCACTTCTGCCTCTGAAAACATTGCTATTGTCGGCTCTAATACTGTATTAAATTATTAACTGCCAACTCATCTAAGAGCTTAAACTGTTAGAGAAAGGAAACTACTTTATTTATATTCTCAAAAGCACGCATATGTGAGATATATAAAATAAGAAATTACAGGGCATGGCACAACAACCGAGGCGATAGGCAAAAGCAGTTCCTACGCACTAATTCATGAATTCATTTATATGCTAAGGCAAACACTCCTCCAGAATATCATTGTTCCAAATGCTGCAGAAGCACTAGAATATTTCAACCAACCAGAGGTTTAGCAAAAAAAAAAAACCAACCAGAGTTCCAAGTTTGTAAAGGGTTCCCCAATGCTGGAACTAACCTTTGCAGTTTGTTGTCCTCGCAATACTTTGCGGCTTCATCAGCAGGCATATCAGCAAGATTCCTCTCTAATGCACAGCTGAAAGGGATGATTGGCTCACCTCCATGCTCCTGCACCCTAGAAAAAATAAAGCGAAACAAGCCCTTATTCTAAAAGAAAACACCAACAGAAATGAATAAAAAATGATTAACTTCACACGTAGCTCTACAGAAGAGAGAGCGTAATAAGGTCATAAAGTGCTAACACCATGACCTTTACAGAAGCCCATCACAGTCAGATGCAATTAAGCAGGTAACTGCTCCTCAAGACACAAATGGCATAAGAGGTCAATTTTTGTTATGCAGTTTAGTACAATAGAGAATTTTTTACTAGCAAGTATGCAAGCATTGCAGTTTGACCAAATAAAATAGCGATTGAAGTTCTAGAACACGTGGACTTGACAGTATGAAAAAATCAGAGCTGGGGTTTCTTATCCTCAAAATATAGCTGCATAGTACTCCACTTGGTTCAAGTGTAGTACTTACAAAGGCTGGATCAAGGCAGGAGTCATATTACCTGCACAAGCAGTTGAAGCAGAATTGGACAGCATTGACACTTTCATAAAACTCAAACACAAAGAGAGTAATAAATAACAAACATCTATTCTGTGGAAGCTAAAAAAGAACCTTCAATTCTATTAAATATTAATAACGACGAAAAGTGAGCCAAAATGGCTTAAATATAAATTGAAGAGCGAAATATAGATCATGTATGCTGAATTAACATGTTCAAGAAATCAACAATCCGCAGTTCCACTCATAATAAGACAAGTGATAAGTAACAGGGTCACTTTTCAGTTATACAATTCCGATGAAAACTTAAATCAAAGCCTTGAGGCAACAAGGGGTTCGGCATTAATCATTTTCCGTTACTTGCCCATGTCCAAAACCATTTACTCTTAAGTTTAAAGCAAAAGCATGAAATTATAACATTATCAAACACACTACTAGACAAAAAGGGTGTCCCAAACAGGTATTCAATCAGTCTAGTGACAGAAATAGAAAAAAAAAACTCTCGATAGCTAAATCTTAAAGACCAGATCCAATCAAGCAAATGCAAAACCATACATCTTACTTCATTTTGAATAGTATCTGTTACATTTACGACATTCTTTGATGAGTTTTAAGCAACTCAACTCTTGTCTACATTTTGCAACTATCAATCTCATATAGAATTCTTCCTTATCAAACGTGTATTATGGGTAGAAACTAAATCTTTTTCCTTTGATCATTCTATAAGATTGAGGATGGTATTCTAATTAACATCATGTTTATTCTTCCTTACGACCCACATGCGCACGTGTGTGCTCTCACACACACACAAACATAAACACACAAAAGATGACTCAGAAATTCATAAATATTCAAGCACAATATCGAACTCACCATGCGTGAATTTTTGGAAGAAACTTGTTCTTTTTTCTTTGATAATCCTTCTCATTCATGTTAACCTGCATACCATGTCCATACACTGGTCAAATCCATATCCACACCAATCTCCCACAATTCATAACTACAACAAACTCTCCTTTTTTTAATTACCACTGAGCCTCATCTAAAAGAGAGAGGAACGAAGGAAAGAAAGTAAAGCCCACAGAAGCCAAAAACAAAATTGCCCAAACCACATCCTTAAGACTCCTTACAAGAAAAAACACAAAAACATGTGATAGGAATGTCCTAGATATTTTTACTTTTCCGTATAAACCAATAGGACAAGCCAAAACTGTTGGCTCCATGGTAACCGCAACTTCACCAACATGACAAGGCAGGAATTGCAATAGCGTGGATATTAACGTAACAAACTATGGCTTCAAGCCTCACTAATCTTAGAAAAATTCACAGCGTACAGATAGGTAACATGAGTTCATAGCAGAGCAGACAACGTTCAGGGTAATCATAAGAACTCATTTCCAAGACATCTTGCCAAAAGGAAATAAGGAAGCAGATTATCAATATCTCAGCTTGATGGATCCATAGTAATAATCAGATCAACTGGAATCAATTACCAAGTCATTTGTTCCTGTTTGTCAAATTGAAGGTGATGCAAGGCCCTATATTTTGCCAGTAGTGGTGTCAAATTACCACTAGTTGCATCAACTAGGTGATGCAACTAGATGATGGCCACTCGGTGCCCCAGCTAGTCAAACTGAAGGCGATGCAACCAGATGGCCTCTGTTTAGCACAAAATCCTCCAATACTAATAATGTTCTAAAAATCACTAGGCTCTAGTCAAGCGGAAGAGAGGCGCCTAGTGCTTCGGTCAACTAATCAGGGACTAGGGATTACTCGGATTACTCCCTTCCCCCAAATTTTTGAGTAAGAAATGATACAAGACCAGAAAGAACCAAATTAAGGCGATATGTTTGTATGGATATATGTCTACTTATATATATACACACACATACCTGTATATATCAGAGAAATATATATAAAAGTTTAAAAGTACACTTTAAGCCCTGCAGTTTTAAATTCTATTACAATTTTTCAAATCTCCCCCACCGACTAATCGCCAACTAGGCCGGACTAGGAATGACTAATTTAAGAACCCATAGAGTCCACCTAGACCATTAAGTCATGGCAGTCTGATGCCGCCTAGCACCTCAAAACACCGAGTACTACTACTACTTAGTGTAATGAAGGAAACTAAGCATACGAAGAAAAGAGAAGATAACATAAACAGTGGATCTACAAAATTGGCCTGACATGAGGTTCACCAGAAAAGTATTTTCCAGATAACTTACCAAGTAAACAACAGGTTTTGCAGTGAGCAATTGAAAAGTATTCAGTATCTCAATATCCGCAGCTTTCCAGTCACCCAGACGGACGTCTTTTCCCTCTTGAAGCCATGCTTTGATCTATGAAGAAAAGCATCACCATCATAAACTTCTTTCAACTCAGCCAAGCTATGTCCCAGTTACCTGGGATCGGTTACATGAATCTTGTTTTTCCAGTTAGACTACCTCAACAACATGTTGAATGGAATGTGCAGAAAAACATGAATCTTGTTTTTCCAGTTAGACTACTTCAACAATATGTTGAATTGGATGCGCAGAAAAAATGTATTTTCGTTTTCAGCACATTATGGTCCCATGTGCCAAACACTCGAAGGGTTACAATTGAGAACATCTTTGAAGATACAGAAGTAGCATGGACGGGCAAGGCACACGCAGATGTCAGTAATTTTTAACCAAGGCTAGAGAAACCATTACCAATCAAACAGCAACTCGATGATAAGTTCATACGATCATGACCTTAAAGTTCCTTTGATCTTCTCACATTCCACATGATTATTACAAGCATCATCCAAGTAAATACACCTACTCTTCTCTTTCATATTGGCTGTTCACATTTCTCATCATGTATGTTCAATATCTAATATAATATTTTGTAAACCTTTAGAGGATTCACACATCATTTGTTTTGCCTTTGTATACTTCCTCTGTACCCTTCTAGCATATTTCTAATACATATAGATTTAATGTCTCAGACTTCAAGGTAAAAAAAGGACCAACAAACATTGCAGACAAAAAAATGAATCAGCAAGCATAGAAAATTAAATGAAAATAGACCAAAATTGCACAACTAAGTAACATTGAGACCAAAATATTGTTCAAAACATATAATCCACAAACCCTTTGACACAACTCAAGCTCTATCTTCAACTGCTTGTCATTGCTCCTCTTCATGCTCTTTTCAAGGTCCTCAATCTTCTTTTCCATGAACTCAAGGTCCTTCACTCGCACAAAACAGCCATACTCTGTTTAGACGAGTTACTACTTGAAAATATAGAAATTAAAGGGTGGACATAAAAGTACATGCCAACATCTGAAAATCAGATAAAAAACTTACTCCATATTCTCGGTACCGCTTATTTATTTCATTTGAAGGTAATTACTGAGGCAGTGCCCTCCAAAACAGAAAGAATGGAGGATCTAGAATTGAGAGAAGGATGTTGGATAAACCTATCTGCCTAGGAGCAACTAGCAAGACATAATTTGAAAAACATGCCACACAAACATCATTTGAACCTGTATATACATAATTTTACAAATAAATATGAATACATATATATGAGGTCTATCTTCCAGGGGAATGGGTAGTTCTAGTTGTTACTTGGAGAATAATGTATTAGGCTGTTAATTTACCATACTATAGGTGGACAAATAACAATAAAGATATTCAAAGACCCTATCTATTATGTCCTCATTGACTAAAATACCCCTAAACTGCATTATCTGTATTGGCAACGTGAATACACAGAAATAGATCTATGCATACAAATATGTAAATGAAGAATGTTTATATTTATGTATACAGATTTACATTATATATATACATGCATATGCATAAACATACATATCTCTTACCAGATCAAAGGACGAAGAAGAGGGTATAAAAGGTCAATTTACAAATTCCATTCACAATGAAGTTGTGCACTTTGGTCAATAGATTACAGGGGTTAAGCGGTGATAAACAAATGTCAAAGGGGCAATCTGCATATGACCCAAACCATAGGAGATCAAATTGAGGGCCCCTGTAAGCTTAAAACAAGTATGGTTCACTCTCACAAGCGAAAGCTACATCTATATGTCATTCCTATTTTGTACAACGATGTTTATAGAACATCGTACTTCTATTATATGCAAGTCATCTCTCATCTCTCATCTCTCTCTCACTACTTTGTTTCTATAAGCTATCAAATAGGTACTCTTTATCTTTCTCTCTCCTCAAATTGACAAGCTTAGAGAGAGAGAGAGAGAGAGAGAGAGAGAGATCCATACACCAATTTTCCCCAAAGAAGCATACGCCTTTCATGAAATGCAAAAACACAAAAAAAAATTGCACAAAAGGAATAGTTTAGGCAAACGCCTCACAGACAATGGTACAACTTTTGGAGGATAAAGCACGCATTGAAATGCCTTGAGGCACTCTTTTAAGCCTCATCTCAAGGTGATAACCACTGTGCCATTGAATACCTCTTTTATGGGGGGTACATTAGGGGGCCATGGCCTGGGGGGGATGAGGATCTTGCCTATGGCAAAACTCACGCCCTTGACCTCCTAGTGAGGAAGAAGGATTGTGGCCAACTAAGCTAACCCAGTCTGACGTTGCCAATGTCGTTAAAATCTTACAACTCACGTACATCTTTTACGATTCACAATACATATCTTAAGATCCTTTAATAATAGATGTAAAATCTATACTCATCTCCCAACATGTCTTGTGTTCAAATAAATCTTACGATATGGATACGAAGCGTATCTTACCGTTCGGCAGTTTTAGAGATAAGAGTGTGGATGTTAGGAGCGGAAGCGGTCCTTCCGGGAATTATGGCGGGCACTATAATGGACTCGAGACCACCGGAGGTGGAGGAGGAGAGAGCTCGGGGCGACCTTAGAGAGAGAGAGGGATGGCAGTGGAGATGGGCTCAACCAGAGAGTCAATGCTTGTATTCAATGAGGGATAGGTAGATGTTCATGTCTTTAATGCTATGTCAACTCTCTTATATAGGAGCCTCAAAGGGGGAGGAAGCCAGCTGGTGGGCTTTCTTCCTATTGGAGGGTCAGGGTGGTGGTTGACATAGCCTTATTTGGGTCTAAGGTCAGAAGTTGAGCTATGTGTCATATGGCTCAGGGGTAGTTTAGGTGATATATGGAGACTTGTATCATGGGGAAATATGGTACAAGCTCCTAGGTGTTGTGATACATCTTCCGAGGTGTCATGTAGAAGATGGGTTAGGTGTGGGTGGTGCCCCTCTCTCTCTAGGATCGGTCAAGTTGGGGTTCGCCCGAGGGGGGGACTCTCCCTCCTTGACAATTCCCTTGCTCTAGCCTTCAAACCACATGCCTCCTTAGGTCCCGAGTCAAGTCCCTAGGCCCTGCTCCCGACCTAGGGGTCTTGTACGTTGATAGAGTCGCCAGCTCGTGAAGCTTTGAGTATGGAGGAATGCCATAAGATTGGTTTCCTATTAGAGACAAGTCTTTCGAACCTCGGATCCATGTGGGTGGAAGCTCCTCCGTAGGTGTCTAGCGAAGAAGGACTTCTGAACACCCATATCAATGACGAGGTCTTCTTGGTAAGTGGAAGCTCCTCCGGAGGTGTCTAGTGGAGGAGGACTTCCAGATACCCACATTAATGTCCCCCTGCGTGCATGCACTCATGTCTTAAGTGAGTGTATGCGCGCATATAATATTGTATGAATTTATTCTGGAGAATCTTTGCTATTTTTGACCGGACGAAGGGGTGTTCTACAATGGGTGCCTTTTTGGAGTGTGCCGTCTTGTCATGTACTTTGTCTTCGTTAATCGAGGAGGAGGTCTTGGTATAAATTTTTCGAGGAGCTCATGGTGAATTCTTCACTTGTTTCTTTTTTGGAGATTGAAGAGCATTTTGGAGAGTGATAGAAACTTTCTTAAGATCTTTTCGGAGTGGAGTCTTTGTTTAAGGCGAGGCGCACCCTTGCGGTAGGCTGCTAGGAGGTGCGGAGTTTTTTCGTTGGAGGCGAAAACTTATCGCGGAGTGCTTCTGATTTTGTAAGCATTTTTCTTGTGCTTGTTCTTTCAACGTGTCTTTAATATGTGATGCAACCACATCGAAATTTTTTTTTTTTTTGAGACCGAGTTTAACTTGGAGTCCCCGCAATAGTCCCTCCTCGTAAATTCTTGGAGTGGAAGAGGTCTTCCCTAGCGGAGGAAATCTTCAAATATACTAACCGCTCGTCGTAAATTATGGAGCTTAGGAGATATCCTGAATGTTGGTCCGGAGGAGGTTCCCTCCCTATCAATCGATCCTCATAAATTATGGAGCGGAAGAGGGGGGAGGGGGGGCGCCTCCCGTAGTGGAGGAGGTCCTCTCAACATATTGACCGATCTTTGCAAATAATGAACCGGAGAGACTTATGGAGGTTGTGATGATTTTTTTATTTTATTTTTTTTTATTTTGGAACTAAGGAGGTCTCCGTAGTAGTCATTACTCCCTCTCTCTTTTTTTTAGAACGGAGGGGGGGGGTGCTCTTGGAGCGTGTGGGGGGGAGGGGGGGTGAGTTGGGCCGAAAGTCTGGAGGGGGGAGGGGGGGAGGCCGAAAATGTGGAGGGAGGAGGGGGGAGGGGGGAGGGGTTGGGCCGAAAATCTGGAGGGGGGAGGGGGGAGGCCAAAAGTGTGGAGGGAGGAGGGGGGAGGGGTTGGGCCGAAAATCTGGAGGGGGGAGGGGGGAGGCCGAAAGGGTGGAGGGAGGAGGGAGGAGGGAGGAGGGGGGAGGGGTGAGGCCGAAAATCTGGAGGGAGGAGGGGGGAGGGGTTGGGCCGAAAATCTGGAGGGGGGAGGGGGGAGGCCGAAAGTGTGGAGGAAGGAGGAAGGAGGGGGGAGGGGTTGGGCCGAAAGTCTGGAGGGGGGAGGGGGGAGGCCGAAAATCTAGAGGGAGGAGGGAGGAGGGAGGAGGGGAAGTCTGGTGGAGGGGGGAGGCCAAAAGCCAGAGGGGAGGGGGAGGGGGGCGTGAGCTAGCAGGAGCTAGCAGGAGCTAACAGGGGCATAAACTAACAGGAGGGCATGAGCTAACAGGAGGGGGGGCCGAACTTCTGGTGTTACCTAACAGGAGCTTTTGTGAATGATTGAGGAGACTTGTAAGCTGTAAGAATACTTAAAGTACAGAAGTCAGAACACCTAAAGTCAGTGTGTAAAAAAATCTCTTTTGCCAAGTCAGTGTAAAATCTAAAGTCAGTGTGTAAAATCTCTAATCTTACAAGTCAGTTTTTTTTCTTTTAGGAGAAAGTCAGAATGTAAAAATTTCTTTTGGCAAGTCAATTTTCAGCTTTTAAAGTACAGAAGCTGTAAGAAAAGACAGCTCTAAAAAGGCTGAAAAGGCTGAAAGGAGGGGGGGCTCTTGGAGCGTAGGAGGCCTCGTGGAGCGAACGGGGGTTGTTGGAGCGGAGGAGGCCTCTTGGAACGGAGGGGAAAAAAGTCTAACAAGGAGCCGGCTCCCATAATATTTGTGAAGTAACTAAAAAATAAGATAAAAGTGAATGAATAATAAAAGAAATAAAAAGATAGATGTACATATAACCAAAAAAGGTGGATATATATATATATATATATATATGTATATAGCCGAGAAGGAGATTTCAATGCTCAGATCTGATTGTTACTATAACCAAATAAGTCTTCCCCTCTTTTCCTCTTGTTTTTTGTTTTGAAGGACTACTGTAAAGGAAGTTTTCATTAAATGGGAAGGGTACAAAAAGGATATGACGTACAATCGATATAAAAAAAGTTGACAGAAAATATAACTTTTGAAAGATTGATGTGTAAGACAAGTATTGTGGTAACTTAGCATCAGCTTTTAGATTGCAAAAGCTGTAACACCATCTATTCTATTTTTTTAGAGTCCAGAAAGTTGATAGGAAAAGACAACTCTGAAAAGGCTAATGTGTAGGACAAAAGTAAAAACTAAATGGTACTAGTGCAGTTTTTGTCTTTAGCACATATATATTTTTTGAATTTGCTGTCCATGTTTGCTTTCTAGCTGAGGAGTATACTGACCTCAGGGATATCAAGCTGAGGAGCACACTAACCCCCTCCAAGGATACAAAGTTGAGGAGCATACTGACCTCCTCCAGGGATACAAAGCGAGGGAGCATACTAACCTCCAGGGATACAAATCAGAGGAGCATACTGACCTCCTCCTGGGATCCAAAGCTGAGGAGCATACTTAGTGAGGGCAGAGGGAGACAAAGCAGGAGGAAAGAGAGGGTCCTGATTGCTGCAAACGGAGGACAGAGATAGCAAGCGAGAAGGTACAGATGTGTTGGATTCCACCAACCATCAATTTTTTATAACCCATTCAGTTCTATGTTTTTTTTAAGGGTTTGTCATAGAACTGGGAAACTCGATCAAAACTGTTTTTTTTTTTTTAATCTTAAGTGTCCAAAAATCTGAAAGTTGGGAGTTTTCTCCCAGAATCTGAAATCTGTTATTGACTGATGTTTCACTGGCCGAACTATACTATGAAAATCTTTTGTGATGTTTCTCAAGAATATGAAATCTGGGAACCGAGGTGTGTATGGGCGAGGAGAAGTTTGTCGACGGGAAGGACGAGAGAGAGAGAGAGAGAGAGAGAGGGGAGGGGGATACCGGAAAATTTCAATCGAGGAGGAAGAAGAATTTTTTAGGGGGAGAGGATGGCGGGTTGAGGGGCATCCGAGGAGGTGTGAGTTACTCAGGCTTAAGGAGCTGGGGCGGGGCGAGGGGCGGCTGCTGTTATTATTATTATTTTTGGAAATTATGGTTTGTGTAGAAATCTGGAAGTCAGGGGGTGGAATGAATCTGGGAATCGGGTGCTGGTAACTTTGTTGGAGGAGAAGTCTGGCCGATGGAGGGGTGAAGTGGCGCCGCGCCGGGGGTGGGGGTGGGGGTGGGGGTGAAGTCACGCATGAGTTGGTGAGGTCA
Source organism: Arctostaphylos glauca (assembly GCA_019985065.2). Lineage (NCBI taxonomy): Eukaryota > Viridiplantae > Streptophyta > Magnoliopsida > Ericales > Ericaceae > Arctostaphylos > Arctostaphylos glauca. Next base: position 11,771,657 of record JAHSPW020000010.1, on the reverse strand, counting down.
CCTAAACCCTGTTACAAGGGGTAACTCCTTCCTCTGAAACCCTAATCCGAGTGTCCATCTCTTGCTTCCACTTTTCCAGAAGAAAACAGAGATATGATTTAAGGAAGAGCAATATAGCCTCCAACACTTGGAGGAGATCTGTGATCTCCAACACTTGTAAAATTTGGAGACATGGAGATGTGGTTGGAGGGGAGTTTCATTACCTCCAACACTTGTAAAATTTGGAGATTTGGAGGAGGAGTTCTTATCTCCAACACTTAATATAAAAAAATTTGGAGACATGGTTGGAGGAGTTATGTGACCTCCAATAGTTGTAAAACTTAGAGATTTGGAGGAGGAGTTCTTATCTCCGACACTTAATATAAAAAAAAAAAATTTGGAGACATGGAGATGTGGTTGGAGAGGGAGTTCCGCTACCTTCAACACTTGTAAATTTTTTTGGAGAAATATGGTCGTAGAAGGAGTTCTACGACTCCTAACACTTACAAACAAAAAGAATTTGGAGATATAGAGATAATTTGGAGGAGAGGTTCCATAGACAATATGGATCTCCAATGCTTGTAGACTTTGGAGATATGGAGGAGGGGTTCCATTGCCTCCAACCTTGTAAAATTTGGAGATTTGGGGGTATGGTTGGAGGAGTGTCATTACCTCCAACACTTATAAAATTTAGAGATTTTGAGATATGGTGGGCGGGTGGGGTTGCTATTACCTCCAACACTATTTTGCAATCCCTACAATATAATTTATGTGCTCGGATTTTTTTTTTGTGAAGTATTTCTTTGCTATTGTCATTGAATTTGTCTTGTTGTGTTTCACAGCGATGGTGAGGTCTAGAGGAGCATCGGTTGTGGCCGTGGGGGTTTCCTCGAAAAAGCGAGGCAATTCTGAAAAAGAAGCCGAGGGGTCATCAAGGGCAAAGAAGAGCAAATTGAGGGGTAGTAAGGTGAGTTGCTCAGTTCAGATACCCGGGCAAGAGTTCTGGTTTCGGGCTCCCTATTTTGGTAGGGAGGATAGATTTTGGTACTACGCCAACACATTTGCAGGAGTGGGAAAAGGGCCAAGGGAGCTTGAGTGCGGAGGTGCCGAAGCTTCTGAAGGGAACGAGTGGTTTGTAAGACCGGAGTCCGTTTACCGGTTTGGGGTGGAACGAGGTGATTTTCCATTCTCGTGTTCAGCTTTCAAATTTCAGGTAACGTCTCATCGGGCGTTTGGTATTTGGACGGCGGAAATTCTTGAGGACCTGACGCATAGGGATATTCTTGAAAGAGCAGGGATCTATGATAGTATTCGTACCACACATCGGCTTGGTGTTCCTCGCGATCGGGGTTGGTTGGAGGTGATGTTTTCTCGCTGGAGTTCAGATACACATACTTTCGTTACAGCCTATGGTGAGATTGGGCCCACACTGGAGGATGTGAGTTGCTTATTGAGGCTCAGTATGTTTGGAGATGTGGATCCTACAGTAGAGTTGACGGATGCGCAGAAGAATACTGTTGAGGCCCTTAAGTTCTCGTTGGGCTTGGCTAGCAAGAAAAAGACTGGGTATTGTGCCAAAGCGGGTCCTTACACAAGCACTATATATTCGGGTCCTCTTTATCGGAACGATCCGAAGAATTGCTTTGGGGGGTGGATCGTGCACTGGTATCGAGACTTGAGTGGTTCTTCCGAGTTTCACGGTCGCCACGGAGTGGAAGGGGAGATGCTTGGCCATTCCAATCACCTTGCGGCCTATATTTCCCTTTGGCTTGCGCTATATGTGTTTCCCGGACCTCCCGAGGGTGGGTTAGATTCCAGCTTGTTCCGTATTGCGTCTATTCTTGCAAGTGGGAGATCGGTGGCTTTGGCGCCGCTGTTTTTGGGAACATTGTATAGGAGATTGGATTTGCTTCTCCCTGCTGCGCGGCGTTCGAAAGGGCGGTATGATTTATGCACGTATGTCCATACGGGGTTTCTCAGCATGTTTTTCTATGAGCGCTTTCTTTCTGTTGCTCCGCGTCCCAATAAGTTCTTCTCGGGGATGGAGTATCGAGTCGCGAGATGGACCTCCACTCGGGCAGGCGAGGAAGGTTGCTCCAATCTGAAGAATCGTGGCCGTCTGACTGATGTTATTGATGACGCTGACGAGTTTGTTGCGAGGCCGTATATAGGCGAGGTGCCAGGGGTCGAGTCGGTCAATGCCTATCCAATGATTGAGGAGACAATTGTGTTAGATGCCACTATGCTAATGAGTTACCGATTGATTGCTAGTTGGATTACCCCTGGTACTTTGCCATGGTATGTGGATGGGGCCTTTGGTTCGGTGTCCTATAACCCATTGAGAGTGGCCCGTCAGTTTGGCTTGGATCAGGGGGTACCAGGCTTCCCTCCTACGGTGCAGGAAGGGGTGGATGTGTGGCGTAGGTTTGTATCAAGTACAGCATGGGTGGATTATGACATGATGGTGACTAGGGGTGAAAGAGAAAACCGAAAAACCGGACCAAACCGGTAAACCGGACCAAACCGCCGGTCCGGTCCGGTTTTGGGAGTAAACCGGTCCGGTTTGGTCCGGTTTGGAGTTTTTATAAATTTTCCGGTTCGGTTTCCGGTTTTAGGGGTTTTTGGTCTGGACCGAACCGGTTCGCGTTATTTATAATTTAATTTTTAATATTTTTAATGTTTTAATTTTTTAGCCGTTTAGGTTTACTGGTTTAGGGTTTTCTGATTTTTTAACTCTTGCGCCTCACTTTTATTCACAGCCCCTCTCTCTCACTTCCTCCCGATCCGCCGCTCCCGCAGCCCCCCCCCCCTCGCTCCGCCGCTCCCTCAGCCCCCCCGCTCCGCCGCTCACTCCCTCAGCCCCTCGCTCCGCCGCTCCCTCCCTCAGCCTCCGCTACGGCGCTACCGCAGATCTGGTTCGTGACTTCGTGTTTGAGGTCTGAGTTGAAGGTCGCCGGTTCGGACGGAGTCTGGACCACAGTAAACAGGTAAACACTGACTTCGTATGGTGACTTCGTATGGTTCGCGTATACAGGATTATTTCTGTATGGTTCGCGTATATAGACTTCGTATACTGACTTCGTATTATTTCTTTGTTCGCGTATACTGATTTATGGACCACAGTAAACACTGACTTCGTATGGTTCGCGTATACAGGATTGTTTCTGTATGGTTCGCGTATACAGACTTCGTATACTGACTTTGTATTATTTCTTTGTTCTTTGTATTATTTCTTTGTTTTCTGATTTTTAATACCTGTTCGAGTATTAATCTTTGTTCTTTGTTCTGATTTTTGTTGTGTGAACTGGAAGCGTATACTGATTAGTGATTTTTTCGTATATACTGATTACTGATGTTTTTTCGTGTATACTGATTAGTGATTTTTTCGTGTATACTGATTCGTGTATACTGATGTTCACAGATTAATACTCACTACTCAGTTTGTTGGAGCATTGGGGAGAAATAAGGCCAAAGGAGTAATCAACTAATCATACTCGAACAGGTATATTTTTTATAGTGGAGGGTGCAAGTGGGATGCTGATCACGGCTCCCCTCCTCCTTTAGGCAATGTTTTTAATTAGAATTAAATCACAGCATGTTGATTGAGATATTTTTATGCTTTGATAATGGAGGGCGCAAGCGGGATGCTGACCACGGCTCCCCTCCTCCTTCGCACAATATTTTTATGCTTTTTGATAATGGAGGGCGCAAGAGGGATGCTGACCACGGCTCCCCTCCTCCTTTAGGCAATGTTTTATGGTTTCTTATGTTTTTACTTCTTATTTTTTTCTTAGATGGATGCATCGTTGACTGTTGATAGTGTGAATGAACAAATTGATGAAACTGTTCCAACCATCATTTTGGATGATAATCCAAGAGTAAAGAGAAAGCGGAGTCCTAAATCTTCACGAGTGAGATCTATAGTGTGGGAACATTTTAACAAATTGGAGAAGGAGCCGGGTGAGAAAGAGAGGGCTGAATGTATATATTGTGGTCAAGTTTATTGTTGTGATCCCAATGCCAATGGTACATCATCGATGAAAACTCACATTGTTAAGTTGTGCAAGGTTTATGAGTTCAGTGAGGTGAATTTGAAAAAAAAAGATAATAGGCAAAAAACCCTTGGGTTTGAACCTACGCAAGTTGGGGGAGATACGGGTCCAAAGCTTACGGCAGTAAATTTTAGTGTTGATGCATGTAGGAAGGCTTTGGCTGAAATGATTATTTTGGATGAATTGCCTTTTCGATTTGTTGAAGGCCAAGGTTTTAAAAAATTCATGTATGTGGTACAACCAAAGTGGACCAAAATTCCATCTAGGGTAACCGTTGCGAAGGATTGTATTCAATTGTATAAGGATACGAAAAAGGATTTGAAGAGATCGCTTAAGGACCAACGAATTTGCCTAACCACGGACACTTGGACATCACTCCAAAACCTAAATTACATGTGCCTTACCGCTCATTTCATTGATTGTGATTGGAAGTTGCATAAAAAAATTCTTAACTTTTGTGTGGTTCCGAATCATAAGGGTGAAACACTAGGTATGATGGTTGAACAATGTTTGCATGAATGGGGAATTGAAAAGTTCTTAACGATTACGGTTGACAATGCAAGCTCAAACAATGGATTAATTGATTTTGTGAAGAAGAAGACATTCAAAAGAAAGACTACAATATTGGATCATGAAAATTTGCATGTTAGGTGTAGTGCACATATTCTAAACTTGGTTGTTAGTGAAGGATTGAAGGATGTTGATGTTTCGATTGCAAGAGTTCGCAACATTGTTAAGTATGTTAGATCCTCTCCGAGTAGGTATACAAAGTTTAGGTCATGTGTTGATAGAGATAAAATTCAGTCAAAACTTGTACCTTGTTTGGATGTGGCGACCCGATGGAACTCAACTTATTTCATGTTGGAAAGGGCTTTAACATATCAAAAGGCTTTTGAGAGGTTGGAAGAAGAAGATAGGCTCTCACTCCTTGGTGGTATTAGAGAGGATGAGGTTGGTGTAGACATGGAGGTTGGTCATGTAGAGTTGAGAGGGGAAGATGATGGATCGAGTGACATTGTGGCATTGGGGAGCAATAAAGGAAAAGAGAGAGAGAAAGACAAGAAAGGAAAGGGGAAGGGGAAGGGGTTAGCACATGGGCCTCCTAATTTTCATGATTGGAGAGTTGTGGAGATGTATGTCAAAATTCTTAAAACATTTTACCAAGCCACGGAGCGATTTTCGGGCTCTTTATATGTGACTTGTAACTTGTTTTTCAAAGAGTTGATGACAATTAAAAAGGCAATTAACTTATTGAGTGAGAGTAGGGATGAGGCTTTGATGGGATTGGCTTTGGGAATGAGTACAAAATTTGACAAATATTGGGGAAAATTTGAGAAGATCAATCCATTGTTGTTGTTTGCACATGTTCTTGATCCTCGTTACAAGCTTTCTTATGTGAAATGGAGTTTGAAAAAAAATTATGAGATGGAAAGTGATGGTGTTGTTAGTAGGAAGGTTGAAGAGATTAAAGATGGGATGACACGACTTTATAATTGGTATGAGGCGAGAAGCATTGAACAAGGGCAAAAAAAAAATTGTGGTGAGTCATCTTCTCGCATGGAAACAAATATGAATGATGATTTAGATGTTGGGGCTGTAATAGATGATGAATATAAGCAACACTTGGAGGCAGAGAACAACATGGTAAGCAAATGCGAATTGGATAGGTATTGGACAGAGAGTTGCGAAAATGGGGATGATAACTTTGAAATATTGGGTTGGTGGAAGGCTAATTGCAATAAGTATCGTATCCTCTCTGAAATGGCACGGGACATATTAGCTATTCCGGTATCCACAGTTGCATATGAATCTGCTTTTAGCACGGGAGGTCGTATTCTTGATCCGTATAGGACTTCTCTTTCCCCGAAAATGGCCGAGGCTCTCATTTGTGCACAAAATTGGTTGAGGTATCCATCTCATATTTCTCTACGAGATCAAATGGATGAAGTGGAGGAACTTGAATCCGGTAATATAATTTTGATATTTATCTATAAGTTATTCGTTTCAATTTTATTAACAATTGTAATTTAATTCGTTTTATGTTTTATTATTTATTTTCTAGTGGTGTTGGAAGCAAATGAAGGAAGATTCAACTATCACTGATGATTTTTGATCGCAAATGCCAAATATGAGTAAGACCATCATATTTTTTAACGTTTAGACTCAATACTTTTTATTTTTTTATGCTTTTAGCTTTTGATTTCCTCTAATTTTTAATTTTTTTTATGCAGGGCTTCGTAATTGGAATTGGACAAGTTTACGTGGTTTTAATTATTTAGAGAACTCTAATTAATGAACTCTTTCTTAACTTTTTAATGTGGTTGGATTTGTTTATGGGATCATTGGGATGTAATGGTGGCATAAACTTGTTTTATTATGTTGCTTGTTTGGGTGGGACGTGAATTTGTATTTGGATTGACTGGGTTTTGAGGTTTTCTGTCATTTGGATTGACTGCCCTTTTTGTTGATTTGGATTTGGATTGACTGGGCTATTTGAGGATTCGGCCCAAATTTTACATTTTGTACATGTTTGTAATGGTTTTGGCCCAGGATTTGTATTGATTGGGCTTTTCTATGGATTTGTATTGATTGGGCTTTTCTGTGGATTTGGCCCAGTTTTTATATTCTTTACAAGTTTTTAATGATTTTGGCCCAATACCAATTAAACCGGAAACCGGACCAAACCGACCCCAAACCGGCTGGCCCAAACCGGACCAAACCGACCTCCTCCGGTCCGGTTTTCGGTTTGTAATTTCTCTAAACCGGTTGACCGGTTTGGTCCGAGTTTTTGGTCCAAACCGGACCAAACCGGACCGGTTACAGCCCTAATGGTGACTTCAATGTTTATACCGAGTGCCCAAAGAGTTGGATGTTCTTCGGCGGCTTGGCGTGCTTTTTGGAGGGAGAACTTAGATTCTTTCTTTACATTCTTGGAAGGGATGCCTGAGGAGTTGGAGATAGATGAGATAGATCCAAGGAATAAGGGGGCTGATTTATGTGCCACGACATTGTGTACAGGTCGGGACACGTGGGGCCGGTCGGACTTTGTTAAGCCGGCGGTGTTGGAAGCTGTGACCGAATATTGCGGACGTGGTTCTTCAAGGGGTGCGAAGCCGCCCCAGCGGCAGGGTCAGAAGGAGGGTAACCCATCAAGGCGGAGGGAGGTAAAACACTTACCGTGTTTAATTTACTAGTCTTTTTTCTTTAGTGTTTGTAATATTTATTGCCTTTGCATCTTGTGTTGACAATATGTTGTGATTGTTTGCAGGTGGTTGCTACAACCGAGGATGTCCGGTTTGGTGATGGCGCCCACGGAGGCGGCGGTGAGAGGCTTGGTGTTAGGCAAGGGGTTACATCAAACACTGAAGGGCCAGTGGAAGATCTTGCACTTCCACCTGCTCCTTGCCACGGAATGGGGAAGAAGCTTTCCATGCGACGTCCGTCATGGCAGGAGGTATATGCAAATGAAAGTGAGGAAGAGGGGAGAGAGGGGTCGCAAGAGGGTGAGGAAGATGAGGCAGGGGAGACGGAGGATGAGGAGCAGCCCTCGCCAGAGGTGGCTCATCATGAGGTGCCTTTCACTTCCGGTACATTTGACAGAGGTGGGGAAAGACCTCCAATTGATGTGCCCACGATTGCTCCATTGGGTGTGCCTACACTTCCCCCAAGGAGTGTTTCTTCTAACTTTGGTACGGTGACATGTAGAGAGGAGAGGTCTCCTCCCTTTGGTGTGATTACGGGTGGTAATGGCGGCCCTCAAGCCATTGTCCGACAGGAAAGGGATGGTGTCCATACGGTTGTCCGACGCAATGATGGCTCTGTTAGTCTGAGATCGGGAGGTGGAAAGGAAGTGGTAATAACTCCGGATATGTTCGGAGGTGTAAGTGAGGACCACCGTTCGAGGTTGTTGGCCGTTCTATCAAAGCGGCCGAGCACATTCACCCAGCTTGGGGAGATGTGTACGTTCATGAGGTCCTATGCCTTGTCTATCTTTGGGAGTTTCTTGGAGGGTCTTGATGCCATGGTATTGCCTCCTACTGATGCTAAAGTTTTGGAGGCCGTCCTTGTAGGTGCGAAATCTTTGACAATGTGTGGTTTAAATGTGGGGTGGTTAGAGGAGCGTTTGAAGCGTTTGGAAAGTTTGATTTCGCGGCAGGAGGCGCATTTACAGTGCGAGACTTTGCGAGGGGCGATTTTAGAGCACGAGGCTGCTCTTTTAGAGCAGAAGGTTGCTCTTGATAAAATGAAGATGGCGATTTTGGAGAACGAGGCTGCTCTGGATGTGTTGAAAGAGAAGGAGCGGGGAGCGAGGAGTAGGTTGGATGAGTATGATGCTACTATTGCCGAGGAGGGTGACTTGTCGGGTACTGTGGCACAATTTGTGATGACCTGAGGGGATAGTCTTGTTCATTACTCTTCTCTTCCTTTCTCTATATTTCAAAGATTTGTATCTATGTTCTCGTTCATGAATAGACATTCCATCTCGTTGTACTACTCTTGCTTTATGTATGATGTTGCTTCTTTTTTGCTTTTCCATGTATATCGAGTTGAATGTGTATGGGTGGATCATTTTTCTTATTTTTGCTCGTCAACCATTTTGATATTTGTGAGCGCGTGTGAGGAGATTTTGACGAGATGAATCGCGTCCTCGCACGAGGTCGGGTGCTTAAGGCTAGATATACTCTTGCAAAAGAACTCCTAGGAGGTGCGGAGCTCTCTTTGTTGGAGAGATTCCTACACATACCTTTAGGTATTCTTGGAGGCTCAACATGCGAGGCATGTGAATGGCCGAAGTCGAGGCTCATAACGCGTAGCGTGTGAATGGCCGAAGTCGAGGCTCATAACGCGAAGCGTGTGAATGGCCGAAGTCGAGGCTCATAACGTGAAGCGTGTGAATGGCCGAGGTTGGGGCTTGGGTGGTCAACAGGCCCCCGATTAGGCTAAGCCTGGGACCCCCACGGCGCTAATGGCCAAGAGTATTGTAAGACAATGACTTTTTTTTTTTTTTTTTAGGAGGTGAGTTTTGATAGAGTTAAGCCCGGAGGCTCATAGGAGATTTTAGTTTCAAGGCGGAGTTGAGCCCAGGGGCTCAAAAATTTTCTTTCATATGAGGAAATAACGTAACAAGAAGGTAGATCTTGAGACATGTTCATGACAATAATGGCCCCCAAAGGAGCTTTCATTCATGTTGTTCATTCAGAGGTTACATTAAATAGAGCTTCCAAGTGAACTTCTGAGACTACATACTCATAATAAAACAACGTAAAGGAGAAAGAGATCATGGACTAAGGATGGTAGGCCTTCAACCACTTCGAGTTGATGGGATTCATGTGATCCTCGGAACCTGGTCTTGAGATCCGATAATAGCCATTTTGATTGGCTTCCTTCACCACAAATGGGCCTTCCCATTTGGCCGCAAACTTGGAGGCTGAGATTCCTCGCATGACATGGGGTGCTGCTTTTAAAACCAAGTCTCCCTCCGCAAATTGCCTTGGCTTAACCAAGGCATCGTATGCTCGCACTATTCGTCGTTGGTAGACTCGGAGGTTGGCTTGAGCTCTGTCCCTTTTTTCATCCAAGGCTTCCAACTCGCTTGGCCTAGAGTCATGGAGGACGTTGCTTTGTAGGGCCATCCGGGCTGATGGCACTGCGATTTCAAGTGGTAGGACTGCCTCGGAGCCATAGACCAAGGAGAAGGGAGTCATCTGAGTAGGTCGTCTTTTGGAGGTGCGATAAGCCCACAATGCCATGGGCAAAGCATGAGCCCAATCTTTTTGGTGATCCTCCAAGGTTCTACTAAGGATTTTCAGTAGGGTTTTGTTAGTTGCCTCTGCTTGGCCATTCCCCTTGGGGTAGTAAGCCGTGGATTTGTGGTGGGTGACATCGTAGGACGCGAGGAGTTGGCCAACTGGCCGGTTGATGAATGGTGTGCCGTTGTCGGAGAGGATGACTTTGGGAATTCCAAATCGACATATGATGCTTTCTCGGATGAAGTTGGAAATTGCAGCTCCAGTTGCCTTCCGAAGTGGGACGGCTTCCACCCATTTAGTGTATAGCTCCGTAGCGGTGAGGATCCAAATGTTTCCTCGAGAGGGTGGGGTGATTGGGCCAATCAGGTCCATCCCCCAAGTATGGAAGGGCCATGGAGTCCCAATGGCATGGAGATCAACGGCCGGGGAGTGGATCATATTGCTATGAAATTGGCATGCCTTGCATCTTTTCACATGGTTTTTGGCATCCCCCTCCATGGTAGGCCAGTAGTAACCCATGTGGAGCAAGTGTTGATAGAGCTTGGCGCCTCCTTGGTGTTCGGTTTCGTGAGCAACTTCTAAGGCTTTCGATACCTCCACCCCAGACACGCATCTGAGGGGTTGGCCCTCAAAACTTCTTCGGAAGAGTTCGCCGTTGTGGACGAAGAATTTGGAGGCGCGCTTCTTTATTATTGCCGCGTCTGCCTTGTCGGGAGGCAAGGTGCTACTGGAGAGGAATTCAATGTAGGGTGTTCGCCAATCGAGGTGGACGCCTATGAAATTACACTCAGCTTTGGATGGAGCTTCATTGCACTTAAGGCATTTGCTTTGCAACTCTGAAGCATTTTTGGCCATATCAGGCCAATAGTATCCCTGACGTTGGAGTCTTCTGTAGAGGCTCACCTCTCCTGTCCCGCATGACAGTTTATGAACGTCATGAAGTTTGCCTTTAGCCTCCTCCACTCCCACACAACGGGCTAGAAGGCCGCCGGAGCCCCTGAAGTATAAAACGCCCTGATAGATGGTGAAGTGCTTCAAGTTGATCATGGGTCCTGAGGGGTTCTTGAGTTCATTGATGATGGGGGTCCTCCAATCTTGGGCTTCTGGTTCCGGGAAAATGTCGGTCACCGAGCAAGGCACGGTCCGCTTTATGATTTCAATTTTGGTCGGCTCAGCTGGAACCTCAACTTTGGAGGCGAGGGTGGCCAATGCATCAGGGTGGCGATTCTCTGAGCGAGGGGCATGCTCTATGCGGAGAGTGTCGAACCTGTCAGTTAGTCTTTGCACTATGGTCCGGTAAGAGGCCAAAGGAGGTTCTCTGATGGCATATTCACCATTTGTTTGCCTTACCACAAGCTTGGAGTCTCCTCTGATGCAAAGGAGGGTTATACCACAATTTAGAGCCGCCATGAGACCCAAGACAAGGGCCTCATACTCAGCTTCGTTATTAGAGCACATGAAATCAAGTTTGTAGGAGAGGTTGATTTTTGCTCCGCTTGGCGATGCCAGGACGATTCCGGCTCCACCACCTTTTGTTGTTGAGGAACCATCAAAACTTAAACTCCATTCTCCTGTCTCTACCTGTGCCGCTTGAAACTCGTCTCCGGGGAGTTCCTCGGACGGGGGCTCATAGTTTCCACTCGGAAAATGAGCTAAAAGATCGGCTAGCGCTTGACTTTTGATTGCCCGTGGGGCTTTACAAACAATCTCATATTCAGCTAATGACAATAGCCACCGAGCAGCCCTCCCTGCTAGGGCCGGTCGGGCGAGCAAGAATCTGATAGGATCACACTTTGTAACAAGGTGGAGCGTATAGGAGAGGAGGTAGTGCCGGAGCTTTTGCGCGGCAAATACAAGGGCGAGGCAATGGCGCTCTATCGGGGAGTATCTCGCCTCCGCCCCTTGTATCACCCTACTAATGTAGTATATGGGCCGCTCAAATCCGTCTATTTTTTGTGCTAGTAGAGCTCCGATGGAACGAGGGGTGGAGGTTATATATAGGAGGAGAGGCCTTCCAGGTTGAGGAGGAGTCATTGTGAGGGGTGAGGTTAAGACTGATTTCACAGCTTGGAATGCCTTATGATGCTCCTCCTTCCAAATGAACTTGGCGTCCTTTTTGATCAAGCTCCCAAAAGGTTGGGTGATTTCCGCCATGGCGGGAATAAACCTTCGTAAGTAGGATGTCCGGCCTAGGAATGTCCGGAGCTCGTCAACATTAGCAGGGCGAGGCATTTCCTGGATAGCCGAAATTTTAGCGGGGTCGGGATCAACCCCGTGACGGTGGACCACATATCCAAGGAATTTGCCAGCGGTGACTCCGAATGCGCATTTCAGCGGGTTCATTCGTAGTCTATACCTTCTGCATTGTTCGAACACGCGTTGGAGGTCTTCAAGGTGAGTTTCCTCCTCCTTGGATTTGACCACCAAGTCAAATTTACCACGTAGTCTATACCTTTTGCCTTTAGCCTCCTCCACTCCCACACAACGGGCGAGGATTGTATCGGTTGTAAGAGATGTGAATCTGTCTGTCCAACGGATTTCTCGAGTGTTCGAGTTTATTTATGGTATGAAACAACTCGCAGCATGGGTCTAGCTTATTGATATGTTCCAAAAAGTTCCACTTGAATTCATTTGATTTTTTTTTATCGAAAAAATCCGTGCTCGAGAATAACCTATTTTGATTTTACTTGCAATATGTAATTTTGATATGTTATACACAACTACATACGGAGAACTTGCATTTTAGTTTCTTTTTTTTAACCTGTTCAATGATCCAAATGCTTTTCATGGTAACGCGCAACAACACGGTAACAATTTAGAAGCAGGAAGTGGATCGAGCCAAGCTGACTAGACTTTTGAAGCCCTGGTTTCCATTGGACCGTTTAATTTTTGTATCCCATTATCACAGATTAATAGAATCTATTTTTTGGTTGATTAAGAAAATGTGTATGTTCTACCATTCCTTGTGAGCATATGGAAAGTTAAGCTGGAAAATCAGTAAACTTCAAACTTCAGCTCATTGTACAAACCAAACAACTTATTAATTCAGTGCTTAAATTTTTCATTACATAACAAACAACTTTTATGCTTACAAAATTAAGCATTCAGTTTTCAATGCTTAATTTTCAGTTTTATCAAATAACACCCAAGTCAGAAAAGGAATAATTCAGAAAGCTATTTACAAAGGAAAAAGAGATATTTTACAACCAAGGTAGAGTATTCAACCACAATATTGATAGAGACATAAAATTTCATAATGAAGAAGCCAGAAGATGTAGGTTGCAAATAAATAACCTGCAAGTAGATATGAGCCAATTGCGAAGATGGAAGACCAAGATACAATAAAATTTACCGTCTTTATGTTTGTGGAATATTTGTTCATATCAAAAGGAGATAGGAAATACTTAGCAAGACTACTTCTTACTCATTCTCTCTCTTGATGAGCCGCACAAATAGCATCATGATTTATCCTTTTGTGACATTAATAGACTTTAGCATTGCACCTTCAAAATAACACTACTATAACGTACAATTTAACACTTTTCAGTGCTAGAAAGCTAAATATCATGTCTCCATTGGAGATGCTCTTAAAGCAGTTCCAATTGTATGCTATAATCTTTCCACAGCTACTTTTAGCATGAAGTTCCAAATTTCATCCTCTAATGGTCAGGCACAAAAATATGCTATGTTTATCTACAGCTATATCATGGTGCCAAATTCAGTATTGCTGTGATTTAGCATGTCCATTTTGTTTCTACCTCTCCTCCATGGAATCCACACAAAAATTTCATTGCATGTTGAGAGAAAATATAAGAATTAGCACCACTACTGGAGCAATGTTTGCTAAAATGTAGCTTTTTAGACACTTTTCTTGAAAAAATATGATTAGCTAACTTTTAGAGCAACCCCAATGCAAGGGCTAAACACTTGTCAAAACATACAGCCAACCTCCACCTTTAGAGCTCTCCAAATGCATGGGTAAAAGGATGGACAAAATCTGGCAATGGCTAAATCATGGGCCATATTTGGCATTTTCTTCTGTCATCTCTCAAATATTGGGCATACTCAGCTTTCTTTTTCTATTGATGTGACCCACAAATGCAATTTGAATTTGACTTTTAGTTGAAATCAAAGAAATATAATTTACTGCAGTGAAGCAAGGTTCCAAAATTTCAGCATTTTATTAACATTACTGCAGTAGCATTGCAAACTTTGAATTTGGCATGCCTTATTTAGCCATTGTGCATTGGAGATGCTCTAAATATGAGTGCACGCAGTTATCAAATCTTAATCATCCTTACATTCACAAAATACTATCACAAAATACTCTGTCAAACCCTTCAAAAGGCTAAAAGCCTGTATCTGATGACATAAAACTCTTCAAGGCGTCGAAGAATCACAAAACACATGTAAAGAAACAGAAACACTAACTATCCAGTTGCAAAAAATATTAGTGCCTAAGGTCCAGCAAATAGCAGGAGATGTATGGCAGAAAAAGGCTCTTTGTTGAGCATTCAAAACTACTTAAGATGTGTTAACTAATCAACATCTCCACAATACTCTTGAGTAAAATGCAAAGCAGACTATTTGTGATATAAAAATAACATTTTTAAAGTGTAGTGTGTACCTCACTCTTTGGTTTGTACAACTGACAAAGCCATTCAAATCGCTCATCGGGAACATAAATTCGAGCCTCGTTAGGCTCAATGGTACAAAAAGGAAAGTTCTCTGCGGGTATTGACAACTTTGTGAGTGTATTGAAAAGAGTAGATTTTCCCACATTTGGCAATCCAACCTGAAAATTTATAAAAACAACAAGCTCAGCATTGTTGCTATAACACAACTGAACTACTGATATGATAAATGGAAAAGTTATGAAAGGCGAGAGCTTGCAACAAAATGCAACTTCGTCGTCAATTGATAATTAGGTGCTGAATGTATGATGATTGCTGTGCCTGATGGAGAATGAAAGGCAGTTTGAGGATTTTAACCCACAGGATAGTAATGGAAATTTAGAACAAGGGCTAAAAAGTTCTGGAATGTGTAATCTCAATTTCCCACTTTCGGTGTGAAAATGCGATAATAAAAAGGGATTTCATTCTCTCAAATGAACATAAGTGTCAAGGGATTACTCATACACCACAAATAAAAACATAACAAGTAACTCAAATTCCAGTAGGGGACAGGCATCCTAAACAGTTCAAGTTCGAGGAATGCATCAACTAAAACGAACAATTCACTGGTATGATGCACCTCTAAATTATTTCCTAGAAACTTATCCAGTTGACTAATTTCAACAGCCCACACAATATTTAACATTCCAAGATGGCTAACGGAAATTTAAAGGGAACGAAAACATCCACGTCAACATGAATATCCTTGTCTAACCAGACAGCCAGACCTTCCAACACATCAACAAAGGGATTTAAAAAATATCAAGACATCTTAGCCATTGCACGTATCTTTTAATGTGATGATTGTTATCTCAAAAAGTGCTAGGATAGTGGGTGACAATACCATACAATTTTTAAATTTATTTGAATAGACAATTCAAAACTCTCAATGTTTTCATAAAGAAGGTTCCTTTTGAGGCGGTTGACTATTAGTCTATTACCTTAACATCTCATGTAAAAAATATGGTGGCGTACCATTTTTCCTAAGTAAGATATATTACAGAAAGTAAGTGCCACAGAAGGGCGCGCACACTGCGCACCCCTGTACGTGGGACATATACAGTGAAAAAAGAGAGGGCCTCCCACATATCAATGGAAATCTGTAACAAAATCAACATAAGTAGGCAGGACCTAGCTCAAATGACCCATGACTTTTCGGTGGCAAGCTGTGCACCAGTGCGAATCCAAGATCTCTGTTCGAATTCTGCATAATCTCACAACTTTATTATTCCAGGTTGCAAAAGGAAATTGTAGAGAAAAAAAGAAAAAACAAAGAGATTTTTAAGGCTTAATATTCTCATCTATTTTTTTTCATTTGCTTTTCAATTCAATTTAGAAATCTCTTCGCAAATCGAAGACCCTATGCAGCCTTAATTTATAAGAAAACAGCTGTATAAGTATTACCTAAAACTTTTTACTTCCAACAATTGCACTATAACGAGAAGGATCATAGGATTATGCCCGCCAGACTGAGGCAACACAATCTAGGTAATCACACAGCCTTTGGCATTGGGAATACTGTCTTCAGTCATGAACACCTGTGCCGGCAGAGGAGCAGCATTGGGAAAAGCCTTTCTATCTCGCCTTACCACAAACAAGCTTATTTAACGCACGAGCCAAGCTCCATCTTCTCAATCCCTATATCCTCCTCATGGTGATGTAGGTCATATCAATGGAGCAATTCAAGGCATGTCTTCTTTCAAGCAAAAAAATTCAAGAGCCTCACATTATAGGAATCGAGACGATCTTGATGAGTCTTCCTTTAGAGTCACCCATCGTTGCTCATCTGACCCTAAAAAGAGAAATGCTAGCTAGTGATGCTTCATTAGCCCATGATGCTCCGAAAAGAAGACCTTTATGTCAATCGATTGCAGCAGGTTATCCTTCTCAATAGACTACTTCCATTTGGGGTGAAATGACCACTCAATTGCTTTATGGCATTTCACATACCTGGTGGCTCAAGTTGAATTTAGATATTCCAAAAACTTGAAGTAGCCCGTTGCGGTAACATTGTTCAATTCACTAGTAGGAAGCTATGCTATAACACCATGATATAAGCAGAGGGTATGAAAGGATTTGATGGTTGCATAGAGAGAGACTGAGAGAGCGGGGCTAGCATGACACACTATCACCTCATGAGTTAGAATGCTAGAGTAATAAGTTTCCATTGGTAAATTCCGCCGCAAATCAGCGTTCTAAACAAAAGGTACCCGTAAACAACAAACTACTTCCGGTCCGTAAAAAGTCATTTTGGTCAAGTTGCAACTTTCTCAACTCTCCAAGTTTTTCATGTCCTCTTGGAAGATAGAAAACCACAACACATCCATCTAGCAGATTGCCTGTTTTCGAGCTTCGTAATACAAAAAGATAGGAGCAGGTGTCGAACTTGAAACCAAGATGAAGTCCCACCTACTCTTCCTTGCAGAGTATAACCACCAGACTGAAGGAGAAGTCCATTTATAGAGTGATAACAGTTTAATATAAGCACTACTTAGTTAAAATAGAATAGTTATATTTGAAGTTTCAGGTAATTAGCAAGACAATTACTGAGATATATAAATAAAACCAATCTAATACAATACGAGTATATATTGATATAGAGATAATAAACTCACACACTATCAACCATATGAATTTGGAATATTAATGCTCTCACACACTCACTATGGCTCTAGCTACTGCACCACGTGTTTGTGACCGAGGGTGGGCCTCCTTGAGCCATACAAAAAGAGAACCAAGCAAAATTCCTTTTGAGCAACAAAACGGAATTCTCATGCTAACGGAAGACTAAGTTACTTTCAGATTTCATGAAGGAAGGAGCTTTGTTCCCGAGTTGGAATGAAGATCGCTTTATCCTAGAACACCATAACACACAAAGGAGACACCCCAAGCCTTCCCAAACCATCTCATAGGGCAGCCAATTCTTGAAGCTGAGAAAAGCTCCGTAACCGATACGGGCATCAACCAGGCAACTCCAAAACCAAAATCTACCATGTACTAAAATGACCTTGCGATGAAACAATGCCAAAGAAGGTGCTTCACAGTACCCCGACCCACCACCCACCCACAACAACACCAGCCAAGTAAGAATCCAAAAGTTGACTTTCCATTCGAGATAATTCCTATAGAAACCTGAAGGGTCTGTTTGATTGGGCGAACTGAACACATTATTGGATTACAAATTCCGTGGCATTGCATTTCCAGCATTGTATGTAACCATTGCTAGAGAGATGCAATTCAATTGCACAACCAAGCCCACCAAACCATGCAGCACAAATACACGTACAGGTAGGAGCCTGAATTGGACAACCAAGCCCACTAAATTATGCAGCACAAATGCAGGTACAGGTATGGGCCTGGATAAAGATATGACAAACTCTAGTAAAAACTGTTGTACAGATATGGCCGACATGAATTATATTTGGAGTCATACATTATAGAATTGGAAAATAATACTAAAGAATAGTTGAATGGCCAAGTGATTAATGATCCAACTACAAAGAGCTCAATGCCAAACGTACAGTACATACCAGGGTTTGATACCGTTATATGGAAGGACCTATACACCAAAGCCTAATTCCTAATAATGATAATTGCTAAGGATAGACAAAGTCCATCAAGCTAACCACGTGGTAAGCATAAAACAGTTTATGCCTTGCGGTAGGTGGTAGTAATCCCCTCACCATTAACATGGCTTCCCCAATTATTAGATGGCTCAATCAAATATGCCTGAAGTCAATGGGTAGATTGGAATTCACAAGTGTCCAAAAGATCACAGGAAAACGCATAAACTTGAAACTAGAAAATAAAACTCCAAAAATTTCTTAAATTTCAGAGGATGCTTCTTAGTGTCAAGCTTTTTGCATAAACGATAGGCAATTCCATCCAGGAATTATATCAATCTTGTGCCTACATCTATTCATAAGAAAGGTCAGAGAAATTACTGTGTACTTTAAGCAATCTGTGCAACAGTACATTACAGAAACTGGCCAATGAACCTACAATTTTACACTAATTTTATGCGAAGAATGTTTTAAAAAAACGAAAGAAAGAAACAACGAAACAAAATAAGCTATGAAATGTAAATTAAATCCTGCAAGAAAGTACTATACGAAGCACGCAATTTGATGCAATTTTAATAAGATTTCATTTTGCTTCCCACAGCTTCTGAATAACCAAACAGAGCGTAGCCGAATCCACGAGAGAGAGAGAGAGAGAGACACACACACACACACACACAGAGACAGAGAGAGAAAGAGATTACAATTCCAATCTTGAGGTGAGATGAGAACCGTCCAAGAATGGGCCTCTCGGCAGGTGCTTCCTTCGATTTAGCTGCCTTCGGAGGCATTATTCCTAACGATACTGTCTATCTGTGTGTGTTTGTGAGAGAGAGAGAGAGAGAGAGAGAGAGAGAGAGAGAGAGAGAGAGATTCAGTGGAAGCTCTAGGGCTTCAAATTGCTTTGTTATAGTGAGAGTGTTAAGCGAAGAAGATGAGAGTCGGGAAATGGACGAACCCTATTTTATACCCAACGGTCTCATCAACCCTAACACGATGCGTTGGCTCAACGCGTCATCGTCCCTCAATGTTCAATGACGAAAGGGGATTTTTCATGTCCACAGGTCCAATGACTGATATACGCAGATCAATCTCGCACAACTATTTTCCTTAGGACTTGGGCTAAAGGTTGGGCCTGGAGAACCTTCAATGGGTATTTTTCTTTTGGGCCGCTCCAATTATTTAAACCATACCCGACTAGTGAGTCCCAGATGTACCTTTATCACACCAAAGCTTCACTTTTCACGTCAAAAAAAAAAAAAAAAAAACTTTGTGTGCGTTTTATTCTGTAAATCAAATCAAACTAAAAAATTACTACAAAAATAATAATCTTACAGTTTAATCGTTATTTGTGTTATTCTCTATGCTTTACCAAATTCTTAGAGAAAAATCACAGCTCTATGAATGATAGAAAATAGTATTTTTTAAAGAAACTAATTAACAATCGTTTTACTAAAATTCACAAACTCTTGACAAAAAAAGAAGAAGTATAGTCTTTATAGTCTATTAATTTATTTAACAATCATGATAGCATTCTCCAGGGTGTATGAATTTGTCAAATGCCTACAAATCAAGTAATTTTTTAAAACATTTATTGAGGTCTGTGATGCAAAGAAATTAACAATATTAGTTAACTATAAAATAAATTCACAAATATTTAGACTTTCTAACAACCTTAATAGCATTTATAGAGTCTGGGAATTTGTGAAATAGAAAACAAATTCACAGTGTTTTGCTAACTGTAAAAAAATCAAAGACAAATTCAGTGATAGCATTCAATGGGTGTGTATGAATTGGTTAGGTGAAAGAAGTTCAC
Organism: Arctostaphylos glauca; assembly: GCA_019985065.2. NCBI lineage: Eukaryota > Viridiplantae > Streptophyta > Magnoliopsida > Ericales > Ericaceae > Arctostaphylos > Arctostaphylos glauca. The sequence continues at coordinate 11,751,827 of JAHSPW020000010.1, read as the reverse complement.
AAGGTCGAGTAAATTTATAAAATAAGAAAATTATTTATTTATTTTAAGTAATTTACCGTGTTAATTTGTTTCACCAATATCTTAATTATAATGCAGATCAAATTCTATATATAAACTTAGAGCCAGATTAGATGTTCACCGAATAATATTAGAGCCAGCAAAATTTGTTAAGAGGGTCACCAAAAACTCCAAGAAAGATACAAAATCATAAACACCAATACAAACACAAACAAGAACGCAAACAACATACAGATCAAACCTACAGGTTAGGGTCAACTTTGTGGATACGATTAAACTCATGGAAGAACACGTTCTACTCTTGAAAAAGACATAGTTGGAAACATGACAGAGGAGAGCCAACGTTTGGTAACACTGGTGGTCGAAAACACGGTCCAACATAGGGGTCGGAACCATATTACTTGGATGGGAGCACCATAACATTGGAACAATGAATTTTGACTTACAGGTAGCGCTTGTGATGACCTGAGATTGAAATTTTCGAAATGAATTTTGAGACAAACGGTATTGTCAGACATTCGTGTTGAAAATTATATAATGACGAACTTAGGTGGCGACCTTGAGTTTCATTTCAGACATATTATCGGATTATATAATTTTTTTCACTTACATGTTAACTGTGTCCGCTATGCATTGCACATTTATGCATACTCTATTTATGGACATAAATTAAAAAAGTATGGGTAGAATTATTTATTGAGTCTCATTGCTCATGGCGTAATTTCTCTACTCCTAGCTTTTCACACTGGTACTGAGAACAACACAGAAGTACCCAAGTTCCTTGGTTTACTTAAACTAGATTTTGTGCTTTGTAATTCTATGTTCCAAATATAATTTTTCTTTTTATTCTAAATATTTTGTATTCCAAACTCATATTTTAGCAATTGTAAAATGAAATGCTTGATTGTGCTTTTAGTCATGTTTTTTTTACTTAACATCTTCGAAATTCAGAGTGAGGCAAATCTATTCATGGGCAAGTCGTGAAAAGGTACTGAGTTTTGTTTTGTATTTTTTTTTTAATTTGCCCCCACTCACTCACTCACTCACTCACTCTCTCTCTCTATACAAGGCAAAAGGCAAAAGTAACGGGCAAAACATTGCATTTCTGTCTTCTAATTTCCGGTTGCCTATCATCATCACACTTTTCTTTCCAGCTACACAGCATAAACTCTTCTCTCTCTCTCTCTCTCTCTCTCTCTCTCTCTCTCTCTCTCTCTCTCTCTCTCTCTCTCTCTCGCACGCCAAACCAATGCGTTTTTCTGATTTCTCTTCTCTCTCACTCAATTTTAGATTTCCACTTCTCTTCCTTTCTATTTGGCTTTCTCTCTCTGATTGTATCTCTCATTTGGATTGAAAGTGGTAACAAGAATTCCATAATAAATTCCAGCCATTTTCAAAAGAAGAGAAGGTAAGCATTCTGTCGATTTTAATTTTTTCAATCTATAAAATGTCCTCACAAATCTTAGCTATCTATGGTTTTTTTCCATTCAAAATCATCAACACAATATTCAGAAACCTTAATACTTGAAAACCCTCAATTTTCAAAGCCCTGTGTTTTTAAAATTCCTATTGTTGAAGTCGCAAAATTTCAATAGTAATAGTGGCTTTATTTTCTTGCTCAAAAAGGTGTTTGAGGTTCTATTATATTTAGCTAAGAAACAATTTTAGAAGCATTTTCCAATACATTATGAATGTTGTAAGAAGTTAAATAAGAAAACTTGGATCCGCCCTAGCTTGACCCCAGTGATCATAAATTCTGGATCAGTCCCTCCCTGGCATCACAGATCACATATAATGAGCATGTTTTGTTTGTTAAGCCAATTTTGAAGCTTCAATTGACGGTACTAGTTCTACGACAATTCTTACAATTGTGTTTGACGAGAAGCCCTTGTTAGTAAAGGAGGAAACTCTTTGTTTGTACGTGATTTTCAAGTAATAAAATAAACTTCCAAACTCTCAATCACTCAAACCACTGGGGTAATAAATATCAAATACAAAATAGCATTGTTGCATTCCCTATAAAGTCATTATTAATGGAGGAACGATACGAACTTACAAATCTCGAGGTGTCCCTTGCCTTGGCTGGAGTATCAAGGCTTATAAAGCAAAACAACAACCTGCAGCATCTCAGGATAACTATGTTAAGCAAGACCAAATTTTTGCGTAAGCCAATACCACGTAGGCTACTAATTAATACAGCTTACTAACTACTTATGCTTTGACTAAAAAACGTCCATAAAACTCACCAGCTTCTTAATATTTGATTCAGCAAAATGGTTAAACCTATACTCCACAATGACGTAAACAATACTTGTTTTGATTTAATCGTTAGTGTATTGATTCGGCAGGGACTAGATCTTTTCATTCAAGCTCATTTTCATTCCACAATAATGTAAGTAATCATTTAAAAAAACCAACAAGTCTATATTTGGCTCAATAGGCAATAATCAGTAACTAAACGAACTTAAAACGTACGTAAACTACCTAGTAGTGTGGTATGGGTGAAGCTGCTTTAAGGTTTTCAAGCTATTGTTGTGAATCTCTCTATTTTATCACTGTATTTTTCTTAAATGCAAAAAAGACTTGCACAGATACGTGCAAAATCAGTGTCATGGGAGGAAAATAGATGGCATGGCAGAGTAGATCAATTGCTAGAACCTGCCTTTCTTTCTTCGCCTGCCAAGAAATATAACAAAACGAGATACTGACTCTCCTGTGATGAGTTAGGGGCCTTCATCACGCCTAATGGGCGGCTTAATCCGTTCCTATAGTATCAACAAGAGCCATCTACTTGGCTTCTGCACTAGAGCGAGCAACCATGGATCACTTGCTTAACCACTTGCTGAATGTGCTTCCTTATTCACCTCTGAAAATGCCAGCCACAATGTAGGCACAGAAGTACAAGTTCCCACATTGATATTGCTAAAAGTATCTCTTGATGCATGCTTCCTTAGTTCCTTATAAATCAAACATGTGTAATTACAGCGGAAACATCTGAAGATTCTATTGTGATAATATTCCCCGTCAAATGAAATCCTTTCATGATGCTTTATTTATGAGTTCCATGTCAAATTGCTTTTGCTACATGGATAACAGAAAATGAAGTTAACTGATCTGCCTTGAGATGGTCTAAGAGCGAACTCCAGAAGAAGGGTATTGCATTTCAGCAGCTGATTCAATCAATCAAAACTTAAATGGAAGGATGACTCTGTGCTTGTACTTTCTTGCAGACACAGTATAAGCATTAAACTGAAAGAATTCACTGTTAAAAGCTTTGAAATTGCTGGAAAATGGATACATAACAACTATTGAATTGATAAAACTAGATGATGCAGAAAATAAATAAATATGATCATCCACGAAATCCTTTAAATGGAGAACATAACTGTAATTGCTCCCAAACTAGCAAAGAAGACAAGAATAAAAGAATATTATCGAGCCCCCGAGAAGGAAGGAACCCATGCATACTTTCTCATCATTTCTGATAAGGTATGACACGGTATATGAGGAAATTTCAGCTTTAAAGAGATCTTCACAAGGGAAAACTAAAGGATTTAAGCCAATCACAACCTGGGATTGAGTACCATCTCTAGCCTAAAGTTCTCACCTTCCGTAAGGATTTACCAGCCGCGAAAGCTCATCAACTCAAATAACCACGTCACCTGATCCAGTGGTATCTGCCAAAGCAGATTCTTCATCCTCTTCCAAGTTTCAGGGCTAAACTGGTCTCTTTATTGGAATTTTCAACTTCCTACACCTCAGATTTTGCTTCCTCATGTCCCTGATTCCTAGAGGAGTTTTCTCCAGAATTAGCAAGCAACCAAGCTTCATGAATTTGCAAAACATACTCCAAGTGCCACAAAACTTCTCCCATTGTTGGTCGACATTTTCCCTCATCCACAAGAGATTTTTCTGCAATCTCCCCAAATCTCTTCAACGATTCCGGAGAATATTTTCCTTTGAGTTGTGGGTCAACCGTTGCCACCTCATTGCCCATTCAGCAAGGTTAATCTGGTCTTTTGGCAAGGTAGGATTTATAACAGCTCGTGCACAAACAACTTCGAACAACACAACACCGAATGAGTAAATATCCGATTTCTCAGTCAACTGCTGTTGTCTGAAGTATTCGGGGTCAAGATAGCCAAAGCTTCCTTTGATTGCAGTACTAACATGGGTATGTTCCAAAGCAGGACCAGTTTTCGCCAACCCAAAATCTGCCATTTTCGCAACAAAATCCTCATCCAACAATATGTTTGTTGTTTTAACATCTCTATGGATGATTCCCCTCTCTGATCCCGTGTGAATGTAATGTAGGCCTCGTGCAGCCCCGATGCAAACTTGTAACCGATTTTTCCAAGTCACAGGAGGGAGGTTAGTGCCAAAAAGGTGACTTCTAAGGGTCCCATTAGCCATATACTCGTAAACCAAGATCATCTCGCTCCTTTCATCACAGAACCCAATCATAGACACAAGATGCCTATGTCTTAACCTAGATAGTATCTCAATCTCTGTTTCGAACTCTGTAAGGCCTTGTTCCAATTGTGGGTTGGCCCGTTTAATGGCCACGAGGGTCCCATCTTTGGTCTCCCCTTTGTACACTTTCCCAAATCCCCCTATTCCAATCACTAAACTATCGTCGAAATTATCCATTGCTCCTTTGATCTCTGACTAGTGTGAACCTCCTACCAACTCTAGCAGTAGATAAAGACCCATTTGGAGTCTGACTTCCTAATGATCCCTTGGCATTCACAGCCCTATGCACAAGGAACAATGGCCACCAACCGGGAGTTTTGCTTTTGGCCTCATCAGTTTATTATTCCGCTTGCTTTTGCAGAAACAAAAGATTAACACCATTACAGCTCCCAAAATAGCAACAGAAGCTATACCTACTACAATTCCTGCCCAGAGGGTTAGACTTATTGGATTTTGTTGTCTTTTGTTGGACCATAGCTCTCTATGTGGGCAAGATTCCCATTTTGACTCAACTTGAAAATCTCCAAGCCATTCAAGAAAGCATCAGTTCCTGCAGCACCAGCAGCCGTGTCAGGACCCAGTTGTATCCAAATGGTGTTAGTTTTGGGTGACACCACATCAAAATAATCCTGGTAGCCTTGTTTTTTCCTCTTGCTCGCACAAAAACATTGAAATTGTCAGCTGCAGCCCGGTTGTTTATGTAGATTCTGAAAATCCTCTGGTTTGCCTTTGTCAAAATATAGCTCACAGAAATGCAACCGGATCAAGTAATTGAAATTGGGATCCACTTGGAATTTCCATGTCATGTTGAACCTTTTTTCCAAGACTGCAGTCTTGGACATGGCTCTTGCTGTTTCATACGCTAGAAGAGGAGCTACTTAGAACTCGTTGGTAGAAGCATATGTAATCGTAGAACTGTTCTTAATTTCTGAACCAGCATCTATTGTTACCATGTATCCAGAATCCAAATTCCACATTATCCAAAGTTCATCATCAATGGGTTTTATCTCAGAACCCCCAACGTTTAACCTATACATAGTTTCAATGCCTCGTTTGCTTAAATCCAATGAACTGTTTGCACCATTTCCACCCACTTTGTTTACAGAATTAACGAACTCTGTGTTACAATCGGGATGATTTCTATGGCATTCACAAATCCAAATGATCCTTTAGCTGGGAAGAACTCAATGATTAAAACATCAATAGCAACGTTCAAGAAATACTCCTTGATCAAAGCAAAAGAACTTGAATTCCCCCGAGTTTTGCAAGTATGATCTCTTGAGCAAAATCTCGCCATAAACATTGAACTCGGAAACTAATTTGAAACCATTTGCCACAATAGAAAATAAAGAGTCGTTTATGCTGTAATTTGGAGAGGAGAGGGGATAAACATGAAGCCTAACAAAGGAATTACCCTGGGCGCCTTCAAATGTGTGATTGAGAGTATCAGTAAATATCCAGGCCGTTGTATAGAGTGGTGCATAGGCTGAATCCATTAAAGGTGATACCAGAACTTACAGCTATATTGCTATCAGGGGCTAAGTCACCAATCCATCTCCTCCCTTCCACATTGACACTTCCATTTGCACAACAATTTATGACAAAAGTATTTGCCTCAGCTTCCCCAATTCTAACAAACATAAATACTACCACCACAAAAAGTAGGCCCCAAACCCCCATCCTTAAGACCTTCATGATTTGGCACTCCCTTTAAGAAACTGGGTTTTTTTCCCCCTATTTCCCCCCCCTTTTTTAACTGATACACCAGCTTAAAATGTAACCACTGAAAATTGTTTAAACATAAGCATAGAACGGGAAAAGGCCTGAACTTGAATCACATTAACAAACTACTGAATCCAAGAAATCAACAATGGCTAATGAAAACCATACGGGCACTTGATTTCCTTCAATGGTAGCACGAAAGAAATTGAAAGACTGATAGAGACCGACGTTGGAGTTTCTTCAAACAGCTTGTCAACAATCCACAGAACCGCACTAACTTCCGGATCTGATCCAAGAAAAATCACAGGAAAGGGCAAAAGCCGAAAGGAGAAGCAAAGTTGGTAATGTAGTTTGTCGATCTTCAAGAGAAGGGAGGTGGTTTTGAAAATAAGGGCTTCCATTAATATTTGTGAGAGAAATCATAAAATAGTGGGTTGAAGTTGGAACAGACTGGAAACTTTCATGTGAGTTGTTTCTTCTTCTATTGTTTTGTTTCTTTCATGGAAATAAAAGGTGTGAGAATCGGACATTTTCAACCTACTTTATTGCAGAGGAGAAGTTGTCGTTGTGGCACAAAAAAGCAGAGAGGTCCGTCCACCCCTTACTGTGTTTTCGGAATCGTCCAAACTTTTTATTTCTAATAAAGACTATGACATGTAGCCACCCATGCACTTTAGAAAAATTAATTTGCTTGTAATTTTTTTAGTATTCAATTAAGTAGGGGGTCTCAAACTTGAAAGTTTTTTTTACTGAAATTTACTTTCTTGCAAATTATATCCTATCAAATTTACAAAATTATGCGTCACAAAAAAATCTGAAGATTTTTAATTTGCATTGTGGTAATTATTGAATTAGTGCTTTATTTTTTTGTCCTCATTGAATTTTTTTGTTTTGTATTTTTTTTTTTGTAGATTATTAATTCGTTTCGATAAGAGATTTTAGAAAAGTAAAAAATTATGTCAAAAAAATAGAAAAGATAAAAAATAACCAAAACATGATTTTTTTTAGTTTATTTTTCATGTTTAGTTTATTTTTTAAGGTTTTGGAGATATTTTGATATTTTTTATATTATTTTTATCGAGACAAATTAATATTTCACAAAATATTGATAAAAAATAACAAATACAAAAAAAGAGGATAAAAATAAAAATTATTTATTTATTTAAGTACATCAGTCGGTACACCAAGCAGTGCAATATTAACTATATGTGTGTTTAAAAGTATACATTGTTTAAGATACTTTATTTTCTTTTTACACGGTAAAATATATATCAGAACTATAATGGTACGTATGTTACACATATTTATTATATTATATTGACATATGTTAGTCTAATGTATTTAATGCCTCTAATCTTAAGTGTTTGTGCACACAAAGCAAATACGAAAGAATGTGTAGCCCTCGAATTAAACAACGCTTGAACACATGTACTGAATAAGATAAGTGTACCTTGTATGACAGCTGGGTCATACTCCTCTTCCTATCTCTGAAGAGAAAATATTTGGCCGCCTGAGACCTAATTTTAGTTGCCTCACCTGTTCTAACTAGATCCTTATCTTGGGCGAGCTTGCCAGCTATCCTACTTGACTTGCCCTAAAGCTTGTCCCAGTTGCCCCCTGCATTACTTGGTGACCTTGCTACTTTTGAGGGTGAGGTTCTCATTGCAGTTATAGCACGTGCTATCAGTCATATCCCACAGAGGCCCGAATACTGCCCCTGACTGCTAGCAGTTGGAAACTGACTCCTGCTCTGACTGAACTAACCAAATCCAATTCCAAAACGTACCCTCCTCCATAAATGCAAAATTGCAGCAGTTCTGAGATTCAAAATTCGAACAGGTCGCTTGAGCAGTTTAAAAAAACAAAGGTAGCTCAAGCATTCTATAGCTTGCTCGAGCGGTTTCCGAATAACAAAGCCGAATTAAAATGAAATAAAATTTATACTATTAATAGAAAAAAAATTATTAATTAAAAGGTACTTATTACAAGCTTAACGTACATCCACATGGGAAAGAGTTAGAGGATGCATTACGAATGAAGAGAGAATATGAATAGGCAACTATATTTGTCACTTTCAAAGATATGCCCAATATCAAAAGACAAGACCGTAGAACTCCCCAAGATTAACCAACCACCTGTAACTTGTTAATATCGCTTTATATATATATATTGGAAAACCCTTCCTTGATAACGAGCTAAATTGACTTCATTTGCATAAAAATGCATTCATCCTTTGTCCAAAACTGTCTAGACGGGACTTAATCCCCATCCGGACAAGAAATTTGGAGACTCTGGTTGGTTCTCCTCCAGATGACTCTGTGACTCTCCCATCTGGAATTTATGGCAAACTCAACACAAACCTAGGAGAGGTTACTTAATTGTATTTTGGAAAAACCTAGTTACTTAAACTTAGCTTGATCATTGTAAACCAAGGAGGAAGGAAGGCACTTCAACATAAAGCTTTATTTCTTTCACTTACGAGGACCTAACAGTATTTGTAGGCGATGACGGGAAGTTTGGGGGGGCCTCCGTTTATCTCATTCACAATGTTTTGGTTTTAAGGTCTACTTTGTTTTATTGTTCCTCTATGGGTTTTTAAATTTTACCGCCAACACATAGTTTAACACATTTATTAATTATGTGAACAAAAGATAAGTTAAACCTTTTTTGGGTAATGAAGTGTAAAATTAAAGAGGCTAAATGAATTTACAAATCCTAAGAAACTAGACGAGAAAATTAGTGAATACCGCATACATTAACACAATAATATTTATTTAATGTTGCGTGAAAAAGGATGTCCAATGATAAAAAATTACAATCCCACAGAATTGTAATTCTAATACAGCCTTTCCTAATACAGTCTCAAACAAACATATCCACAAACCATGAAATCGCCAAGAAGTCAAAATACAGTTTTGGTTCTGTCAAATATACAAAATCCCACTCTCATTTCATTTGTGAAACACATTCCCAATATATAGAAAGAAATGTGTAGAAATGAGGTAAACTGAGACCACGAGAATAAATACAATATATATATATATATATATATAAATACAATATATATATATATATACAATATATATATACAATATATATATATATATATATTGTATATATATATATATATATATATATATATATGAAAAAGAAGGCAGCAAGTGCTACAGCTCCATACAAATGACTCCTACAAAAATATAGTTTTATTTTTAAAGGACAAACCAGAGAGGGAAAAATACTCTACATATACACCTATTGCTCAAGAGGTATCCACTCAAGTTCTAGATCTAAATCACCAGATTCCACATTCTGGAGCTTCAGTGATACCTCCTGCTTCACCTTGCCGTCGATTATGTTTACAGTGCTATTCTCTTTGAGGGCATTGTCATGTGATTTCAGCCATTTCCCAATCTGCATATTTCCAAACATTCCGGCATCCCCAAAAGCCATTGCAGAGGTTATCATAGGTTGGATATCAACCTCGGCTTCCCCCATGATATCATCCGCTGAAAATGTGTCATGATCATACACTTGCTGCAGTTCCAAATGATGATGAGACTTATGAGTTACAACCCTATAATGGCTAAGGTATAAAGGAATATTTGAACCATTCTGATTGGCGATCAGTATTTATTTTCATTGGAAAAAGGAGTTGTCTAGTTCAAGAATCACATAGATCACATTTATTTTTTCCATTTATTTACCCACCAATTCACATATACAGACAGCAAGAATTTGTTGAAGGATTTAGTACATTTAATCAGTCTAAAACTCATCTTATCAGCTTATAAAGGTTTGGCCTAACTATATCATTGGATTATTTTTTCATCCTTATTCAGATTTTTGTACATGTATTTATTTTGCATCAAATTTTTATGTACTATTGGTTCGTCCCAACAAGAAGAATTAGACAAAGTAAAAAAAGTAAACCAAACTTGAAAAAATTATCACAAAAAATTCTGTCTGCTTTGTATTATTTTCATCACTAGTAAATTTTTTAAAGCTTTTTTATCATAATTTTTTATTTTGAGATTCCTCTCGTTGAGACAAATCAATAATCCATAAAATTATAACGCAAAATTAATAAATGCAGGAAAATTTTGAATAAAGACCACAAACAAAAAATACAAAAAAAGTTGGCCCAAAATAGTCCTTACAAGCAGTGAAGAATCAAATATATAGGATTATCCAAAACAAAAGGGAATGAAAAGCACAGGAAGAAAGAAAGAATAGAGCAGTTCTAATAATGAAGAAGGCGCAGGAAAGGATAGGCATACCAGTTTTACTGGCCCAAAGTCCTGAGGAACAGAAAGCATGAGTTCCTCATTCCATACAGGATTCAAGTTGCTCTTTATTATGGTTGTTTGGGCCTTCTAATAATAGGAAGTAACAAGAAACTTTCAGGAGCAAGAAGTGAAGCAACTTCTTTGACACAAATTAAAGCTGTAATCTGTAAGTTGCACAATTGATGAATCAAACAAAGGTGCACGAATAAGGTGCTGCCAAATGAAGCACCTTTGGCAGGAGTTACGACAATCGCTCAACCAATTACAGATTTGGAGTATTCAATATAGACCACCACGGTTTAGGACAAGTATGAACTTGTACATAAGCTGCGTGGGAGGTAAATTTGGATACTACAAAGGACTCTGACATCTATAGAACAGATTTGCAATAGAGAGCCAGTTGACCGAACGCCAGAGAGGTCGGCACCGTCCATTCGAAGACAAGATGAGTGGTCAGCAAGGGACTCCGCCTACTGTGCGAGACCATCTTGGCTGAGGACAAATTTTCCTCAGCCTAGACGGACAATGTGCCGACCACGTTGCATTTAGACTACGCACACAAAAACATGGGGATGATAAGTTAAATCAATCACCCAGGACGGGAATTTGATTTTAAGAAATGCACTTGAGTATCAACAAATCAACACTCAAATAGGGCATGTAAATAGGGCATCACTCCAGTAGCAAACAGATCGATTAATTGCAGAAATACACCATACATAAGTCCATAAGCAGTCACTCATTTTTTGTTTTCACTTAATCCTTGCTCAGCAGAACATCGTTTTCCGAAAATACACCCTCTATTGCTAAGTTAGCCATCGGAGGACATTCCCGTCGACCACTTTCGGTCGAGCAACAGTGCTCTCCATCGGACTCGTGTAGGATTGCAGAATCCAGTCCCCACAACTTGTAACAAAAACAAGGCTCACCCCTCACAATCCCTTTTTTACTTTTGCTTTTCTAGTTGCAATTATTTTTTCTGCTGATACATTTTTAACTACTATCCTTATGAGGTTGTTACGACTTGTCTTGATGGCAAGTACTAACCAACCCCAATGAAGTAGCACGGGATCTAGTAAAAAAAATCAGTTAAGAAAGGTGGAGGTAAGGACCATATTACAATCTCTCAAACCTTGTTCTAAGCGGGATAATGGAAGTGATTTATTTGTCTGCTATCTCTCAAATTTCTTTTAAGGTACTGCACTAAAATCCAGAGTTGGATTCTGAATATGTAGCAAGACTTCCTTAAGTGGACTATAGACCAGTTATTCCAGTTCTTATTTACAAGAAAATCAAAATGGAACTAGAAGAAAAAAGAGTATGGACCTTGTTTCAGGTTTTTATCGCGAAGCGCCAATGATAAAATGAAAGTTAGGGGACCAACCTGCTTCCCAAGGGTCAGTACAACATAAGGATCACTTGACAGCATATCTCTGATTGCTAAATTGGTGCCTCTTAATACTTTGACCTTCAACAATCCAATAAATTCAACCATGCCATCCTGCCATCAGTTTCAATGTAAGCTGCTTGATAAGTTATTCGCTGCAGCGCCATAAAAGTTACTGAAACCGTATTGCACTGATTATGCTGTTATGACAGCCAAACTAAGGGTAAATTACTCTGAAATGCCCTGAGGTTTAGCTTAGAAGACTCCCGATGTATGGAAAATCCACATGCACTAACCTCCCAAGTCCCACGTTAAAGTTGAAGAATGAGGGGTCCATAGGTCAATTTGGAATGAAAAATAACAAAAAATAAAAGAAATATCGCATTCAATTAATGGTAAACAATCAAGTACTATTGATATTCAAGCACTACTTTTAGTGTGTACAATAATGGAAAAAAGACCAAGAACCCCCACACTAAATTTGTGGGGGTGGTGGGTGGTGGAGCTGTGCACTGTAGTAGTGTGGGGGTTCTTGGTCTTTTGTCCATTATTGTATAGCAGCAACAACTAAAATCCAAACCCTTTCCTTTCTTCTTGTAAACTTGCACACCAGTTATCAAGCCAAATCAAACGACTTGCATTGGGTTCAATTGATAAGCGAACATATGAGCACCAATACAGATATTGTTGCCAACATACTAATGGTTCGGGAAGAATGATTCTGGTGGATGGTGATTCGAAACTGGTTACTGGTCCGATTGCTCGCATCAGATTCTTGGCTCTTTTGGTCATCTATGTAGGTTCTGGTAAAGATTGTGGGGTGTTGACTTTTGCGGGAGTAGGTTTGATCTTCACTACAATGTGTATGTGTATATGTGAGTGTGTGAATGTGAGCGTATATGAGAATGAGAGAGAGAGAGAGAGAGAGAGAGAGAGAGAGACTACCACAAAATCACTAAAAGTTATCATTTTTCATCAGTGAACAATCTAGGCAAAAGGCTCAGGACTATTTTATCCCCTCAGTCCTATGTCGTCGGTCCCTTCTTCCATTCTGGGATGTCCCAATATGTATGTCCTTTTTGCATTCAAATGCAATTAGTCCCTTAAATGTTGGAATCCCCAAACAGGAAGAAGAACATGGGACAGAGGGAGTGTCATTTATCTGCTTTGACATTCTAGAAATTCAAATATTCTTTCGATACAACAATCACTCGAAAAGGAACCATTGGTTAAGTGCTGAAAACTCCACCCGTTAATACTAATCTAAAGGTTATACGGTTGAACCTAATAAGGCAGGCATTTTGTGGACTTAAATGGCCAATTTTTGGTATGTATCCAATCTACCCTACCAGAAACTCATTAAATAGGACTAAACTGGGAGTAGTTTTACATGTACCTTCACATACACATGACTAATGACTTTTACTTGTATGATTGCTTCAAAGATGTCAACTGTGATAATACAGTAAATCACATTCCCTTATAGAATAATGTAGCATATCTTAGTTAGTCTGAAATTTGATGGGTAATTTTAGTAGAATATAAAGTATCCATATCATACATTTTATCATGGCAATCCATTTTTTGTTTTCCTTTACTCGTAGGTGGCCTGATCTAGTAAAGGTTAATTTCTTCTTTAATGAGGTCATGTTTGAGAAAGCAATACTAGTTTATTCCAGTGATGGCAATATGATCAATTGTTCATTGTCAGTAGTTAAGGCAGTTAAAAATGGGGGCGCAGTAGGCACCTGCTCAATTTTGAAACAACATACTCTTGTCGCTTGCAGGCTGAAACTTGGGTTTTAGATCCGTACAATCTAAGAACTAATAAACCCGATAGCAATAAGTTTTATAAGACATAATATGTATTTGCAGGGTGAAAAGTTGCAACAAATGGACCAGTGGCTAGTTCATTGTATGCATCCTGTACACATTATCAGCATACATAGCAGCTATACAAGGCACCGTGCAGGTTTTTCAGATTTTTTAACCCAAATAGTTCAAAAAATTTACCGATTTCTCTGATGAGCTGGAGCTTCGAAAGCTATCCATAATCTTTCTGGATACACTTGCTTGGAGAGAGTTCTTTCTGGAAGGAATTGACGTGATCCGCAAGCTAGGTTTCAAAAACTCTTGGAGATCATACTTAGACCTGCCAAACATAAGCAAAGCGAAAATAGAAAAGGTAAAAGAAGTGAATAGTTAAAATTACCAAACTCCGGACCCTGCTAACTATCCACCAGATCATATGCCAAATGGGACTAACCATTCATCAACCAAAATTAAAACCAAGCCAAGCCAAGCTGAGGCGAGAGTTGAGGCAGACCAAATTAAAACAGGGAAGACAAGCCCTTTTCTAGTAAACTGAAAGTCAAGTACAATATGTCTAGTTACTTTGACAACTATCATCTCAAATCAGTATTCTAGCGAGCTGGTGACAAACCATTTAAGTTTGAACTAAGTGAGAGATGAAGACCACGGAGATTCCACATGAAGACAAGCACAAGCATTAAAAGACAGCTACAAGTACCTTTAAATTTCCATCTAACCTGATAAACTTGGCCCGCTCCAAGTTACTAGAATCCGGCATGGGTTTTGAGTACCCTTCAGGAATAAAAGCCTCATAGATGGAATTAGCAGAAGCATTTCCTCCTACCTCAACCATTGCATCAATTTCATCATTTGACCACTCATCTAACGTCACGGACAACACATGGCACAGTTCAATCATGCTCATAGAATTACCTAGATATGAGGTAAAGATGTGAGCGGAAACCCCATAACCAAACAATTCAAAACACTTAAGAGTGTACCAACTGCATCTCTGCTACCCATATCAATTTATGGAGAGGTCACTAAATGGTAAGCACAGAATTTTTTTACACAATCTATTAAAATGGTGAATTTTAATCAGCTTCATGCATTAAATGGCCCAGAATATGAAACTTCAACATTGTCTGTTTACCATGATTGCCTATACCGTTGACAGCCTATTTGAGATGCACGAGTTTTTCTTTATTGTTGAATTTGGGTTAGTCGGCCCAGACGCAAAGGAAAGGTTGTCCCAATGTGATATGGTGGTCACAGGTTCAAGTTGCTGAAACAACATCTCTGCTTGAGGGGGTAAGGGCACGTACATTGAACTCTTCCCCAGATCTTGCAATACAAGGAGCCTCATAGACTGGGTAACCCTTTTTTTCCAGTATGGGTCGGTCTCACAAACTCACCAAAACCATAGGAAAATAACAATAAAGGAAGATTAGGTCCCTAAACGGGGAAAAGGGAAATCGGATAGCCCTTGGAGACGTTCACTTTATTTATTCATCGGTTATGGTTTTGTCCCTTTACAAAAGTTAAGTCCAGCAAAACCTCCAAATCATGCACACAAGAGATTACATTCTATGATAGTTACTGAACATAGGTGCCAAATTTTTTCTGTTATTCAAGCATAGAAAGTCCATATCCATATCTTGCTTGATCATAAAGCACATATATGATATATTGTTTAACTTTAAGATCCTTTTGGCTCCTTTTGTACATTTTCACAAAATTGCTTAATCAGGCTGCAATTTAGCAAGTCATATATCTGGAAAAACAGTAGAGGAAAATAAAGTAGAAGGATGGCCTTTCCAATCCTTACTGTCTTTCTGTCTGAAATATGGACAAAGCGTCTCGTAAATCACAGTAAGTCATACATGTTCTAATGTGTATATAACAGCCTGCTAAATGCTCCTTTTAATATTTCATTCTAAAGAGAAGGGAGGAGAGGAGAGGAGAGGAGAGGAGAGGAGAGGAGAGGAATCAAAACGGAGAAGTTACCTTCGAGATATGGGAACCAAGACTTCTGTGCACACCACAGCATTTTAAGCATATAAACACCCCGATGTTTGCTGACCTGAAATGTACAACAAATTTTAATCTGCAATGTATTGGACATACAAGGAAAAACATGTATTCTGGTCAATGTCACATGTCATACCATTATGCCCAAAACTTGAATCACAACATGTTCAGCAATCAAGAGATATCACACATATCTCCAACTCCCAAGATGGATATCTACGCCACCAATGTTTCTCTTCCAAATAATACCATAAATGTGAATACATAATAAATATACATACGGCTTCAATAATATGAGCCAAAATTGGTGAGTAGGGCAGCAATGGGACTCAAATTGTAAACATGTGGCAAATGCCACCGACCAAGTTCTCTCGTTTCAACAAGATAGACAACTGCATCTCAATTTCTTCAGCAACTATTGACGGAATGTGATTTGGCAGGAACTGATGTAGCCTCAAGGAAGATGATGGGCACTAAGGCAGAGGAGGAGATAGCTGAGGCAAACTTAAGAGAGAGAGGGTGACAGTGACAGTGACAGTCTTCTAAGCCAAAAGAGGAGGAGATTACTTAAGTTGTGTTGGACTGCTTTCACTAATAAAGGAGGTTTGCGAATTTTTTATCAAAATAGGGCTATTCCGAAAATTAACGAGGGAAATAGGCCAGATCTCAAAACTATTTATAAAACTAGGGTAAAACGCAATCACTATCCCCGTATTACTGTTGGGTTCAAGCTTGCGTGGCATTCGCTGCCACGGTGGCTTACACGTAGATGTACGCAAATCATATTTGCGTTTTGCATCGGGAACTGCATTTGGTAATACGCAGATCAAAAATGCGTATTTAACTAATACGCAAATCCAACATGCGTACCTATGGGTAATACGCAAATGTAAAGCGCGTACAACTTGTCCTTGCTGGACAAATACGCCATGTCACCCAAAAACGCGAATAGTAATTGCGTTTTACCCTAGTTTTATAAATAGTTTCAGATCTGGACTATATCCCTTGTTAGTTTTCGGAATAACCCTATTTTGATAAAAAAATTCGAGGTTTGCCTTATATAGAAAAGGTCAGAACATAGAGTGTCCTCACTTGCGACAGATGGATCTTCCATCTTGGTTCGACCAAAAAAAAAAAAAAATCTGTATGATCAAGGGAGGTCAAAGGATCTCTAAGCTCATAATAAGGGAGATCAGGAGAAGGGTAATGAAAGTATGTGACAGGTCAAAGGCGCTTCACCATTGGGCACGCTGTGCAGGCATCACATGTCGCAGTAGAACCACTCTCATCGGAGTGTGGTCAAGGTGGGTATTTTGGGATGGAGCATATGACCTTATTCTAGCCTCTAAATTGCAAGTCTACAATGATCCAAAGTGAGATCCTAGGCTGTGCACCTAAGTTGTTCTTGAGCCAAGTATAAGTTGGAGAATATTGCTTTTAACTCATCACGTTTGACAGATCTCACTCGCAGATTGGCAATGGCCAATGGGTGAAATTTTGGGGTGAGATCCTTTGGTTTGGATCATAGGCAAGATCCACGCAAAACCAACTAAGTTGACATGTCGCTTCCGTGTGATAAAGATGAACAATGTACATAGTACTATATCATACTTGTCATTTTAGTTATGTATAAAACCAGAGCAGAAAAGTAGTGCGCTCTCTCTCTCGCGCCCCCCCCCCCCCCCCCCCCCACAACCCACCAGCCGTTTCATCACACCCTACCAAATGGGAGATTTGCAGCTCTTTTATTCAATTACCTTTAGTAGGTCAAATTTACTAATTTAGACTACACTGAACAATTTACTTGCCTATGTACATCAGTATTAAAGCATCGAATCAAGCAGTAATTAAACTATATCCTTTGACATGGACTAATCATTGTAAAACTCGTTGACATTTGTCTCATTCAATCCCTGATCACTTATGATTTTATCCTTCTGTCATTAGTCTGAGTCAATATATCTCAAAGTTTCATTGACAATGTTAAGAGTTATTTATGTATGTCACAGTTGTTAGAATAGCTTTCTAGCTTTATTGTTATTAGTTCCACATCGGGTATCTACATATTGTATCCACCACTCTCGTTATATAAATAAAGTGTTGAGTGTTAGGGTTAGTTAACACCCTACACATTCTCTCTATCCTTTCTAAACACTAACATGGTATCAAAGCCATGGATCGTATTCCACCCTAACCCTAGAAATTAAACCCTAACCCTAATCCTAGCCTCAAGCCGACCTTCCTTCCGCAGCCTATTAGCCATCAGCCATCAGCCGCATACCTTCCACCGTTGCCCAACCTCCAGCCGCATACCATCAGTGAACGCCTCACCATCAGTAGCGCCTTACCAACCTCCAGCCTTCCTCCAGCCGCATACCCTAGAAGTTGGCTGCCATCAGTACCGCATATCAGTGAATGCCTTTTATCTCCGCTTCTTTTCCCTCGACCTCAACCATCAGTGGCGCCGCACCCCAGTTGTAACCGCCTGTTTGCCGCCTTAGTTTGCCGCACCCCAGTTGCAACCGCTTGTTTGCCTCAGCCATGCACTTACCGCTGATGTTTGTCTCAGCCATCACTTACTGCTGATGTTTGCCGCCTCTGATGCTGTTCCACATGTGCCGCACCTCTGATGTTTGCCGCCTCTGATGTTGCTCCCCACCGCTGGTTTCGCACCTTCTGTTACTGCGTGGTTTGGTTTTTTGTGTTGCCGTTTGTTTCTGGTGTTGCCGTCTGGTTCTGGTTTTCCTCTGGTCTGCCTTGCCGTCTGCCTGTCTGCCTCTGGTTCTGGTTTGATCTATTCTGGTCTTCCTAGCCTCTGTTTGGTTTGATCTCTGGCTGATTTTCAGTAGATAGTTGGTGTTGGTTTACTGCATCGTTGGTGTTGCTAGTTGGTGTTGGTGTTAGTTTTGGTGTTGCTAGTTGATTTCCACTGGTGTTAGTCGATTTCGTGTTGGTAGTTGGGTTTGTTGGTGTTGGTTTCGTGTTGGTGTTGTCGATTTCGTGTGGCTAGCTGCTGGTCTGGTATGTGTATTGGTTGTCTTGGCTTTGTTAGGCGGTTTGATCTATGTTCGTTGTTCTGGTGTTCTCTCCTGTGATTTGTTGAGTATTGGTGATTTGTTGGTGTTGCCGGTGTTGCTTTTGTCCTTCCACTGTTGCTCATCAGGTTCTGTTATTTACTTGTTGACCAGTGATGATGTTGGTTCAAGTTTGATTAGTTGGTAGCTCTTGGTTACCTGGTTGCTTTGTTTGGTTGCCCATGATATACTCGTTGTTGCTTTGGTTTGTTTATGATGAAGACTGCTTCAGTTATTTCTAATGGTTTTGGTGGCCGTGGTCCTCAGTCCTGTGGTCGTAGTGGTTCTCGTTATGATCGCATGTCAGGGGGAGGTAGTTCTGGTCGTGGTTTTCGTCGTAGTCGTGGTGGTTTTTATTATGGTACTCGACAGTGTACCCATTGTGGGGGTACAAATCATACAGTGGAGTATTGTTATGATCTTCATGGTTTTCCTCAAGCTCATCAGGTTACTATTTCTGAGGATGCTAGACAGTTTACTCATCCTTCTGCCAACAGTGGGGTGACTATTTCTGCAGAGGAGTATCAACGCCTTGTGTCAAGTCAGCCTTCATCTATGGGTTCTTCATCCACTGCTACGCTATCTCAGACAAGTTCCTCCGCTGCTTGCATTGCGTCTTCTTTGTCTTCTACTCATTGGGTTATTGATTCTGGTGCATCTGATCATATGACTGGTACTTCTTCTATTCTTTCCGGTCGTCAGTATCTCAGTAAACCATCTCGTGTTACCTTAACTGATGGTTCTACCACCAATGTTACTGGTTTGGGTTCTGTTCATGTTACTTCCTCTTTTACTTTGGACTCCGTCCTGCAAGTTCCTAGTTTTCCATTAAACCTTATGTATGTTAGTAAACTTACCAAGTCTTTGAATTGCTCCATCACATTTCTTCCTAATGGTTGTGTGTTTCAGGATCTCAAGACTGGGAGGAAAATTGGTGGCGGTGTTGAACGTGGTGGTCTATATTACTTTACAGATAATGTTCACCCTAGTTCTGTTGCTCTTCAGTCATCAGTGTCCCCATATCAACACCATTGTCGTCTTGGTCATCCATCACTTCAGAACCTTAAAAGTCTAGTGCCTTCATGTCGCCGTGTGGATGTTTTGCCATGTGAAGTCTGTGAGTTTAGCAAACATCATAGAGTATCTTTTTATCCTAGGATTGAGAATCGTGCGTCGCATCCATTTGAGTTAGTTCATTCTGATATTTGGGGCCCAATGCATGTTCCTAACATTTCTGGCTTTCAGTATTATGTTATTTTTGTCGATGATTTCTCTCGTGTTACCTACCTTTATCTTATGAAAGAGAGATCGGAGTTATATTCTATTTTTAAGTCATTTTATATGGAAATCAAAACCCAGTTTGATACTTGCATTCGCATATTTCGTTCTGATAATGCCCGTGAATATTTTAATAAAGTCCTTTCTCAGTTTTTTGATGATCACGGTATTATCCACTAGTCCTCTTGTGCTCGAACTCCACAACAAAATGGAGTTGCTGAACGCAAGATTCGACATTTATCAGAAGTTATGCGTGCAATGTTATTTCAAATGCAAGTTCCTAAGTCTTATTGGAGTGACGCGGTTCTTACCGCCTGCTATTTGATTAATCGTATGCCCTCTACTGTTCTTAAAGGTCAGATACCCCATAAGGTCTTGTTTCCCGGTCGTCCCCTCCACTCATTACCCCTTCGAATTTTTGGGTGCACATGTTATGTTCATGCTCTGGATCCTGACCGGAGCAAACTTGACCCTCGCTCCATTAGGTGCATTTTTCTTGGTTATTCTCGGACTCAGAAAGGGTATAAGTGTTATTCTCCATCTTTACGTCGTCATTTTGTGTGTGCTGATGTCACATTTAATGAGTCACTCCTGTTTTATTCAGAGTCTGTTACTGCCAATGATCGGCTTGCATTTGAGTCAGTGTTTCCTATAGCTGTCCCGTCAGGTACTGGTCCTCCACCAACACCTCCTCCACCAAAACCTCCTTTACAGGTATATGTTCGTCGTCCTAAACCTCCAATATTGTCATCCCTGGCTGAGCCACCAGTGTCATCTCAGTTAGCACCATCTCCGTCTGTACCATCTAAGCACACAACCCCACCTTCACCCATCGCTCCGTCTTCTCCTCCGTTGCGGGATCCTGACGACCTTGATCTTCCTATTGCTCTACGTAAAGATACTCGCACTTGCACTTCTCATCCCATTTCTCACTATGTGTCGTATGATCACCTGTCTCCTTCCCTTCGTGCCTTTACTTCATCAGTTTCTTCTATATATGTTCCTAACACTGTACAGGAGGCCCTTTCTTTGTCTGAGTGGCGGACAGCAATGGAGGCTGAGATGAATGCTCTCCATGACAATGGCACTTTGGAGTTGGTTCCTCTTTCGTCAGGAAAGTCTACTGTTGGTTGTCGATGGGTCTTTACTGTCAAGTATAATCCGGATGGCACTGTTGAGCGCTATAAGGCCCTTCTTGTGGCCAAAGGCTATACACAAACATATGGGGTTGATTATGCCGAGACCTTTTCCCCAGTTGCCAAGATAAATTCTGTCCGGATTCTTATTTCTCTTGCTGCTAATCTGGGTTGGCCCTTATTTCAATTGGATGTCAAGAATGCCTTCTTACATGGTGATCTGCTCGAGGAGGTCTATATGGAGCAACTTCCTGGGTTTGTTGCTCAGGGGGAGCGTTCTAGAGTTTGTCGTCTTCGCAAAGCTTTATATGGTCTGAAGCAATCTCCTCGAGCTTGGTTTGGTCGGTTTAGTGATGCTGTGCTGCAGTTTGGTTTGCGTCGATCCCATTCAGATCACTCTGTCTTCTCTCTTCAGTTAAAGCGTGGGAAAATAGTGTTAATTGTGTATGTAGATGACATCATTATTACTGGAGATGATCAGAAAGGTATTGATGAGTTGAAGCAGTTCTTACAGCGTCAGTTTCATACTAAAGATTTGGGTAAGCTACGGTATTTTTTGGGTATTGAGGTAGCAAGATCCAAGGACGGAATTAGTTTGTCCCAACGGAAGTATGCATTGGATATTCTTGAGGAGACAGGTTTATTGGGAGCAAAACCTGTGGAGACCCCAATGGATCCTAATGTGAAACTTTGTGTTGATCAGGGAGAGATATTTTCTCATCCAGACCGGTATCGTCGCTTAGTTGGTAAGTTAAATTACCTTACCAATACACGTCCTGATATTTCTTTTGCTGTGAGTATGGTGAGTCAGTTTATGTCAGCTCCTCGGCTTCCACACTGGGAAGCTTGTCTTCGTATTGTGAAATATCTTAAGGCTCATCCTGGACGTGGTTTGTTTTATCGATCTAATGGTCATTTGCGTGCTGAAGCTTTTACCGACGCAGATTGGGCAGGATCACTATCTGATAGGCGGTCCACTACTGGGTACTGTACTTTTGTTGGAGGCAATTTGGTCACATGAAAAAGCAAGAAACAAACAGTGGTCGCAAGATCCAGTGCAGAAGCGGAGTATCGAGCCATGGCACACACATCTTGTGAGATTGTATGGTTAAGAGCCTTCCTCGCGGAGTTAGGTTTTGATGTGGAGTTGCCTATTCCTATGTTTTGTGATAATCAAGCGGCTATACATATTGCTTCAAATCCGGTATTCCATGAGAGAACGAAACACATTGAGGTAGATTGTCACATTGTTCGTGAGAAGATAGATGGTGGTGTGTTATCTACTCCATTTGTGTCTACAGGAGCTCAGTTGGCTGATATTTTTACCAAGCCGTTGTTTAAACCCCGTTTAGAGTTTATATGTAACAAGCTGGGATTTTGTGATATTTATTCTCCAGCTTGAGGGGGAGTGTTAGAATAGCTTTCTAGCTTTATTGTTATTAGTCCCACATCGGGTATCTACATATTGTATCCACCACTCTCGTTATATAAATAAAGTGTTGAGTGTTAGGGTTAGTTAACACCCTACACATTCTCTCTATCCTTTCTAAACACTAACAACAGTATTTGCAAGGGTAGCTCGTATTGTAGCTTTTATTCTCACCTATCTTAGTACTTTCATCTCGTATATATAAATATGTGTTAGGGATACGTGAAATCCCTGAACACTCTTCTTATCTCTACATGGTATCAGAGCGAAACAAACGCTAACTCTAACCTTACTAAATCCACCAACCTCGTTCCTCTCTCTCGGCTTGCCACCTCTCTCTCACTCGCCTCTCTCTCGCGGCTCTTGCATGATCTCTCTCTCTCTCTCTCTCTCTCTCGATATCGACTTGGTTCGTCAGCCAATCTACGGTCTCTTGGGGCCTAGGCGCGAGGCGCAAGGCGAGGCGAGGCGAGGCGAGGCGAGGCGAGGCGAGGCGTAGGCTTTATTGAACCTAGGTGCACCCAGACGAGGGAAAAAAAACAAATATAGCATGTAACTCACTTGTGTATGTATATATATACACAATTCATATGACATATATTTAGTTCATATATGCAAAAAAAATTGTGTATTTGTATAAAAACAGTAGGATTAGCATCCAAAAATAAAACAGTGAATGTGTGTGTGTGTATACAAGTATTAAATATATACTTTATTACATTGTATGTATACACAGTGAATATATATACATATATATGAACATATAACAGTGAATATATACACTATATATGAATAATATACTATATATACACTATTTAACTTTAAAGAGACACATATACACAGTGCTGTATACATCTTGATCAGTATGGTTTGCTGTATACATCTTGATCAATATAACCATACCTACGGGAATGGAGATGGAGTCGATCAGAGAGAACGATGGACCACAGTCACCAGATGGGGTCGATTGAGATGGAGGAAGAGAGAGAGAGGGTGAGGGAGAGGACGAGGGCGAGAGGAGGCTCTGCGGCTTTGGTGGATCAAGAAAGAGAGGCAAACAACATGAATCTATGTTGTTTGTTGTTCATTCTCAAAGAGGCGCGTCTTTTTTGCACCTCTTGCCTTGCGCCTCAATGATTAAGCTTGCGCCTATGTAAAGGTGCCTCGCCTCACAACCCCTGAAGCACCGACCTTGAGCCTCGATGCACCTCGCATCTAGGTGTGCCTTTCACAACTATGGTTGTGGGACCCACGGCACTAGCCATTGCACTCATTGCAATGGTGATAACGATGCTATCGAGTATTGTTTAGATCTTTATGGCCACCCATCAGCACACCATGTTATAGCTTCAGAGGATGATAAAAACCAACTCCCTAGTTCTTCTATCTCAGAACCCCGTGTGGTTACCATTTCAGAGGATGATTATCATCGCCTAGTCTCGACATAGTCATCTCAGATGCTCTCATTTTCTACTGTTACGTTTGTTCAGAAAGGTCAACCTTTTGCATGTCTTACTACACCTACTCCTTGGATTACTGATTATGATGCCTCTAACCATAGGGGACCTGTGTCTCTACTATTTGTTTGCTTGCCGTGTCAACTTTGCTGATGGTTCCAAGTATGATGTTGTTGGTTTGGGTTCCATAATTTTAAGTTCATTAATTTCATTCGACTCTGTTATTGGGAAGAAAGAGATAGAGGGAAATAGAAGTGTATAGGTGTTAAGTTACCCTATCGCATATGCTTTTATTTATATAGGCAAAATCTAATTAGGAGACTACACATAATCAATGTGAGACTGAATTATATTCTAACACTTCCCCTCAAGCTGGAACCATGGTTTGAACAACAGTTCAGTAAACATATCGGCTAACTGAGCATTGATGAACATGAACGGAATAACAATAACACCACCGGTCAATTTCTCTCGTACAAATTGACAATCTACTTCAATGTGTTTAGTCCTCTCGTGGAATAATGGATTGAACACAATATGAATGGCTGCGCTATTATCACAATATAGATTTACTGGCACCTATACTGGAAACCCTATCTCCTCAAGAAATGAACCTATCCAAACTATCTCACAAGTCGTATGAGCCCTAACTCTATATTCAGCTTCAGCACTAGATCGCGCAACTACCGTTTGCTTCTTACTCTTCCAATTAACAAGATTTCCATCAAGGAAGATACAATATCTTGTAGTGGATCTCCTGTCAGACGGACTGCCTGCCCAATCAAAATTAGTGAAGGCCTCAACCCGCAAGTGCCCACTAGTATGATAAAACAGACCATGTCCCGAATGAGACTTGAGATACCTCACAACTGTAGAACAGCTTCCCAGTGGGGTATGTGAGGAGCAGATATAAATTGACTAACTAGGCTAACGGCAAATGAAATATCTAGACGAGTAACAGTAAGATAATTTAACTTTCCCACCAAGCGATGATACTGATCTGGACTAGAAAGCAACTCCCCCTGATCAACACATAATTTGACATTAGGGTCCATAAGAGTCTCAACCAGTCTCTTGTAGAATATCCAGCGCATACTTCCTTTGTGATAGATTAATACCATTCGTAGAATGGATAACCTCAAT
The DNA here is from genome assembly GCA_019985065.2 of Arctostaphylos glauca. NCBI lineage: Eukaryota > Viridiplantae > Streptophyta > Magnoliopsida > Ericales > Ericaceae > Arctostaphylos > Arctostaphylos glauca. The sequence goes on along the minus strand of JAHSPW020000010.1, from coordinate 11,726,581 downwards.
ATCCAAGAAGTATCTCAGTTTCCCTAAGTCTTTGGTATGGAACTGGCGGTGTAGGAAAAATTTCAGATCATTAATGCCCATCTTGTTATCACCTGTAATAATAATATCATCAACATAGACAATCACTAAAAAATTTTCTTGGTCAGATGTGAGAGAGAAAACAGAATGGTCAGATTGGCACCGCTTCATGCCAAAATGCAGGACAGCATCACTGAATTTGCCAAACCAAGCTCTCGAAGATTGTTTAAGCCCATAAAGGCCTTCCGAAGTCGGCATACCTGAGAGGACTGCCCCTGAGCAACAAACTCGGGTGGTTGCTCCATGAAAACTTCCTCAATGAGATCGCTATGGAAGAAGGCATTTTTGACATCTAGCTGGAAAAAGGGCCAACCAAGGTTGGCAGCGAGAGAAATAAGAATGCGAACAGAGCCGATCTTAACAACTAGGAAAAAGGTTTCAGCATAGTCAACACCATAAGTCTAAGTGTAATCCTAGACCACATGACGAGTTTTGTAGCGCTCAGCATCGCCATTAGGATGATACTTCACAGTAAATACCCAGCGACACCCAACAATATTCTTTCCGAAAGGAAGAGGGACCAACGTTCATATATGATTGCTATGAAGAGCAGTCATCTCCTCCTCCATAGCTATTCGCCGCTCAAAAATGGACAGGGCCTCCCAAATAGTGTTAGAAACAAAAACAAAGGATACAGAAGAAGAAAAAACACGGAGAGATGGGGAAAGATGAGCATAAAAAACAAACTGAGCAATGGGATGAGAACTAGTACAAGTACGAGTACCTTTGTGGAGAGCAATGGATAAAGAAGCTCTGGAGCAGGAGACGAAGGAGGAGGCGGATCTCCAGACGGCGGGAAGAATCAGTAGCGGGGAGAAACAATGGCGGACTTTTGGATGACGAACATATACCTGCAAGGGCAGTGGGGGGGGGTGTGGTGTGTAAGAGAAGGGGTGCCGGGAGAAGGACGGAAGCGGGTATGTCTGCAGAAGAAGAAGTAGCTTCTGCAAAAAAAGGGACAGACTCATGGAAAATAACATCAGCACACACAAACTGTCGATGAAGAGATGGCGAATAACATTTATATTCCTTTTGAGTACGCGAATAGCCAAAAAACACACACTTGATAGATCGGAGATCAAGTTTGTTCCGATCAGGATCTAAGGCATGAACATAACAGGTGCAACCAAAAATCTTAGAAGGGATGGAGCAAAAGGGGCGATCAGGACACGAGAGCATATGGTATTTGACCGCCTAAGACAGTAGACAGCATCCGATTAATAAGGTAACCAGCAATAAGCACGTCATCACTCCAGTAAGATTTAGGAACATGCATGTGTAATAGGAGAGCACGAGTGACCGTCAAAATGTGACCCAATTTGCGTTTGGCAACTCCATTTTGTTGTGGAATCAGAGCACAAGAGGATTGATGTAAGACCCCATATGCATCCAAAAACTGTGATAAAACAAGATGATAATATTCACGTGCATTGTCAGAACGAAAAATTTGAATAGGTACCCCAAATTGCGTTTGTATTTCCTCGTAAAACGACGTAAAGATGGAGAGTACTTTAGAACGGTTTTGCATAAGATAAATATAAGTAGTACGAGAATAATAATCCACAAAAATAACAAAATACTGAAAGTGAGAACGGGCTAGGACGTGCATAGAGCCCCAAATATCTGAATGCACTAAATGAAAAGGACTCGACACATGACGGTCTTCCCTAGGGAAAAAGAAACACGACGATGCTTACTAAACTCATACGCTTCACAAGCAAGCGACTCAACACGACTACATGATGGGACCATTCATTTAAGGTTGGAAAGCGACGGATGGCCAAAGCGAAAATGATGCTGGTAAGGGAAAACTGTGGATTGAAAGGTAACAAAGGTAGACAACTCACCATCCAAAAAATAGTAGAGATCACCACGTTCAACACCGCCACCAATCTTCGTCCGTGTCCTGAGATCCTGAAAGACACAAGAATCAAGAAAAAAAGTAACTGAACAGTTTAAGACTTTGGTAATCTTACTAATAGACATAAGACTAAAAGAAAGCGGGGAACATGTAAAACAGTATCTAAACTAAGAGAAAAAGTCAATGGAACATAACCTAAACCAACAAGAGTAGTAGATCCATCAGCCAATGTGACACAGGAAGAAGTTCCAGAGGGTCGACAATCAGACAAGATAGTAGGAGTACCAGTCATATGATCAGACGTCCCAGTGACTACACGAGGGACGGGACTGGAAGATAACTGCGAACTATCATCCTAAAAAACAATGACTTGGTGAGCAGACGAGAGACCATGGAGATCCCAACAATAGTCAATAGTATGATTATCAGCATTGCACCAAGTGCAGTGACGAGGCACCCACCCACGGCCACAGCCACAGCCACAGCCACCACCGGCTGATGATCGACCCCCACGGCTAGAGTCACTATCAAAACCACCACGACAGAAACTATCTCAACCCGAATCACGGCTAATACTACCACGGCCAACTCCCCTCGACGTCGAACCACCACGACAATAACTGCCACGGGGAAGTGTAGTGACTAAAGCCGCACGGTCAGAGGATAATGGAGATGCAGAAGTAGAACCACTGTCTGAAATGGAAGCCTGACGAATACGACTGAAAAACTCACCAAAAGAGATGGTAAAGTCGGTATCCTAAAAGCTGCGAACGAACAGAATCATACATGGGAGAAGGCAAACTGGATAGAAAGCGAGCAACAAACAAAGATTGGTGCTGTCGCTCCATAACCTGAATATCAGTAGAACTAGGCTCAGCAATCTTGATCTTCTTACAAAGGCCACAAAATTGAGCATAATAAGATTTCAAGGACTGTTCGCCCATGGTCAGCGAGAAAAAGCCTTGGTGAAGATCATAAGTCCGGCAATGATTGTTAACCACTAAATACATCTCCTGAACCTGTTTCCAAACTTGCTTGGCAGTGGGTAAAAACATCAAAGGACCACTAATCTGGGGTTCTATACAATTCCAAAGATCGATGCGAATGCATGCATACTCAGATTTCCAAGCAGCAAATGTGGAGCTAGAGGGCACAGGAGGATCATCGGTGAGCCACTGTGAGGTGGAATCGCCCTCAAAATAAAGTTCAATAGCCCTGGCCCAAAGAGCATAATTTTTCCCATTCAAAAGAATGGAAGTAATAGTTCTCTTGTCGCGGAAGCGAGAAAAACTAATAACAATATGAGTAACGGTGAAGGTAATAGAGTCAGACTCCTTTGCAAACATAGTGCAAAACTCACCAATAGATCAAAGACATCAATGGATCGATAACCGATCACTGAAACGCCAACCAAAGTAAAAATGAATAATCACCTAATCTGTCAATATAACGAAATACCACCGAAAACAAATAACATATGGGCATGGAGGAAAAATTTCAAAAACCATAAGAACGACATAAAAGTACAAAGAGAGCAAACGAAGGTCCTAAAAGTATCAAAATAACATAGTGTAAAACATCGAACAGTACTCCAATGAACAGTAACGGTACTTTCAATGAACAGTGCATGATGAACAGTGGCGCTATGAACAGTGGCGGCGGTGTTCGGCTATTAGTGTGGGCTAGGGTTTGGTAGAATTAGGTAGAATAGGATTAGGTTAAGGGTTTCTAGGAAATTAGGGTTGAGATGAAACAAATTAGGGTTTATGGCAGAATCAGAACCCACTCTGATACCATGTTATTGGAAAGAAAGAGAGAGGGAAATAGAAGTGCATAAGGTGTTAAGTTACCGTATCGCATATGCTTTTATTTTGTTAGCTGTTACGTTTATAGATTAGGTTATGTACAAGTTAACCATAATGGGCCTCGATGATTAGAGCCCATTAGGTTAACCCTAATCTCGTCCACTTTATTGTAAATAAACGTCTCGCCCCTCTCTAAAGAGTGAGTTTTCATCTTTACATGGTATCAGAGCCTTGTAAAGAATAAAAAAAGTAAAACCCTAAGTCTGCTCTACCGCCAATGCCGCCGGACGACGACTCTGCCGCCGCGCCGGGTATGCACTAATCTTTCGGCGCGTCGCATCTCCACTGCCACCATCGGCATCCTAGGCTCCCCCCCTTTCAGATTTGCTTTCTAACTCATCCGCTGCCTCTTCCTCCGCCGCTTGCCGCTGCCGCCGCAGCCGCCACCCTCCTCTTCTCCTAGCGTTACCTCCTCCCTCCGCCACTACCACCGATTTGCATCCCTCTCCTTCCGATCTGGCCTCTTGGCCGTCTAACTACCTTCACCACCGCCTGTCGTCGCCGTCGCCGCCGCTGTTTGCTACCATCCGGCCGCACCTCCTCCAATCTGTTGATGTGCCCTTCTGTCTCTATAAGGCAGTTGCCTGACCTCTTGATCTGGCCCCTCGGCTGCCTGACCACCACCCTCGCCGCCGCCACCCAGCTCCTGCCTTGCTTCCTGCTGATCTCCTCTACGTTTGAGACTCAGTGGGGTATTTGCAGTTTTTGTGGTCCACAGACACGTGGAAACTCATTATTGGACCTTCACCAAGGATACCATAGTAATTACCTAGTGGGAGACAGTGATCGGACATCAGCATTATACATCCAACGGTACAATGACCGTCGGATTAACCTTAAATTTGAATCTCACCCACACATTCAAATTAAAGTTGTGAGGGCCCCACAGACTCCGGCGGGCGCACGCCACGGTAATATTAACACGTGGCGTGCATAGTCCCAGGAGGGTCTGAGACATATAAATGGGACTCCATACTCCAGCAAACCATATTTTTCTTTTGTTCGGGACTGGCGACCCTCATCTGGAGTCACTTACGTCACTTCTCTCTCTAGATGACGTCATGCATTCTGGGTTATATTCCTTAGCAACATCTTCAGTTGGGAGATTCAAAAATGAAACCAGATTTTCGGACACATAATTACCTGCACTTCCCAAGTCCATGACAAAGCTACATTCAGATCCTCGAATAACTCCGTATGTCTCAAAAATTCTGGTGCGCTGTTTTAGGACCGATTCATCGAGCCAATCCCAATTATCAACCTTTCGTTTATTTGAATTCACAGTTGGGTTTGATGAGTGAAATTGGGGGACGTTGCGAGCAGTTAACAATTTCAGCTCTTCCGAATCATCATCCTCTTCTAGATATTCGTCAGAGATAGGAGGTTTAAAACACTCAACTTTTGTCATTATGTCATTCTTGCTGCATCCTTGATCATCCCAGACATTGTCAATATCTTCTTTTGTAACCATGACATGCCGAATCGGGAGACATTTAGTATTGAAACTAGGAATGCATACCTCTTTCTCAAAGATCCCTCCTGATATAGAAACAATGTTCGTTGGTTTGTGAGAATTATTGACGGAACCATTCTTCTTTGGAACAATCAAGAGCCCATCTTCGGTATATTCATCGTAGATTGGCGGCTTACTCCAATCCACAATTGGATCTGGAATAATTTTTGTTGTAAAGGGCCATTCAAGAGTAATATCGTCCACTTTGACACCATCCTTGTCCTTCCCATGATGTGGATTCTGAAATGATCGTTGTTGGTCTTGTTGTTGATGTTGAAACACTCCAGCCATGACAACCAGACTGACGGCGGATTTTTTGAGACGGGAAGGAAGTAAAGTAAAAAGGGATAGTTAATCAGGAAACGAGCCTAAGCTCTGATACCAATTTGATGCAGGCCGTAGACCTGCGAGGGTAGGGATAGTCCCGGGATGCCACTCGACCGGGGGTAGCGGATGCCACTCGACGCTACTAATCGCGGAAGCCACTCGACGCGACCAAGCCAGTCTTGGAGTGAGTGATTCCTCCTATAATCAAGCGAGTGGCTTGGTCGCGTCGAGTGGCTTCCGCGATTAGTAGCGTCGAGTGGCATCCGCTACCCCCGGTCGAGTGGCATCCCGGGACTATCCCTACCCTCGCAGGTCTACGGCCTGCATCAAATTGGTATCAGAGCTTAGGCTCGTTTCCTGATTAACTATCCCTTTTTACTTTACTTCCTTCCCGTCTCAAAAAATCCGCCGTCAGTCTGGTTGTCATGGCTGGAGTGTTTCAACATCAACAACAAGACCAACAACGATCATTTCAGAATCCACATCATGGGAAGGACAAGGTTGGTTTCAAAGTGGACGATGTTACTCTTGAATGGCCCTTTACAACAAAAATTATTCCAGATCCAATTGTGGATTGGAGTAAGCCGCCAATCTACGATGAATATACCGAAGATGGGCTCCTGATTGTTCCAAAGAAGAATGGTTCCATCAATAATTCTCACAAACCAACGAACATTGTTTCTGTATCAGGAGGGATCTTTGAAAAAGAGGTATGCATTCCTAGTTTCAATACTAAATGTCTCCCGGTTCGGCATGTCATGATTACAAAAGAAGATATTGACAATGTCTGGGATGATCAAGGATGCAGCAAGAATGACATAATGACAAAAGTTGAGTGTTTTAAACCTCCTATCTCTGACGAATATCTAGAAGAGGATGATGATTCGGAAGAGCTGAAATTGTTAACTGCTCGCAACGTCCCCCAATTTCACCCATCAAACCCAACTGTGAACTCAAATAAACGAAAGGTTGATAATTGGGATTGGCTCGACGAATCGGTCCTAAAACAGCGCACCAGAATTTTTGAGACGTACGGAGTTATTCGAGGATCTGAATGTAGCTTTGTCATGGACTCGGGAAGTGCAGGTAATTATGTGTCCGAAAATCTGGTTTCATTTTTGAATCTCCCAACTGAAGATCTTGCTAGTCCTTATCATGTGCGGTGGGTGAGTCACGAGGCTAAAACATTGATCACTAAGCGATGTTTAGTCGAATTCTCCATTGGACACAAATATGAGGACAAGATTTGGTGTGATGTGATGCGAATGGACTCGTGTCATGTTTTGTTGGGCCGACCATGGCAATGGGATCGCAATGTTTATTATCGTGGGCGCGAGAATGTTTACGAGATAAAGGTGGATGGAGAACCCATAAAATTATTTCCAAAAGTTGAGAAAATGAAACGAGAGAGATTTTTGCTGATCAAGGAGAAAGCATTTGGAAGGAAGAAGAGGGGAAATTTTGAAGAGCGTGCCGAAGATTCGAGGGCGAATCTTTTTCAACCCGGGGAGAATGATGCAGGAGCATAAAGATCCCGGCTGAACCGAAGAGCCTCTAATCATGCATTTAATTTCTGGTCAAAGCATCCTATAATCAGTCATTAATATGGCACACATATGCATGTAGTTAGTTGCATAAACACATTGTTTCTAGGTTCATATTAATTATTGTTCATGCATGTAGTCCAAGGGTTGTCTAGTTATTTGAAGGGTCATGTTGGAAATTGTCTAGCATTAAATATTAGTTTTGAAGAGTCATCTTATGTAATGCCTATTTATAGTTGATCTAATGGAAATGAAAAAGGGGAGTTGGAGTTTATAAAAATATATGCAAGAGTTTCTTGCTTGGAGTGAGTGATTCCTCCTATAATCAAGCGAGTGGCTTGGTCGCGTCGAGTGGCTTCCGCGATTAGTACCGTCGAGTGGCATCCGCTACCCCCGGTCGAGTGGCATCCGCTACCCCCAGTCGAGTGGCATCCGCTACCCCCGGTCGAGTGGCATCCCGGGACTATCCCTACCCTCGCAGGCCTACGGTTTGCATCAAAAACCGCTGAATTACAAGACTTTTAGCATCAAAATCTGGTTCACATTCCACCACTTCGGAAACTCCTTCTGGTTCTTCATCGTACGTTGGCTCTAATTCCCCCTCTGTCATGAGATTTACTTGAGCATTCTTTTTAGGACATTCATAGGACCTATGCCCTGCTTCACCACATCGAAAACATTTGATGGAATTCAGAACTTCCTTTCCTCGATCCTTGTTTCGTCCCCCTTGCAAGTTTGGAGATTCAGAAGTTGGTGCAACCATCTTTCCCTCCTTGCCCTTGTCGCCTTTCGAATTTTCAGCCTTCCGATAAGCTCTCTTAAAGCATAGCAATCAACGTCCATCACAATTAACCCCCTCCAATTGGGGGCCTAACTGCAAATTTGTTTACGTTTGAGACTCAGTGGGGTATTTGTAGTTTTTGTAGTCCACAGACACGTGGAAACTCATTATTGGACCATCACCAAGGATACCATAGTAATTACCTAGTGGGAGACAGTGATGGGACATCAGCATTATACATCCAACGGTACAATGACCGTCGGATTAACCTTAAGTTTGAATCTCACCCACACATTCAAATTAAAGTTGTGAGGGCCCCACAGACTCCGGCAGGCGCACGCCACGGTAATATTAACACGTGGCGTGCATAGTCCCAGAAGGGTCTGAGACATATAAATGGGACTCCATACTCCAGCAAACCATATTTTTCTTTTGTTCGGGACTGGAGACCCTCATCTAGAGTCACTTACGTCACTTCTCTCTCTAGATGACGTCATGCATTCTGGGTTATATTCCTTAAAACGACTGCGTTTTAGAAATACAACGACTGCCTTCTATGTATACATCATTACAATTGACCATTTAAGTTATACTATCACCAGCATACTCCATTATTAACATACTCAGTCCCAAACCAGAATTGGGTTTTGTAAAATGGATGTGCCAATTGACTCAAACGTTGAGGGATCGTTTCAGTCGACAACAATCGAAGCACAGGCTTCGGGCATTCCAGAAAATACAGAGGCTATCCATGATGGTGGATAGATGCCTAATCACCTATCACGCACAATGCCCGATTAATTCAACAGGAAGGGTAAGGGTTTTCATATACGACACCAGATTAGACGCAGCAGACCAAGAGCAGGCTCAATTCGTCTTCCCAGTCAGGTGTAACATAGATCTATACTATTTTGGCAATTCGTACGCTTCGCTATCCGAAGAGACTTGCCCATGGATTGCCAAATACAGGCTTGAAGGCTCTAATATACGATATGGGATACGGTATTGTAAGATGAAGGCCTATGTGAAATTGACAACCTGCAAACGAGGTGAAGAACTTCCATTTAGGCCACCCCATTTCAAGATACGGTCCACCCTGTATACGGAAGATGACGTAGATTGCTCCCACGTCGCATACGCTCCTAGACAACCTCAACTGTGCAGGACTCTCTCCGCTGTCAACTCTAGGAGCTCAAACGGGCCCAGGATGGTACCTGGGCTTACATATCAACAGGCCCGCTCGTCCGTTAGCATCTCGTCTGGGCCTTACCTTAGGCCCAGTCCCAATCAAGAAGCCGAAGACCCCGGTCCGTCTATTTCTCAGGTGGGCTCGAACACGTCAAATACTATTGCCATTGAGCCCACTCAATTAGCTCATATGGTTGGGTCTGCAGTAGCTGCTGCAATCAAATCGACGACCCAACCCAATAAAGAACCGGTTGAGAAGCCAGCCTCCTTTGTAATTGGGCTTCCTCTTTCGACAGGGAGCACCTTGGATAAGTGAGACTGATTGCCCCTGCGGGGCCTAGATTCCAATTATAATGTATTTGGTGCAACATGAATGTATTACGATTTCATTTCAATTCTGTGAATTAAGCGATCACACAATTATAGTAAACTTCCATTTGGATCGCATATGTATCACATCTAGCATCTTTATCACTCTGTTTGACTTTACATGCGAGATACATGGCCATCTAGTGGGATACATGACCATCTCGTTATATGTCTGTGTCTATTGGTAACTAATGATAAATCATTGTTCATTTAATGAGCGACACAGACACCAAAACTATTTGAAGATTAAATATCACGTAAACAGATAACGTTAACAGTTGAATCCCTTTTATAATATACTAATGGAAATACACGATTCTGCTATTAATGCTATAACGCATTAATGAGGCCGATGGGGACTCCCACAATGTATACAACAGTATTGCATTGTCCCTTATGTTACCATAACGCCCACTGATATTTTCTCCCATATCTCTGAACGTCGTGTATACACTCCTCCGACCTCGAAGCTTGATGTATCTGTTTACATTGTAAACACTACCCGCTAAAGATGTATTCACAATCTTCCTTTCACGAACCACCACCTGAAACCTGCTCAATTGATCAACGCGAACATGTTGATCCAGAAGTGAGCCAACGTTATTTGGAACCTCTCCAAATATATCCGAATACGTAGGACGTTCAACAGCAGAAGGCATCCTGTCCAGAACAATAACGACACCCAACAGACCCTCGATGTGAGGCCCATCGCCCACATCATCGGCACTTGCCTCTGTCATTAAACCATCTGATGGACTTATGGCAAATCGACCATCTAGTCTGATAGTCCATATCTTGATACGGTTGGTGTGACGACAGGTCACACCTTGTCCCAGACTAGGGAGTTTAAAATAATCTCCCTTGTAATGACCATTGCATAACCCAACGGACGTTGAAAACACTTCGTTAATTAAACCACGACCATTTAAGCCCTTCTTCCAACGGACTCCAATCCGAGTCCGACGACCGTAGAAAGACTTGCTGGATGACCCATACTTCCCCCCATTATACCTTGGCCTCTTTCCAATCTGTTTATGAGGGGTTAGAGGTTGAAACCCCCTCTTGCCAATACCTTTGAACATGGCCTGAGCTTAGACGTAACAGACGTAAATTAGTATTTTATATTGCACACTGATGCAATGTGTGTATTTTGTAGTACTGGATACAACAATGGTCTCTCACAACCTCTGCTAAATGGACAACACAAGCTCTCTTAAAGCATATCAACGTCCATCACAATTAACCCCCTCCAATTGGGGGCCTAACTGCAAATTTGTTTACGTTTGAGACTCAGTGGGGTATTTGCAGTTTTTGTGGTCCACAGACACGTGGAAACTCATTATTGGACCTTCACCAAGGATACCATAGTAATTACCTAGTGGGAGACAGTGATGGGACATCAGCATTATACATCCAACGGTACAATGACCGTCAGATTAACCTTAAGTTTGAATCTCACCCACACATTCAAATTAAAGTTGTGAGGGCCCCACAGACTCCGGCAGGCGCACGCCACGGTAATATTAACACGTGGCGTGCATAGTCCCAGAAGGGTCTGAGACATATAAATGGGACTCCATACTCCAGCAAACCATATTTTTCTTTTGTTCGGGACTGGAGACCCTCATCTGGAGTCACTTACGTCACTTCTCTCTCTAGATGACGTCATGCATTCTGGGTTATATTCCTTAGCAAGATCTTCAGTTGGGAGATTCAAAAATGAAACCAGATTTTCGGACACATAATTACCTGCACTTCCCGAGTCCATGACAAAGCTACATTCAGATCCTCGAATAACTCCGTATGTCTCAAAAATTCTGGTGCGCTGTTTTAGGACCGATTCATCGAGCCAATCCCAATTATCAACCTTTCGTTTATTTGAGTTCACAGTTGGGTTTGATGGGTGAAATTGGGGGACGTTGCGAGCAGTTAACAATTTCAACTCTTCCGAATCATCATCCTCTTCTAGATATTCGTCAGAGATAGGAGGTTTAAAACACTCAACTTTTGTCATTATGTCATTCTTGCTGCATCCTTGATCATCCCAGACATTGTCAATATCTTCTTTTGTAATCATGACATGCCGAACCGGGAGACATTTAGTATTGAAACTAGGAATGCGTACCTCTTTTTCAAAGATCCCTCCTGATACAGAAACAATGTTCGTTGATTTGTGAGAATTATTGATGGAACCATTCTTCTTTGGAACAATCAGGAGCCCATCTTTGGTATATTCATCGTAGATTGGCGCTTACTCCAATCCACAATTGGATCTGGAATAATTTTTGTTGTAAAGGGCCATTCAAGAGTAACATCGTCCACTTTGAAACCAACGTCGTCCTTCCCATGATGTGGATTCTGAAATGATCGTTGTTGGTCTTGTTGTTGATGTTGAAACACTCCAGCCATGACAACCAGACTGACGGCGGATTTTTTGAGACGGGAAGGAAGTAAAGTAAAAAGGGATAGTTAATCAGGAAACGAGCCTAAGCTCTGATACCAATTTGATGCAGGCCGTAGACCTGCGAGGGTAGGGATAGTCCCGGGATGCCACTCGACCGGGGGTAGCGGATGCCACTCGACGCTACTAATCGCGGAAGCCACTCGACGCGACCAAGCCACTCGCTTGATTATAGGAGGAATCACTCACTCCAAGCAAGAAACTCTTGCTCTGATACCAATTCTTGCTTGGAGTGAGTGATTCCTCCTATAATCAAGCGAGTGGCTTGGTCGCGTCGAGTGGCTTCCGCGATTAGTAGCGTCGAGTGGCATCCGCTACCCCCGGTCGAGTGGCATCCCGGGACTATCCCTACCCTCGCAGGTCTACGGCCTGCATCAAATTGGTATCAGAGCTTAGGCTCGTTTCCTGATTAACTATCCCTTTTTACTTTACTTCCTTCCCGTCTCAAAAAATCCGCCGTCAGTCTGGTTGTCATGGCTGGAGTGTTTCAACATCAACAACAAGACCAACAACGATCATTTCAGAATCCACATCATGGGAAGGACAAGGTTGGTTTCAAAGTGGACGATGTTACTCTTGAATGGCCCTTTACAACAAAAATTATTCCAGATCCAATTGTGGATTGGAATAAGCCGCCAATCTACGATGAATATACCGAAGATGGGCTCCTGATTGTTCCAAAGAAGAATGGTTCCATCAATAATTCTCACAAACCAACGAACATTGTTTCTGTATCAGGAGGGATCTTTGAAAAAGAGGTATGCATTCCTAGTTTCAATACTAAATGTCTCCCGGTTCGGCATGTCATGATTACAAAAGAAGATATTGACAATGTCTGGGATGATCAAGGATGCAGCAAGAATGACATAATGACAAAAGTTGAGTGTTTTAAACCTCCTATCTCTGACGAATATCTAGAAGAGGATGATGATTCGGAAGAGCTGAAATTGTTAACTGCTCGCAACGTCCCCCAATTTCACCCATCAAACCCAACTGTGAACTCAAATAAACGAAAGGTTGATAATTGGGATTGGCTCGACGAATCGGTCCTAAAACAGCGCACCAGAATTTTTGAGACGTACGGAGTTATTCGAGGATCTGAATGTAGCTTTGTCATGGACTCGGGAAGTGCAGGTAATTATGTGTCCGAAAATCTGGTTTCATTTTTGAATCTCCCAACTGAAGATCTTGCTAGTCCTTATCATGTGCGTTGGGTGAGTCACGAGGCTAAAACATTGATCACTAAGCGATGTTTAGTCGAATTCTCCATTGGACACAAATATGAGGACAAGATTTGGTGTGATGTGATGCGAATGGACTCGTGTCATGTTTTGTTGGGCCGACCATGGCAATGGGATCGCAATGTTTATTATCGTGGGCGCGAGAATGTTTACGAGTTAAAGGTGGATGGAGAACCCATAAAATTATTTCCAAAAGTTGAGAAAATGAAACGAGAGAGATTTTTGCTGATCAAGGAGAAAGCATTTGGAAGGAAGAAGAGGGGAAATTTTGAAGAGCGTGCCGAAGATTCGAGGGCGAATCTTTTTCAACCCGGGGAGAATGATGCAGGAGCATAAAGATCCCGGCTGAACCGAAGAGCCTCTAATCATGCATTTAATTTCTGGTCAAAGCATCCTATAATCAGTCATTAATATGGCACACATATGCATGTAGTTAGTTGCATAAACACATTGTTTCTAGGTTCATATTAATTATTGTTCATGCATGTAGTCCAAGGGTTGTCTAGTTATTTGAAGAGTCATGTTGGAAATTGTCTAGCATTAAATATTAGTTTTGAAGAGTCATCTTATGTAATGCCTATTTATAGTTGATCTAATGGAAATGAAAAAGGGGAGTTGGAGTTTATAAAAATATATGCAAGAGTTTCTTGCTTGGAGTGAGTGATTCCTCCTATAATCAAGCGAGTGGCTTGGTCGCGTCGAGTGGCTTCCGCGATTAGTACCGTCGAGTGGCATCCGCTACCCCCGGTCGAGTGGCATCCGCTACCCCCAGTCGAGTGGCATCCGCTACCCCCCGGTCGAGTGGCATCCCGGGACTATCCCTACCCTCGCAGGCCTACGGTTTGCATCAAAAACCGCTGAATTACAAGACTTTTAGCATCAAAATCTGGTTCACATTCCACCACTTCGGAAACTCCTTCTGGTTCTTCATCGTACGTTGGCTCTAATTCCCCCTCTGTCATGAGATTTACTTGAGCATTCTTTTTAGGACATTCATAGGACCTATGCCCTGCTTCACCACATCGAAAACATTTGATGGAATTCAGAACTTCCTTTCCTCGATCCTTGTTTCGTCCCCCTTGCAAGTTTGGAGATTCAGAAGTTGGTGCAACCATCTTTCCCTCCTTGCCCTTGTCGCCTTTCGAATTTTCAGCCTTCCGATAAGCTCTCTTAAAGCATAGCAATCAACGTCCATCACAATTAACCCCCTCCAATTGGGGGCCTAACTGCAAATTTGTTTACGTTTGAGACTCAGTGGGGTATTTGTAGTTTTTGTAGTCCACAGACACGTGGAAACTCATTATTGGACCATCACCAAGGATACCATAGTAATTACCTAGTGGGAGACAGTGATGGGACATCAGCATTATACATCCAACGGTACAATGACCGTCGGATTAACCTTAAGTTTGAATCTCACCCACACATTCAAATTAAAGTTGTGAGGGCCCCACAGACTCCGGCAGGCGCACGCCACGGTAATATTAACACGTGGCGTGCATAGTCCCAGAAGGGTCTGAGACATATAAATGGGACTCCATACTCCAGCAAACCATATTTTTCTTTTGTTCGGGACTGGAGACCCTCATCTAGAGTCACTTACGTCACTTCTCTCTCTAGATGACGTCATGCATTCTGGGTTATATTCCTTAAAACGACTGCGTTTTAGAAATACAACGACTGCCTTCTATGTATACATCATTACAATTGACCATTTAAGTTATACTATCACCAGCATACTCCATTATTAACATACTCAGTCCCAAACCAGAATTGGGTTTTGTAAAATGGATGTGCCAATTGACTCAAACGTTGAGGGATCGTTTCAGTCGACAACAATCGAAGCACAGGCTTCGGGCATTCCAGAAAATACAGAGGCTATCCATGATGGTGGATAGATGCCTAATCACCTATCACGCACAATGCCCGATTAATTCAACAGGAAGGGTAAGGGTTTTCATATACGACACCAGATTAGACGCAGCAGACCAAGAGCAGGCTCAATTCGTCTTCCCAGTCAGGTGTAACATAGATCTATACTATTTTGGCAATTCGTACGCTTCGCTATCCGAAGAGACTTGCCCATGGATTGCCAAATACAGGCTTGAAGGCTCTAATATACGATATGGGATACGGTATTGTAAGATGAAGGCCTATGTGAAATTGACAACCTGCAAACGAGGTGAAGAACTTCCATTTAGGCCACCCCATTTCAAGATACGGTCCACCCTGTATACGGAAGATGACGTAGATTGCTCCCACGTCGCATACGCTCCTAGACAACCTCAACTGTGCAGGACTCTCTCCGCTGTCAACTCTAGGAGCTCAAACGGGCCCAGGATGGTACCTGGGCTTACATATCAACAGGCCCGCTCGTCCGTTAGCATCTCGTCTGGGCCTTACCTTAGGCCCAGTCCCAATCAAGAAGCCGAAGACCCCGGTCCGTCTATTTCTCAGGTGGGCTCGAACACGTCAAATACTATTGCCATTGAGCCCACTCAATTAGCTCATATGGTTGGGTCTGCAGTAGCTGCTGCAATCAAATCGACGACCCAACCCAATAAAGAACCGGTTGAGAAGCCAGCCTCCTTTGTAATTGGGCTTCCTCTTTCGACAGGGAGCACCTTGGATAAGTGAGACTGATTGCCCCTGCGGGGCCTAGATTCCAATTATAATGTATTTGGTGCAACATGAATGTATTACGATTTCATTTCAATTCTGTGAATTAAGCGATCACACAATTATAGTAAACTTCCATTTGGATCGCATATGTATCACATCTAGCATCTTTATCACTCTGTTTGACTTTACATGCGAGATACATGGCCATCTAGTGGGATACATGACCATCTCGTTATATGTCTGTGTCTATTGGTAACTAATGATAAATCATTGTTCATTTAATGAGCGACACAGACACCAAAACTATTTGAAGATTAAATATCACGTAAACAGATAACGTTAACAGTTGAATCCCTTTTATAATATACTAATGGAAATACACGATTCTGCTATTAATGCTATAACGCATTAATGAGGCCGATGGGGACTCCCACAATGTATACAACAGTATTGCATTGTCCCTTATGTTACCATAACGCCCACTGATATTTTCTCCCATATCTCTGAACGTCGTGTATACACTCCTCCGACCTCGAAGCTTGATGTATCTGTTTACATTGTAAACACTACCCGCTAAAGATGTATTCACAATCTTCCTTTCACGAACCACCACCTGAAACCTGCTCAATTGATCAACGCGAACATGTTGATCCAGAAGTGAGCCAACGTTATTTGGAACCTCTCCAAATATATCCGAATACGTAGGACGTTCAACAGCAGAAGGCATCCTGTCCAGAACAATAACGACACCCAACAGACCCTCGATGTGAGGCCCATCGCCCACATCATCGGCACTTGCCTCTGTCATTAAACCATCTGATGGACTTATGGCAAATCGACCATCTAGTCTGATAGTCCATATCTTGATACGGTTGGTGTGACGACAGGTCACACCTTGTCCCAGACTAGGGAGTTTAAAATAATCTCCCTTGTAATGACCATTGCATAACCCAACGGACGTTGAAAACACTTCGTTAATTAAACCACGACCATTTAAGCCCTTCTTCCAACGGACTCCAATCCGAGTCCGACGACCGTAGAAAGACTTGCTGGATGACCCATACTTCCCCCCATTATACCTTGGCCTCTTTCCAATCTGTTTATGAGGGGTTAGAGGTTGAAACCCCCTCTTGCCAATACCTTTGAACATGGCCTGAGCTTAGACGTAACAGACGTAAATTAGTATTTTATATTGCACACTGATGCAATGTGTGTATTTTGTAGTACTGGATACAACAATGGTCTCTCACAACCTCTGCTAAATGGACAACACAAGCTCTCTTAAAGCATATCAACGTCCATCACAATTAACCCCCTCCAATTGGGGGCCTAACTGCAAATTTGTTTACGTTTGAGACTCAGTGGGGTATTTGCAGTTTTTGTGGTCCACAGACACGTGGAAACTCATTATTGGACCTTCACCAAGGATACCATAGTAATTACCTAGTGGGAGACAGTGATGGGACATCAGCATTATACATCCAACGGTACAATGACCGTCGGATTAACCTTAAGTTTGAATCTCACCCACACATTCAAATTAAAGTTGTGAGGGCCCCACAGACTCCGGCAGGCGCACGCCACGGTAATATTAACACGTGGCGTGCATAGTCCCAGAAGGGTCTGAGACATATAAATGGGACTCCATACTCCAGCAAACCATATTTTTCTTTTGTTCGGGACTGGAGACCCTCATCTGGAGTCACTTACGTCACTTCTCTCTCTAGATGACGTCATGCATTCTGGGTTATATTCCTTAGCAAGATCTTCAGTTGGGAGATTCAAAAATGAAACCAGATTTTCGGACACATAATTACCTGCACTTCCCGAGTCCATGACAAAGCTACATTCAGATCCTCGAATAACTCCGTACGTCTCAAAAATTCTGGTGCGCTGTTTTAGGACCGATTCGTCGAGCCAATCCCAATTATCAACCTTTCGTTTATTTGAGTTCACAGTTGGGTTTGATGGGTGAAATTGGGGGACGTTGCGAGCAGTTAACAATTTCAACTCTTCCGAATCATCATCCTCTTCTAGATATTCGTCAGAGATAGGAGGTTTAAAACACTCAACTTTTGTCATTATGTCATTCTTGCTGCATCCTTGATCATCCCAGACATTGTCAATATCTTCTTTTGTAATCATGACATGCCGAACCGGGAGACATTTAGTATTGAAACTAGGAATGCGTACCTCTTTTTCAAAGATCCCTCCTGATACAGAAACAATGTTCGTTGATTTGTGAGAATTATTGATGGAACCATTCTTCTTTGGAACAATCAGGAGCCCATCTTTGGTATATTCATCGTAGATTGGCGCTTACTCCAATCCACAATTGGATCTGGAATAATTTTTGTTGTAAAGGGCCATTCAAGAGTAACATCGTCCACTTTGAAACCAACGTTGTCCTTCCCGTGATGTGGATTCTGAAATGATCGTTGTTGGTCTTGTTGTTGATGTTGAAACACTCCAGCCATGACAACCAGACTGACGGCGGATTTTTTGAGACGGGAAGGAAGTAAAGTAAAAAGGGATAGTTAATCAGGAAACGAGCCTAAGCTCTGATACCAATTTGATGCAGGCCGTAGACCTGCGAGGGTAGGGATAGTCCCGGGATGCCACTCGACCGGGGGTAGCGGATGCCACTCGACGCTACTAATCGCGGAAGCCACTCGACGCGACCAAGCCACTCGCTTGATTATAGGAGGAATCACTCACTCCAAGCAAGAATTGGTATCAGAGCAAGAGTTTCTTGCTTGGAGTGAGTGATTCCTCCTATAATCAAGCGAGTGGCTTGGTCGCGTCGAGTGGCTTCCGCGATTAGTAGCGTCGAGTGGCATCCGCTACCCCCGGTCGAGTGGCATCCCGGGACTATCCCTACCCTCGCAGGTCTACGGCCTGCATCAAATTGGTATCAGAGCTTAGGCTCGTTTCCTGATTAACTATCCCTTTTTACTTTACTTCCTTCCCGTCTCAAAAAATCCGCCGTCAGTCTGGTTGTCATGGCTGGAGTGTTTCAACATCAACAACAAGACCAACAACGATCATTTCAGAATCCACATCACGGGAAGGACAACGTTGGTTTCAAAGTGGACGATGTTACTCTTGAATGGCCCTTTACAACAAAAATTATTCCAGATCCAATTGTGGATTGGAGTAAGCCGCCAATCTACGATGAATATACCGAAGATGGGCTCCTGATTGTTCCAAAGAAGAATGGTTCCATCAATAATTCTCACAAACCAACGAACATTGTTTCTGTATCAGGAGGGATCTTTGAAAAAGAGGTATGCATTCCTAGTTTCAATACTAAATGTCTCCCGGTTCGGCATGTCATGATTACAAAAGAAGATATTGACAATGTCTGGGATGATCAAGGATGCAGCAAGAATGACATAATGACAAAAGTTGAGTGTTTTAAACCTCCTATCTCTGACGAATATCTAGAAGAGGATGATGATTCGGAAGAGCTGAAATTGTTAACTGCTCGCAACGTCCCCCAATTTCACCCATCAAACCCAACTGTGAACTCAAATAAACGAAAGGTTGATAATTGGGATTGGCTCGACGAATCGGTCCTAAAACAGCGCACCAGAATTTTTGAGACGTACGGAGTTATTCGAGGATCTGAATGTAGCTTTGTCATGGACTCGGGAAGTGCAGGTAATTATGTGTCCGAAAATCTGGTTTCATTTTTGAATCTCCCAACTGAAGATCTTGCTAGTCCTTATCATGTGCGTTGGGTGAGTCACGAGGCTAAAACATTGATCACTAAGCGATGTTTAGTCGAATTCTCCATTGGACACAAATATGAGGACAAGATTTGGTGTGATGTGATGCGAATGGACTCGTGTCATGTTTTGTTGGGCCGACCATGGCAATGGGATCGCAATGTTTATTATCGTGGGCGCGAGAATGTTTACGAGTTAAAGGTGGATGGAGAACCCATAAAATTATTTCCAAAAGTTGAGAAAATGAAACGAGAGAGATTTTTGCTGATCAAGGAGAAAGCATTTGGAAGGAAGAAGAGGGGAAATTTTGAAGAGCGTGCCGAAGATTCGAGGGCGAATCTTTTTCAACCCGGGGAGAATGATGCAGGAGCATAAAGATCCCGGCTGAACCGAAGAGCCTCTAATCATGCATTTAATTTCTGGTCAAAGCATCCTATAATCAGTCATTAATATGGCACACATATGCATGTAGTTAGTTGCATAAACACATTGTTTCTAGGTTCATATTAATTATTGTTCATGCATGTAGTCCAAGGGTTGTCTAGTTATTTGAAGAGTCATGTTGGAAATTGTCTAGCATTAAATATTAGTTTTGAAGAGTCATCTTATGTAATGCCTATTTATAGTTGATCTAATGGAAATGAAAAAGGGGAGTTGGAGTTTATAAAAATATATGCAAGAGTTTCTTGCTTGGAGTGAGTGATTCCTCCTATAATCAAGCGAGTGGCTTGGTCGCGTCGAGTGGCTTCCGCGATTAGTACCGTCGAGTGGCATCCGCTACCCCCGGTCGAGTGGCATCCGCTACCCCCAGTCGAGTGGCATCCGCTACCCCCGGTCGAGTGGCATCCCGGGACTATCCCTACCCTCGCAGGCCTACGGTTTGCATCAAAAACCGCTGAATTACAAGACTTTTAGCATCAAAATCTGGTTCACATTCCACCACTTCGGAAACTCCTTCTGGTTCTTCATCGTACGTTGGCTCTAATTCCCCCTCTGTCATGAGATTTACTTGAGCATTCTTTTTAGGACATTCATAGGACCTATGCCCTGCTTCACCACATCGAAAACATTTGATGGAATTCAGAACTTCCTTTCCTCGATCCTTGTTTCGTCCCCCTTGCAAGTTTGGAGATTCAGAAGTTGGTGCAACCATCTTTCCCTCCTTGCCCTTGTCGCCTTTCGAATTTTCAGCCTTCCGATAAGCTCTCTTAAAGCATAGCAATCAACGTCCATCACAATTAACCCCCTCCAATTGGGGGCCTAACTGCAAATTTGTTTACGTTTGAGACTCAGTGGGGTATTTGTAGTTTTTGTAGTCCACAGACACGTGGAAACTCATTATTGGACCATCACCAAGGATACCATAGTAATTACCTAGTGGGAGACAGTGATGGGACATCAGCATTATACATCCAACGGTACAATGACCGTCGGATTAACCTTAAGTTTGAATCTCACCCACACATTCAAATTAAAGTTGTGAGGGCCCCACAGACTCCGGCAGGCGCACGCCACGGTAATATTAACACGTGGCGTGCATAGTCCCAGAAGGGTCTGAGACATATAAATGGGACTCCATACTCCAGCAAACCATATTTTTCTTTTGTTCGGGACTGGAGACCCTCATCTAGAGTCACTTACGTCACTTCTCTCTCTAGATGACGTCATGCATTCTGGGTTATATTCCTTAAAACGACTGCGTTTTAGAAATACAACGACTGCCTTCTATGTATACATCATTACAATTGACCATTTAAGTTATACTATCACCAGCATACTCCATTATTAACATACTCAGTCCCAAACCAGAATTGGGTTTTGTAAAATGGATGTGCCAATTGACTCAAACGTTGAGGGATCGTTTCAGTCGACAACAATCGAAGCACAGGCTTCGGGCATTCCAGAAAATACAGAGGCTATCCATGATGGTGGATAGATGCCTAATCACCTATCACGCACAATGCCCGATTAATTCAACAGGAAGGGTAAGGGTTTTCATATACGACACCAGATTAGACGCAGCAGACCAAGAGCAGGCTCAATTCGTCTTCCCAGTCAGGTGTAACATAGATCTATACTATTTTGGCAATTCGTACGCTTCGCTATCCGAAGAGACTTGCCCATGGATTGCCAAATACAGGCTTGAAGGCTCTAATATACGATATGGGATACGGTATTGTAAGATGAAGGCCTATGTGAAATTGACAACCTGCAAACGAGGTGAAGAACTTCCATTTAGGCCACCCCATTTCAAGATACGGTCCACCCTGTATACGGAAGATGACGTAGATTGCTCCCACGTCGCATACGCTCCTAGACAACCTCAACTGTGCAGGACTCTCTCCGCTGTCAACTCTAGGAGCTCAAACGGGCCCAGGATGGTACCTGGGCTTACATATCAACAGGCCCGCTCGTCCGTTAGCATCTCGTCTGGGCCTTACCTTAGGCCCAGTCCCAATCAAGAAGCCGAAGACCCCGGTCCGTCTATTTCTCAGGTGGGCTCGAACACGTCAAATACTATTGCCATTGAGCCCACTCAATTAGCTCATATGGTTGGGTCTGCAGTAGCTGCTGCAATCAAATCGACGACCCAACCCAATAAAGAACCGGTTGAGAAGCCAGCCTCCTTTGTAATTGGGCTTCCTCTTTCGACAGGGAGCACCTTGGATAAGTGAGACTGATTGCCCCTGCGGGGCCTAGATTCCAATTATAATGTATTTGGTGCAACATGAATGTATTACGATTTCATTTCAATTCTGTGAATTAAGCGATCACACAATTATAGTAAACTTCCATTTGGATCGCATATGTATCACATCTAGCATCTTTATCACTCTGTTTGACTTTACATGCGAGATACATGGCCATCTAGTGGGATACATGACCATCTCGTTATATGTCTGTGTCTATTGGTAACTAATGATAAATCATTGTTCATTTAATGAGCGACACAGACACCAAAACTATTTGAAGATTAAATATCACGTAAACAGATAACGTTAACAGTTGAATCCCTTTTATAATATACTAATGGAAATACACGATTCTGCTATTAATGCTATAACGCATTAATGAGGCCGATGGGGACTCCCACAATGTATACAACAGTATTGCATTGTCCCTTATGTTACCATAACGCCCACTGATATTTTCTCCCATATCTCTGAACGTCGTGTATACACTCCTCCGACCTCGAAGCTTGATGTATCTGTTTACATTGTAAACACTACCCGCTAAAGATGTATTCACAATCTTCCTTTCACGAACCACCACCTGAAACCTGCTCAATTGATCAACGCGAACATGTTGATCCAGAAGTGAGCCAACGTTATTTGGAACCTCTCCAAATATATCCGAATACGTAGGACGTTCAACAGCAGAAGGCATCCTGTCCAGAACAATAACGACACCCAACAGACCCTCGATGTGAGGCCCATCGCCCACATCATCGGCACTTGCCTCTGTCATTAAACCATCTGATGGACTTATGGCAAATCGACCATCTAGTCTGATAGTCCATATCTTGATACGGTTGGTGTGACGACAGGTCACACCTTGTCCCAGACTAGGGAGTTTAAAATAATCTCCCTTGTAATGACCATTGCATAACCCAACGGACGTTGAAAACACTTCGTTAATTAAACCACGACCATTTAAGCCCTTCTTCCAACGGACTCCAATCCGAGTCCGACGACCGTAGAAAGACTTGCTGGATGACCCATACTTCCCCCCATTATACCTTGGCCTCTTTCCAATCTGTTTATGAGGGGTTAGAGGTTGAAACCCCCTCTTGCCAATACCTTTGAACATGGCCTGAGCTTAGACGTAACAGACGTAAATTAGTATTTTATATTGCACACTGATGCAATGTGTGTATTTTGTAGTACTGGATACAACAATGGTCTCTCACAACCTCTGCTAAATGGACAACACAAGCTCTCTTAAAGCATATCAACGTCCATCACAATTAACCCCCTCCAATTGGGGGCCTAACTGCAAATTTGTTTACGTTTGAGACTCAGTGGGGTATTTGCAGTTTTTGTGGTCCACAGACACGTGGAAACTCATTATTGGACCTTCACCAAGGATACCATAGTAATTACCTAGTGGGAGACAGTGATGGGACATCAGCATTATACATCCAACGGTACAATGACCGTCGGATTAACCTTAAGTTTGAATCTCACCCACACATTCAAATTAAAGTTGTGAGGGCCCCACAGACTCCGGCAGGCGCACGCCACGGTAATATTAACACGTGGCGTGCATAGTCCCAGAAGGGTCTGAGACATATAAATGGGACTCCATACTCCAGCAAACCATATTTTTCTTTTGTTCGGGACTGGAGACCCTCATCTGGAGTCACTTACGTCACTTCTCTCTCTAGATGACGTCATGCATTCTGGGTTATATTCCTTAGCAAGATCTTCAGTTGGGAGATTCAAAAATGAAACCAGATTTTCGGACACATAATTACCTGCACTTCCCGAGTCCATGACAAAGCTACATTCAGATCCTCGAATAACTCCGTACGTCTCAAAAATTCTGGTGCGCTGTTTTAGGACCGATTCGTCGAGCCAATCCCAATTATCAACCTTTCGTTTATTTGAGTTCACAGTTGGGTTTGATGGGTGAAATTGGGGGACGTTGCGAGCAGTTAACAATTTCAACTCTTCCGAATCATCATCCTCTTCTAGATATTCGTCAGAGATAGGAGGTTTAAAACACTCAACTTTTGTCATTATGTCATTCTTGCTGCATCCTTGATCATCCCAGACATTGTCAATATCTTCTTTTGTAATCATGACATGCCGAACCGGGAGACATTTAGTATTGAAACTAGGAATGCGTACCTCTTTTTCAAAGATCCCTCCTGATACAGAAACAATGTTCGTTGATTTGTGAGAATTATTGATGGAACCATTCTTCTTTGGAACAATCAGGAGCCCATCTTTGGTATATTCATCGTAGATTGGCGCTTACTCCAATCCACAATTGGATCTGGAATAATTTTTGTTGTAAAGGGCCATTCAAGAGTAACATCGTCCACTTTGAAACCAACGTTGTCCTTCCCGTGATGTGGATTCTGAAATGATCGTTGTTGGTCTTGTTGTTGATGTTGAAACACTCCAGCCATGACAACCAGACTGACGGCGGATTTTTTGAGACGGGAAGGAAGTAAAGTAAAAAGGGATAGTTAATCAGGAAACGAGCCTAAGCTCTGATACCAATTTGATGCAGGCCGTAGACCTGCGAGGGTAGGGATAGTCCCGGGATGCCACTCGACCGGGGGTAGCGGATGCCACTCGACGCTACTAATCGCGGAAGCCACTCGACGCGACCAAGCCACTCGCTTGATTATAGGAGGAATCACTCACTCCAAGCAAGAATTGGTATCAGAGCAAGAGTTTCTTGCTTGGAGTGAGTGATTCCTCCTATAATCAAGCGAGTGGCTTGGTCGCGTCGAGTGGCTTCCGCGATTAGTAGCGTCGAGTGGCATCCGCTACCCCCGGTCGAGTGGCATCCCGGGACTATCCCTACCCTCGCAGGTCTACGGCCTGCATCAAATTGGTATCAGAGCTTAGGCTCGTTTCCTGATTAACTATCCCTTTTTACTTTACTTCCTTCCCGTCTCAAAAAATCCGCCGTCAGTCTGGTTGTCATGGCTGGAGTGTTTCAACATCAACAACAAGACCAACAACGATCATTTCAGAATCCACATCACGGGAAGGACAACGTTGGTTTCAAAGTGGACGATGTTACTCTTGAATGGCCCTTTACAACAAAAATTATTCCAGATCCAATTGTGGATTGGAGTAAGCCGCCAATCTACGATGAATATACCGAAGATGGGCTCCTGATTGTTCCAAAGAAGAATGGTTCCATCAATAATTCTCACAAACCAACGAACATTGTTTCTGTATCAGGAGGGATCTTTGAAAAAGAGGTATGCATTCCTAGTTTCAATACTAAATGTCTCCCGGTTCGGCATGTCATGATTACAAAAGAAGATATTGACAATGTCTGGGATGATCAAGGATGCAGCAAGAATGACATAATGACAAAAGTTGAGTGTTTTAAACCTCCTATCTCTGACGAATATCTAGAAGAGGATGATGATTCGGAAGAGCTGAAATTGTTAACTGCTCGCAACGTCCCCCAATTTCACCCATCAAACCCAACTGTGAACTCAAATAAACGAAAGGTTGATAATTGGGATTGGCTCGACGAATCGGTCCTAAAACAGCGCACCAGAATTTTTGAGACGTACGGAGTTATTCGAGGATCTGAATGTAGCTTTGTCATGGACTCGGGAAGTGCAGGTAATTATGTGTCCGAAAATCTGGTTTCATTTTTGAATCTCCCAACTGAAGATCTTGCTAGTCCTTATCATGTGCGTTGGGTGAGTCACGAGGCTAAAACATTGATCACTAAGCGATGTTTAGTCGAATTCTCCATTGGACACAAATATGAGGACAAGATTTGGTGTGATGTGATGCGAATGGACTCGTGTCATGTTTTGTTGGGCCGACCATGGCAATGGGATCGCAATGTTTATTATCGTGGGCGCGAGAATGTTTACGAGTTAAAGGTGGATGGAGAACCCATAAAATTATTTCCAAAAGTTGAGAAAATGAAACGAGAGAGATTTTTGCTGATCAAGGAGAAAGCATTTGGAAGGAAGAAGAGGGGAAATTTTGAAGAGCGTGCCGAAGATTCGAGGGCGAATCTTTTTCAACCCGGGGAGAATGATGCAGGAGCATAAAGATCCCGGCTGAACCGAAGAGCCTCTAATCATGCATTTAATTTCTGGTCAAAGCATCCTATAATCAGTCATTAATATGGCACACATATGCATGTAGTTAGTTGCATAAACACATTGTTTCTAGGTTCATATTAATTATTGTTCATGCATGTAGTCCAAGGGTTGTCTAGTTATTTGAAGAGTCATGTTGGAAATTGTCTAGCATTAAATATTAGTTTTGAAGAGTCATCTTATGTAATGCCTATTTATAGTTGATCTAATGGAAATGAAAAAGGGGAGTTGGAGTTTATAAAAATATATGCAAGAGTTTCTTGCTTGGAGTGAGTGATTCCTCCTATAATCAAGCGAGTGGCTTGGTCGCGTCGAGTGGCTTCCGCGATTAGTACCGTCGAGTGGCATCCGCTACCCCCGGTCGAGTGGCATCCGCTACCCCCAGTCGAGTGGCATCCGCTACCCCCGGTCGAGTGGCATCCCGGGACTATCCCTACCCTCGCAGGCCTACGGTTTGCATCAAAAACCGCTGAATTACAAGACTTTTAGCATCAAAATCTGGTTCACATTCCACCACTTCGGAAACTCCTTCTGGTTCTTCATCGTACGTTGGCTCTAATTCCCCCTCTGTCATGAGATTTACTTGAGCATTCTTTTTAGGACATTCATAGGACCTATGCCCTGCTTCACCACATCGAAAACATTTGATGGAATTCAGAACTTCCTTTCCTCGATCCTTGTTTCGTCCCCCTTGCAAGTTTGGAGATTCAGAAGTTGGTGCAACCATCTTTCCCTCCTTGCCCTTGTCGCCTTTCGAATTTTCAGCCTTCCGATAAGCTCTCTTAAAGCATAGCAATCAACGTCCATCACAATTAACCCCCTCCAATTGGGGGCCTAACTGCAAATTTGTTTACGTTTGAGACTCAGTGGGGTATTTGTAGTTTTTGTAGTCCACAGACACGTGGAAACTCATTATTGGACCATCACCAAGGATACCATAGTAATTACCTAGTGGGAGACAGTGATGGGACATCAGCATTATACATCCAACGGTACAATGACCGTCGGATTAACCTTAAGTTTGAATCTCACCCACACATTCAAATTAAAGTTGTGAGGGCCCCACAGACTCCGGCAGGCGCACGCCACGGTAATATTAACACGTGGCGTGCAT
Source organism: Arctostaphylos glauca (assembly GCA_019985065.2). Lineage (NCBI taxonomy): Eukaryota > Viridiplantae > Streptophyta > Magnoliopsida > Ericales > Ericaceae > Arctostaphylos > Arctostaphylos glauca. Next base: position 11,699,069 of record JAHSPW020000010.1, on the reverse strand, counting down.
AGTCCCAGAAGGGTCTGAGACATATAAATGGGACTCCATACTCCAGCAAACCATATTTTTCTTTTGTTCGGGACTGGAGACCCTCATCTAGAGTCACTTACGTCACTTCTCTCTCTAGATGACGTCATGCATTCTGGGTTATATTCCTTAAAACGACTGCGTTTTAGAAATACAACGACTGCCTTCTATGTATACATCATTACAATTGACCATTTAAGTTATACTATCACCAGCATACTCCATTATTAACATACTCAGTCCCAAACCAGAATTGGGTTTTGTAAAATGGATGTGCCAATTGACTCAAACGTTGAGGGATCGTTTCAGTCGACAACAATCGAAGCACAGGCTTCGGGCATTCCAGAAAATACAGAGGCTATCCATGATGGTGGATAGATGCCTAATCACCTATCACGCACAATGCCCGATTAATTCAACAGGAAGGGTAAGGGTTTTCATATACGACACCAGATTAGACGCAGCAGACCAAGAGCAGGCTCAATTCGTCTTCCCAGTCAGGTGTAACATAGATCTATACTATTTTGGCAATTCGTACGCTTCGCTATCCGAAGAGACTTGCCCATGGATTGCCAAATACAGGCTTGAAGGCTCTAATATACGATATGGGATACGGTATTGTAAGATGAAGGCCTATGTGAAATTGACAACCTGCAAACGAGGTGAAGAACTTCCATTTAGGCCACCCCATTTCAAGATACGGTCCACCCTGTATACGGAAGATGACGTAGATTGCTCCCACGTCGCATACGCTCCTAGACAACCTCAACTGTGCAGGACTCTCTCCGCTGTCAACTCTAGGAGCTCAAACGGGCCCAGGATGGTACCTGGGCTTACATATCAACAGGCCCGCTCGTCCGTTAGCATCTCGTCTGGGCCTTACCTTAGGCCCAGTCCCAATCAAGAAGCCGAAGACCCCGGTCCGTCTATTTCTCAGGTGGGCTCGAACACGTCAAATACTATTGCCATTGAGCCCACTCAATTAGCTCATATGGTTGGGTCTGCAGTAGCTGCTGCAATCAAATCGACGACCCAACCCAATAAAGAACCGGTTGAGAAGCCAGCCTCCTTTGTAATTGGGCTTCCTCTTTCGACAGGGAGCACCTTGGATAAGTGAGACTGATTGCCCCTGCGGGGCCTAGATTCCAATTATAATGTATTTGGTGCAACATGAATGTATTACGATTTCATTTCAATTCTGTGAATTAAGCGATCACACAATTATAGTAAACTTCCATTTGGATCGCATATGTATCACATCTAGCATCTTTATCACTCTGTTTGACTTTACATGCGAGATACATGGCCATCTAGTGGGATACATGACCATCTCGTTATATGTCTGTGTCTATTGGTAACTAATGATAAATCATTGTTCATTTAATGAGCGACACAGACACCAAAACTATTTGAAGATTAAATATCACGTAAACAGATAACGTTAACAGTTGAATCCCTTTTATAATATACTAATGGAAATACACGATTCTGCTATTAATGCTATAACGCATTAATGAGGCCGATGGGGACTCCCACAATGTATACAACAGTATTGCATTGTCCCTTATGTTACCATAACGCCCACTGATATTTTCTCCCATATCTCTGAACGTCGTGTATACACTCCTCCGACCTCGAAGCTTGATGTATCTGTTTACATTGTAAACACTACCCGCTAAAGATGTATTCACAATCTTCCTTTCACGAACCACCACCTGAAACCTGCTCAATTGATCAACGCGAACATGTTGATCCAGAAGTGAGCCAACGTTATTTGGAACCTCTCCAAATATATCCGAATACGTAGGACGTTCAACAGCAGAAGGCATCCTGTCCAGAACAATAACGACACCCAACAGACCCTCGATGTGAGGCCCATCGCCCACATCATCGGCACTTGCCTCTGTCATTAAACCATCTGATGGACTTATGGCAAATCGACCATCTAGTCTGATAGTCCATATCTTGATACGGTTGGTGTGACGACAGGTCACACCTTGTCCCAGACTAGGGAGTTTAAAATAATCTCCCTTGTAATGACCATTGCATAACCCAACGGACGTTGAAAACACTTCGTTAATTAAACCACGACCATTTAAGCCCTTCTTCCAACGGACTCCAATCCGAGTCCGACGACCGTAGAAAGACTTGCTGGATGACCCATACTTCCCCCCATTATACCTTGGCCTCTTTCCAATCTGTTTATGAGGGGTTAGAGGTTGAAACCCCCTCTTGCCAATACCTTTGAACATGGCCTGAGCTTAGACGTAACAGACGTAAATTAGTATTTTATATTGCACACTGATGCAATGTGTGTATTTTGTAGTACTGGATACAACAATGGTCTCTCACAACCTCTGCTAAATGGACAACACAAGCTCTCTTAAAGCATATCAACGTCCATCACAATTAACCCCCTCCAATTGGGGGCCTAACTGCAAATTTGTTTACGTTTGAGACTCAGTGGGGTATTTGCAGTTTTTGTGGTCCACAGACACGTGGAAACTCATTATTGGACCTTCACCAAGGATACCATAGTAATTACCTAGTGGGAGACAGTGATGGGACATCAGCATTATACATCCAACGGTACAATGACCGTCGGATTAACCTTAAGTTTGAATCTCACCCACACATTCAAATTAAAGTTGTGAGGGCCCCACAGACTCCGGCAGGCGCACGCCACGGTAATATTAACACGTGGCGTGCATAGTCCCAGAAGGGTCTGAGACATATAAATGGGACTCCATACTCCAGCAAACCATATTTTTCTTTTGTTCGGGACTGGAGACCCTCATCTGGAGTCACTTACGTCACTTCTCTCTCTAGATGACGTCATGCATTCTGGGTTATATTCCTTAGCAAGATCTTCAGTTGGGAGATTCAAAAATGAAACCAGATTTTCGGACACATAATTACCTGCACTTCCCGAGTCCATGACAAAGCTACATTCAGATCCTCGAATAACTCCGTATGTCTCAAAAATTCTGGTGCGCTGTTTTAGGACCGATTCATCGAGCCAATCCCAATTATCAACCTTTCGTTTATTTGAGTTCACAGTTGGGTTTGATGGGTGAAATTGGGGGACGTTGCGAGCAGTTAACAATTTCAACTCTTCCGAATCATCATCCTCTTCTAGATATTCGTCAGAGATAGGAGGTTTAAAACACTCAACTTTTGTCATTATGTCATTCTTGCTGCATCCTTGATCATCCCAGACATTGTCAATATCTTCTTTTGTAATCATGACATGCCGAACCGGGAGACATTTAGTATTGAAACTAGGAATGCGTACCTCTTTTTCAAAGATCCCTCCTGATACAGAAACAATGTTCGTTGATTTGTGAGAATTATTGATGGAACCATTCTTCTTTGGAACAATCAGGAGCCCATCTTTGGTATATTCATCGTAGATTGGCGCTTACTCCAATCCACAATTGGATCTGGAATAATTTTTGTTGTAAAGGGCCATTCAAGAGTAACATCGTCCACTTTGAAACCAACGTCGTCCTTCCCATGATGTGGATTCTGAAATGATCGTTGTTGGTCTTGTTGTTGATGTTGAAACACTCCAGCCATGACAACCAGACTGACGGCGGATTTTTTGAGACGGGAAGGAAGTAAAGTAAAAAGGGATAGTTAATCAGGAAACGAGCCTAAGCTCTGATACCAATTTGATGCAGGCCGTAGACCTGCGAGGGTAGGGATAGTCCCGGGATGCCACTCGACCGGGGGTAGCGGATGCCACTCGACGCTACTAATCGCGGAAGCCACTCGACGCGACCAAGCCACTCGCTTGATTATAGGAGGAATCACTCACTCCAAGCAAGAAACTCTTGCTCTGATACCAATTCTTGCTTGGAGTGAGTGATTCCTCCTATAATCAAGCGAGTGGCTTGGTCGCGTCGAGTGGCTTCCGCGATTAGTAGCGTCGAGTGGCATCCGCTACCCCCGGTCGAGTGGCATCCCGGGACTATCCCTACCCTCGCAGGTCTACGGCCTGCATCAAATTGGTATCAGAGCTTAGGCTCGTTTCCTGATTAACTATCCCTTTTTACTTTACTTCCTTCCCGTCTCAAAAAATCCGCCGTCAGTCTGGTTGTCATGGCTGGAGTGTTTCAACATCAACAACAAGACCAACAACGATCATTTCAGAATCCACATCATGGGAAGGACAAGGTTGGTTTCAAAGTGGACGATGTTACTCTTGAATGGCCCTTTACAACAAAAATTATTCCAGATCCAATTGTGGATTGGAGTAAGCCGCCAATCTACGATGAATATACCGAAGATAGGCTCCTGATTGTTCCAAAGAAGAATGGTTCCATCAATAATTCTCACAAACCAACGAACATTGTTTCTGTATCAGGAGGGATCTTTGAAAAAGAGGTATGCATTCCTAGTTTCAATACTAAATGTCTCCCGGTTCGGCATGTCATGATTACAAAAGAAGATATTGACAATGTTTGGGATGATCAAGGATGCAGCAAGAATGACATAATGACAAAAGTTGAGTGTTTTAAACCTCCTATCTCTGACGAATATCTAGAAGAGGATGATGATTCGGAAGAGCTGAAATTGTTAACTGCTCGCAACGTCCCCCAATTTCACCCATCAAACCCAACTGTGAACTCAAATAAACGAAAGGTTGATAATTGGGATTGGCTCGACGAATCGGTCCTAAAACAGCGCACCGGAATTTTTGAGACGTACGGAGTTATTCGAGGATCTGAATGTAGCTTTGTCATGGACTCGGGAAGTGCAGGTAATTATGTGTCCGAAAATCTGGTTTCATTTTTGAATCTCCCAACTGAAGATCTTGCTAGTCCTTATCATGTGCGTTGGGTGAGTCACGAGGCTAAAACATTGATCACTAAGCGATGTTTAGTCGAATTCTCCATTGGACACAAATATGAGGACAAGATTTGGTGTGATGTGATGCGAATGGACTCGTGTCATGTTTTGTTGGGCCGACCATGGCAATGGGATCGCAATGTTTATTATCGTGGGCGCGAGAATGTTTACGAGTTAAAGGTGGATGGAGAACCCATAAAATTATTTCCAAAAGTTGAGAAAATGAAACGAGAGAGATTTTTGCTGATCAAGGAGAAAGCATTTGGAAGGAAGAAGAGGGGAAATTTTGAAGAGCGTGCCGAAGATTCGAGGGCGAATCTTTTTCAACCCGGGGAGAATGATGCAGGAGCATAAAGATCCCGGCTGAACCGAAGAGCCTCTAATCATGCATTTAATTTCTGGTCAAAGCATCCTATAATCAGTCATTAATATGGCACACATATGCATGTAGTTAGTTGCATAAACACATTGTTTCTAGGTTCATATTAATTATTGTTCATGCATGTAGTCCAAGGGTTGTCTAGTTATTTGAAGAGTCATGTTGGAAATTGTCTAGCATTAAATATTAGTTTTGAAGAGTCATCTTATGTAATGCCTATTTATAGTTGATCTAATGGAAATGAAAAAGGGGAGTTGGAGTTTATAAAAATATATGCAAGAGTTTCTTGCTTGGAGTGAGTGATTCCTCCTATAATCAAGCGAGTGGCTTGGTCGCGTCGAGTGGCTTCCGCGATTAGTACCGTCGAGTGGCATCCGCTACCCCCGGTCGAGTGGCATCCGCTACCCCCAGTCGAGTGGCATCCGCTACCCCCGGTCGAGTGGCATCCCGGGACTATCCCTACCCTCGCAGGCCTACGGTTTGCATCAAAAACCGCTGAATTACAAGACTTTTAGCATCAAAATCTGGTTCACATTCCACCACTTCGGAAACTCCTTCTGGTTCTTCATCGTACGTTGGCTCTAATTCCCCCTCTGTCATGAGATTTACTTGAGCATTCTTTTTAGGACATTCATAGGACCTATGCCCTGCTTCACCACATCGAAAACATTTGATGGAATTCAGAACTTCCTTTCCTCGATCCTTGTTTCGTCCCCCTTGCAAGTTTGGAGATTCAGAAGTTGGTGCAACCATCTTTCCCTCCTTGCCCTTGTCGCCTTTCGAATTTTCAGCCTTCCGATAAGCTCTCTTAAAGCATAGCAATCAACGTCCATCACAATTAACCCCCTCCAATTGGGGGCCTAACTGCAAATTTGTTTACGTTTGAGACTCAGTGGGGTATTTGTAGTTTTTGTAGTCCACAGACACGTGGAAACTCATTATTGGACCATCACCAAGGATACCATAGTAATTACCTAGTGGGAGACAGTGATGGGACATCAGCATTATACATCCAACGGTACAATGACCGTCGGATTAACCTTAAGTTTGAATCTCACCCACACATTCAAATTAAAGTTGTGAGGGCCCCACAGACTCCGGCAGGCGCACGCCACGGTAATATTAACACGTGGCGTGCATAGTCCCAGAAGGGTCTGAGACATATAAATGGGACTCCATACTCCAGCAAACCATATTTTTCTTTTGTTCGGGACTGGAGACCCTCATCTAGAGTCACTTACGTCACTTCTCTCTCTAGATGACGTCATGCATTCTGGGTTATATTCCTTAAAACGACTGCGTTTTAGAAATACAACGACTGCCTTCTATGTATACATCATTACAATTGACCATTTAAGTTATACTATCACCAGCATACTCCATTATTAACATACTCAGTCCCAAACCAGAATTGGGTTTTGTAAAATGGATGTGCCAATTGACTCAAACGTTGAGGGATCGTTTCAGTCGACAACAATCGAAGCACAGGCTTCGGGCATTCCAGAAAATACAGAGGCTATCCATGATGGTGGATAGATGCCTAATCACCTATCACGCACAATGCCCGATTAATTCAACAGGAAGGGTAAGGGTTTTCATATACGACACCAGATTAGACGCAGCAGACCAAGAGCAGGCTCAATTCGTCTTCCCAGTCAGGTGTAACATAGATCTATACTATTTTGGCAATTCGTACGCTTCGCTATCCGAAGAGACTTGCCCATGGATTGCCAAATACAGGCTTGAAGGCTCTAATATACGATATGGGATACGGTATTGTAAGATGAAGGCCTATGTGAAATTGACAACCTGCAAACGAGGTGAAGAACTTCCATTTAGGCCACCCCATTTCAAGATACGGTCCACCCTGTATACGGAAGATGACGTAGATTGCTCCCACGTCGCATACGCTCCTAGACAACCTCAACTGTGCAGGACTCTCTCCGCTGTCAACTCTAGGAGCTCAAACGGGCCCAGGATGGTACCTGGGCTTACATATCAACAGGCCCGCTCGTCCGTTAGCATCTCGTCTGGGCCTTACTTTAGGCCCAGTCCCAATCAAGAAGCCGAAGACCCCGGTCCGTCTATTTCTCAGGTGGGCTCGAACACGTCAAATACTATTGCCATTGAGCCCACTCAATTAGCTCATATGGTTGGGTCTGCAGTAGCTGCTGCAATCAAATCGACGACCCAACCCAATAAAGAACCGGTTGAGAAGCCAGCCTCCTTTGTAATTGGGCTTCCTCTTTCGACAGGGAGCACCTTGGATAAGTGAGACTGATTGCCCCTGCGGGGCCTAGATTCCAATTATAATGTATTTGGTGCAACATGAATGTATTACGATTTCATTTCAATTCTGTGAATTAAGCGATCACACAATTATAGTAAACTTCCATTTGGATCGCATATGTATCACATCTAGCATCTTTATCACTCTGTTTGACTTTACATGCGAGATACATGGCCATCTAGTGGGATACATGACCATCTCGTTATATGTCTGTGTCTATTGGTAACTAATGATAAATCATTGTTCATTTAATGAGCGACACAGACACCAAAACTATTTGAAGATTAAATATCACGTAAACAGATAACGTTAACAGTTGAATCCCTTTTATAATATACTAATGGAAATACACGATTCTGCTATTAATGCTATAACGCATTAATGAGGCCGATGGGGACTCCCACAATGTATACAACAGTATTGCATTGTCCCTTATGTTACCATAACGCCCACTGATATTTTCTCCCATATCTCTGAACGTCGTGTATACACTCCTCCGACCTCGAAGCTTGATGTATCTGTTTACATTGTAAACACTACCCGCTAAAGATGTATTCACAATCTTCCTTTCACGAACCACCACCTGAAACCTGCTCAATTGATCAACGCGAACATGTTGATCCAGAAGTGAGCCAACGTTATTTGGAACCTCTCCAAATATATCCGAATACGTAGGACGTTCAACAGCAGAAGGCATCCTGTCCAGAACAATAACGACACCCAACAGACCCTCGATGTGAGGCCCATCGCCCACATCATCGGCACTTGCCTCTGTCATTAAACCATCTGATGGACTTATGGCAAATCGACCATCTAGTCTGATAGTCCATATCTTGATACGGTTGGTGTGACGACAGGTCACACCTTGTCCCAGACTAGGGAGTTTAAAATAATCTCCCTTGTAATGACCATTGCATAACCCAACGGACGTTGAAAACACTTCGTTAATTAAACCACGACCATTTAAGCCCTTCTTCCAACGGACTCCAATCCGAGTCCGACGACCGTAGAAAGACTTGCTGGATGACCCATACTTCCCCCCATTATACCTTGGCCTCTTTCCAATCTGTTTATGAGGGGTTAGAGGTTGAAACCCCCTCTTGCCAATACCTTTGAACATGGCCTGAGCTTAGACGTAACAGACGTAAATTAGTATTTTATATTGCACACTGATGCAATGTGTGTATTTTGTAGTACTGGATACAACAATGGTCTCTCACAACCTCTGCTAAATGGACAACACAAGCTCTCTTAAAGCATATCAACGTCCATCACAATTAACCCCCTCCAATTGGGGGCCTAACTGCAAATTTGTTTACGTTTGAGACTCAGTGGGGTATTTGCAGTTTTTGTGGTCCACAGACACGTGGAAACTCATTATTGGACCTTCACCAAGGATACCATAGTAATTACCTAGTGGGAGACAGTGATGGGACATCAGCATTATACATCCAACGGTACAATGACCGTCGGATTAACCTTAAGTTTGAATCTCACCCACACATTCAAATTAAAGTTGTGAGGGCCCCACAGACTCCGGCAGGCGCACGCCACGGTAATATTAACACGTGGCGTGCATAGTCCCAGAAGGGTCTGAGACATATAAATGGGACTCCATACTCCAGCAAACCATATTTTTCTTTTGTTCGGGACTGGAGACCCTCATCTGGAGTCACTTACGTCACTTCTCTCTCTAGATGACGTCATGCATTCTGGGTTATATTCCTTAGCAAGATCTTCAGTTGGGAGATTCAAAAATGAAACCAGATTTTCGGACACATAATTACCTGCACTTCCCGAGTCCATGACAAAGCTACATTCAGATCCTCGAATAACTCCGTACGTCTCAAAAATTCTGGTGCGCTGTTTTAGGACCGATTCGTCGAGCCAATCCCAATTATCAACCTTTCGTTTATTTGAGTTCACAGTTGGGTTTGATGGGTGAAATTGGGGGACGTTGCGAGCAGTTAACAATTTCAGCTCTTCCGAATCATCATCCTCTTCTAGATATTCGTCAGAGATAGGAGGTTTAAACCACTCAACTTTTGTCATTATGTCATTCTTGCTGCATCCTTGATCATCCCAGACATTGTCAATATCTTCTTTTGTAATCATGACATGCCGAACCGGGAGACATTTAGTATTGAAACTAGGAATGCGTACCTCTTTTTCAAAGATCCCTCCTGATACAGAAACAATGTTCGTTGGTTTGTGAGAATTATTGATGGAACCATTCTTCTTTGGAACAATCAGGAGCCCATCTTCGGTATATTCATCGTAGATTGGCCGCTTACTCCAATCCACAATTGGATCTGGAATAATTTTTGTTGTAAAGGGCCATTCAAGAGTAACATCGTCCACTTTGAAACCAAGCTTGTCCTTCCCATGATGTGGATTCTGAAATGATCGTTGTTGGTCTTGTTGTTGATGTTGAAACACTCCAGCCATGACAACCAGACTGACGGCGGATTTTTTGAGACGGGAAGGAAGTAAAGTAAAAAGGGATAGTTAATCAGGAAACGAGCCTAAGCTCTGATACCAATTTGATGCAGGCCGTAGACCTGCGAGGGTAGGGATAGTCCCGGGATGCCACTCGACCGGGGGTAGCGGATGCCACTCGACGCTACTAATCGCGGAAGCCACTCGACGCGACCAAGCCACTCGCTTGATTATAGGAGGAATCGTCGAGTGGCTTGGTCGCGTCGAGTGGCTTCCGCGATTAGTAGCGTCGAGTGGCATCCGCTACCCCCGGTCGAGTGGCATCCCGGGACTATCCCTACCCTCGCAGGTCTACGGCCTGCATCAAATTGGTATCAGAGCTTAGGCTCGTTTCCTGATTAACTATCCCTTTTTACTTTACTTCCTTCCCGTCTCAAAAAATCCGCCGTCAGTCTGGTTGTCATGGCTGGAGTGTTTCAACATCAACAACAAGACCAACAACGATCATTTCAGAATCCACATCATGGGAAGGACAAGGTTGGTTTCAAAGTGGACGATGTTACTCTTGAATGGCCCTTTACAACAAAAATTATTCCAGATCCAATTGTGGATTGGAGTAAGCGGCCAATCTACGATGAATATACCGAAGATGGGCTCCTGATTGTTCCAAAGAAGAATGGTTCCATCAATAATTCTCACAAACCAACGAACATTGTTTCTGTATCAGGAGGGATCTTTGAAAAAGAGGTACGCATTCCTAGTTTCAATACTAAATGTCTCCCGGTTCGGCATGTCATGATTACAAAAGAAGATATTGACAATGTCTGGGATGATCAAGGATGCAGCAAGAATGACATAATGACAAAAGTTGAGTGTTTTAAACCTCCTATCTCTGACGAATATCTAGAAGAGGATGATGATTCGGAAGAGCTGAAATTGTTAACTGCTCGCAACGTCCCCCAATTTCACCCATCAAACCCAACTGTGAACTCAAATAAACGAAAGGTTGATAATTGGGATTGGCTCGACGAATCGGTCCTAAAACAGCGCACCAGAATTTTTGAGACGTACGGAGTTATTCGAGGATCTGAATGTAGCTTTGTCATGGACTCGGGAAGTGCAGGTAATTATGTGTCCGAAAATCTGGTTTCATTTTTGAATCTCCCAACTGAAGATCTTGCTAGTCCTTATCATGTGCGTTGGGTGAGTCACGAGGCTAAAACATTGATCACTAAGCGATGTTTAGTCGAATTCTCCATTGGACACAAATATGAGGACAAGATTTGGTGTGATGTGATGCGAATGGACTCGTGTCATGTTTTGTTGGGCCGACCATGGCAATGGGATCGCAATGTTTATTATCGTGGGCGCGAGAATGTTTACGAGTTAAAGGTGGATGGAGAACCCATAAAATTATTTCCAAAAGTTGAGAAAATGAAACGAGAGAGATTTTTGCTGATCAAGGAGAAAGCATTTGGAAGGAAGAAGAGGGGAAATTTTGAAGAGCGTGCCGAAGATTCGAGGGCGAATCTTTTTCAACCCGGGGAGAATGATGCAGGAGCATAAAGATCCCGGCTGAACCGAAGAGCCTCTAATCATGCATTTAATTTCTGGTCAAAGCATCCTATAATCAGTCATTAATATGGCACACATATGCATGTAGTTAGTTGCATAAACACATTGTTTCTAGGTTCATATTAATTATTGTTCATGCATGTAGTCCAAGGGTTGTCTAGTTATTTGAAGAGTCATGTTGGAAATTGTCTAGCATTAAATATTAGTTTTGAAGAGTCATCTTATGTAATGCCTATTTATAGTTGATCTAATGGAAATGAAAAAGGGGAGTTGGAGTTTATAAAAATATATGCAAGAGTTTCTTGCTTGGAGTGAGTGATTCCTCCTATAATCAAGCGAGTGGCTTGGTCGCGTCGAGTGGCTTCCGCGATTAGTACCGTCGAGTGGCATCCGCTACCCCCGGTCGAGTGGCATCCGCTACCCCCAGTCGAGTGGCATCCGCTACCCCCGGTCGAGTGGCATCCCGGGACTATCCCTACCCTCGCAGGCCTACGGTTTGCATCAAAAACCGCTGAATTACAAGACTTTTAGCATCAAAATCTGGTTCACATTCCACCACTTCGGAAACTCCTTCTGGTTCTTCATCGTACGTTGGCTCTAATTCCCCCTCTGTCATGAGATTTACTTGAGCATTCTTTTTAGGACATTCATAGGACCTATGCCCTGCTTCACCACATCGAAAACATTTGATGGAATTCAGAACTTCCTTTCCTCGATCCTTGTTTCGTCCCCCTTGCAAGTTTGGAGATTCAGAAGTTGGTGCAACCATCTTTCCCTCCTTGCCCTTGTCGCCTTTCGAATTTTCAGCCTTCCGATAAGCTCTCTTAAAGCATAGCAATCAACGTCCATCACAATTAACCCCCTCCAATTGGGGGCCTAACTGCAAATTTGTTTACGTTTGAGACTCAGTGGGGTATTTGTAGTTTTTGTAGTCCACAGACACGTGGAAACTCATTATTGGACCATCACCAAGGATACCATAGTAATTACCTAGTGGGAGACAGTGATGGGACATCAGCATTATACATCCAACGGTACAATGACCGTCGGATTAACCTTAAGTTTGAATCTCACCCACACATTCAAATTAAAGTTGTGAGGGCCCCACAGACTCCGGCAGGCGCACGCCACGGTAATATTAACACGTGGCGTGCATAGTCCCAGAAGGGTCTGAGACATATAAATGGGACTCCATACTCCAGCAAACCATATTTTTCTTTTGTTCGGGACTGGAGACCCTCATCTAGAGTCACTTACGTCACTTCTCTCTCTAGATGACGTCATGCATTCTGGGTTATATTCCTTAAAACGACTGCGTTTTAGAAATACAACGACTGCCTTCTATGTATACATCATTACAATTGACCATTTAAGTTATACTATCACCAGCATACTCCATTATTAACATACTCAGTCCCAAACCAGAATTGGGTTTTGTAAAATGGATGTGCCAATTGACTCAAACGTTGAGGGATCGTTTCAGTCGACAACAATCGAAGCACAGGCTTCGGGCATTCCAGAAAATACAGAGGCTATCCATGATGGTGGATAGATGCCTAATCACCTATCACGCACAATGCCCGATTAATTCAACAGGAAGGGTAAGGGTTTTCATATACGACACCAGATTAGACGCAGCAGACCAAGAGCAGGCTCAATTCGTCTTCCCAGTCAGGTGTAACATAGATCTATACTATTTTGGCAATTCGTACGCTTCGCTATCCGAAGAGACTTGCCCATGGATTGCCAAATACAGGCTTGAAGGCTCTAATATACGATATGGGATACGGTATTGTAAGATGAAGGCCTATGTGAAATTGACAACCTGCAAACGAGGTGAAGAACTTCCATTTAGGCCACCCCATTTCAAGATACGGTCCACCCTGTATACGGAAGATGACGTAGATTGCTCCCACGTCGCATACGCTCCTAGACAACCTCAACTGTGCAGGACTCTCTCCGCTGTCAACTCTAGGAGCTCAAACGGGCCCAGGATGGTACCTGGGCTTACATATCAACAGGCCCGCTCGTCCGTTAGCATCTCGTCTGGGCCTTACCTTAGGCCCAGTCCCAATCAAGAAGCCGAAGACCCCGGTCCGTCTATTTCTCAGGTGGGCTCGAACACGTCAAATACTATTGCCATTGAGCCCACTCAATTAGCTCATATGGTTGGGTCTGCAGTAGCTGCTGCAATCAAATCGACGACCCAACCCAATAAAGAACCGGTTGAGAAGCCAGCCTCCTTTGTAATTGGGCTTCCTCTTTCGACAGGGAGCACCTTGGATAAGTGAGACTGATTGCCCCTGCGGGGCCTAGATTCCAATTATAATGTATTTGGTGCAACATGAATGTATTACGATTTCATTTCAATTCTGTGAATTAAGCGATCACACAATTATAGTAAACTTCCATTTGGATCGCATATGTATCACATCTAGCATCTTTATCACTCTGTTTGACTTTACATGCGAGATACATGGCCATCTAGTGGGATACATGACCATCTCGTTATATGTCTGTGTCTATTGGTAACTAATGATAAATCATTGTTCATTTAATGAGCGACACAGACACCAAAACTATTTGAAGATTAAATATCACGTAAACAGATAACGTTAACAGTTGAATCCCTTTTATAATATACTAATGGAAATACACGATTCTGCTATTAATGCTATAACGCATTAATGAGGCCGATGGGGACTCCCACAATGTATACAACAGTATTGCATTGTCCCTTATGTTACCATAACGCCCACTGATATTTTCTCCCATATCTCTGAACGTCGTGTATACACTCCTCCGACCTCGAAGCTTGATGTATCTGTTTACATTGTAAACACTACCCGCTAAAGATGTATTCACAATCTTCCTTTCACGAACCACCACCTGAAACCTGCTCAATTGATCAACGCGAACATGTTGATCCAGAAGTGAGCCAACGTTATTTGGAACCTCTCCAAATATATCCGAATACGTAGGACGTTCAACAGCAGAAGGCATCCTGTCCAGAACAATAACGACACCCAACAGACCCTCGATGTGAGGCCCATCGCCCACATCATCGGCACTTGCCTCTGTCATTAAACCATCTGATGGACTTATGGCAAATCGACCATCTAGTCTGATAGTCCATATCTTGATACGGTTGGTGTGACGACAGGTCACACCTTGTCCCAGACTAGGGAGTTTAAAATAATCTCCCTTGTAATGACCATTGCATAACCCAACGGACGTTGAAAACACTTCGTTAATTAAACCACGACCATTTAAGCCCTTCTTCCAACGGACTCCAATCCGAGTCCGACGACCGTAGAAAGACTTGCTGGATGACCCATACTTCCCCCCATTATACCTTGGCCTCTTTCCAATCTGTTTATGAGGGGTTAGAGGTTGAAACCCCCTCTTGCCAATACCTTTGAACATGGCCTGAGCTTAGACGTAACAGACGTAAATTAGTATTTTATATTGCACACTGATGCAATGTGTGTATTTTGTAGTACTGGATACAACAATGGTCTCTCACAACCTCTGCTAAATGGACAACACAAGCTCTCTTAAAGCATATCAACGTCCATCACAATTAACCCCCTCCAATTGGGGGCCTAACTGCAAATTTGTTTACGTTTGAGACTCAGTGGGGTATTTGCAGTTTTTGTGGTCCACAGACACGTGGAAACTCATTATTGGACCTTCACCAAGGATACCATAGTAATTACCTAGTGGGAGACAGTGATGGGACATCAGCATTATACATCCAACGGTACAATGACCGTCGGATTAACCTTAAGTTTGAATCTCACCCACACATTCAAATTAAAGTTGTGAGGGCCCCACAGACTCCGGCAGGCGCACGCCACGGTAATATTAACACGTGGCGTGCATAGTCCCAGAAGGGTCTGAGACATATAAATGGGACTCCATACTCCAGCAAACCATATTTTTCTTTTGTTCGGGACTGGAGACCCTCATCTGGAGTCACTTACGTCACTTCTCTCTCTAGATGACGTCATGCATTCTGGGTTATATTCCTTAGCAAGATCTTCAGTTGGGAGATTCAAAAATGAAACCAGATTTTCGGACACATAATTACCTGCACTTCCCGAGTCCATGACAAAGCTACATTCAGATCCTCGAATAACTCCGTACGTCTCAAAAATTCTGGTGCGCTGTTTTAGGACCGATTCGTCGAGCCAATCCCAATTATCAACCTTTCGTTTATTTGAGTTCACAGTTGGGTTTGATGGGTGAAATTGGGGGACGTTGCGAGCAGTTAACAATTTCAGCTCTTCCGAATCATCATCCTCTTCTAGATATTCGTCAGAGATAGGAGGTTTAAACCACTCAACTTTTGTCATTATGTCATTCTTGCTGCATCCTTGATCATCCCAGACATTGTCAATATCTTCTTTTGTAATCATGACATGCCGAACCGGGAGACATTTAGTATTGAAACTAGGAATGCGTACCTCTTTTTCAAAGATCCCTCCTGATACAGAAACAATGTTCGTTGGTTTGTGAGAATTATTGATGGAACCATTCTTCTTTGGAACAATCAGGAGCCCATCTTCGGTATATTCATCGTAGATTGGCCGCTTACTCCAATCCACAATTGGATCTGGAATAATTTTTGTTGTAAAGGGCCATTCAAGAGTAACATCGTCCACTTTGAAACCAACCTTGTCCTTCCCATGATGTGGATTCTGAAATGATCGTTGTTGGTCTTGTTGTTGATGTTGAAACACTCCAGCCATGACAACCAGACTGACGGCGGATTTTTTGAGACGGGAAGGAAGTAAAGTAAAAAGGGATAGTTAATCAGGAAACGAGCCTAAGCTCTGATACCAATTTGATGCAGGCCGTAGACCTGCGAGGGTAGGGATAGTCCCGGGATGCCACTCGACCGGGGGTAGCGGATGCCACTCGACGCTACTAATCGCGGAAGCCACTCGACGCGACCAAGCCACTCGCTTGATTATAGGAGGAATCGTCGAGTGGCTTGGTCGCGTCGAGTGGCTTCCGCGATTAGTAGCGTCGAGTGGCATCCGCTACCCCCGGTCGAGTGGCATCCCGGGACTATCCCTACCCTCGCAGGTCTACGGCCTGCATCAAATTGGTATCAGAGCTTAGGCTCGTTTCCTGATTAACTATCCCTTTTTACTTTACTTCCTTCCCGTCTCAAAAAATCCGCCGTCAGTCTGGTTGTCATGGCTGGAGTGTTTCAACATCAACAACAAGACCAACAACGATCATTTCAGAATCCACATCATGGGAAGGACAAGGTTGGTTTCAAAGTGGACGATGTTACTCTTGAATGGCCCTTTACAACAAAAATTATTCCAGATCCAATTGTGGATTGGAGTAAGCCGCCAATCTACGATGAATATACCGAAGATGGGCTCCTGATTGTTCCAAAGAAGAATGGTTCCATCAATAATTCTCACAAACCAACGAACATTGTTTCTGTATCAGGAGGGATCTTTGAGAAAGAGGTATGCATTCCTAGTTTCAATACTAAATGTCTCCCGATTCGGCATGTCATGGTTACAAAAGAAGATATTGACAATGTCTGGGATGATCAAGGATGCAACAAGAATGACATAATGACAAAAGTTGAGTGTTTTAAACCTCCTATCCCTGACGAATATCTAGAAGAGGATGATGATTCGGAAGAGCTGAAATTTTTAATTGCTCGCAACGTCCCCCAATTTCACCCATCAAACCCAACTGTGAACTCAAATAAACGAAAGGTTGATAATTGGGATTGGCTCGACGAATCGGTCCTAAAACAGCGCACCAGAATTTTTGAGACGTACGGAGTTATTCGAGGATCTGAATGTAGCTTTGTCATGGACTCGGGAAGTGCAGGTAATTATGTGTCCGAAAATCTGGTTTCATTTTTGAATCTCCCAACTGAAGATCTTGCTAGTCCTTATCATGTGCGTTGGGTGAGTCACGAGGCTAAAACATTGATCACTAAGCGATGTTTAGTCGAATTCTCCATTGGACACAAATATGAGGACAAGATTTGGTGCGATGTGATGCGAATGGACTCGTGTCATGTTTTGTTGGGCCGACCATGGCAATGGGATCGCAATGTTTATTATCGTGGGCGCGAGAATGTTTACGAGTTAAAGGTGGATGGAGAACCCATAAAATTATTTCCAAAAGTTGAGAAAATGAAACGAGAGAGATTTTTGCTGATCAAGGAGAAAGCATTTGGAAGGAAGAAGAGGGGAAATTTTGAAGAGCGTGCCGAAGATTCGAGGGCGAATCTTTTTCAACCCGGGGAGAATGATGCAGGAGCGTAAAGATCCCGGCTGAACCGAAGAGCCTCTAATCATGCATTTAATTTATGGTCAAAGCATCCTATAATCAGTCATTAATATGGCACACATATGCATGTAGTTAGTTGGATAAACACATTGTTTCTAGGTTCATATTAATTATTGTTCATGCATGTAGTCCAAGGGTTGTCTATTTATTTGAAGAGTCATGTTGGAAATTGTCTAGCATTAAATATTAGTTTTGAAGAGTCATCTTATGTAATGCCTATTTATAGTTGATCTAATGGAAATGAAAAAGGGGAGTTGGAATTTATAAAAATATATGCAAGAGTTTCTTGCTTGGAGTGAGTGATTCCTCCTATAATCAAGCGAGTGGCTTGGTCGCGTCGAGTGGCTTCCGCGATTAGTACCGTCGAGTGGCATCCGCTACCCCCGGTCGAGTGGCATCGCTACCCCCGGTCGAGTGGCATCCCGGGACTATCCCTACCCTCGCAGGCCTACGGTT
This sequence comes from Arctostaphylos glauca, assembly GCA_019985065.2. Classification (NCBI taxonomy): domain Eukaryota; kingdom Viridiplantae; phylum Streptophyta; class Magnoliopsida; order Ericales; family Ericaceae; genus Arctostaphylos; species Arctostaphylos glauca. The sequence continues at coordinate 11,680,722 of JAHSPW020000010.1, read as the reverse complement.
TGCATCAAAAACCGCTGAATTACAAGACTTTTAGCATCAAAATCTGGTTCACATTCCACCACTTCGGAAACTCCTTCTGGTTCTTCATCGTACGTTGGCTCTAATTCCCCCTCTGTCATGAGATTTACTTCAGCATTCTTTTTAGGACATTCATAGGACCTATGCCCTGCTTCACCACATCGAAAACATTTGATGGAATTCAGAACTTCCTTTCCTCGATCCTTGTTTCGTCCCCCTTGCAAGTTTGGAGATTCAGAAGTTGGTGCAACCATCTTTCCCTCCTTGCCCTTCTCGCCTTTCGAATTTTCAGCCTTCCGATAAGCTCTCTTAAAGCATAGCAATCAACGTCCATCACAATTAACCCCCTCCAATTGGGGGCCTAACTGCAAATTTGTTTACGTTTGAGACTCAGTGGGGTATTTGTAGTTTTTGTGGTCCACAGACACGTGGAAACTCATTATTGGACCTTCACCAAGGATACCATAGTAATTACCTAGTGGGAGACAGTGATGGGACATCAGCATTATACATCCAACGGTACAATGACCGTCGGATTAACCTTAAGTTTGAATCTCACCCACACATTCAAATTAAAGTTGTGAGGGCCCCACAGACTCCGGCGGGCGCACGCCACGGTAATATTAACACGTGGCGTGCATAGTCCCAGGAGGGTCTGAGACATATAAATGGGACTCCAGACTCCAGCAAACCATATTTTTCTTTTGTTCGGGACTGGAGACCCTCATCTGGAGTCACTTACGTCACTTCTCTCTCTAGATGACATCATGCATTCTGGGTTATATTCCTTAAAACGACTGCGTTTTAGAAATACAACGACTGCCTTCTATATATACATCATTACAATTGACCATTTAAGTTATACTATCACCAGCATACTCCATTATTAACATACTCAGTCCCAAACCAGAATTGGGTTTTGCAAAATGGATGTGCCAATTGACTCAAACGTTGAGGGATCGTTTCAGTCGACAACAATCGAAGCACAGGCTTCGACTCAACTGCAGCCTATTAAGCTGATTTTCCCCTCCTTCACTGATCGGGCATTCCAGAAAATACAGAGGCTATCCATGATGGTGGATAGATGCCTAATCACCTATCACGCACAATGCCCGATTAATTCAACAGGAAGGGTAAGGGTTTTCATATACGACACCAGATTAGACGCAGTAGACCAAGAGTAGGCTCAATTCGTCTTCCCAGTCGGGTGTAACATAGATCTATACTATTTTGGCAATTCGTACGCTTCGTTATCCGAAGAGACTTGCCCATGGATTGCCAAATACAGGCTTGAAGGCTCTAATATACGATATGGGATACGGTATTGTAAGATGAAGGCCTATGTGAAATTGACAACCTGCAAACGAGGTGAAGAACTTCCATTTAGGCCACCCCATTTCAAGATACGGTCCACCCTGTATACGGAAGATGACGTAGATTGCTCCCACGTCGCATACGCTCCTAGACAACCTCAACTGTGCAGGACTCTCTCCGCTGTCAACTCTAGGAGCTCAAACGGGCCCAGGATGGTACCTAGGCTTACATATCAACAGGCCCGCTCGTCCGTTAGCATCTCGTCTGGGCCTTACCTTAGGCCCAGTCCCAATCAAGAAGCCGAAGACCCCGGTCCGTCTATTTCTCAGGTGGGCTCGAACACGTCAAATACTATTGCCATTGAGCCCACTCAATTAGCTCATATGGTTGGGTCTGCAGTAGCTGCTGCAATCAAATCGACGACCCAACCCAATAAAGAACCGGTTGAGAAGCCAGCCTCCTTTGTAATTGGGCTTCCTCTTTCGACAGGGAGCACCTTGGATAAGTGAGACTGATTGCCCCTGCGGGGCCTAGATTCCAATTATAATGTATTTGGTGCAACATGAATGTATTACGATTTCATTTCAATTCTGTGAATTAAGCGATCACACAATTATAGTAAACTTCCATTTGGATCGCATATGTATCACATCTAGCATCTTTATCACTCTGTTTGACTTTACATGCGAGATACATGGCCATCTAGTGGGATACATGACCATCTCGTTATATGTCTGTGTCTATTGGTAACTAATGATAAATCATTGTTCATTTAATGAGCGCCACAGACACCAAAACTATTTGAAGATTAAATATCACGTAAACAGATAACGTTAACAGTTGAATCCCTTTTATAATATACTAATGGAAATACACGATTCTGCTATTAATGCTATAACGCATTAATGAGGCCGATGGGGACTCCCACAATGTATACAACAGTATTGCATTGTCCCTTATGTTACCATAACGCCCACTGATATTTTCTCCCATATCTCTGAACGTCGTGTATACACTCCTCCGACCTCGAAGCTTGATGTATCTGTTTACATTGTAAACACTACCCGCTAAAGATGTATTCACAATCTTCCTTTCACGAACCACCACCTGAAACCTGCTCAATTGATCAACGCGAACATGTTGATCCAGAAGTGAGCCAACGTTATTTGCAACCTCTCCAAATATATCCGAATACGTAGGACGTCCAACAGCAGAAGGCATCCTGTCCAGAACAATAACGACACCCAACAGACCCTCGATGTGAGGCCCATCGCCCACATCATCGGCACTTGCCTCTGTCATTAAACCATCTGATGGACTTATGGCAAATCGACCATCTAGTCTGATAGTCCATATCTTGATACGGTTGGTGTGACGACAGGTCACCCCTTGTCCCAGACTAGGGAGTTTAAAATAATCTCCCTTGTAATGACCATTGGATAACCCAACGGACGTTGAAAACACTTCGTCAATTAAACCACGACCATTTAAGCCCTTCTTCCAACGGACTCCAATCCGAGTCCGACGACCGTAGAAAGACTTGCTGGATGACCCATACTTCCCCCCATTATACCTTGGCCTCTTTCCAATCTGTTTATGAGGGGTTAGAGGTTGAAACCCCCTCTTGCCAATACCTTTGAACATGGCCTGAGCTTAGACGTAACAGACGTAAATTAGTATTTTATATTGCACACTGATGCAATGTGTGTATTTTGTAGTACTGGATACAACAATGGTCTCTCACAACATCTGCTAAATGGACAACACAAGCTCTCTTAAAGCATAGCAATCAACGTCCATCACAATTAACCCCCTCCAATTGGGGGCCTAACTGCAAATTTGTTTACGTTTGAGACTCAGTGGGGTATTTGCAGTTTTTGTGGTCCACAGACACGTGGAAACTCATTATTGGACCTTCACCAAGGATACCATAGTAATTACCTAGTGGGAGACAGTGATGGGACATCAGCATTATACATCCAACGGTACAATGACCGTCGGATTAACCTTAAATTTGAATCTCACCCACACATTCAAATTAAAGTTGTGAGGGCCCCACAGACTCCGGCGGGCGCACGCCACGGTAATATTAACACGTGGCGTGCATAGTCCCAGGAGGGTCTGAGACATATAAATGGGACTCCATACTCCAGCAAACCATATTTTTCTTTTGTTCGGGACTGGAGACCCTCATCTGGAGTCACTTACGTCACTTCTCTCTCTAGATGACGTCATGCATTCTGGGTTATATTCCTTAGCAAGATCTTCAGTTGGGAGATTCAAAAATGAAACCAGATTTTCGGACACATAATTACCTGCACTTCCCGAGTCCATGACAAAGCTACATTCAGATCCTCGAATAACTCCGTATGTCTCAAAAATTCTGGTGCGCTGTTTTAGGACCGATTCATCGAGCCAATCCCAATTATCAACCTTTCGTTTATTTGAGTTCACAGTTGGGTTTGATGGGTGAAATTGGGGGACGTTGCGAGCAGTTAACAATTTCAACTCTTCCGAATCATCATCCTCTTCTAGATATTCGTCAGAGATAGGAGGTTTAAAACACTCAACTTTTGTCATTATGTCATTCTTGCTGCATCCTTGATCATCCCAGACATTGTCAATATCTTCTTTTGTAACCATGACATGCCGAATCGGGAGACATTTAGTATTGAAACTAGGAATGCATACCTCTTTCTCAAAGATCCCTCCTGATACAGAAACAATGTTCGTTGGTTTGTGAGAATTATTGATGGAACCATTCTTCTTTGGAACAATCAGGAGCCCATCTTCGGTATATTCATCGTAGATTGGCGGCTTACTCCAATCCACAATTGGATCTGGAATAATTTTTGTTGTAAAGGGCCATTCAAGAGTAACATCGTCCACTTTGAAACCATCCTTGTCCTTCCCATGATGTGGATTCTGAAATGATCGTTGTTGGTCTTGTTGTTGATGTTGAAACACTCCAGCCATGACAACCAGACTGACGGCGGATTTTTTGAGACGGGAAGGAAGTAAAGTAAAAAGGGATAGTTAATCAGGAAACGAGCCTAAGCTCTGATACCAATTTTATGCAGGCCGTAGACCTGCGAGGGTAGGGATAGTCCCGGGATGCCACTCGACCGGGGGTAGCGGATGCCACTCGACGCTACTAATCGCGGAAGCCACTCGACGCGACCAAGCCACTCGCTTGATTATAGGAGGAATCACTCACTCCAAGCAAGAGCAAGAGTTTCTTGCTTGGAGTGAGTCATTCCTCCTATAATCAAGCGAGTGGCTTGGTCGCGTCGAGTGGCTTCCGCGATTAGTAGCGTCGAGTGGCATCCGCTACCCCCGGTCGAGTGGCATCCCGGGACTATCCCTACCCTCGCAGGTCTACGGCCTGCATAAAATTGGTATCAGAGCTTAGGCTCGTTTCCTGATTAACTATCCCTTTTTACTTTACTTCCTTCCCGTCTCAAAAAATCCGCCGTCAGTCTGGTTGTCATGGCTGGAGTGTTTCAACATCAACAACAATACCAACAACGATCATTTCAGAATCCACATCATGGGAAGGACAAGGATGGTTTCAAAGTGGACGATGTTACTCTTGAATGGCCCTTTACAACAAAAATTATTCCAGATCCAATTGTGGATTGGAGTAAGCCGCCAATCTACGATGAATATACCGAAGATGGGCTCCTGATTGTTCCAAAGAAGAATGGTTCCATCAATAATTCTCACAAACCAACGAACATTGTTTCTGTATCAGGAGGGATCTTTGAGAAAGAGGTATGCATTCCTAGTTTCAATACTAAATGTCTCCCGATTCGGCATGTCATGGTTACAAAAGAAGATATTGACAATGTCTGGGATGATCAAGGATGCAGCAAGAATGACATAATGACAAAAGTTGAGTGTTTTAAACCTCCTATCCCTGACGAATATCTAGAAGAGGATGATGATTCGGAAGAGCTGAAATTGTTAACTGCTCGCAACGTCCCCCAATTTCACCCATCAAACCCAACTGTGAACTCAAATAAACGAAAGGTTGATAATTGGGATTGGCTCGACGAATCGGTCCTAAAACAGCGCACCAGAATTTTTGAGACGTACGGAGTTATTCGAGGATCTGAATGTAGCTTTGTCATGGACTCGGGAAGTGCAGGTAATTATGTGTCCGAAAATCTGGTTTCATTTTTGAATCTCCCAACTGAAGATCTTGCTAGTCCTTATCATGTGCGTTGGGTGAGTCACGAGGCTAAAACATTGATCACTAAGCGATGTTTAGTCGAATTCTCCATTGGACACAAATATGAGGACAAGATTTGGTGCGATGTGATGCGAATGGACTCGTGTCATGTTTTGTTGGGCCGACCATGGCAATGGGATCGCAATGTTTATTATCGTGGGCGCGAGAATGTTTACGAGTTAAAGGTGGATGGAGAACCCATAAAATTATTTCCAAAAGTTGAGAAAATGAAACGAGAGAGATTTTTGCTGATCAAGGAGAAAGCATTTGGAAGGAAGAAGAGGGGAAATTTTGAAGAGCGTGCCGAAGATTCGAGGGCGAATCTTTTTCAACCCGGGGAGAATAATGCAGGAGCATAAAGATCCCGGCTGAACCGAAGAGCCTCTAATCATGCATTTAATTTCTGGTCAAAGCATCCTATAATCAGTCATTAATATGGCACACATATGCATGTAGTTAGTTGCATAAACACATTGTTTCTAGGTTCATATTAATTATTGTTCATGCATGTAGTCCAAGGGTTGTCTAGTTATTTGAAGAGTCATGTTGGAAATTGTCTAGCATTAAATATTAGTTTTGAAGAGTCATCTTATGTAATGCCTATTTATAGTTGATCTAATGGAAATGAAAAAGGGGAGTTGGAGTTTATAAAAATATATGCAAGAGTTTCTTGCTTGGAGTGAGTGATTCCTCCTATAATCAAGCGAGTGGCTTGGTCGCGTCGAGTGGCTTCCGCGATTAGTACCGTCGAGTGGCATCCGCTACCCCCGGTCGAGTGGCATCCGCTACCCCCGGTCGAGTGGCATCCCGGGACTATCCCTACCCTCGCAGGCCTACGGTTTGCATCAAAAACCGCTAAATTACAAGACTTTTAGCATCAAAATCTGGTTCACATTCCACCACTTCGGAAACTCCTTCTGGTTCTTCATCGTACGTTGGCTCTAATTCCCCCTCTGTCATGAGATTTACTTCAGCATTCTTTTTAGGACATTCATAGGACCTATGCCCTGCTTCACCACATCGAAAACATTTGATGGAATTCAGAACTTCCTTTCCTCGATCCTTGTTTCGTCCCCCTTGCAAGTTTGGAGATTCAGAAGTTGGTGCAACCATCTTTCCCTCCTTGCCCTTCTCGCCTTTCGAATTTTCAGCCTTCCGATAAGCTCTCTTAAAGCATAGCAATCAACGTCCATCACAATTAACCCCCTCCAATTGGGGGCCTAACTGCAAATTTGTTTACGTTTGAGACTCAGTGGGGTATTTGTAGTTTTTGTGGTCCACAGACACGTGGAAACTCATTATTGGACCTTCACCAAGGATACCATAGTAATTACCTAGTGGGAGACAGTGATGGGACATCAGCATTATACATCCAACGGTACAATGACCGTCGGATTAACCTTAAGTTTGAATCTCACCCACACATTCAAATTAAAGTTGTGAGGGCCCCACAGACTCCGGCGGGCGCACGCCACGGTAATATTAACACGTGGCGTGCATAGTCCCAGGAGGGTCTGAGACATATAAATGGGACTCCATACTCCAGCAAACCATATTTTTCTTTTGTTCGGGACTGGAGACCCTCATCTGGAGTCACTTACGTCACTTCTCTCTCTAGATGACATCATGCATTCTGGGTTATATTCCTTAAAACGACTGCGTTTTAGAAATACAACGACTGCCTTCTATATATACATCATTACAATTGACCATTTAAGTTATACTATCACCAGCATACTCCATTATTAACATACTCAGTCCCAAACCAGAATTGGGTTTTGCAAAATGGATGTGCCAATTGACTCAAACGTTGAGGGATCGTTTCAGTCGACAACAATCGAAGCACAGGCTTCGACTCAACTGCAGCCTATTAAGCTGATTTTCCCCTCCTTCACTGATCGGGCATTCCAGAAAATACAGAGGCTATCCATGATGGTGGATAGATGCCTAATCACCTATCACGCACAATGCCCGATTAATTCAACAGGAAGGGTAAGGGTTTTCATATACGACACCAGATTAGACGCAGTAGACCAAGAGTAGGCTCAATTCGTCTTCCCAGTCGGGTGTAACATAGATCTATACTATTTTGGCAATTCGTACGCTTCGTTATCCGAAGAGACTTGCCCATGGATTGCCAAATACAGGCTTGAAGGCTCTAATATACGATATGGGATACGGTATTGTAAGATGAAGGCCTATGTGAAATTGACAACCTGCAAACGAGGTGAAGAACTTCCATTTAGGCCACCCCATTTCAAGATACGGTCCACCCTGTATACGGAAGATGACGTAGATTGCTCCCACGTCGCATACGCTCCTAGACAACCTCAACTGTGCAGGACTCTCTCCGCTGTCAACTCTAGGAGCTCAAACGGGCCCAGGATGGTACCTAGGCTTACATATCAACAGGCCCGCTCGTCCGTTAGCATCTCGTCTGGGCCTTACCTTAGGCCCAGTCCCAATCAAGAAGCCGAAGACCCCGGTCCGTCTATTTCTCAGGTGGGCTCGAACACGTCAAATACTATTGCCATTGAGCCCACTCAATTAGCTCATATGGTTGGGTCTGCAGTAGCTGCTGCAATCAAATCGACGACCCAACCCAATAAAGAACCGGTTGAGAAGCCTCCTTTGTAATTGGGCTTCCTCTTTCGACAGGGAGCACCTTGGATAAGTGAGACTGATTGCCCCTGCGGGGCCTAGATTCCAATTATAATGTATTTGGTGCAACATGAATGTATTACGATTTCATTTCAATTCTGTGAATTAAGCGATCACACAATTATAGTAAACTTCCATTTGGATCGCATATGTATCACATCTAGCATCTTTATCACTCTGTTTGACTTTACATGCGAGATACATGGCCATCTAGTGGGATACATGACCATCTCGTTATATGTCTGTGTCTATTGGTAACTAATGATAAATCATTGTTCATTTAATGAGCGCCACAGACACCAAAACTATTTGAAGATTAAATATCACGTAAACAGATAACGTTAACAGTTGAATCCCTTTTATAATATACTAATGGAAATACACGATTCTGCTATTAATGCTATAACGCATTAATGAGGCCGATGGGGACTCCCACAATGTATACAACAGTATTGCATTGTCCCTTATGTTACCATAACGCCCACTGATATTTTCTCCCATATCTCTGAACGTCGTGTATACACTCCTCCGACCTCGAAGCTTGATGTATCTGTTTACATTGTAAACACTACCCGCTAAAGATGTATTCACAATCTTCCTTTCACGAACCACCACCTGAAACCTGCTCAATTGATCAACGCGAACATGTTGATCCAGAAGTGAGCCAACGTTATTTGCAACCTCTCCAAATATATCCGAATACGTAGGACGTCCAACAGCAGAAGGCATCCTGTCCAGAACAATAACGACACCCAACAGACCCTCGATGTGAGGCCCATCGCCCACATCATCGGCACTTGCCTCTGTCATTAAACCATCTGATGGACTTATGGCAAATCGACCATCTAGTCTGATAGTCCATATCTTGATACGGTTGGTGTGACGACAGGTCACCCCTTGTCCCAGACTAGGGAGTTTAAAATAATCTCCCTTGTAATGACCATTGGATAACCCAACGGACGTTGAAAACACTTCGTCAATTAAACCACGACCATTTAAGCCCTTCTTCCAACGGACTCCAATCCGAGTCCGACGACCGTAGAAAGACTTGCTGGATGACCCATACTTCCCCCCATTATACCTTGGCCTCTTTCCAATCTGTTTATGAGGGGTTAGAGGTTGAAACCCCCTCTTGCCAATACCTTTGAACATGGCCTGAGCTTAGACGTAACAGACGTAAATTAGTATTTTATATTGCACACTGATGCAATGTGTGTATTTTGTAGTACTGGATACAACAATGGTCTCTCACAACATCTGCTAAATGGACAACACAAGCTCTCTTAAAGCATAGCAATCAACGTCCATCACAATTAACCCCCTCCAATTGGGGGCCTAACTGCAAATTTGTTTACGTTTGAGACTCAGTGGGGTATTTGCAGTTTTTGTGGTCCACAGACACGTGGAAACTCATTATTGGACCTTCACCAAGGATACCATAGTAATTACCTAGTGGGAGACAGTGATGGGACATCAGCATTATACATCCAACGGTACAATGACCGTCGGATTAACCTTAAATTTGAATCTCACCCACACATTCAAATTAAAGTTGTGAGGGCCCCACAGACTCCGGCGGGCGCACGCCACGGTAATATTAACACGTGGCGTGCATAGTCCCAGGAGGGTCTGAGACATATAAATGGGACTCCATACTCCAGCAAACCATATTTTTCTTTTGTTCGGGACTGGAGACCCTCATCTGGAGTCACTTACGTCACTTCTCTCTCTAGATGACGTCATGCATTCTGGGTTATATTCCTTAGCAAGATCTTCAGTTGGGAGATTCAAAAATGAAACCAGATTTTCGGACACATAATTACCTGCACTTCCCGAGTCCATGACAAAGCTACATTCAGATCCTCGAATAACTCCGTATGTCTCAAAAATTCTGGTGCGCTGTTTTAGGACCGATTCATCGAGCCAATCCCAATTATCAACCTTTCGTTTATTTGAGTTCACAGTTGGGTTTGATGGGTGAAATTGGGGGACGTTGCGAGCAGTTAACAATTTCAACTCTTCCGAATCATCATCCTCTTCTAGATATTCGTCAGAGATAGGAGGTTTAAAACACTCAACTTTTGTCATTATGTCATTCTTGCTGCATCCTTGATCATCCCAGACATTGTCAATATCTTCTTTTGTAACCATGACATGCCGAATCGGGAGACATTTAGTATTGAAACTAGGAATGCATACCTCTTTCTCAAAGATCCCTCCTGATACAGAAACAATGTTCGTTGGTTTGTGAGAATTATTGATGGAACCATTCTTCTTTGGAACAATCAGGAGCCCATCTTCGGTATATTCATCGTAGATTGGCGACTTACTCCAATCCACAATTGGATCTGGAATAATTTTTGTTGTAAAGGGCCATTCAAGAGTAACATCGTCCACTTTGAAACCATCCTTGTCCTTCCCATGATGTGGATTCTGAAATGATCGTTGTTGGTATTGTTGTTGATGTTGAAACACTCCAGCCATGACAACCAGACTGACGGCGGATTTTTTGAGACGGGAAGGAAGTAAAGTAAAAAGGGATAGTTAATCAGGAAACGAGCCTAAACTCTGATACCAATTTGATGCAGGTCGTAGACCTGCGAGGGTAGGGATAGTTCCGGGATGCCACTCGACCGGGGGTAGCGGATGCCACTCGACGCTACTAATCGCGGAAGCCACTCGACGCGACCAAGCCACTCGCTTGATTATAGGAGGAATCACTCACTCCAAGCAAGAATTGGTATCAGAGCAAGAGTTTCTTGCTTGGAGTGAGTGATTCCTCCTATAATCAAGCGAGTGGCTTGGTCGCGTCGAGTGGCTTCCGCGATTAGTACCGTCGAGTGGCATCCGCTACCCCCGGTCGAGTGGCATCCCGGGACTATCCCTACCCTCGCAGGTCTACGACCTGCATCAAATTGGTATCAGAGTTTAGGCTCGTTTCCTGATTAACTATCCCTTTTTACTTTACTTCCTTCCCGTCTCAAAAAATCCGCCGTCAGTCTGGTTGTCATGGCTGGAGTGTTTCAACATCAACAACAATACCAACAACGATCATTTCAGAATCCACATCATGGGAAGGACAAGGATGGTTTCAAAGTGGACGATGTTACTCTTGAATGGCCCTTTACAACAAAAATTATTCCAGATCCAATTGTGGATTGGAGTAAGCCGCCAATCTACGATGAATATACCGAAGATGGGCTCCTGATTGTTCCAAAGAAGAATGGTTCCATCAATAATTCTCACAAACCAACGAACATTGTTTCTGTATCAGGAGGGATCTTTGAAAAAGAGGTATGCATTCCTAGTTTCAATACTAAATGTCTCCCGGTTCGGCATGTCATGATTACAAAACAAGATATTGACAATGTCTGGGATGATCAAGGATGCAGCAAGAATGACATAATGACAAAAGTTGAGAGTTTTAAACCTCCTATCTCTGACGAATATCTAGAAGAGGATGATGATTCGGAAGAGCTGAAATTGTTAACTGCTCGCAACGTCCCCCAATTTCACCCATCAAACCCAACTGTGAACTCAAATAAACGAAAGGTTGATAATTGGGATTGGCTCGACGAATCGGTCCTAAAACAGCGCACCAGAATTTTTGAGAGGTGCGGAGTTATTCGAGGATCTGAATGTAGCTTTGTCATGGACTCGGGAACTGCAGGTAATTATGTGTCCGAAAATCTGGTTTCATTTTTGAATCTCCCAACTGAAGATCTTGCTAGTCCTTATCATGTGCGTTGGTGAGTCACGAGGCTAAAACATTGATCACTAAGCGATGTTTAGTCGAATTCTCCATTGGACACAAATATGAGGACAAGATTTGGTGCGATGTGATGCGAATGGACTCGTGTCATGTTTTGTTGGGCCGACCATGGCAATGGGATCGCATGTTTATTATCGTGGGCGCGAGAATGTTTATGAGTTAAAGGTGGATGGAGAACCCATGAAATTATTTCCAAAAGTTGAGAAAATGAAACGAGAGAGATTTTTGCTGATCAAGGAGAAAGCATTTGGAAGGAAGAAGAGGGGAAATTTTGAAGAGCGTGCCGAAGATTCGAGGGCGAATCTTTTCAACCCGGGGAGAATGATGCAGGAGCATAAAGATCCCGACTGAACCGAAGAGCCTCTAATCATGCATTTAATTTCTGTTCAAAGCATCCTATAATCAGTCATTAATATGGCACACATATGCATGTAGTTAGTTGGATAAACACATTGTTTCTAGGTTCATATTAATTATTGTTCATGCATGTAGTCCAAGGGTTGTCTAGTTATTTGAAGAGTCATGTTGGAAATTGTCTAGCATTAAATATTAGTTTTGAAGAGTCATCTTATGTAATGCCTATTTATAGTTGATCTAATGGAAATGAAAAAGGGGAGTTGGAGTTTATAAAAATATATGCAAGACTTTCTTGCTTGGAGTGAGTGATTCCTCCTATAATCAAGCGAGTGGCTTGGTCGCGTCGAGTGGCTTCCGCGATTAGTAGCGTCGAGTGGCATCCGCTACCCCCGGTCGAGTGGCATCTCGGGACTATCCCTACCCTCGCAGGTCTACGGCCTGCATCAGAAGGTTAGTACCAAAATTTGGAATATGGAGAACTGAAGAGAGAAACAATGATGGAGAATAGCGAACAGAACCTTTCTCCGAGATAGCAGAGAATGATCCGTCGGCTATTCGAACTTTATCCTTAATAGAACAAGTAGAGTAAGAATCAAATACAGAGGAACAATCTGTCATATGATCGGAAGTACCGGAACCAATAATCCAAGGAACAGCAGAAGAGGTAGTAAGTGCACTAACTGGAATACCTGTGGGAGTAAAATTGGATCATGTGGAGGCTGTTGTGGAAGTGAAAGCTATGATAAATAGAGAATCAACTCAAGCCATAAGGCGCCAGAGAACCTATATTTCTCCCTAAGAAAACCCACCAACATGATCAAAGGATGCTTGAACCCCAGTACTAAAATCTGGAAAGGTGACAGAGGCTGAGTCTGAAACATGAGCCTGGGCCTAAGAGAGCCCGGAGCCACGAGCACCGCGGCCACCCCCTCGCCCACGATGGGGCGGCCATGTAACTTCCAACAAAAATCTTTGGTATGACCGAGGTTATTGCAATAGTCACGCTTGAGAGACTCACAATCCCAAGTCCCGCTGCTAACACTAGATGGGGCTTACCATCTAGTGAAGGGATGGCAAGCAAGGTAGAACGATCAGTAGGAGGAGTGTGCACCATAGCACCCCTCCGACTCTCCTCCTGCTAGACAATGGCGTAAGCCTCGCCTAAAGATGAAAACAGAATATGTCCCAACAATTGTACACGAATTTGATCATATTTGATATTTAGGCCAGCAAAAAAGTCATAAACACGCTTTTTCTCCAATCTTTTTAACCATGTTGCAGCATCATCAGCACAAACGGCCTGAAAGCCCTAGTGGTAATCGAATGCCCACCAGACCCCACTTAACTCTGCATAATATATAGAGATAGATCGATGGTGCTGATCCAGCTTGCGAAGGCGCTTTCTCAACTTAAAACATTGGGCATTATTACCTTGTTGCGAGTAGGTTTGGGCTGCAATAGTCAAAATTTTATATGTTGTATCCAGGAGTAGAAAGGTATGACGAATCTCAGCTCGCATAGAAGTAAAAATCCAAGCCATGACTAATGATTGTTGAGATTTGAACCGTTTAAGGGCAACAGGCTCACTTTTATTAGGCAGAAACAGGCAGAACCGAACTGGAGAAGGAAAGAGGCAGATGGGACCCGAAAAGAACTGGGCAAATACCGGTCAGAACCGGACAAAACTAGTCAAAATCAGACGAAACGGGACACAAAATGGTCAAAACAGGATGAATCCAGGGCACAAACCGGTCAGAACCGGTCAAAAGGTCACAAACCGGTGTGGAACCGAGCAGATATCGGGCTATATTGGGTGGTACCCGGGTTGGAACCAGTTTGGATTGGGAGAAACCGGGTTAGCTGACATCAGCGAGGCGTCAACGTTAAAGACAGGCGGCTGGCTGAGTCGGCTCGCTACATGGCGCGCGTACAGCCTGGAAGCGGAGAGGACCACGCGCCGAGGAAAAAAGAAAAGAAGGCAAGGCCGAGAGAGAGAGGTATAGTGTCGACGCTATGGTGGGTGGAGCACTATCCGACCCCAGCGACAAACACTGGTGGCGGCGACTTAGGTTTAGACGGTGGTGGCTAGGGTATTTTTGTTCCGATACCATGTTAGATTTAATAAAACCAGAATGAAATTTCTACTCATCAAGCGTACTATTTATACAAGCAAAACGAATCCTAATTTAACTAAATCTCTAACCAATTCTACTTCTATTTTACATAGAGAAACAAATCATAATCCTAATCTAATTAGAGTACTACACACATAAGACTTCTAACAGATATCTTCCATGATTAATCTCCCAAGGCACAAGAAAACTAATTTTCCTATAGCCCTATTCAGGTGAAGTCTTTTTTTTTTTAATCATTCCCTCTCAAGGTAGCATTAGCATATAGAATAACTCACAGCTTGTAGGTTTGATGTCAATCTACAGTTCTAGAAAAGAAATCCCTTGAAATTTCATCCAATAATTAGCCAGCTAGGTAACATAATTATTACTTGAAAGCATCCAAGCATCTAATCGGCTTATAGCCATCTGTCAAAAAATGTGGAAGGCAAAAGATAATATGCCAAAAATGTTCTCCATAACGCCAATGAAGATGTTTATGAAACTCAAGTTTACAACTTGCATGCTTTTTATTTCTAGGCTTAGAGCACTTTTAAAGGTCACATCTATTAATGCACTATTTTTTATGCCTTAACATGCGTTTTTGAGAATTTTATTCACTTTTTCCTTATTTTTAGTAATTTTTTAATGGTATTTATAATGAATTTTATATTTTTATAGATATAAAAAAGAAACACCAAAGGCCACCTCAAGGTCTCGAGAATTACGCCCCCCGCCTCATGATAGGTCAACTGCCTCACTTTGCACTTCTGCCTCTGAAAACATTGCTATTGTCTGCTCTAATACTGTATTAAATTATTAACTGCCAACTCATCTAAGAGCTTAAACTATTAGAGAAAGGAAACTACTTTATTTATATTCTCAAAAGCACGCATATGTGAGATATATAAAATAAGAAATTACAGGGCATGGCACAACAACCGAGGCGATAGACAAAAGCAGTTCCTACGCACTAATTCATGAATTCATTTATATGCTAAGGCAAACACTCCTCCAGAATATCATTGTTCCAAATGCTGCAGAAGCACTAGAATATTTCAACCAACCAGAGGTTTAGCAAAAAAAAAAAAACCAACCAGAGTTCCAAGTTTGTAAAGGGTTCCCCAATGCTGGAACTAACCTTTGCAGTTTGTTGTCCTCGCAATACTTTGCGGCTTCATCAGCAGGCATATCAGCAAGATTCCTCTCTAATGCACAGCTGAAAGGGATGATTGGCTCACCTCCATGCTCCTGCACCCTAGAAAAAATAAAGCGAAACAAGCCCTTATTCTAAAAGAAAACACCAACAGAAATGAATAAAAAATGATTAACTTCACACGTAGCTCTACAGAAGAGAGAGCGTAATAAGGTCATAAAGTGCTAACACCATGACCTTTACAGAAGCCCATCACAGTCAGATGCAATTAAGCAGGTAACTGCTCCTCAAGACACAAATGGCATAAGAGGTCAATTTTTGTTATGCAGTTTAGTACAATAGAGAATTTTTTACTAGCAAGTATGCAAGCATTGCAGTTTGACCAAATAAAATAGCGATTGAAGTTCTAGAACACGTGGACTTGACAGTATGAAAAAATCAGAGCTGGGGTTTCTTATCCTCAAAATATAGCTGCATAGTACTCCACTTGGTTACAAAGGCTGGATCAAGGCAGGAGTCATATTACCTGCACAAGCAGTTGAAGCAGAATTGGACAGCATTGACACTTTCATAAAACTCAAACACAAAGAGAGTAATAAATAACAAACATCTATTCTGTGGAAGCTAAAAAAGAACCTTCAATTCTATTAAATATTAATAACGACGAAAAGTGAGCCAAAATGGCTTAAATATAAATTGAAGAGCGAAATATAGATCATGTATGCTGAATTAACATGTTCAAGAAATCAACAATCCGCAGTTCCACTCATAATAAGACAAGTGACAAGTAACAGGGTCACTTTTCAGTTATACAATTCCGATGAAAACTTAAATCAAAGCCTTGAGGCAACAAGGGGTTCGGCATTAATCATTTTCCGTTACTTGCCCATGTCCAAAATCATTTACTCTTAAGTTTAAAGCAAAAGCATGAAATTATAACATTATCAAACACACTACTAGACAAAAAGGGTGTCCCAAACAGGTATTCAATCAGTCTAGTGACAGAAATAGAAAAAAAAAAACTCTCGATAGCTAAATCTTAAAGACCAGATCCAATCAAGCAAATGCAAAACCATACATCTTACTTCATTTTGAATAGTATCTGTTACATTTACGACATTCTTTGATGAGTTTTAAGCAACTCAACTCTTGTCTACATTTTGCAACTATCAATCTCATACAGAATTCTTCCTTATCAAACGTGTATTATGGGTAGAAACTAAATCTTTTTCCTTTGATCATTCTATAAGATTGAGGATGGTATTCTAATTAACATCATGTTTATTCTTCCTTACGACCCACATGCGCACGTGTGTGCTCTCACACACACACAAACATAAACACACAAAAGATGACTCAGAAATTCATAAATATTCAAGCACAATATCGAACTCACCATGCGTGAATTTTTGGAAGAAACTTGTTCTTTTTTCTTTGATAATCCTTCTCATTCATGTTAACCTGCATACCATGTCCATACACTGGTCAAATCCATATCCACACCAATCTCCCACAATTCATAACTACAACAAACTCTCCTTTTTTTAATTACCACTGAGCCTCATCTAAAAGAGAGAGGAACGAAGGAAAGAAAGTAAAGCCCACAGAAGCCAAAAACAAAATTGCCCAAACCACATCCTTAAGACTCCTTACAAGAAAAAACACAAAAACATGTGATAGGAATGTCCTAGATATTTTTACTTTTCCGTATAAACCAATAGGACAAGCCAAAACTGTTGGCTCCATGGTAACCGCAACTTCACCAACATGACAAGGCAGGAATTGCAATAGCGTGGATATTAACGTAACAAACTATGGCTTCAAGCCTCACTAATCTTAGAAAAATTCACAGCGTACAGATAGGTAACATGAGTTCATAGCAGAGCAGACAACGTTCAGGGTAATCATAAGAACTCATTTCCAAGACATCTTGCCAAAAGGAAATAAGGAAGCAGATTATCAATATCTCAGCTTGATGGATCCATAGTAATAATCAGATCAACTGGAATCAATTACCAAGTCATTTGTTCCTGTTTGTCAAATTGAAGGTGATGCAAGGCCCTATATTTTGCCAGTAGTGGTGTCAAATTACCACTAGTTGCATCAACTAGGTGATGCAACTAGATGATGGCCACTCGGTGCCCCAGCTAGTCAAACTGAAGGCGATGCAACCAGATGGCCTCTGTTTAGCACAAAATCCTCCAATACTAATAATGTTCTAAAAATCACTAGGCTCTAGTCAAGCGGAAGAGAGGCGCCTAGTGCTTCGGTCAACTAATCAGGGACTAGGGATTACTCGGATTACTCCCTTCCCCCAAATTTTTGAGTAAGAAATGATACAAGACCAGAAAGAACCAAATTAAGGCGATATGTTTGTATGGATATATGTCTACTTATATATATACACACACATACCTGTATATATCAGAGAAATATATATAAAAGTTTAAAAGTACACTTTAAGCCCTGCAGTTTTAAATTCTATTACAATTTTTCAAATCTCCCCCACCGACTAATCGCCAACTAGGCCGGACTAGGAATGACTAATTTAAGAACCCATAGAGTCCACCTAGACCATTAAGTCATGGCAGTCTGATGCCGCCTAGCACCTCAAAACACCGAGTACTACTACTACTTAGTGTAATGAAGGAAACTAAGCATACGAAGAAAAGAGAAGATAACATAAACAGTGGATCTACAAAATTGGCCTGACATGAGGTTCACCAGAAAAGTATTTTCCAGATAACTTACCAAGTAAACAACAGGTTTTGCAGTGAGCAATTGAAAAGTGTTCAGTATCTCAATATCCGCAGCTTTCCAGTCACCCAGACGGACGTCTTTTCCCTCTTGAAGCCATGCTTTGATCTATGAAGAAAAGCATCACCATCATAAACTTCTTTCAACTCAGCCAAGCATCCCAGTTACCTGGGATCGGTTACATGAATCTTGTTTTTCCAGTTAGACTACCTCAACAACATGTTGAATGGAATGTGCAGAAAAACATGAATCTTGTTTTTCCAGTTAGACTACTTCAACAATATGTTGAATTGGATGCGCAGAAAAAATGTATTTTCGTTTTCAGCACATTATGGTCCCATGTGCCAAACACTCGAAGGGTTACAATTGAGAACATCTTTGAAGATACAGAAGTAGCATGGATGGGCAAGGCACACGCAGATGTCAGTAATTTTTAACCGAGGCTAGAGAAACCATTACCAATCAAACAGCAACTCGATGATAAGTTCATACGATCATGACCTTAAAGTTCCTTTGATCTTCTCACATTCCACATGATTATTACAAGCATCATCCAAGTAAATACACCTACTCTTCTCTTTCATATTGGCTGTTCACATTTCTCATCATGTATGTTCAATATCTAATATAATATTTTGTAAACCTTTAGAGGATTCACACATCATTTGTTTTGCCTTTGTATACTTCCTCTGTACCCTTCTAGCATATTTCTAATACATATAGATTTAATGTCTCAGACTTCAAGGTAAAAAAAGGACCAACAAACATTGCAGACAAAAAAATGAATCAGCAAGCATAGAAAATTAAATGAAAATAGACCGAAATTGCACAACTAAGTAACATTGAGACCAAAATATTGTTCAAAACATATAATCCACAAACCCTTTGACACAACTCAAGCTCTATCTTCAACTGCTTGTCATTGCTCCTCTTCATGCTCTTTTCAAGGTCCTCAATCTTCTTTTCCATGAACTCAAGGTCCTTCACTCGCACAAAACAGCCATACTCTGTTTAGACGAGTTACTACTTGAAAATATAGAAATTAAAGGGTGGACATAAAAGTACATGCCAACATCTGAAAATCAGATAAAAAACTTACTCCATATTCTCGGTACCGCTTATTTATTTCATTTGAAGGTAATTACTGAGGCAGTGCCCTCCAAAACAGAAAGAATGGAGGATCTAGAATTAAGAGAAGGATGTTGGATAAACCTATCTGCCTAGGAGCAACTAGCAAGACATAATTTGAAAAACATGCCACACAAACATCATTTGAACCTGTATATACATAATTTTACAAATAAATATGAATACATATATATGAGGTCTATCTTCCAGGGGAATGGGTAGTTCTAGTTGTTACTTGGAGAATAATGTATTAGGCTGTTAATTTACCATACTATAGGTGGACAAATAACAATAAAGATATTCAAAGACCCTATCTATTATGTCCTCATTGACTAAAATACCCCTAAACTGCATTATCTGTATTGGCGACGTGAATACACAGAAATAGATCTATGCATACAAATATGTAAATGAAGAATGTTTATATTTATGTATACAGATTTACATTATATATATACATGCATATGCATAAACATACATATCTCTTACCAGATCAAAGGACGAAGAAGAGGGTATAAAAGGTCAATTTACAAATTCCATTCACAATGAAGTTGTGCACTTTGGTCAATAGATTACAGGGGTTAAGCGGTGATAAACAAATGTCAAAGGGGCAATCTGCATATGACCCAAACCATAGGAGATCAAATTGAGGGCCCCTGTAAGCTTAAAACAAGTATGGTTCACTCTCACAAGCGAAAGCTACATCTATATGTCATTCCTATTTTGTACAACGATGTTTATAGAACATCGTACTTCTATTATATGCAAGTCATCTCTCATCTCTCTCTCACTACTTTGTTTCTATAAGCTATCAAATAGGTACTCTTTATCTTTCTCTCTCCTCAAATTGACAAGCTTAGAGAGAGAGAGAGAGATCCATACACCAATTTTCCCCAAAGAAGCATACGCCTTTCATGAAATGCAAAAACACAAAAAAAAATTGCACAAAAGGAATAGTTTAGGCAAACGCCTCACAGACAATGGTACAACTTTTGGAGGATAAAGCACGCATTGAAATGCCTTGAGGCACTCTTTTAAGCCTCATCTCAAGGTGATAACCACTGTGCCATTGAATACCTCTTTTATGGGGGGTACATTAGGGGGCCATGGCCTGGGGGGGATGAGGATCTTGCCTATGGCAAAACTCACGCCCTTGACCTCCTAGTGAGGAAGAAGGATTGTGGCCAACTAAGCTAACACAGTCTGACGTTGCCAATGTCGTTAAAATCTTACAACTCACGTACATCTTTTACGATTCACAATACATATCTTAAGATCCTTTAATAATAGATGTAAAATCTATACTCATCTCCCAACATGTCTTGTGTTCAAATAAATCTTACGATATGGATACGAAGCGTATCTTACCGTTCGGCAGTTTTAGAGATAAGAGCAATAACATACCTCCAAAAGTATCTTATAATATTTCATAGAGTTGAAGAAATGAAATTTGTATCTTCAAATCAAAGTTGATTTTTGATATATGCAATAGATTGATATTCATGTTATATCATTCATGTTGGATATAACGATCTTTACACTTATCTTTACATACCTACGTACATGTGTTACATATCCTGGTACTATCATAAAATGGAAAAAGCACTACACACATATCCAATTTTGAAAACCTTGGTTATGCCACTGAATACATTAATGCCAGGTATGCAATTGCAAACATTGATTAAAAATTTGAAAGAATTACTAATTGTGTGTTGGTGTTTATTTTCTTCAACAAGTAGTGTGCTAGTGCTTCTCATGTACTTTATATTCATTTTCTTATTCTATTTCTTGATGGTATACGGGCTATGCCCATCAGCCTTTCTCTAATACAATTTATTTGTTGTTCATAAAGGAGAATTACTAGTTATGTTTAGTTGCAGGATGATAACTAACGGAAAATAAATGTGCACATTAGATGTAACTAAGCTAGGATCTTTACACAAACAACTCAATTGATATACCTTGAGTCGTAATTCTTTGGTAATAATCTCTAAATCCCTCACAGGATCCACAGAGTCATCAACATGGATGATATCTGGATCTTCAAAAGCACCTAAAATACAAAATACAAGTGAATTCATCAAAAAGTAACACTTGACAAGTGGAGCAAAAAACCAAAGAGACTTCCAAATTACTACCCCCAACATCTTTGCAATAGTACACAAAACATTAACTAGGACAAGAAAAATATTCAGTAAAATTGGAAGAAAGCAATTTCAAGGAAATGCCTTGGCAAAAGAAATAGATGCAAGATATACTCAAACATTCACACTTCCTTTGAAGCTCTCTGGGTGACTATTGTGTAGCAAATTAACAAGGGCTTAAACCATACAGCTTAAGAGCAAAAACCACCAATTGTGTATGATACTCCATCCCCTTTTGTGTGGTATAGTTGACCCGACGCATAT
The DNA here is from genome assembly GCA_019985065.2 of Arctostaphylos glauca. Taxonomy (NCBI): domain Eukaryota; kingdom Viridiplantae; phylum Streptophyta; class Magnoliopsida; order Ericales; family Ericaceae; genus Arctostaphylos; species Arctostaphylos glauca. Next base: position 11,658,803 of record JAHSPW020000010.1, on the reverse strand, counting down.
CTTCATAGAAGTTCCATTATTTACAAAGATGTCATCTGTAGTCTTTCCCATTTGAGTAACTTCTTCGGTACCATTGAATGTACTTGCATATAAATTTGAAGAAGCCTCGTAAGAAAATTAGTGATTAAATACAAGATTTCGCAATAACGACACATAAAACAGGACATCAAGAAACGGAAGGTGAGACACAAAATAGAAAAGACAAGTATAAACTAGTCCTACACCACATCTTTCAAGGGATGTACACAGCTCAATCCTTTTTGTTAAGGTGTGGGAATCATGCACAAAACGATAGTGAGATAAATAAAATATGACAAAGGGCGTCTACCAAAAATCCAGTTCATTAATCTTTAAACAGGTCTTGCACTGAAATAGAACAAGAAGAATTCTACCATAGTAATTTGGACACACAGATATAAAACACGACATAATAGTACCGCAGATAATAATTTATCATGACATGAATCCGAGAAAGAAGACTATACTAGGAATTGACTCCAAAAATAGGTCTTGCAGCAGACCACTCAATATAAATCAAGAATCCAAGATGAAATGGCTAAAAGAACAAATCTAAGAAAATAAAAATTTGTGAGGCCTGTACTGCACAAAAAAGATAAAGTGTCTCACGTAAAACATGAAAAATGCCATCGATAAAGTGTCTCACGATAAAACAGAAACACTAACAATGAGGTTGTTCATTATATCAAGAGTTGTGAAAAAACAAAGACGATAAAAATCGATTTCGATATGAAATGAATGGAAGATCTGCAAACAAAGAATTTGAATCACCAGATAATTGGAGAAATCAGAAATCGGCGCTTCCAATCGAAAGACTGCGAGCTAGCGAGCGAGAGTGGGGGAAAACAGGGATTGGTTCTTCAGCGTGCCATGTGGTGGATGAGAGAGAGAAGCTTCTCATTCCATGGCCCATTTTATTTGATTTGAACAACGGCAACGGTACATAAATTGCAATCCAAATGCTTTCACGCTAGAAACTCGTCTACAATTTATTTATTTACAACGGCTAAAGTTATTCAAAAAGCATAATATTTTTACTATCAGTATCATATGTATTGGAATAGCCGTTTAGATTTTATCGCTTGAAAAATATATTTTTTAATAACAAATTATATTATAAAATAAAGCTTCAAACCATAAAAATAAATTAGAAAATGGATGATGGTAATATCAACTTATGTATAATTATCAATTAAAATTTTAAAAAAAATTATAACCGGGTACAATACGACCTAGTCTAGCATTGTAATTTAAAACGGTACAAAAATAAGCCGGTACCATCGTACGGTACAAGATCAATAACTTTGCTATGCACGAAATATTTATATGTTATACATTAATTTGATCTAACTAGATTATTAAGTTGTTCTTTTATAAATATTTCTTCAAAAAAATTTAATCTGTTTGGACTAAATTATGAATGTAGATTTTGACTTACATTAAATGCAAATGATGGAATTACAATGACAATTTTGTCTCTCCAATCTAAAATTCTAAAAACGGCACATATGAATATTTTGTAATTTTAAGATAAAAAATTTCAAAACTAACAAATATGGGTCAAGTTCAATAGGTAATGACGTTGATGAACAACCAAAAAATTCAGGCCAAATGAGGTGAATTTGTTTCCTTTCAGTAATTTAAAATTTCAATTATTAGTTCGTTTTGACGAGAAAAACCAAAAAAGTAAAAAAATATTTACAACCAAAAGCTTAAAAGAAGTCACTAAAAATTAAAACTCCAAAACAAACATATTTTGTTTTTAATTTTTTTATTTTCGTCGAGACAAATTAATAATCCACAAAAATTTGCCACAAAATTAATGAACGGTAAAAAAATAAATAGAGGAAAAAATAATCCAAATAAAATATATGCCAAATTCAGATAAACGCCTAAAATAAATTAGTACTTAATCAATTTGAAACAACAAATCCGACCAAGGTCTAAGGGAAATAAAATTGCTCAATAATACATAAATAAGTTTCGTAATTTCTTAAAAATCACAGGGACTTACCAAAATATTTTGTATGCCTTTTGGCGTTTGTTAATTTTCTTCGTTCAATATCGTATAATATTGTTCGATAAACGTCAAATATTAAGCATTAATATTGTTCCAACCAACACAGCAGATTTTCATATTATTCAATTATGTCTCCTTTTTATATATACTAGCAGTCGGGTGCACACAATACATGTTCAAGTTGAACATTATTAAATACATAAGAAATAAGTATCAGACTAATTCACTTCGGTCATCGTAAAAATAAGCAGAATTTTGAAAATAAAAATTAGTGGAAGTGAAAAGTTGTACGTACTTAGAAAAGTGGTTACAAAATTTTTGAAAATATTATTATAATGAGTGTTTAGAAGTGAGATAAACGTTGAAGGGGGAATGGGTACTGTTTTTTAGTAAATGTCAATTTTACCCTTGACAGTTAATTCTCTATCATTTTGTTAATGTGTGAAAATAACTTTTGTGGAGGATAATTTTCTCAGTTCAAAAATATGAAAAAGCTTCAAAAAAAGTGCTAGAAAAATTAGTTTTAGGAAGCTTAGGGAACATCTATTTAGCTAATTTTGAGTTAAAATAAAAGTGGATCTCACGTATATTTTTTGTATGGGTCCAAGTATAAATGTGTTTACATATAGTTGGAGACTAATATTATGTATTTGGTTTGGCAAAATTATTTACGTATGAATTGAAAATTGAATCCAAAGCAAGTTCCATGGTTTGATTGAAAGAGGTAAAAAAGATATTAGTCCCACATACAAAATGTGTGAGACTTTCAAATAACTTATATAACTTGACATTGGTTAAGAGTTTAAATTCTAAGGGGCACCCCCACTTTTGTGGATGGGGAAGGATTTAGATAATATGAGTTTTGGCCTAAACTACCACACATGAGCGCACTGCCGGCGGGCCATTTAGATATTTTTTTATTGAAAATTTATTTAATTAATTTTCTTCTAGAATTTTATTTATTGGATCCGTTTGAAACCGTTTCAAAGGCTCGCGTGACTCGACAGGAAATGATTGTTGGTCTTGGGTGGTTCATGACCATTTGAAGGCCTAACGGTTACAACCTTGGGCCGAACCAATGCAATTGAACCGAATCAATTTTCCCAATCAAATTTGTGCGACCCTTATCTTTCTAGCCGAATCAGTACAACTCCTGGGCTGAATTGCACATTTTCTTTGCCCATAAATTAAGGTCTTCCACACTATTTCAACATCTCAAAATTCGTGCACCTACTGCCTTTCGCATTTGATACCGTATTGCTGCATTGTTTCATTTCGAGATAGAGTCTAATACGTAAGTCCGATTCAACAGACTTGTAGTTTACAGTGCTGCTACTACAAAATTGATCTTTGCATCTTGGAAGACTGATGTCAATGTAACTCGTAGTACTGTAGCGAAGGCATATTTTGTCTCAATGAGATTGTGTTCAACACAAATCTCGATCAGTGAGTATTCCCGTTCAACAGATTCGTCCAGCAATTGTTTGGTCACTGAAATTCATTCGCAAATCAAGTAAATTTCTGTTTTGATTATTTTTATTGTTGTTTCTGTCTTTCATATTCATAACAGATTAATAATAGTCCTATCTAACAATCTTAAGACAAGATAATTAGACTATTATAAAATTTGTTCTATACAAAATTTTTATAAACAAGTGTTGTGTTTTTGTGACTGCTTTTACAATTGTTTTTTCAAACAACATTATTTTGTAAACAGAATCTTCCTACATTCTGTTATATTGCTACAATCTTTCTTTTTTTTTACCAACTGTTGGTTTGTGTCATATATTATTTTAGATGACAGAAGTGCAGAAAATTCCTACACTCGCTACTTCTAAGACACCAACTGTGGCAGTTGCGATATCGCCTGCAGTTCCTATGAATCAAGGAGAGAAACTCGAGAAGTTTAGTGGAACAAAGTTTAGGAGATGGCGGCAAAAGATGATGTTCTATTTTACAACTCTCGACCTTATAGATTCAGGTGCTTCTAATCATATGACAGGTTGTTCTTCTGTATTTGATTCTTACTCTACTTGCTCCGGTAAGGATAAAGTCAGAATAGCCGATGGGTCCTTCTTTGCTATCTCAAGGAAAGGTTCCGTTCGCTATTCTCCCTCCCTTTTTTTCTCATCTGTTCTCCATATTTCAAATTTTTCTACTAATCTTCTGTCTTTTAGTAGTCTTACTCGTTCTGCAAACTATTCCGTAATTTTTTGACGTCATAACTTGTCTTTGGACGTCCATGCGCTTGCTCGTGAAATCTGATTAAAAGAGACGCTTGATCACCGTGTCTTTTGGTTGGAAGTCTGAGAAAGTTAATTAGAAATCCAGGTGGATGTCTTTGGGGTACTTCTCGATACGTGATTATGTGCTTACGTGTTTCTCTGATATTTGATACTGTTGTTGATAGTTGTTGACGTCTTCTTGTGTCATAGGAGTATGTTGCCAAGTCGAGATTGAAGTAGAGACAAGAGATAGGAATGGTGCATCAATAGGAGCACCCGAACTAGCATATGTGAATAACCTAGTAAGAGTGATAGTTGGGGCTTTACATCATCTAGTTTTGCATCTGTTTAGGGCTTAGAGGTTGAGTTGTTGGATTCTATTGTGTTTGTAGAGGCACTTGTTGGTGATTCCATGATTGTGGTGTGTGTCGATAGTGTGAAATTGCCCAGGATCGTAAGACGGTGTACCGTTTTCGCAAAAATTTATATAGTCTTAAGCAGTCTCCTAGAGCTTTGTTTGGCACATTCAATGATGTTTTCTTGAGACTTTGGGATGCACCGAAGCCATTCTGATCATTTTGTATTCTCTTTTACTTCTGATCGAGGAAAAACATTGTTGGTTGTCTAGGTAGATATTATCATTGCAAAGTAATGATCATAAAGACTTCTTAGAGCGTCAACTTCATACCAAGCAATCAAAAAAATTTGCATTATTTCCTCTGTATTGAAATTGCTTGATCCAAAGATGGTATTAAATTATCTCAGAGAAAGCATGTGTTGGACATTCTAAATGAAACTTGGTTCTTGCCATTGAGGCCGGTTGAGACCCCTATGGATCCCAATGTCAAGCTTTTTGTGGATCAAGGACCATTGCATCCTAATCCTGACTAGTATCATTGTTTGGTTGGTAAATTAAACTATCTTACCATTGATAGATGAAAAAATAAGAAGGGTTTCTATTCCATTTAATGATCATATTGTACAAGGCGAACACGAGATTTATATAGACTAATACTACTAAACCTAATGAGATTAAAGTATTAAATTGCGTATAAAGATAAATAAATAGGAAACAGTAAACAATAAATAAATTCCAATAGTATTCTACTTGCACACCTCCCCTTAAACTCAGGGTGCGAGGACAGAGAGCAGAGTGAGTTTGTCAAGTAGAAAATGAAACCAACCCAACCAACCATGTGAGTCTTACTAAAGAAATCACCCAGCTGAAACACGGACGGAACAAAAGAGAGATTAATAGCGCAAAATGATAATCAATCTCAATATACTTCATACGTTCATGAAAACCAAATTATGGACAATCTAAATGGCACTATTGTTGTCATAGTGAAGAGGTGCGAAGAGTCAAAGGAAACACCCATATGAGACAAAAGCCAACAAAGCAAAAAAAATTCTGCAGTTGCCTGAGACTATTCAGCTTCAACAGTGGAACGGGCAATAACAGATTGTTTGTTGCTTTTCCAGGAGATGAGGGAATCGCCAAGAAACACACAAAATCAAGAGGTGAATTTGCAATCAATGATGTTACCAACCCAATCAACGTCAGCATAGGACCAAAGAGTCAAACTCGAAGTAGAAGAGAGCAGCAAACAGTACACCGAACGTAGCACAAGATACGTGGCAATGCAGCGCAATGGGTTGAACACGGCGGAGATAAACTAGATAATAATATGGACGGCATAACCAATATTAAGGCGGGTCACAGTAAAATATACTGAGCAACCAACTAATTCTCGATACTCACTAGAATCATTGAGGACAACCCATGGAAGCATAAAAATTGGCATGCAATTCAATATGAGTGTCAACAACTTTGTCATCAGCGAGATTGGCATGATGGGAAATATTAGCTGTATACTTGGTCTAGGATAAGAGATAACCCTTTGGAGATGAAGCTACCTCGATACCCATAAAATAATAGACAGCACCTAAATCCTTCATCTCAGAATCAAAACCCGTGATAATCATGTCATCAACATATAACAGAAGAAGAACTAGTCCGATAGAAGATCGACACATAAAAAGAGCATAATCATGCATACTAGGTTGGAAACCAATTTGTAGTGCAACAGATTGAAACCGCTCATATCAAGCACGAGGAGACTATTTGCGACCACATAGAACACGACAAAAATGACAAACAGGCCTAGTACTAGGAAAAAACCCCGCGCGGGGGGTAGCAAATCGAGGGTCACAATCTGAAGATTGAGAAGAACTTTGCTTTGTATCAAATCAAAAGAAAGCACAGATACAAGTGAGAAACAACGATCACAGATCGAGAGGTAGAGGGAGAAGTACGGCTGGTGCAAAGAAAATGCAAATGCAAATACAGTGAAACCTAAACCTAAACCTAATGTGGCTCTATACCATGATAGATGGGAAATAGAGAAGAGTTTATATAGACTGACACTACTGATCCAAATGAGCAAAGTACTAGATTAGTCTTAAAAAATAAATAAATAGGAACAATAAACAATAAATAAATGCTAATATATTCTACTTTCACAACCATCACACATCCTAATATCTCTCGTTGTTAGTGTGGTGAATCAATTTATGTTTGCTCCCCATCTTCCCATTGAGAAGCCGTTCTTAGAATTATAAGCTACCTGAAATTCCATCCAAGATAAGGTTTGCTTTATCGAGCTAGAGAAAACGTTTTTTGCAAGATAAATAGCTAGCAAACACCTGCATGTTGAGGCGTTTACTGGTTCAAATTGGGCTAGAGGTTCAACTAAAAAGAGATCCACTATAGGAAATTGTACCAGTCTTGATAGAAATCTTGCCACTTGAAAGAGTAAAAAAAAACAGTGGTTGCACGCTCTAGTGCAGAAGCAGAGTATAGAGCCATAGCTCATACTACATGTAAGATTGTGGGGGTGTGCTCTTTTCTTGAAGAGATAGGGTTTAAGGTGCCTATGAATTTGCATTGTGATAACCAAATAGCCATTCAGATTGCATCTAATCATGTCTTTCATCAGAGGACTAAGCATATTGAAGTTGATTCTCATCTAGTTCGAGAAAAGTTCGATGGTGAGGTCATAGCTAATCCCGTCATGTCGACCGGAGCCCAATTAGCGGACACTTTTACTAAACCCTTGTTAACCCACAATTAAAGTAATTATATAACAAGTAAGGACTGTGTGATATTTACGCTCTAGCTTGAGAGTGAGTGCAAGAGTTAGTGTGATTATTAGTAGAGAGTGAGGGTGTTATTGTCCTTGTATTCTATTTCCCTTCTCAATATATACAATACATGTGTATTAGGATTTAGTTAACACACAAGAAAACAAATTTTGAAGGTATCCTATTACATTTAACGCAACGGACTACTACACATAGACCATATGTAAATAAACCACCTAACATACAAAATTGGCCAACAAACAAAACCCTTCACTAATATAATCACATGCAAAATGAAGAAACGTGTTACTTCAGAATAAGGCTTGTGTTAGATTGTATTTATAATTACTTTGTTGACTATGTAAATAGTATGCATATAATTAGGAGCCTATTTAGGGATTCAGTTAGAGATAAATTAGGAATTCAGTTAGAGATAAATTAGGGATTCACTCTTTCAGTTAGAGATATATTAGGGATTCACAATGTACATTGTTCTATATATATTGTGCCTCCTCTTAGGAGAAGTATATACAAAAAATATATTTCTCAACATGGTATCAGAGCGGTAACGTACCTGCCGCCATATACTTCCGCTGCTGCCGCCGTACATCGTCGGCTTCTTTTTTCGTCGCCGTCGTTGAGGCTTCTCCGACGCCGACGTCATTATCATCATCCACCTGCTTCTCCTCATCTGGTTTCCATCGAACAGCATGCCTTTGACGCTGACTCCGTTCTGCTCCAAGATCCCGACCTGCATCCGCCCGAAATCATCGTCGCCGAGCTTCCCGATGAATGCCGCCTTTCATCCGAGCCTAGTGACGGCGATCGCCACGTTCGCCGGAGCACCTCCCAGCGCCTTCAGTAATCCTGGAGCCTCCGCCAGCGACACTCCGGAAACCATCGGAACGAAGCTAACGATTAGCCCCCCCCAGAGGGGACTACTCCATTAGTTGGGGCCATTGATTACTCCATTAGTTGTTGTACATCCAGTCGGTCAGCATCTCTCCGAAGCTACTGGGTTCGTTATTTCATCTAGTGGGTATTTATTCCTCTTTGCAAGGAATAGTCTCCTGGTATTTATTTCATCTACGGGGTTTGTTATTTAGTTTCTATTTCTTTGTGTTGCACTATGTCGGATTCAGAGGGTTCAGAAAAGAAAGAGGGAAAGAATTTTCAGGTTGAGGACCAGAATGGGATCAATCGTATTACAACTCTTGGGGGTGCCCCACTTGATATTTGTCATGTTAAGTTGGATGGTACCAATTAGGGGTGAAATCGGTTCGGTCCGGTCGGTTTTTCCGGCCACGACGGACCGAACCGATCGGTTCGGGGAGGGTTCCGGTAGAACCGACCCCGACCGAAAAAATAAAAAACCGAAGTCGGTTCGGGGGGGTTCGGTCCGGTCGGTTTTTTTCGGGTTTTTCGGGTTGGGCCTATAATAAATTTGGGCCATAAAAAAACAATAAATAAAATTTTTTAACTGAAAATAAATATTTAATGACAATTTCGGTTCGGTCCAACAACGGTCCGGTTCGGTCATGGTCGGTTCGGTTCGGTCTCATTTTAGTTCGGTTCGGTTCGGTTCGGTCCAGGCTGAATTCGGGAAAACCGACCCCGAACCGAAAACCGAATATTTTTAAAATGTCGGACCGAAACCGACCGAAAAAATTACTGGACCGAACCGAAGACCGAAAATTCCGGTCGGTTTTGTCGGTTTTTTCGGTCCGTCGGTTTTTTGTTTCACCCCTAGTACCAATTATATGGTTTGGGCTCACACTTTTACTTTGGCTATTGAAGCACAAGGATTGTCTGAATTTATTGAGGGCGATGTTATTCAGCCCACTGAACCTGTTGAGTTGAAGAGATTTAAATCTAGAAAATCTTTGGTTATGACTTGGTTGTTTAATTCTATGAAATCTGATATTCGTCATACCTTCTTGCTTTTTGATACTCCACATAAGGTTTGGACCACTGCAGCCCAAACTTATTCTCAGCAGGGTAATGATGTTCAGTGTTTTGATTTGAGGAAGAGGCTCCGTTCATTGGACCAACAAAATCGGTCTGTTGCTGCTTATTTTGCTGATTTGAATGCAGCCTGGCGGGAATTTGATCTTTATCAAGGGTTCCAGCCTGTGTGTGATGTTGATGCTGCTAACTGGCTGAAGAGAATTGAAAAGGAGCGTGTTTATGATTTTCTTGCTGGTCTTGCTGGTGATGCTTATGATCCAATTCGTATACTGGTGTTGGGTCGTGTTCCATTTCCTTCTCTGGGTGAAGCATATGCCATGGTTCAGCAGGAAGAGAGTAGGAAGGCTACTATGTTGCATACTCCTGCCCCTGATCGTTCAGCTTTGATTGCCACTCCTAAGGGTCAGTTTGGTACTAGCAGCAGCCCTATCTCTTCGGCACCGAGTGGTAAGACACAGTCTGGTACAAGCAGTGGGTCAGTTCGGTGTGATTATTGCAACAACACCAATCATACTAGGGAGTTCTATTGGAAGTTACATGGAAAACCTCCTTCTCGCGAGAAAGGGGGAGGCCGTAAGCATACTCAGTTTCAACCTCAGGCCCATGTTTCTGAGTCTGCAGTTGCTACTTTGCCTCATACTGAGTCTCAAGTGTTTTCTGATCAGCCTAGTGGATTTTCTCAGGGGGAAATGCAAGCTCTCAGGCGCCTTCTGACTCGGGCTGATTCTCCATCTACGATAGCTCCTACTTCTACCGTAGCTCCATCCTCTTCCAATTTTGCTCACACAGGTATTCCAGCAAAGGCATTTACTGCTTCTTCTGCCATTCCTTGGATTATAGATTTTGGTGCTTCAGACCACATGACAGGTTGTTCCTTTGTATTTGATTCTTACACTACTTGTTCAGGTAAGGATAAGGTCCGAATAGCGAATGGGTCGTTCTCTGCTATTTCAGGGAAAGGTTCTGTCAACTATTCTTCCTCAATATCTCTTTCTTCAGTCCTACATATTCCCAACTTTGCTACTAACCTTTTGTCTGTTAGTAGTCTTACTCGTTCTGCCAATTGCTCAGTGACATTTTTTTCCACTCATTGTGTCTTTCAGGAACTGGATACGGGGAAGGTGATTGGCAGTGGTAGAGCACATGATGGCCTCTATTACCTGGAATCTGCACCTTGTCCGCCTCAGCAGCCCATGTCATGTGGTTCAGCTCTGCAAGCAGATATGAGTCCAGCTCTTTCTATGTTACATCATTGGCATCGAAGATTGGGTCATCCCTCATTTAGGATTTTAGCAAAGTTGTTTCCTAGTTTAATAAAGTCTTGTTCTCAGAGTCAGTTTTTTTATGAAGCCTGTGAGCTTGGTAAACATCAACGTTCTTTTTATGCACCCCTTAATAAGAGGAGTGATTCTCCGTTTATGGTTATTCATACTGATGTCTGGGGACCTTCACCTATTACTTCTCTTAAAGGTCATAGATGGTTTGTCACTTTTATTGACTGTTATTCTCGTGTTACTTGGGTGTATTTACTTAAGTCACAAAGTGAGGTTTTTTCTTGTTTTCGCTCATTTCATGCCATGGTGCGTACTCAGTTTGATGCAAATGTTAAAATTCTCCGTAATGATAATGGTACTGAGTATATAGACGGGCGTTTTAGGTCATTTCTAGATGAGCATGGTATTCTTTTTCAGACGACTTGTGTTGACACTCCACAACAAAATGGAGTTGCTGAACGCAAAAATCGTCATTTTGCTGAAGTTGCTCGCTCTTTTTTGTTCACCATGAATGTTTCAAAATATTTGTGGGGAGAAGCGATTTTGACAGCAACTTATCTTATCAACCGTATGCCTTCTAGTGTTCTTACCTTCAAAACTCCTATAGAGTGTCTTCCTAGCAATTATCGGGTCACAACGCTTCCCCTCCGAGTGTTTGGATGTGTGTGCTTTGTCCATGCCCCACATCCCTCTGGGGGTAAGTTAGGTCATAAAGCCCATAAGTGCATTTTCATTGGGTACTCCCCAACCCAAAAAGGCTATAAGTGTTATGATCCTCATTCTCGGAAGTTCTTAGTTTCTATGGATGTCACTTTTTGGGAGACAGAGTCTTTTTACTCCCCATCTCTTCAGGGGGAGACTAGTCAGGAGGAAGAGATGGCTTCCTTTTATACTGGTAAGGGGGAGCAACCCTTGTTTTACAATCATGGTGAGGGGGAACTGGGAGATCAATCTGTAAAGGAACAAGTATCTATATCTGCTGACTCAGAAACGCATGACATTGGGGGTGATATTGAGGAACGGAGACAACAGCTGCAAAGAACTGACCTAAAGACCTTTGCTAGACGGGGTAAAGAAAGGCCCACATGTGTTGTACCACCTTGTCATTCACAGCCTCCAACTCCAGTTCCAAACTTCCCAGCTAACTCATCCGGTAATGAATCTTTTCCCTCTGCTGACTCTTCTAGTAGTGACTCTTCTCTTATTGAACCTCCTATTATTGACAATCGCCCAATTGCTCTTAGAAAAGAAAAGAGGTCATGTACTCTACATCCAATATCCCAGTTTGTTTCCTATGATCGTTTATCTTTATATCGTGCTTTTGTTTCGTCTCTTTCTTCTATATCTATTCCACAGAATTGGCAGGATGCTTTTGTTATACCTGAATGGAAAGGAGCTATGGTAGAGGAGATGACAGCTTTGAGGAAGAATGGTACTTGGGATCTAGTATCACTTCCTGGAGGAAAGAAATCGGTGGGATGTAAATGGGTGTTTACTATAAAGCACAATGCTGATGGTACAGTTGAGAGATACTTACGTTAATGAGTAAATTAACCATTTGGTCAAATTTGGGATTTCATGTTTCATGCAGAAAGCTTTTCATATATTTATTCGACAACCGGTTTCAATATTTTTCTCAAGTCGTACAGTAAGAGTCTCTTGCCATTCTTTTGGTACGTGGCGCTTCTGGAAGAATATGATCTAGAGAATAAGCGTATCTGCTCCATTGCGCTTTTTGCTCATTTCTTTTTATTGGAGTCGCCTGTATGCTTTTTGCTCCCTTTCTTTTTATCGGTTTCGAATGGGAAATGGCAACCTCTTTTTGCCTAGAACAGTTGGTCTATAGCTATTCTGTTGAACAGGGTGTTTAGTTAATGAAACATTCTAAAATGGATTTGTTCTAAATGCCAAATTGGTTGCTAGGTTGTCTATAGATATTGATTTTGTGGAGGGAAAGGAGAACAATAGAAACTAAAGAAACAAGTTTACAATAGAAACTAAAGAAACAAGTTTAGCTTCTATGCTTAATTTTCTTCTAATAATTTCTTTTGTCTTTCAATTGCCTACGTAAAACCCTTAACAGAATTCATGATTCAGTCATAACCCAAGTCTATTGGACAAAAGGTGTAGGTGATTGATGTGGCTTAAGTGCCATGGTTTATGGCTTTTGCTCTAATCATAATGTAGGAAGCTATTTAATTTGCTTATGGACCAAAAAAACTACTCTGAATTGATGATTTTTTTAGAATCTCCATTTTGATGCTCCATTTTTTTAGAATCTCCATTTCATGACCATGGTTTATGGCTTTTGCTCTAATCATAATGTAGGAAGCTATTAAATTTGCTCCAAAGCTTCTGCTTTATGCCTATGGACCAAAAAACTAATCTGAATAGATGATTTTTTAAGAATCTCCATTTTGATGCTTTTCATTTCTGCATTTCATGATAATCTTTTACTGTGAGTTCAATTACAACGAAAGGTTGTGTCGCAAAATATATACACAAAAGTTCGATGCTTTGATATGTACTCACATGAGTCAGCTTGAATATGTAAAACAAATAAATTCCTTTCCACAAGCAAGTATTCTCTTGAGATTAGAGCTTTCAACAGTTCCTTCTAACTAATCCCATACCTTTGTTTTGTTAAAGCTGCAGCGTGGCTCTGGCTTTGTCAATTGGAACAACAAGCACGTGGGTGGCCTATTTAACTAGTCTAATGGTCACAAATGACTCTGATACTTGGCCATCTTTATTATTGTTTTGGAATTTTATTCATTATATATATGCAATTCCATAGAGCTAAATACGAGGTTGTCATACACGTTTTGGACACACGGGGACACGCAAAGGACACGTATGGTACGCACATATAGCCTGTCCATTCAATTTTAGCATGTTTAAAAGGGGGAAAACATGAGACATGCCTACAGGGACACGGAAATGACACGCGAGAGAGACATCGTATCCCCATGAGTGTTCCGTTGTTTTGCCGCCATGTTCCCTTAAAAAAAATTCAAAAGTCTAATGGGAACTCCATGTAGGTGTGTCCCTGTGTATCCGACACGGATATGGGAACATAAGCAGCCCCTTAAAAAATTATAACATTATGATGTGGGATTTCTATTTTTATTTTGGTTTTGCATCTTACTCTTCTCTGTTCAAGTTCCTCTTCTTGGAAGTGTTATTGTTTTCTCGGTTACCGTATCCAAAATGGTATAATTTTTGGTCTCTTCTGTATCTTTTGAGATGACTCAAATTATTTAATGGCTTTATTCACGTTCAAGAATGGAAAAGACAGTAGTGGTAGATGTATATGTGTAAGGCTAATTTGTTTCAAATTTCCATTTTTTTTTCAATATATAACACGTACTTTCTGTAATGCCAATTTGAATAATGAAATCAAACATACAATCAACATTAATGTGCTAGATATATAATTGCAGTTATGGGAAAAAAATTTCACCATATAATCGTCACGAGGCCTTTGCGTATGTGCAGTGTAAAAAGAAAAAATAAAATCGTAGACGATTTTCTTCCTAGGTTATTATCTCTTTAGGATTACACTATCCTTTTTATGACTTAATCTTTTGATTATACCTACGGTATGGCCAATTAATCAAGATGCCATATTGGTAGTTTATGTCGAAAGTGAAAAATCTCAATATGTTGTAAGAGCCAAATTATTTAACGTTTGTGCTGTTTATTTTTTGTTGGTGATAGAATAATCTATGCAATCATTGTCTTTTTATGTTTCAATCTTTTATTTTATTATCCATTTTTTGTGTAACTCATATGGGGATTGGATGTGGTGAGTGTAATTGCTATCTTGAGCGGTGGTTGTCAAGTAATAATGGTTCAGGAGATATTACCATGAGTAATGAAATGGATCTCTATCAGCATTGATGGTAGTGACGTACTTCCACGATTTCCTGCAATATATCTTATAGTCATATTAGTAAAATTTCTTATTTTGTGTAGACATTACCGCCATTAATTTGACATTGGATGTGGTGAGTGTAATTGCTATCTTGAGCGGTGGTTGTCAAGTAATAATTGTTCAGGAGATATTACCATGAGTAATGAAATGGATCTCTATCAGCATTGATGGTAGTGACGTACTTCCACGATTTCCTGCAATATATCTTATAGTCATATTAGTAAAATTTCTTATTTTGTGTAGACATTACCGCCATTAATTTGACATTGTTCACGGATAAAGGAGAAGTAGAATTTGGCATGTACCTAAAATACAAAATACAAGTGAATTCATCAAAAAGTAACACTTGACAAGTGGAGCAAAAAACCAAAGAGACTTCCAAATTACTACCCCCAACATCTTTGCAATAGTACACAAAACATTAACTAGGACAAGAAAAATATTCAGTAAAATTGGAAGAAAGCAATTTCAAGGAAATGCCTTGGCAAAAGAAATAGATGCAAGATATACTCAAACATTCACACTTCCTTTGAAGCTCTCTGGGTGACTATTGTGTAGCAAATTAACAAGGGCTTAAACCATACAGCCTTAAGAGCAAAAACCACCAATTGTGTATGATACTCCATCCCCTTTTGTGTGGTATAGTTGACCCGACGCATATCTTCATAGAAGTTCCATTATTTACAAAGATGTCATCTGTAGTCTTTCCCATTTGAGTAACTTCTTCGGTACCATTGAATGTACTTGCATATAAATTTGAAGAAGCCTCGTAAGAAAATTAGTGATTAAATACAAGATTTCGCAATAACGACACATAAAACAGGACATCAAGAAACGGAAGGTGAGACACAAAATAGAAAAGACAAGTATAAACTAGTCCTACACCACATCTTTCAAGGGATGTACACAGCTCAATCCTTTTTGTTAAGGTGTGGGAATCATGCACAAAACGATAGTGAGATAAATAAAATATGACAAAGGGCGTCTACCAAAAATCCAGTTCATTAATCTTTAAACAGGTCTTGCACTGAAATAGAACAAGAAGAATTCTACCATAGTAATTTGGACACACAGATATAAAACACGACATAATAGTACCGCAGATAATAATTTATCATGACATGAATCCGAGAAAGAAGACTATACTAGGAATTGACTCCAAAAATAGGTCTTGCAGCAGACCACTCAATATAAATCAAGAATCCAAGATGAAATGGCTAAAAGAACAAATCTAAGAAAATAAAAATTTGTGAGGCCTGTACTGCACAAAAAAGATAAAGTGTCTCACGTAAAACATGAAAAATGCCATCAACTGCACGAATATGTGACAAAAAGCTGTTCCCCAATCCTTGTCCTTGATGAGCACCTTGAACAAGTCCAGCTATGTCATGGATTTCTAAAAAAGCTGATACCTGTTCATAACCAAAGTAAGAGGTTGTTTGGTAACCAATTTTCAACACTTAAATAAACAGGTCAAGTAAAAATATATTAACTAGGTTTGATAACGAAACTTGAGGAACTTAATACTTTTAAGTTTTCAGCAAAAATAAAAAGTAAACTATTAAGTAACTATCCTTCCTTCATTAAAAATGTTGAACACACTCATAAGAGTTTTATAAAAAAATCTAGTTACCACACTGTCCACCACCGCCACTAACCACCACTGCCACTACACCCCACTGCCAACCACCGCCACTAAGCACCACCGCCACCGCTGTACTAACCACTACTCCATCACTGAAACCTTACAAGGGCGTGGTAGGTGCACTTGATGGAACTCTATTTCCACTGTAATACCTTATAGGGTGTACTCAATGTGTTCGAACCTGCCCCACAGATGTATTAGAAGTGATACATTGGGACGGGTATAAAGCTAAGCAAATTGCTTCTGCTCCAAGAACAGAGGATTGTATCGGTTGTAAGAGATGTGAATCTGTCTGTCCAACGGATTTCTCGAGTGTTTGAGTTTATTTATGGTATGTGTAGTAGGCCGGAATAGTCATTAGTGGGCCCCCGGCCCACGATCACCCGAATAGAATTCTGGAGCTCGGCATGGCCCAATCTAACCGATGTGGGCTCTCGGGTATTGGGCCGAACGATTTGACGACCGGAGTATTGAGCTCGGCCTACCCGAACTAGTTCGAGCTCGGCCGTCCCGAATAGTGATATCGTGCTCCGCACCGATCTTCAGTCTCTCAATGCTCGGCATTCATCACTCGGCCACAGGATCCCTTCTGGCTGTTTCTTGTCCAGCACGTCTAAAAACGCCGTGTGGTTCGGTTCTCGACACGAACACCGTGTGGAGTCTGGAATCCACTCTTGACTTCTCGGGTTGTAGAATCGGATCTTCGATCTGCAAAACACTCAACACTAAGTTAGTGCACACCGGGGGGGAGTTGGATCTCCGGTGGGCACTCCGATGATCAAGTTAGCTCTTTAGGAAGAGAAGAAATAACTTGAAAGTAAAGCTCTAAGCGCGAGTGTGCATGTACCTGTAGTAGGAGTGCCGCTGGGATATTTATAGAGTAGGAGTCCAACCGTCTCCCAGAGTGCTCGGCCCAGTACGTAGGACGTGATCCGAAGACTGCGGGGTCGTTGCCACGTGTCCCACGCCCGAGCGGATCGGAAGGGTGTGCCTGCACGTCCCTTCGATGGCGGAGAATGTGTGTTCGTGTCCCTTAGAAGGTGGAGAACGTGCGTTCGTGTCGAGAACCGAACCACACGGCGTTTTTAGACGTGCTGGACAAGAAACAGCCAGAAGGGATCCTGTGGCCGAGTGATGAATGCCGAGCATTGAGAGACTGAAGATCGGTGCGGAGCACGACATCACTATTCGGGACGGCCGAGCTCGAACTAGTTCGGGTAGGCCGAGCTCAATACTCCGGTCGTCAAATCGTTCGGCCCAATACCCGAGAGCCCACATCGGTTAGATTGGGCCATGCCGAGCTCCAGAATTCTATTCGGGTGATCGTGGGCCGGGGACCCACTAATGACTATTCCGGCCTACTACAGTATGAAACAACTCGCAGCATGGGTCTAGCTTATTGATATGTTCCAAAAAGTTCCACTTGAATTCATTTGATTTTTTTTTATCGAAAAAATCCGTGCTCGAGAATAACCTATTTTGATTTTACTTGCAATATGTAATTTTGATATGTTATACACAACTACATACGGAGAACTTGCATTTTAGTTTCTTTTTTTTTAACCTGTTCAATGATCCAAATGCTTTTCATGGTAACGCGCAATAACACGGGAACAATTTAGAAGCAGGAGGTGGATCGAGCCAAGCTGACTAGATTTTTGAAGCCCTGCTTTCCATTGGACCGTTTAATTTTTGTATCCCATTATCACAGATTAATAGAATCTATTTTTTGGTTGATTAAGAAAATGTGTATGTTCTACCATTCCTTGTGAGCATATGGAAAGTTAAGCTGGAAAATCAGTAAACTTCAAACTTCAGCTCATTGTGCAAACCAAACAACTTATTAATTCAGTGCTTAAATTTCATTACATAACAAACAACTTTTATGCTTACAAAATTAAGCATTCAGTTTTCAATGCTTAATTTTCAGTTTTATCAAATAACACCCAAGTCAGAAAAGGAATAATTCAGAAAGCTATTTACAAAGGAAAAAAAGATATTTTACAACCAAGGTAGAGTATTCTACCACAATATTGATAGAGACATAAAATTTCATAATGAAGAAGCCAGAAGATGTAGGTTGCAAATAAATAACCTGCAAGTAGATATGAGCCAATTGCGAAGATGGAAGACCAAGATACAATAAAATTTACCGTCTTTATGTTTGTGGAATATTTGTTCATATCAAAAGGAGATAGGAAATACTTAGCAAGACTACTTCTTACTCATTCTCTCTCTTGATGAGCCGCACAAATAGCATCATGATTTATCCTTTTGTGACATTAATAGACTTTAGCATCGCATCTTCAAAATAACACTACTATAACGTACAATTTAACACTTTTCAGTGCTCTATCATTAGCAATAGAAAGCTAAATATCATGTCTCCATTGGAGATGCTCTTAAAGCAGTTCCAATTGTATGCTATAATCTTTCCACAGCTACTTTTAGCATGAAGTTCCAAATTTCATCCTCTAATGGTCAGGCACAAAAATATGCTATGTTTATCTACAGCTATATCATGGTGCCAAATTCAGTATTGCTGTGATTTAGCATGTCCATTTTGTTTCTACCTCTCCTCCATGGAATCCACACAAAAATTTCATTGCATGTTGAGAGAAAATATAAGAATTAGCACCACTACTGGAGCAATGTTTGCTAAAATGTAGCTTTTTAGACACTTTTCTTGAAAAAATATGATTAGCTAACTTTTAGAGCAACCCCAATGCAAGGGCTAAACACTTGTCAAAACATACAGCCAACCTCCACCTTTAGAGCTCTCCAAATGCATGGGTAAAAGGATGGACAAAATCTGGCAATGGCTAAATCATGGGCCATATTTGGCATTTTCTTCTGTCATCTCTCAAATATTGGGCATACTCAGCTTTCTTTTTCTATTGATGTGACCCACAAATGCAATTTGAATTTGACTTTTAGTTGAAATCAAAGAAATATAATTTCCTGCAGTGAAGCAAGGTTCCAAAATTTCAGCATTTTATTAACATTACTGCAGTAGCATTGCAAACTTTGAATTTGGCATGCCTTATTTAGCCATTGTGCATTGGAGATGCTCTAAATATGAGTGCACGCAGTTATCAAATCTTAATCATCCTTACATTCACAAAATACTATCACAAAATACTCTGTCAAACCCTTCAAAAGGCTAAAAGCCTGTATCTTATGACATAAAACTCTTCAAGGCGTCGAAGAATCACAAAACACATGTAAAGAAACAGAAACACTAACTATCCAGTTGCAAAAAATATTAGTGCCTAAGGTCCAGCAAATAGCAGGAGATGTATGGCAGAAAAAGGCTCTTTGTTGAGCATTCAAAACTACTTAAGATGTGTTAACTAATCAACATCTCCACAATACTCTGAGTAAAATGCAAAGCAGACTATTTGTGATATAAAAATAACATTTTTAAAGTGTAGTGTGTACCTCACTCTTTGGTTTGTACAACTGACAAAGCCATTCAAATCGCTCATCGGGAACATAAATTCGAGCCTCGTTAGGCTCAATGGTACAAAAAGGAAAGTTCTCTGCGGGTATTGACAACTTTGTGAGTGTATTGAAAAGAGTAGATTTTCCCACATTTGGCAATCCAACCTGAAAATTCATAAAAACAACAAGCTCAGCATTGTTGCTATAACACAACTGAACTACTGATATGATAAATGGAAAAGTTATGAAAGGCGAGAGCTTGCAACAAAATGCAACTTCGTCGTCAATTGATAATTAGGTGCTGAATGTATGATGATTGCTGTGCCTGATGGAGAATGAAAGGCAGTTTGAGGATTTTAACCCACAGGATAGTAATGGAAATTTAGAACAAGGGCTAAAAAGTTCTGGAATGTGTAATCTCAATTTCCCACTTTCGGTGTGAAATTGCGATAATAAAAAGGGATTTCATTCTCTCAAATGAACATAAGTGTCAAGGGATTACTCATACACCACAAATAAAAACATAACAAGTAACTCAAATTCCAGTAGGGGACAGGCATCCTAAACAGTTCAAGTTCGAGGAATGCATCAACTAAAACGAACAATTCACTGGTATGATGCACCTCTAAATTATTTCCTAGAAACTTATCCAGTTGACTAATTTCAACAGCCCACACAATATTTAACATTCCAAGATGGCTAACGGAAATTTAAAGGGAACGAAAACATCCACGTCAACCTGAATATCCTTGTCTAACCAGACAGCCAGACCTTCCAACACATCAACAAAGGGATTTAAAAAATATCAAGACATCTTAGCCATTGCACGTATCTTTTAATGTGATGATTGTTATCTCAAAAAGTGCTAGGATAGTGGGTGACAATACCATACAATTTTTAAATTTATTTGAATAGACAATTCAAAACTCTCAATGTTTTCATAAAGAAGGTTCCTTTTGAGGCGGTTGACTATTACCTTAACATCTCATGTAAAAAATATGGTGGCGTACCATTTTTCCTAAGTAAGATATATTACAGAAAGTAAGTGCCACAGAAGGGCGCGCACACTGCGCACCCCTGTACGTGGGACATATACAGTGAAAAAAGAGAGGGCCTCCCACATATCAATGGAAATCTGTAACAAAATCAACATAAGTAGGCAGGACCTAGCTCAAATGACCCATGACTTTTCGGTGGCAAGCTGTGCACCAGTGCGAATCCAAGATCTCTGTTCGAATTCTGCATAATCTCGCAACTTTATTATTCCAGGTTGCAAACGGAAATTGTAGAGAAAAAAAGGAAAAAACAAAGAGATTTTTAAGGTTTAATATTCTCCTCTATTTTTTTTCATTTGCTTTTCAATTCAATTTGGAAATCTCTTCGCAAATCGAAGACCCTATGCAGCCTTAATTTATAAGAAAACAGCTGTATAAGTATTACCTAAAACTTTTTACTTCCAACAATTGCACTATAACGAGAAGGATCATAGGATTATGCCCGCCAGACTGAGGCAACACAATCTAGGTACACAGCCTTTGGCATTGGGAATACTGTCTTCAGTCATGAACACCTGCGCCGGCAGAGGAGCAGCATGGGGAAAAGCCTTTCTATCTCGCCTTACCACAAACAAGCTTATTTAACGCACGAGCCAAGCTCCATCTTCTCAATCCCTGTCTCCTCCTCATGGTGATGTAGGTCATATCAATGGAGCAATTCGAGGCATGTCTTCTTTCAAGCAAAAAAATTCAAGAGCCTGACATTATAGGAATCGAGACGATCTTGATGAGTCTTCCTTTAGAGTCACCCATCGTTGCTCATCTGACCCTAAAAAGAGAAATGCTAGCTAGTGATGCTTCATTAGCCCATGATGCTCCCAAAAGAAGACCTTTATGTCAATCGATTGCAGCAGGTTATCCTTCTCAATAGACTACTTCCATTTGGGGTGAAATGACCACTCAATTGCTTTATGGCATTTCACATACCTGGTGGCTCAAGTTGAATTTAGATATTCCAAAAACTTGAAGTAGCCCGTTGCGGTAACATTGTTCAATTCACTAGTAGGAAGCTCTGCTATAACACCATGATATAAGCAGAGGGTATGAAAGGATTTGATGGTTGC
Organism: Arctostaphylos glauca; assembly: GCA_019985065.2. Taxonomy (NCBI): domain Eukaryota; kingdom Viridiplantae; phylum Streptophyta; class Magnoliopsida; order Ericales; family Ericaceae; genus Arctostaphylos; species Arctostaphylos glauca. The sequence goes on along the minus strand of JAHSPW020000010.1, from coordinate 11,637,009 downwards.
ATAGAGAGAGACTGAGAGAGCGGGGCTAGCATGACACACTATCACCTCATGAGTTAGAATGCTAGAGTAATAAGTTTCTATTGGTAAATTCCGCCACAAATCAGCGTTCTAAACAAAAGGTACCCGCAAACAACAAACTACTTCCGGTCCGTAAAAAGTCATTTTGGTCAAGTTGCAACTTTCTCAACTCTCCAAGTTTTTCATGTCCTCTTGGAAGATAGAAAACCACAACACATCCATCTAGCAGATTGCCTGTTTTCGAGCTTCGTAATACAAAAAGATAGGAGCAGGTGTCGAACTTGAAACCAAGATGAAGTCCCACCTACTCTTCCTTGCAGAGTATAACCACCAGGCTGAAGGAGAAGTCCATTTATAGAGTGATAACAGTTTAATATAAGCACTACTTAGTTAAAATAGAACAGTTATATTTGAAGTTTCAGGTAATTAGCAAGACAATTACTGAGATATATAAATAAAACCAATAATACAATACGAGTATATATTGATATAGAGATAATAAACTCACACACTATCAACCATATGAATTTGGAATATTAATGCTCTCACACGCTCACTATGGCTCTAGCTACTGCACCACGTGTTTGTGACCGAGGGTGGGCCTCCTTGAGCCATACAAAAAGAGAACCAAGCAAAATTCCTTTTGAGCAACAAAACGGAATTCTCATGCTAACGGAAGACTAAGTTACTTTCAGATTTCATGAAGGAAGGAGCTTTGTTCCCGAGTTGGAATGAAGATCGCTTTATCCTAGAACACCATAACACACAAAGGAGACACCCCAAGCCTTCCCAAACCATCTCATAGGGCAGCCAATTCTTGAAGCTGAGAAAAGCTCCGTAACCGATACGGGCATCAACCAGGCAACTCCAAAACCAAAATCTACCATGTACTAAAATGACCTCGCGATGAAACAATGCCAAAGAAGGTGCTTCACAGTACCCCGACCCACCACCCACCCACAACAACATCAGCCAAGTAAGAATCCAAAAGTTGACTTTCCATTCGAGATAATTCCTATAGAAACCTGAAGGGTCTGTTTGATTGGGCGAACTGAACACATTATTGGATTACAAATTCCGTGGCATTGCATTTCCAGCATTGTATGTAACCATTGCTAGAGAGATGCAATTCAATTGCACAACCAAGCCCACCAAACCATGCGGCACAAATACACGTACAGGTAGGAGCCTGAATTGGACAACCAAGCCCACTAAATTATGCAGCACAAATGCAGGTACAGGTATGGGCCTGGATAAAGATATGACAAACTCTAGTAAAAACTGTTGTACAGATATGGCCGACATGAATTATATTTGGAGTCATACATTATAGAATTGGAAAATAATACTAAAGAATAGTTGAATGGCCAAGTGATTAATGATCCAACTACAAAGAGCTCAATGCCAAACGTACAGTACATACCAGGGTTTGATACCGTTATATGGAAGGACCTATACACCAAAGCCTAATTCCTAATAATGATAATTGCTAAGGATAGACAAAGTCCATCAAGCTAACCACGTGGTAAGCATAAAACAGTTTATGCCTTGCGGTAGGTGGTAGTAATCCCCTCACCATTAACATGGCTTCCCCAATTATTAGATGGCTCAATCAAATATGCCTGAAGTCAATGGGTAGATTGGAATTCACAAGTGTCCAAAAGATCACAGGAAAACGCATAAACTTGAAACTAGAAAATAAAACTCCAAAAATTTCTTAAATTTCAGAGGATGCTTCTTAGTGTCAAGCTTTTTGCATAAACGATAGGCAATTCCATCCAGGAATTATATCAATCTTGTGCCTACATCTATTCATAAGAAAGGTCAGAGAAATTACTGTGTACTTTAAGCAATCTGTGCAACAGTACATTACAGAAACTGGCCAATGAACCTACAATTTTACACTAATTTTATGCGAAGAATGTTTTAAAAAAACGAAAGAAAGAAACAACGAAACAAAATAAGCTATGAAATGTAAATTAAATCCTGCAAGAAAGTACTATACGAAGCACGCAATTTGATGCAATTTTAATAAGATTTCATTTTGCTTCCCACAGCTTCTGAATAACCAAACAGAGCGTAGCCGAATCCACGAGAGAGAGAGAGAGAGAGACACACACACACAGAGACAGAGAGAGAAAGAGATTACAATTCCAATCTTGAGGTGAGATGAGAACCGTCCAAGAATGGGCCTCTCGGCAGGTGCTTCCTTCGATTTAGCTGCCTTCGGAGGCATTATTCCTAACGATACTGTCTATCTGTGTGTGTTTGTGAGAGAGAGAGAGAGAGAGAGAGAGAGAGAGAGAGATTCAGTGGAAGCTCTAGGGCTTCAAATTGCTTTGTTATAGTGAGAGTGTTAAGCGAAGAAGATGAGAGTCGGGAAATGGACGAACCCTATTTTATACCCAACGGTCTCATCAACCCTAACACGATGCGTTGGCTCAACGCGTCATCGTCCCTCAATGTTCAATGACGAAAGGGGATTTTTCATGTCCACAGGTCCAATGACTGATATACGCAGATCAATCTCGCACAACTATTTTCCTTAGGACTTGGGCTAAAGGTTGGGCCTGGAGAACCTTCAATGGGTATTTTTCTTTTGGGCCGCTCCAATTATTTAAACCATACCCGACTAGTGAGTCCCAGATGTACCTTTATCACACCAAAGCTTCACTTTTCACGTCAAAAAAAAAAAAAAAAAACTTTGTGTGCGTTTTATTCTGTAAATCAAATCAAACTAAAAAATTACTACAAAAATAATAATCTTACAGTTTAATCGTTATTTGTGTTATTCTCTATGCTTTACCAAATTCTTAGAGAAAAATCACAGCTCTATGAATGATAGAAAATAGTATTTTTTAAAGAAACTAATTAACAATCATTTTACTAAAATTCACAAACTCTTGACAAAAAAAGAAGAAGTATAGTCTTTATAGTCTATTAATTTATTTAACAATCATGATAGCATTCTCCAGGGTGTATGAATTTGTCAAATGCCTACAAATCAAGTAATTTTTTAAAACATTTATTGAGGTCTGTGATGCAAAGAAATTAACAATATTAGTTAACTATAAAATAAATTCACAAATATTTAGACTTTCTAACAACCTTAATAGCATTTATAGAGTCTGGGAATTTGTGAAATAGAAAACAAATTCACAGTGTTTTGCTAACTGTAAAAAAATCAAAGACAAATTCAGTGATAGCATTCAATGGGTGTGTATGAATTGGTTAGGTGAAAGAAGTTCACAAGGTCGAGTAAATTTATAAAATAAGAAAATTATTTATTTATTTTAAGTAATTTACCGTGATAATTTGTTTCACCAATATCTTAATTATAATGCAGATCAAATTCTATATATAAACTTAGAGCCAGATTAGATGTTCACCAAATAATATTAGAGCCAGCAAAATTTGTTAAGAGGGTCACCAAAAACTCCAAGAAAGATACAAAATCATAAACACCAATACAAACACAAACAAGAACGCAAACAACATACAGATCAAACCTACAGGCTAGGGTCAACTTTGTGGATACGATTAAACTCATGGAAGAACATGTTCTACTCTTGAAAAAGACTCGCTTCCAGATTCTAATTTAAGCACTGAGTAAGAGAAGGCTTGTGAGACCTCGACCCGTAATTAGGACAAAATTATCAAAATTGAATAAATAAATTTTTTGGGGCAAATGCATCTGTTGTATCTCTGTTCTCACCAAGCGGGTCTTATGATTGGTTTTTCTAGCCGAGTGGAATGATTTTTGAAATGCTGAGTACTTGTAGTTCATGATATGTTGACCGGTTGTTTCACTGCCAGACAGTTGCTGAGTGACTGAGTGATGGACAACTAGTAAAAATAATTGAGCATCAAAAAATCGTTTGTTGAGTCAAGTCAATCCGGGTTTATCAAAGTAAATTTTGATGCAAGATCCGTATGAAGCGAGTAATATATTTATATGCAACCATGCGATAAATTGCTTATCACTGTAATTAGCATGTTCAAAAGTGAAGAAAAATGTCATTTCAAATAACAACTAAACTTGGCCATGGTTCAATATGTGATCTGAGAATAACGTGCACCAAATTTAGAAAAGTTGGGGGGGGGGGGGGGGGGGGGGGGGGGGGGGGGGGGGAGAATGAGTTCACAAGGGGGATGGCCTCCAAATATTTTTATAAAAAATGATGGCAAAGTTTGGACTTAAATTTTCAATGTGAATTTTTTTGCCCAGATATTTTGAACTTTAACATTGTCCAAATTAAAATGAGGTGAAGAGAGATATAGAAATTGTGCGGCTTAGAGACATTTTTGTGCCTTCTTGTATATATTACTAAGGGCTTTTTAGGTATTCAGAAAAAGTTATCTGATTACATCATCAAAAAACATTCTTTTTCTCATGGCACTTAACGGCAAGGGACAAATGATTAAATACTTTCAAAAGTAAAAGAGGTCACAACATTTTTTAAGATTTCAGGGGAGATCTCTGTATTTGTTAGTAACCTCAAGGGAGGTAAATGCATTTTACCCAATTTATAATTAACAAATTCACATAACTTTATGAATTCGATGAACAATCGTGTGAGTTTATTTACAAATTGATGGGGTGTCTCGATGTTTGATTGTAGTGAAATTAATTTTTTTTGTATTTGGTACATCAAATTGATTAGAGATTGATCAATTGAGTCGAGATAATTTGTGATTTGAGATTGGTCGATCGAGGTAAGAATTTTTTGTGATTGATATTTGTGTTTGGCTTTTTATTTATTCGGTTTCTTATGGTATTTTTATCATATCTTTGATGCACGTACCTTATTATATTTGAATTTATCATTCATGTATTGAAATTTTGTTAATGTCTATGAATTTTTTCACAAGAATTAATTTATCATCCATATTATATATTATAATGGGCTTTCTTAGCTGTTCGGCCCATTAATTAACATGGGTATGCGATTGGGGAGCGCCTATAGTGCTAGTCAACTGACACTAACTAGAAGTTTTGAGCTTCTAGAAAATTGCATACGCCATGTTTAAGCAGTCTACACCACCAACAGAGTGGCATACTGCATTTAGAATAGTGTGCGCTATCTTTGACGGGATCAACAAATTATGATTTTATTTTTGCAATTCTCTGGCATAAATTTTGTAATTCGAAGCGATTAACAAATTCATCCAAGGCTCTTTTCAAAATATTAATGTTTTTTTCATCATTAGAAAGTCATCTGATCGTTGCTCAAAAGTTTTAAAGATCAAAGAGATGTGAATGACCAAATTTGAATAAGCTGGAAATTTCAAGCAAAATTATGCAAATCAAGCAATTCAAAACATAATCGCACTTCTCGCGTTGCTTACATGTCCCATTGTAAGGAAAACCAGTGTAGTTGAAAGGTAGGAGGCACGCGACAAAACAATCAAAGACCCGAGTCAACATGTTAGACAATTTACGTATAAGTAAAGAGAACAAGAGAATCAGGTCCTCAATTTAGGTTCACTTGCTTGCTCTTAGATAGACGCCAAGTTGATGAAGGGTGTGCAACAACTAGTTTCCTCCTCCTCCTCCTCCTTTCTTCTCCAAATTAGAAATACATCCTCTATAAAAAATCAGCCAATAGAAAATAAAATAGAAGGGTTGAGTTAAAGATTAATATGCATAAAAAATGTGCGCTAAAATGTCTTCAACACCCTCTAGTAAAAAATGGAGTGGAAATAGTTGGGATCAATGTTTTGAATACCAGATCGGTTTGGGTACCGATTTTTCTACTGGTACGGTATGTACCGGTACCGCTCATGTACCAGGTACCGTATCGAATTTATCGTAACTATCTATAAACTATAGAGAGAAAGTCCAAAAAAATTAATTTTTTCCGCAACTCTTTAAAAAACAAAATAAATAAATAAATTTGGTACGGCCGGGTACCGACCGATATTGAAGACGGTACGGTACTAGAAATACTTAGTACTATTTTTATGTCAAAACGGTATATACCGCCCGATACGGTACAGTAATGACAACATTGGTTGGGATTGAATGGAGTTTGAAACAACTAAAGAGCAGCCACCGCCACCATATAACCCCAACACCTCTCTAACCTTCGAGACTGAAATGAAATCAGAAAGAAATTCCATTTTGATTTGTGTATATAATTTTTAATTTTGCAAAAAGGCCCACTACGGCACAAAGATCATGTTCCGGATATCAAGACAAACTACTTACTCCCTCCTCCAAAACCTTCCATGATTGCTCTCTCTTTTCAATTAATGCATTGTTGAACAACCACCCAGCAGATTACCCTTTTCAACTCCTGAATCCCCACTAAAGGCTGTTGGGGTTTGGCTGGATTAATATATATATTATATACATCAAATAATATTATCCATTGTTGCACCAAAAAACCAATCAATATTCGACTCCTTTTTTAATTTTCTAACCATAAGTTTGAATAAGGACTCTTACAATTTATGAAAAATCTTTAAGCTTTTATATAGCAAGTATAATTTTTTTTTACAAAATATTATTTAAAAAATTTATATTATTTTTTTAACAATATATCTAAAACGGACGGCTATACACACCGGTACATACCGTACCAATAACAAAACCGATACGCTCACCAAAACGAGATTGATAACTTTTCTACAAAGTACTTCCACTTTAGAATTAAAAAGGCTTCAAATTCTCAACTACCCCATTTGGTTTTTGTAGAAAACATTAAACTGTTAAAAGAAAATGTTAGAAAAGGAATTCAAATAGATTTTTACTTGGCTAAGTATTAATACATTTAGAAACAACAGATCATACACACCAAATGTGAAGACATTATAAATGAAATATAAGGCCAACTTACCAAGTCCCAAATACATGGATGTAAGCAATCTCAAACCAATAATTTGGGATAGTGAAGAAGGTCACATTGAAGTGACTGAAATGAATGATCAGTAAGCAGCACATCAATAGCAACATAGCTTGACGATTTTACATTTGAGATGGGGGTTATTACGATGCTTGAACAAGAACAAGAACACGGTGGAAGAAATAGTCTCGGATGGACATAATACAGTAACTTCTCACCATTCAACCAGTTTTATTTGGTTTATCTGAATAATACTAATAGGGACTTTTGAAACAAACAAGGTTCAAAAAGAGAGGTGGATACAACAGAATGGAGTCCTTTAATCTGCAATAGACATTTTCAGCATATTCATTCTCTAGTCCTCAAGGCTTTAAAGATGTCAACAACAGTCCACTAGCTAAGAGTCCCCATCATAATTGACATCAAAACTGGGAAGATCAAATTACACACATCCCTCAAATACAACCAAAAACATTCACACATCACTCTTGAGCAACAACAAAGAGTTACCACAGTAAGTGACAGAAAATCTGAGAGCTGCTTACCACGGCAAGTTATATTTATAAAAAATCAAAATCAAGCGCTTCTTTCTAGCTTCGATGAACTTTATATTTTGGCATTTTAGACTCCTTAAAAGGTCATTCTATCTTTTTCCTTATATTCCTATTTTCCTTCTTCCAAGGTGCATCATCAATTGGCAATAAAGGACCCCCAACCTCAAAAAATAAGTCTGGGCCACTAGAATTATATAGTTTACCATTAGATGAAGTTCAGATACAAGTAGGGCTGCTAAATACGCAGCATAGGAGTGCTGGAGTAGACAGTCTAGCATAAACAAAGTGAAGATTCAGCTTACAATGATCATTCTGATCTGCATACCCAGGAATCAAAAACATCAGACACAAAAGAGACCAAAAGGGAAACATAACATACCACTTACAAAGGGGCTGCAGCTAGCCTTTCAAAATCAAGTTGGGCATTCTGAAGATCTTGACCTATGACACCCATTTTCGATGTCAAAGCATCAATCTCATAATCCGTCATCTTTTCCATGGATGTAGCTAATGCAAGCTTTTCTTGTAACTCCTCCATCTTCTTCTTGATCTCACCAATCTCTTGACCAATTTTTACTTTCTCAATACAATGCTCCGCGATCTTTATCTCAACTGCTTTTGATTCCTCTAAAAGCTGTCCTTGCTTTTCTTTCTTCAATAGCAACTCATTTAGACGATGTCTTACCGGGTCAACGTCAAACCCGTGAGTTTCCAAATCAGAAAGAGTTTCCAAACTGCTATCGATTATGCTTCTAGGATCGCTAAATTGCAATATCGATGTTTTCTCCACCACACTGGCAAATATCACCATGTGTCCTATGGCTAAACCTTCTCGACTATCCTCCTTAAACGTAACCAAAGGACTAAAGTGTGGTTGTTGTGGCATCTTTTGAAATATTTCCATACGTTCAAGGGTTCCCCAAATCGGCGAGCGCTTTTCAAAAGGCGAGTTTTTATCTTTTTGTGACACATTCTTAAAGGAGCTAGCAATTGCAGGAGATCGCAATGCACTTTCTTCTTGTCTATCACTAGCATCATCATTTTGAACGACATTCAAATCCAAGGATAATCCTTGAAAGAAAAGGTGACAAAGTCATTATACCAAAACTGAAAATAGCTAAAATACAAAGGAAAAAGATAATAAAATCATCCTAAAATCAAACATAATACAGCCTTTGCTGCAAATTTATTAGAACTTACTTGAGTCATCCATAGTGGATTGAGAGTTCATCCCGTCACGCCACATCAGTTGGGATTGATCCTCAACTTCTTTGGATGCTTTTTCTATGCATGCGTCAGGAATTTCTACAATGTGCAAAAAAAGCCATGGTTGCAACAAGCAGAAAACAAACTTAAGCAGTTAACAACAGAGATGCACGATGCTATATTTGTTTCCGCTGGGAAGAAAATCATACTTCATTTGGCCACATTACCATATCCAAATCATATTCCAAGACAAAAGAAATCATTTTCAGAGTCCACCCCACATCTGGTACATCTATCAAGATCACAAATGGCAACATTTCAAAGCTAGTTACTTGTTGCCTCCAGAATTCACTTCGAAGAATATGCAAAGGGGGATTTCAACCATTCCCAATAGTTTCATTTTACTTGTTGCCTTCGGAATTCACTTCGAAGAATACATAAAGGGGGGTTTCAACCATTCCCTTGGTTTCACTTCTTTGTTTGATTCAACCCTAGTTTGGTATTACATCCAGAAGGAAAAAAGTAGGGTTTTTATGAAATAATGATAAATCCCTTTGCTGCCTCCAGCACAAGAAGCACCTCATATATAAAAAAAATGGGACTGTCGAACACACACACAGCGTAAAGAAGCAAAATAACAAGGGAAACATAGATTTAAGTATTAGCTAGATAGCCCAAGTTAATACGGAGAAAAACTAAAACTCGTGATTCTAAGCTGCAAGTGCAGGGCATGTGCTAGATTCCAATAATAAATACAAATTGCATATATTGTTTCCATTTTGTTCGCCCTTCGATGCGATATCGTTCGCAAGAAAGGGAGATGGTGGTTGATCTTTCATTTTAAAATTGTTTCAGGGATAGGGTGGTTTTGTGTAATTTTTCTTTTAGGGTTTTGAACAGTCTATAAATATGACTCAAGTGAGTTGAGGAGCCAAAATCTATAACCTGTGGAATATTTAGACGACTGCAGCCATGTATCTCTCCCCCTCTCCCTTCCTCCATGGTTGAAGGCCCCTAACGAGACTAGCATTTCTCCCCTTTCTTCTACATATCATCTAATCTTCTATGTATTTTGAGAATTGTCACGAATTGAAAGAAATGCAATATATATATATATATATATATATATATATATGGAAAGGCTCCATGAACCAACACTTTTTTAGATCAATATTAGATCAACATCTGAACTCTTCATTCCCGATTAAGTTTTAATGATCTGAACCGTGCAATGTGTTTAGATCAGCAGTGGTTCATAAAACAATTTTTATCAGCATTTTAAACCATTGTTTGGATCAAACCCTTTCCGGTAATATTTTGAGCTGATTTCTCGCGTGTACCCTTAAAAACATGTTTTTTAAACACATTGAACGGTTCGGATCATTAAAATTTAATCGGGAATGAAGAGTTTAGATGTTGGTCTTATATTGGTCTAAAAAAGTGTTGGTCCATGGAGCCGGCCCCATATATATATATATATATATATATATATGTCTTCATTTGCTGCTACTGCAGCATCTTCCCTCTTTGTTTCAGCTTTTTTCCATGTTCTTTGCAGCAGGTTATTCTCTGCCGTGTCTTCCAGCAAGGTTTTCTTCTACTTGCGATCCATTATCTTCCCAATGCTACTGCATCCCGGATTGCAGTAACTTACTGTGTCTCTATCCTTCTTCCTTGTTGCTTCTTTCTCAGCTACTTTGTATGTACTGCTTCTTTACTGCAGGTTCTCAGCAACTTCTTCTGTTCTAATCATCTGCTGGTTCTTCTTGTCCTCTACTGGTTTCCATTTGTTCTTTCTGCTACTAATACTATTGCTGGATCCTCTCTTATTTCCCTGCTGATTTTAATTCATTCCATCTCTAATCATCTATTTCCTCTTGGTGACTCTATATGTCTCTGATAAAGTTCCCGTGAGAAAGATCTACTTATTTTAGTCGTTGCTCTTAATCCATAAAGTTCTCACCGACTCATAAAAAGAGACCAAAAGTTTGTCTTTCGCAAGTGATATACCTCGATGTTCTTATGCTTCCACGATGCAAGTACTTCTTTTGGCCTTACTACCACTGGCAGCAGTGATGTGTATCATTGCAGATAGCTTGAACTTTGCCTGGTATCATTACCTTATCATTTGAAGCTACTTATTTTTGTATCAAGACCGTAGCATTTTACACGACCCACAGTTTTGATGTGAGGTCCATCAGGTGATTCATTGGTGTTGTGCATGACACCACACCAAATCATTTTGTTTGAACATTGAAGTGTAGCTTGCAACGGCATCAACAGTAATTAGATCGTCAATGAAGGTACAAATATTTTTGAACTTTGTTTGGTGGTGGCTGATCTTTCATTTTGAATTTGTTTTAGAAATAGTTTTGTTTTTGTAATTTTACATATAGGATTTCGAAGAGTCAATAAATACGAGTCGGGCATGTCAGTTAGGAGGAGCCAAATCTAGAACCTGTGGGTCAGTTAGAGGGCTGTGGCCATGTATCTCTCAAAGTCTCCCGCTCTGCTCTTCTCTTCTGCTTGTGGACTCAGGTCCCTAGTCCCTCTAGGGTTCCATACCCTCTCCCCACACACACACCCCCTTCTTGTCTAGGGTTTCTTCCCTTTCTTCTTCTCTTTATCCTTCAATCTTCTACGTATTTTGAGAATTTTCATGAAATAAAAGAGCTGCAATAAATGTATTTTTTTGTTTGAGGTTTCAAGCTACATCACCCTTCCATCATCAACCAGTCGATAATGTCAATCTTCCAATTCTTAGCCAACATACATCTGTATTGACACGAATTCCTGAAAAGTGAATTCATAAAGAATCCTGATTTCTTTTTGTCCATCAATAATTATATTCAGCTCATTGTTTTCCTTGGTTATTATGGCGGTTCCCTTACATCTTTCTTTTTCCTATTTGGGTAGATAGATTGGGTAGATAGATTTGACAATGCCAGTTACTACAACAGATTGCTTTCATCATCATCCCATGATATTCAAATTACTAATGATCTCCAGTCACTCTCTTTCTCCTCCAATATCATACTTGACTACCTCCATTATAAAGTAGATGCACGTAATCAAAATGTAAATCATTTAAGTTATCAACTCATTCTTACCATCCTATTCTTAATTATGACTAATAGTTGCCTTTTCATCAACCAATTTTTTCCAACGTACTAAACTAACTAGCTCAAGTCTGCTGATTATCATTGATGCCATTGCAAGCTACAATTCAAAGTTCAACCAAACCAATTTGGTGTGGCGTCATGCACAACATCAATTCACCTCATGAACCTCACATCAAACCTGTGGGTCGTGTAAAATGCTACGGTGATGATATCAAAACATCTTTCATTGTGAAGTCATGTATAACACCACCTATATCAGCATTAGACCTCATGTAGAGCACACAATTGAGCCATACAAAATGCTATACTGAATGATACATAGACATTGTCTGTATTTTCAGCATGGAACAACTAAACTAACTAAGATATAAGTACTATAACTAGACATACGTGAAACAGCTCAGAAGGAACATCATAGGACATAAGTAGAATTGTGGCCTATCTGAATTCGTCCCACAAATTGCTATGGCCAACTCGAATAACTGTCATTAAAATATCTTTGCATAACAGGGACAGAAATGGGTTACTGAACATAAGGCGAACTACAGGAGAAATATTGGGAGAAAAAAACCCTCACTTCTATTACACGTTTAGACTACAGCAATGATAATCACCCTAAAAATCCCATAATATAACCTTAGCTGCACATTTATAGGAACTTACTTGAATCATCCACAGTTGTTGGAGAGTTCGTTCCTTCATACCACATCAACTGAGGTCGATCTTCAAATCTTTCAGATGGTTTTTCTCCGCATCTGCCTTGGGAATCTACAATACACAATAAAGGCCACAGATGCAAGAAGAAGAGAACAAATTAAAGCCATTAAACACGGAATTCTACAATTCTGAAGCCGTTCTGCTAGCGAATAAAAGCATTCTTCATTTGGCTACCTAACTGAACAGTCCAAACTTGAGTGTAATGGTTTGACAATACAAAATCATTTTCATCTTCCACCATCTCTGGTGCATTTTTCAAGATCATAACCGTGATATTTCAAAAATCTCCATTGGATCCTTTGGATTTTCAATTAAAATATACACACTGGGAAATTCCCTTCGTGACCTTAGTTTCTTTTTTTATGTTTGTTTCAACTTTCAACTCAGAGATTTAGGAGTTACACAGCAAGAAAAAAGTTCTAAGGTGTTAATGACATTCTGATTGATCTGTGGTTTCCCCAGCACAAGGAAGCACTTCAAAAAACAATTAGGACTAAGAATTCTTTTATTTCCCACTTTTAATAGGGAATGAGGCTCATAAAAATGATCATCTAATACAGTGTAGCCACAGCCACACCATGGTTATATATAAGGGTCATTATGTAACATAACAGCTGATACTTAAAGGGCATTTTCAGTATCCCTTTTGGTTATGGTGTAGAGTAAGGGCTATATGGAAAATCACATGGGTATAGGCTGATACAGCTGTTACATTACGCTTGCGCCGCAGCTGTGCAGTATCGGACCGTAACAACCGACGTTCAATGTTATACTTACCTTTACATTGACAAAGTCTTTGTATCTTCGTGAGGTTATTCCTCTTCTTGAAGCAAAAGAGCTTGAGATTCTCAAATCCAAACAGCCACTGATCGAACAAAAAAGAGACCCAAACCAAATACCTTCAATTTTTCACTGGTGCCAACAAATGACCTTCGAAATCAACATTGGTCTCAATTCAACTACATTATGGAGTTTGATTTGTGTTCTATTTGAGAAAAATAGCTTCAATTGCAAGATACAGCTTTGATTTCAAACATGATTTGGATGAAAAACTTTACGCAATTTCTCATCGATTTTGGTTGCTCAATTTTCCTCTACCATGCATGTATGGGTGTCAATTTAGGGTTTGTTGATGCACAAGGCTTTTGTTTGGTCGATTTGGGGGTTAGGTTGATGAAATTTGGAAGTGGTTTTGGTCAATTTAGGGGTTCAGCAACCTGGTTCTAGCATAAACGCTGTAATGGAGCAAAAGAATTAGGAGTTTTATTAAGTTGTGTGGTGTACTGAATATCACTGTACGTGTAAGTAGGCCTACTGTGGTGTGCTAGTAGTGTAATGTAATTAACTTATTACAATGCTAGAGTGCTAGTAATTAGCATGGCAATTGTTGTACTCTTGCGTCGTTATAGTATTGAGTGGATGCCTTATGTATGTGTAATGCTGTGCAATTGTTATGGTATTTTGAGCGATGTAACAAAAGATATTAGCAGTTTAGCACTCGCTTATTCTAAAGTACAAGTTATCTATTCTAGTACCATTTCTAGATTGTTACACAGTGAGAATCTCTTTCCCTATGAAAATATCAGTATTTATTGCCTTGAGCGACTTTTACTTCAATCTTTCTTACAAAACTACTTGTAAGGGTCGAACAATGGTTAAAGGAAATCCTAAACATTCTACGTGTTAATAACAAGGTTAGACGTTAGAACATGTGCAACAATGGCTTTTTGGCATTTGCTAATGGTTGAAAAAAATTCACGGGCACGTTGTTCGATTCCCTTTACACATTGAATGGTCGCGACATCCGTTACTCGCAACCGCCACCATTACGCTAACCGATATCGCGATTTAAAACTGACACGCACATACAGAGAGAGAGCAAACAAGAGAATAAGTACGAGAAACAAATAACAAGAAAGATTAAGATAGTATCTGTTAAATTGGCCAAGAAAATATAGAGTAAAACTAAATTCATTATTTCTAAACTAATTATAGCAAAGGTAGTCACAAAATTCTCAGATCTTCTTTCCCGTGCTACTAAAGCTATCAAACGGGGAATACAGGAAAATAAAGTACTGACTAATAACAAAATGACCAATTTTTTTCCAGGAATTTTCTAGCCATATAAAGTGGAGAGGGGAAAAAGCGGCAGAGCATTGCATGTATATCCTTCTGCAATGGGAATATTTCATGGCAGGAGGGTCCATGGATATAAAGGGTAAAAAAATACACCATGAAAACTAAATAGTTGCTACTTAAATCAGCTGATGTACATATGTATTCATGGCCTACCCTTTTCTTCTGTTATTGGCAAAGACAAGAACTTCAATAATACAAAGGAAAGATGCACGGAGTTCATAGAGATCAAAGAAAGATAAATTAAGATTTGGAAAAGCAAAAACAGAACAAGAAGAAACTCTTTTCATGGCCTACCTTGAGTTGGAGATTTAGTGTTGGTGCTCCTCCTTTGAGTTCGTCTCTTCGATATACAACTCTTTGCTTTCCTACCTGACTTTTCTCCAATTGTTTCACTTATCTGGTTATCAATCTTTGTCAGACGACAATCCAACATGTTGTCCATTATGTTGTATTGCCTTTGTGGAAGCTGCGATGGATAACCATGGTTGAGACTCCGTATCCCTTGAAGACAGACCCCTGCTACAGTCGATTCTTCAGCATCATTACTTGCACAACCTTGAACAACCATTTCAAAGGATGCACCTTCAGCTCCATTTTTGTCTTCACCTACGATCATTATCCAGTTTTACATTATTATTTGGAATTATTCATACTTATGCTTTCAAATTACTACATACCATTGACTAAAACTGTAGGGCTTTCAATCACTACTTTTTTTGGTCTTCCCCTCTTTCTATGATGAGAGCTCACCTCACTTTTGGGTTCAATAATTTCCTGCATGTGACGAACAAGTATGTTGATGATATGATTAGGGCAAGAAAATAACTGAACCAATAAAAGATCATTTGCCACATTATTATTTCCTACCAAATTATTATTTCTTTCAAGAAATATGCACCCAATAATTAAACTTCACACAAATGAGTGAAGACCTACAACAAGGTCAGCTTTTGGGAGCACAGAAATCACATCAAGAAAAATTGAAAGATTTGGGGAAAATTTTAAAAACTGTCAGCACAAAAACAAAATGAAAGCAACCAAAATTCCTCCTATTTCATATCCATTCTGAGTAAAATCATACCTCAGTTTTCGGTTCAATAATTTCCTGCATGTGAAGAAACTAGTGTTTAAATAATATGATTAGAGCAAGAAAATAACTGAACCAGTAAAAGATCAATTATCACACAGTGCTAACAAATTGATATTTCTTTCAATAAATATGCATCAAAAAATTAACTTCCACACAGATTAGTGAAGACCTTCCACCCAAATGAGTGAAGGACTACAACGAAGTCAGCTTCTGGGAGAAAAGAAATCACACCAAGAAAAATCTGGAAAAATTAAGGAAATTATTTTTTTTTTAAGTTAGCAGAAAAAAAAAATGAAAGAAAACAAACAATCTACTACTTCATCTCAATTCGGATTAAAATCATACCTCATTTTTGGGTTCAGTAATTTCCCGCACGTGAACAACAAGTATTGTTAATGATATGGTTGGAGCAAGATAATAACGAACCCAATAACAGATAAATTATCACATTGTGGTACCATATTGATATTTCTTTCAAGAAATGTGCACCAAAAAATTAACCTTCACACAAATGAGTGAAGACCAATAACAAAGTCAGCTTCTGGGAGAGAAGAAATCAAATAAAGAGAAAATTTTAAAAAATGGGGAAATTAAATAAACTGTCAGAAAAACAAAGTGAAAGTATACAATATTCTTCTTGTAGAATATCAGTTCAGAATAAAATCATTCATGTGTATAGCACCATTGTTAGTTGTGCGTGTGAGAGGTCTCAGCATCCTTGAATACTAGTTTCTTAACCCATATGTTGTCTTCCACATGCTCCACGCCAGCATTAAGTCAAAAGTTATATTACATCTTAACCCAAACTGTTATGTCATCCCTAAAGTGTATCTTTCCATTCTTCTAAGTCTTGCTTCTCCATTTTCATATTTGAATGGAAAGAAGAAGAAATTTTCAGTGCTTTGCTTCTGCAGTTGACATCTCTGGCTTCAAGTAAGGACGTCAATATCAAAACTTGAATCACATCTAAGACAATCCATAATATTTTTCCAACGACTGTAAGAAAAATCTTGTCATCTTGTTTGTTGTACATCACAGGCAAATGTTCTTCTGTCCTATTGTGTTTTCCTCTTTTTGACAATCATGCCTTTAAATCAGATCGACACACAATGAATTTTCGTAAAAAAGTATGTGATTTTTTTCACCAATTTAAAGATCTCAACTAGTTCTTCTAGACAAAGTTCTAAAAATCATCTACAACATAAGAAACGATAAATATAGCTGATTTTTTAAGATGTCCGGAATAGTTAAAGATAGACAAACAAAATAGGACTGAGGGAGTAGAATTTTCAGGTACCCTCAACTACAAATCCAACATATTTTTCTAACATAGATCGTAGCACGAATCAATGCATTGCTGCAATTAGTTTTTCCACACAATTACATAGTTGCAAGCAAGATGATTCCATAGATAGTTGTAATGCCAAGTAGCTATGGCAGTGAATTACACATCATCCAACCCACATGCCCCTGGGGTTGCAGGTGAAGACTACTAACATAGTGTGTTTGTCTTCCTGCTATCACAAACATAACATCGCATGCCATAAGAATGCTTCATTCTTTTGACATTTCCATCAAAGAAAGTTACTTTCTTAACCCCTTCTCAACTCATAAAGGTGTTGTTTCAACATTGCTTACTTTGACATTGCGTCTTTTTTGATCAATTACATTCTTTTTCTTGCTTTTCATGCACTTTACAGATGACTTGCCAAGAAGCCGTTGGGGATTTTTTGTTCCTGAGCCTTTGATGCTTTGCCCCTCCAACTCTTTGACAGACATGGCAGCCGTTCCAAATGTACAATCACTCTGCAAGAGGTCAAGCTATAAGTCAGCTTGACGAAACAAAAATGACAGAACCTGAAAAATGCCCAGTCAGCCAAGACATCTAATGCTAGCAAGTCACTATTGAGACTGCAAACAAGTAAACCATGAGACCTACCACACCAAACAGATGATGTTAGCATTAAACTCTACCAAATATCACCACTGGAAAAATATCCACTACATCCAAGCAATTTCACAATGACATTTAAAAACTAAGAAGCAAAGAAATAAATCTGCACCACCAAGTATTAGACTGTATATCATGTGTGTCAAAAGCATATAATATACGATTTGGTCATATAAGAAGGACTCATTAAAGCAAATAGTTTTGTGGGAAAGAGGTAACACACCAGTTCTACTCGTTAATGTTCAATTTTCTGAAGACCTCTTCTTACTAGTTACAACTGCTCCTAATTGTGATACGAAGTGAACATCTCAACAATAATGTTATTGAGAAAGAAAAGAGAGAGAGAAATAGAAGTGTATAGAGTGTTAATTAACCCTAACACGAGAAAGCTTTTATTTATATAGAGAGAATCTAGTTATAAGACTCCACATAACCAATGTGGGACTCGACTAACTCAATTATTCTAATATTCTAACACTCCCCCCTCAAGCTGGAGAGTAAATATCAATAAGTCCTAGCTTGTCACAAAGTAACTCCAAACGCGGTTTGAACAACGGCTTAGTAAACATATCGGCTAAACATGTTCAAAGGGCTGTAAGGGTTTTGATCCAAGATGGGTGATTTTAATTTTACAACGTGTCTAAACAGTCCCATATAATGTTTTTCTTGAGTGAGCAGTGTGATTATTTTTGACACGGTAAGGAGAACCCTTATCCCCTTCTCTTCTTAAATTGTGTGGAAGGATCAACATCTTTGTTGCAAGCTGCAGAGAGACATGGTCAGATTTATGGCGTGGCCATTGGTAGAGGGTGCCCTAGCGTGTCTCGTTTATTTTTATCTGTGTGGATGATAGCCTTCATTCCAAATGCCACGCAGGAGGAGGCATTTGCAGCAAAGAGGATTCTCGATTTGTATGACAGTATGAGAAAGCATCAAGCCAGAAAGCCAACTTGGAAGAATCTTCTTTGGTGGCAAGCAAGAATGTCAAACAAAACATTGCAGTGGAGTTGATTGATACATTGGCGATTCTTGTGAACAACCAGCTTGCTAAGCATCTTGAACTCCCTACGATCGTTGGAAAATCCAAGGAGTGCTTCGAAAATATCAGGGAGAGAGGTCGGAAAAAGATGCTAGGTTTGAAGGAAAAATTGTTATCACAAGCAGGGAAAGAGATCTTAATTGAGGCAATGGTGCATGCGTTTCCATCTTATGCTATGGGATATTGGGATGTTTTAAATGCCCTAGCTATCTCATCAAGGACCTAGAATCTCTCACATCTAATTTTTTTGTGGGGTCCGTCAAAAAATGGGGAGAGAAATATGCATTGGGTGGCTTGATCCACCTTATGCAGGCGCAAAGAATATGGAGGGATGGGCTTTAGAGATTTGAAAGCATTCAACCTTGCCATGTTGGCGAAGCAAGCAAGGAGAATTTATCAGAATGAAGAATCCCCCCCCCCCCCCCCAATATGGCTTTCAATAGTAATATTTTCCAGATTCAGATTTCATGGTTGGCATATTGGGCTAAAGGCACATACATGGTTGGCATATTGAAAAGGAAATCAATCAACTTCGTGACAAACGTGAAGCCGTAAATTTAGCTCAAGAACATCAACCCTATCATGCAACAAGGTTACCTTTGGGGTTCCCGAGAAAAATGAATGGCAGATACTTGGAAACATAGAAACAACTTATCGGGGCAGTAATTCTCTAGGATGAGAAACTACAATAGAAAGATCCTAGGAGAGAAGAGAATAGGAAAACAAATATACAACATGAAAACAAAGACCAGGGTTTTCAAAGTAAGCCAAAGAACAACAGGGTAGAATGGTATTCACCTAAGAAGCACGGATACGGAAAAGGATAGACACTAACACTACCAAAGACACAAATACAGGTACAGATACGACATGGCAGGAGACAAGGCAAACCAATCTGTATAAATATGAAGATAGATATTTAGTTGTTTCAACATCCAATCCGGAAACAACTAAAACAAATAGTATCTTTACAGCTCGTATCACTTTCCATTTAATATATTACAAGTTAAAAGAGGATTTTTGGTCAAAACTCATTTCGTTTACTTCTTTTCTTATATTTTTTGAAATATCATACCCGAAACAAACTTTCAATACAATACATTGATCTTCGTCCAAGTTGTCTCTTGCTTAAAAATAGTTATGTTTACTGAGCACACCACGTGGTTGTCCCATACGTGTCCTTGGCATATTGTCCACAGAGTATCCAACACGGATACGGAATACAGTTAAGAGTGTTGGTGCTTCACAGTATTAGAACTTAAAATGTCCTGGTGGCTTGGCATTTAAACAAATAATTTTATACATTGCCAAAACAACAAAATACGAGTCCACAAAACGAGACTGAGACCTATCGAACAGCTTACTATAATTGAGTCAAAACATTGCACAAAAGAGGTAGAAACCCGTCATTTTCAAGGCACAACACTGTATATATGATAATCAAAACAAAGTATTAGAATGCCGGAAAGCCAAAAATTTAAATCACTTGATGTGATGATGATGATGATGGCCATGGGTGAACAAAATTGCAAACAGAACAAAAAAAAGGTAACAAAAATAGTATAAAACAGGATTTTAGGAAGAAAACCATAAGAGTTCTGTGTTTAAGAGAGAGTTGTCAATTCGTGAAGTTAATGTAACAATAAACATTGAAAATAAGCCCAACAATGGAACA
This sequence comes from Arctostaphylos glauca, assembly GCA_019985065.2. NCBI lineage: Eukaryota > Viridiplantae > Streptophyta > Magnoliopsida > Ericales > Ericaceae > Arctostaphylos > Arctostaphylos glauca. The sequence continues at coordinate 11,616,650 of JAHSPW020000010.1, read as the reverse complement.
AACGCAAGGAATAGCTCAATATGAAGGAAGAAATAAACAAAGAAAGAAAGAGGTCATTGTATTCACAAGGCTTGACCCCGAGACCCCTCTTATTAAGACTATAAAATGGTAGCTAACTGCGGTAGCCTAGTCGGTTGACTAAAAGGATTGTCAGAACCTGGTATTTGCACCGATTTAGCAAAGTAATTACCTCGCAGATTAGTAAAAGTTTAGTCATACTCCATACCAGTGAGACAAGGAAACAATCATACCATACCAAATCATGTTTTGAAACGCATGTTCCCCGACATGATACAACTGTCCGTAAATGGTCAATCTAGCAACCCAAAACAATCCCCATAGGTTTTCCAAAATACAAATGTTAAAAGGAAAATCTAGAAAGAGAGCAATTATAAAAAAATTGCAAAAAAATTGGTTGTAAATGTGTTTCGCACGAGTAATGGCAAAACATAATATTTTGTTTCATGGGATGAAACCACTTTGAGTAATTGTATTCAAATACCATACACTATATAAGCTTACCCTTAACATGCCCTAATTTAGGGCACGTGGGGTACCACATCCCATTCCGGTTCCTAGCAATCCAAAGTTCCGAGTAACATAGGTCCACACAATGACAACTACAAATGAGTGTATCTAACAGATTATTCAAACGTTGCAAGAAAGTGCCACAAACCCATCATTGTGGAAGGAACCATTAAAAACAAGATCACCACATCCAACATGATAATCAACAAAGCATAATAATGAAGGAAAATCACCAATTTATCACTCGACGACAAGATGATGCCCATTTGGTGAACAAAAAGGCACAAAAATTTAGCATGGATACGATAGAACAAAAAGGGAGAACAGGTGTACAGATGAGTAAACGATGCAATAAACCCAGAACTAGAGATGTAAACTAGCTGATTCGAGCCGCGTAGTCGATTTAACTTTGGTTTGAAAAACTAATGAGCTTTAAAAATGTGTTCAAACTTAGTTTGTTTATGTATGGACCCCATCTCAAACAAGTTTAAGTTCAATCAATCGCTACCACACTCATAGACCTGAATAGTTAGTCGTTCAAGCATGATTCAAAAAGATAACGGGCTCAAAAAAATTGTTCAAGCTTGGATTAGTTGTATAAAAATAGACCCAAAAAAAAAAAAAATGAATCCAAAGAAGTAGATTCATGAAGAGCTCTACCCACATTAACATTACTCAACCATATAATGGTATGGGCCACGGGTGTACCTACAATGATGGATCCAGAACGAAAGAGCATCTTCGCAATTAAACACTCGTGAAGCTTAATCACAATAACGCCCCAACAAACCATAAAGCCAACCATAAAAACACCACACACAAAAAACTAAGCATAAAAACACCACAAAACCCCCCAAAACGCTAACTAAGCATAAAAACGAGGAATAAAACAACCAAAGACCATCGAAAAATCAGAACAGAGCGACAAACCTTTTTTTCAGCCCTGACCCATTTGCAATCAACCCAATCGTGATGGACCCGTAACTCGAACCGAGTAAACTCGACCTCTTCGGGGGGGTTTTGAAAGAAGACCACAAACTTCGATCCGCCGTCGACGACTCTTTTAACGACACCTGTCCACCACCCGTCTCTGTGGAAAGCATCAACGACGTCGTTCAGCTCGTAGGGATGTTGGTTTTCAGTTGGGGGAGGCAAAGGCCTCATGAAGGAGGCGTCGACACGCTCCCTCAAGGGCTTTTTCGATATTTCCTCGCCACCGCCACCGCCGTCGTCGTCGTCGTTCAAAAGGGTCTCGTACTCAACCAGGTAGCTTGTCTCCGTTTTTCTCTTTTTCTTGTTGGAAGTGGAAGAGGGGAGAGGGGCATTATAGTGAATGTCGATGATTTTTGCGACGTACCACGAGCCTCGGAAACCTTCGTCGTCGCTGCTCACTTCAACCTGCGACCCGGTTCCAAAGAAGAGGTGGTCAACACCGCCGCCGCCGCCATTTCTACAGCCAGGCATTTGGTTTCTCCGAACAATTAGTTTTTTCCGTCGTTGTGTTGTGAGGTATAGCTTGAGAGTCTCTTCCATGGTGGTGGAGAGATACTACCAGACTTAGGGCTTTGGTTGCTTATAATGGCAATGACATTGGCCTCTTTCACTCCCCCCCCTACTGTTATTTTCCGGACAAAAAATATCGGTTCATTTCTTGATTTATAATTTTTGTGTAAAATGCACTGAACACCCTGAAGTTATTTACCAATGCAGTTTGGCCTTGATTTATAATTTTAGTGTAAAAACTAAAATGCACTGAAGCCTTTTTTTTACTTTTAAAAATACTTGACAGTTTCCTCTCGTACATAATGAGCTATGTTAATGTCACTTAATCTCTTCTCTCGAGCACACAAATCCCTATTCATTTCTCACCTCACATTAAGATAACAAAATTGTCTTCCTTAATTTTTTTTATTTTGTGTTTATCTATATAGTTTTTTTTTTTACCCTGATATGTCATCTTTTAATACCGTAAATGTCTTTAAAATTAAAAATAAAATGTGTCCGTACATTGCAAATCTCATTGATCAAGAGTTAAAAATTAAGAAAATAACTAAACAAAGTTTTAACCCCAAGGGGTTGTCCGAGTGGTAAAGCAGGCGAGCTGTAAACCCAGACGTCCAGCGGTCGAAACTCGGCAGCTCCTTTGGGGCCACTGGAGGTTTGCCCGGTCGTTAACTCCAGGGCCCCGAGGACTAGTCGGCATTAGGTGGGGGACCCAACCACGCTACCCGCACGTGGCCCCAAGCCGGCCGGATACCTCGGTTATCAAAAAAAAAAAAAAAAAGTTTTATTATGCATGTCCATATAAAGAAAGGCAAAGAAGAAAGCTTTCCATTTTTCTCAAAACAAATTCTATGACTTCATTGGTTTATTTTTTTATTTGTTGATGTTATTTATATTTTTCTCAACCTTCTCGTATCGGGAACGACCTTAAACCTAGGAACAAATGTGTTAGTGCATCATTGAGAAATGCATAAAAAAAATCATACTACCAAATTTACAGAATGTCACATAATATCGATTGATTTTAACAAAAATAATAATTTAATTTGATTGTTTTGTCCTTGTTTGAAAATTTCTTACAATTTTTTTCTTTTTTAAATTATTGTTTCGTCATGACAAGAAGTTATAAAAAAATTAAAAATTATGAACCAAATTTGATAAACGTTTAAAAAAGTAAAAAATAATTTAAAAATGATGTCTATTTTACCTTATTTTTCATCTTTCGTTAATTTTTTTAACTTTTAGATATAATTTTATAATTTTTAAATTTCTTTCATAAAGATAAACCAATAACTCAAAAAAACAACACAAAACTAATAAATATAAAGAAATTGAATAAAACAGAAAAAAGACATCAAATGAGCAACTTCGGCCGAATTAGGTGCCGGTTCGAATTACTTATTCAACTTTTTTTTAGTTATTTTTTTTACATTTGTTAATTTTTCATAAATTTTATAAATTATTGATTTGTATTGATGAAAATAATCTATAAAATTATATTCAAAAACTATAAAAGTTCACTAAAAATAAAAAAATTCATTTGCCTTTTTAAATTTGGTCCATAATTTTTAACTTTTCTGATTTCTTTCATCATGAAAAAAATTGACGCAAAATAAAAATTATAAATTCTCTTCAAATCAAGACAAAAAATTTAATGAAAATAAATTTATGGTTTTGGACTAACTTTTCTTCTGAATTGTATATTTTTCTTTATTTGAAAAAACTGCATGTGTTAATCTTGTGTCAAATTATTATGAATTATTAGTTCATCTTAATGAGAGGTTTTAGAAAAATAAAAAATATATAAATTAAATTTTTTAAATATCTAAAAATCTATCCGTTTAGAATTATTTCCATACTAATAAATTTTTTAAAGAATTTGGTTGTAATTCATTCGTTACATTCTTTTAGTCAAAACAAATCAATAATCTATAAAAATTTGATGCATAATTAGTAAACACAATAATATTTTGAATGAAATTAAAAATAATTCAAAACTTAGTGAAGCCATATGTAGAATCTTGAAGATATGAAGATATGTATTAAATGAAATTTTTGTCTTTTATTATTTAGGGTAATTTAAATTAGGGTCCCCCTGCGGCTTAGGTTTTCATCCCATCCACTTTTTGAGCTTATGTTTTAATCCTATTTTTATATGGTTTGACAAATTTGCCATTACTTTTGAGGGGTACTTTACCCTTTTATCCTTTAGTTAGTTAATTCTTAATTTGTTAAGTTTAAATTTATAACACTGATTTAGGCTTAAAACATGGAATCATAATTATTTTTAATAATTATCTTTGCCAACAGTTTGAGATTCATAATTATCTTTAGTTATTATTTTCACCATTTTATGAAAAATGTACCATGACCTGCAGGTGTTGTTTCTTATCTGTAAATTTACTATAATATATGCAAATTTACCATAACCTGTAGATTTAGTATTTTACCCCGTAAATTTACTGTGAAATCTGTCAATTTACTAGATGACATGCCGTACCTTCAAATTTACCATGATATATGCAAAATTTCCATGGACGACAAGTGTTATTCTTTAGCTGCAAATTTATCATGACTTTAAAATTTACAATGATATCTGAAAACGTACCATGTCTTGTAGGTATTGTTTTCTTCCAACAAATTTATCATGTTTTCTACTAATTTACCCTAACTTTCAAATTTACTATGATATCTTAAAATGTACCATGACCTTCAAATATACTATGTCTGAGTCAATATCATCTAAAATAAACATGTATTCCAATGATTCATACATTACCTTAGCCCGTAGTCCGACGAAAATCATTCAACTTCCATCGTCTTTCTCCGGTAACAGTTAAATCAAACTCGTATTTCGTATTCCGACACTGGCAGTCGATGTTCCATAGATGTAGTGCGGTGTTTGTATGCGATTACAGTGAGTTGATGGATTTCGGAGCCCTAGATCTCCGTTGTCATCCTAAAATGGAGGATTGTTGGTCCTTTTTCTTAGTCCCTCTATTTTGAGAGAGACGAGTTTGATATTTGGGAGATGATTGTTAATTGCGTATTTTTAGGGATTGACTGCTAACCTTGGCTAATGTCAAGATAATGGTAAGTTTGGTATTTTTTTAAAAAAAGGCTCAAAACTTAATGTTTGTAAGTGCATAGGATGAAAAAATAACAAACACTTAGAGATAAGACTAAAAAATAAGTTCCCCTGTCTTGCCGAGACGGCCCAATCTCGGAGCGCTCGTCCAGTCTAGACACAGACTCGCGGACTGAGTCTCTGTGTTTGCGGAGAGTTCGGTTCTCTCTCTCCATGCGACGTATGTAACGCCTCATGTCTTCTACTTCCTGATCCCTCCTTCGGATCCGATCAGCATTATCATACTCTTCGTCTCGGCGAGACCGTTCATGAGTTCGGGATTCTCTCCCTCCCTCATTCCGGGATTGAGTTTGGGATCTGTCCCTGTTTCTCGGCCGTTCCGCTTCTCGCGGACGGTCTAGACGTTGCTCCAGAGGCAACGGGACGATGGGAAGCAGCACCTGTTCTCCAGGCTGTTCCCCTACTATCCTTGGAGGAGGGACCCTAGGAATCTCTCTCCTAGGACCCTTGGATTTGTGTTGAACTGGAGGGGGGGATCTTGATCTTCCATCACGTTCCCTCCCCTGATCTTGTCTAGGTGTTTCAGCCATGGATCTTTAACTTTCCCACAGACGGCGCCAATTGTAAGGGGGTTGATTTAGGTAATCAGGACGGAAAGCTAAGAATCCACTATCCAGCCGAAACAGTGCTCCTCTCAATATGTGGACCTGTGATCTGCAAAAGAATAATTCGTCAAAGAGCCCTCTGCCGCTGTGGCAGGAGGACACTCCGATGATTAAGTCAGGAACAATCTCACAGGGAAATGGTTACGCAAGCTAATATTCTCTATCAGCAGGCGAAACTCTCAGTATTTAGGCGTACCTTTTTTGTTCATCCGGAGCTCTATTTATAGACTTCATCATCTGCCCTAATTCTCTTAGGGCTTTCTTGGGCCCCAATCCTCTTAGGGCTCTCTTGGGCCCCAAAATTCTGTTAGGGCTCTATTAGGGCGAAGTGTCCTCTGATTGGCTATGGATTTCACGTCCATAACTGATTGATTCTGTCACGTCCTTCTCGGAAAAACGGTTACAGGTCGCCTTTCTCGGGCTGCCCGTAATCCTGACCGACCCTGTCAGTTCGGCAAGTCATGGATCCGCCTTTCTCAGGTCGGCATCCTTCAATGTTTGATTCTGTTATCCTGATTTGGGTATGGTCGGCACTCCTCATGTCGGCCACTATCTCACGTGATCGACACGTGCTTCTGGATATGTTATTCGGTCTCGCCCGAACTCTGTAATTAACCTGGGGGTTAAATGTATTTTCTCGATTACATTTTACCCTCGTCAATAATAAAAATAGAATCTTATGAGTTTTGCTGTAGATAAGAATATTGTCCAGTGATTAGAATTAGATAAGACGTTGGAGTTGGGTTTGCCGGAGAAGGAGGGGTTGGATTCGCCGGAGATGGAGAGGGAAAAAGGTATGGAGGAAGAGGAGAGAGAGAATGTTGATGGGGGAGGAGAGAGAGGGTTAAAGTGTAAAAGAGAGGGAGGAGGAAAGAAGATATTTTAATCTTAGCCGTTGATTCTAACGGCTAAGATGGAGTGTTTTTTTACGTGTTTTTTTATGTGTTCCGGGATCCAGCCCGTAGGTATAAAAACATATGCAAAAATCAAAATTATGCGTACTATCAACGATTAAATAAAATGGATACGGGGCTCTCGTTTTACGGGTTGTGTGGCCTAATCATACTTGAAATGGTTTTATAATCTACACAAGGTTTGAAACTTCCACTTGTATAAATTTATTTGGTACTGTCATAGCTCAGCACTAAGAAGGAAGCTCCAACTTTGATTACGGAGCTTGGAGGGGGGCTCATTTCCCATTACTTGGCTCGGTCGTGCCTGCCTCTAGGCTTTATCAAAAGGATGTCTTTCTTTTCTTTTTACTACTACTAAATAGTAGAATTCATCCATTTGATATGAAAGAAAAATGATTTTGGTGCTGTCAAGTGAACAGAGATGTTGCGCTTTTTTTTTATTTTATCGAAATCTGGTAAAGGAAACACATATATGCAAGGAATTAAAATACCCACATCGCTGAAGCTACATAAAAGAATTTAACTTTGTTCGTTACATGTACCAAACCAAATATACACAAACCCAATGCACGCGCGCACCCAACTGCAAAAGAATCAACAAGAAAAGAAAGGGAACATCCAACACCACTGCTGATTTAAAACCTCAAAAAGGATAATGGAAAGTACTAAACAATGCACATGTTAGAGGTATACGGTACCCTTTTTCTATACAGTATTCACTTCAGGGCCGTGGACTTTCAGAGGAAATAGTAATATCCCTGAACACCTGCAACCTATTTCTCTTCATAATATTTATGCCATTTCCAGATGTACCCTCCCTCCTTTCATTTACCAGCAAACCGATGTTATTACCTTCAAAGTTCAAAGCCAGTGTACATGTCTGCTGCTTATCGAAGCACAAAGATCGCCGCGTTTTTCTATTCCTTGATGAAGCAGCAGTTTCAGGTTGAGTGTAATACCCATCTTTTATCAAATCAACAGATTCAATCTTTTGGCTCAGTTTCTCTATCTCATTGACTAGAGGTCTATTCTGGCAAATCATGTTTGAATTCACATTCTCATCGCCAAATCTTAACAGCTGTGCATCTTCTTCAACCATATCTGCCCAACTCTTCGTACTTTTGCGTGTTGGATTCAAACCAATGGTGTCATGGCTATAATGAGAATTTCCAGAGCTGTTCGTTATAAAACTGTTGGTGTCACCTGTTTCTGTCATTCTCACACTGGTTCCAGTACAAGTATCACTATCATTTGCCCCATTGCTTCCGTCCAACTTTACATTCACAACCGTCTTTCTCCAATTTTCACCCACAGTTGGTGAACCTTGTGATTTTTCCAAAGCTGCTTTTGACCTTTCCTTGGTGAAAGCTGGTATTCGCTGCCCATTAAAGTTTTGATGGCTCATTTGTTGTTCAAATGATAATTTACGGCTACAATCACCACCAAGAAAATCTTCCCAACATCCCCTTTGTGGACTATATGATGATGAACATCTTGGTTGAGTACATGGAACGCTTGGGATTTCTCTAGCAGGATCCGGAGAATAAAATGCTTTCTTGTTGAAGGAACCCGTTTCTATCCCACTGTTGCTAATGCATCTGTCATTCCGTCTGCTCACAAAATTAGCTTTTCTTTCATTTGAGTTTTCACTATAAACACCTTTTTTCCATGCATAGGCCAATGAAATCCGTGGAGACGACTCTGAGCAGTTTCCTAGTCCAAATGATGATGTTTCTTTGTCATTCCCGACAACTGACTTTGATTCGAATTCAGTCAGCACTTGAGTAGCACGCTTCCCGACAACTGACTTTGATTCGAATTCAGTCAGCACTTGAGTAGCACGCTCGTAGGACTTAAGGTATGAATCATCAGACTGTCCGTCTTTTGGTGAAGCTATTATGGTTTGAAGCAGCAATTTAGCTTCCATCATTCTGTCCATGTGGATCAAGCATATGGCCAGATTGCACTGCTTGTTCTTATCTGCCTCAAAAGACAGTGCTTTTCTGAATTGGAAAAAATTATCATGTAAGAAAGTTCCTTTTCATCAAAGACTAAATACCATATCTATACTAGTTTTTAGAGGGAGAACAACATTTAGGTGACCCTTTTTCTGAACCTTCACAACGCTAGTTCTCGAAGACCAAAAGTAAATATTTATATTGACTCAATCGTGATTTTTTTGTCAACGAAGTTTTTATTCTTTAGTGAATTTTGATTGTAAACAGCAATGTTTTTAGGTTATGATATTTTCATAGCACCGCCTTCTATTTCCCTTCATAGGTGATGCATGAGGAAAGTACCTATAAAGCTCTTCTGCACATTTGAAGTTATTCTGCTGCAAGTATGCCCATGCCAAGTTCCCCAATAACCTGCATCATTTGAACTTAGGACAATTATGCTAGAAATAGGGACTAGACTTTAAAAATTAAATGCCAGCAATATGCACCTTGAATACTCTTGTTCAACTGTGATTTGAATCTTCTTCCCCTGAGATCTAGCAGATTTTGATCTCTTCCCACCAAAAGCCATGCCTTCTTCAATAGCCTTCACCTTATGCTGAAGCAATTCAATCTGGTCTTCAATCCTATCAGATCTCTGTGGTAGCAAATAAACCCTAATTAACCTGGTTGAAGATCACATTTATTTGTTTCAATCACACAATCTATTGAGACAGTACATCTACAGAAGGTCAATCAGGAATCTTTATTTTCAGTCCAATATTATCATTTGTACCATTTAATATACAAATTTACTTGCTCTGACCTCTCATTCCGTTTCCATTTTATTCTATTTGCACTTATCCTCAACACAACTAAACCATCAAAAAAAATCTAGATATTAAGTAATGCATTCTCAGGTTGGTTCAAACAATGCATATCATAACTTGCTCTTTCATTCAAACTCAAAGTTCACTTTCTAACCATCGAATGAACAAGAACCACTCTCACAAAAGATTTGGTAACCTTTATGCCTTCGAATTGATGACAGTAAGGAATTCTTTTGTATATCTCCAAATGTTACAATTCACAATCTAATTGCCACACTTATGACCCGGCGACCAACAACCACACTTGTTATTTTTGTGTTCTACCTTGTAGAGTTCAACTAGTAAGTTGTCAAGAGATTCCTGAGATTCAAGGGGACATAAATGGCGGAATGATTTAATCGCCTCGACTGCCTCATCAGATCTATCCAATTGTTTCATTACAACTGCCATGTCTTTCAGGGCACTATCAACTCTATCGCCAGAATTTATTGCCGCCCAGAACAGGGAAATGGCCTTGCTTGGATCCTTCTCTATCAGCTGTTAAAAAGTTCAAAATCAAAACCATGCATAATAAAGGTCATTGGCAAATAAGTAATGATGAATTAGCTCAAGTACCTTCCCTAAACACACCTATCATCAAACAAAAAAGGGGCACTGCAAAGAACCCGAAAATCTAAAAGGGTACTCATCCAGTACTAAAGCAAAAGAAGTACAGTGCAAAAATGAAAGAACCGCCGCATTGTTATGAATATTTTAACATGATTTCGAAAGCACAGAACATAATCCTTTTCACGAAAGAAAACTACTTTTTAAATGGATAAATTTTCCCCATTGATGCAAATGAACTAACAGAGATTCGGCATTGATTGAACATTTGATCTGTTTTCAACTTATTTTGCTTGAAAATAGGGCTTATACTATACATGAAAATTCAATTTGATTTCAGAAATGAAGGCAAATCAAGTGGTATATACTTACCCTAAACCCAACCCATACGGTATATCAGAAGCAGTGGAAGTCTTTTTGCAAAATTACCTAATAATATGTCAAGAAAATAATGATCGGACCAATGAGAAACTTAGGAAATTTAAGACAGAAAGTGCAAGATGCTCCAACTTGCTAACTGAACTTTTGTCAAGAGGAATGATTACAGAGAGACCAATTTTGCAGCTTCAATTTTCGCAAAATGGACAAAGACCCAAACTATTAGGTTTAAATTTAACTCTAGAGAGATTTGTATGTTGATACAGCCAAGATTTCAAAAGCAAACAAAATGAGAAGCAGAATAAGATATAATCTAAGTGAATTTCTTAGAAAAAAAAAATTACCCAATGCAACATGAAACCATGATCCAATCAAACCGACCAAAAGAAGAAAAAAACAAAAACAACTTGACATGAACATGTTTGGACCCTATACAAAAAATTCTTGGAAAACAAACACCCAATTAAACTTGAAAACGCTATCCCTAGAAAGAACACGAGCAAATAAACCTGAACATGTTTGGCTCTGACGTAGGGAGAGTCACCGGCGGGAACTTTGTGAATGACGTGGAAGAGATTGGCCTTGGCCTGAAGCTTCTTCTCCGAGAGAGGCGGCCTCATCGGCGACCCCGGCGACCAACGCCTCCACTTTCCCGGCGGAGTTGAAGAACTTCTCGCCTGCAAGTTCTCGTTCCTATTCAACATCGTGATCTTCTTCTCAATAGGAACAGTCTGTGACTATGAAATCGTTTGAGACAAGTTTCTTGATGGACAAAGGAAATTCTTTTCAGTCGTTGGAAAGTTATTTGATCGCCGGTAAGATCCTCAGAAAGATAGAGGAACTGACGATTTTTTGTTCTCAGTGGTCGGTAACGGACTTTGGATTGCCGGTAAATGCTTAGAGAGAGAGAGAGAGAGAGAGAGAGAGTTGGGAAAGAGGAACGGGGGAGAACTAGCCGTTATACAAATGTATCCGTTGAGAAGCGTGAGGTTGGCACGTGCCATGGGCACGGGGATTTTTTGTTGGTTTCATGCATCACGGTTTAAACTTTAGTTATGGAGGAGTATTTTGAAGGGGATAAGTTATGGAGGGATGACCCACTTTGATGTGATGTTTATAGAGAGGTGATAAGTTAAGAGGAGGTATTAGTTTTAGAGGTAGGACCACTTTGATGTGATGTTTATAGAGGGAGGGTAAAAAAAATAGATGGTTTGGATGAGGGTTTAAATAGGGGATAAAGGGGGATAAGAGTGGGTGGATAAGGAAAAAACTGTTGCTCGTTTGGATGAGGAAAAAAAGAAGGAGGATAATTTTTGGAGGGATAAAATGATCGACGTGACATGTTTAGCATGGTTTGGGAGCAAAAAATGCAGGGGGATAATTTTTCACCCCTCCAAAAATAATCCCCCAGAGAAGGATAAAGGGGGATAATTTTTGGGTAGGGGGGGTGCCCAAAAATAATCCAAGAGGGGAGGGATAAAGAGGGGAGGGGGTATTATCCAAGAATAATACCACTTCTTCCTCATTACAAATACAAAATAACTTTATCCCCCTATTTTATGCTCCATTCAAATCAAGTACTATTTTATCCCCCTTTTTTAATATTTCATCCAAACTATCTACTTTTTATTACCCCCTCTATAAATATCACATCAATGTGGGCCAACCCTTTAAAAATAATACCCCTCTTATCTTATCCCCTCAATAACTTATCCCCCTAAAAATAGGGTCCATTTGAACTGCAGTATTTATTGTGGTATTTATTGAAATTTTTTTCGTCCTTATTTGAAATATTTTTGTAATTTTTTGTTTTTCATCAATTTTTTTTGATTTGTTGATTCATCTCGACAAGAGCTTTCAGAAAAGTTATCAATCATCGGCTAAATTTGAAAAAAGTTCAGAAAAGACAAAAATAAATCAAAAAATAGAGTTTTTTGTACTTATTCGTCGTATTTAGTGACTTTTTTTTTAACTTTTGGACATAATTTACGGACTAATAAACTACAAAATATTGACATTTAAACAACAAATACAAAAAAATGAATAAAGACAAAAATAACAAATAAATAAAAACTATAGCCCAAATGAGGCCTATAATCCCTTATCCAATCAGCCCCTCAAATGACTATTTTTGAATAATTTAAGGGTTTTTTAAACTTTGTTTTACCAATTAACAAAAAAAAAATATAAATCAACAATAGAAAATTTAGTTAAAAAAAAAAAATATATAATTTAGCTCGCGTAAATTTAGTTAACAATAAAAAAGAGAAAAAGAAAAAAATTTAGTTAACAATAAAAAAGAGAAAATTATAATTTTGGGAGGGGGTGAAAATATAAGAGGTGGTAATAATTTTTGGAGGGGATAAGAGGGGGTAATAGGGGATAAGAGGGGGTAATAATTTTTGGAGGGGCACTTTTTTCCCATCCAAACTATGCCAAAATTAATAATAAGGGGTGATAATTTTTGGAAGGGGATATCTCCCATCCAAACAGGGCCTTAAAGAAAAGAAAAACAAAGAGGATGCTAGAGTGAGAGTCCTTATATTTTTCCGCCTCTTCCGTTATTGCTCAAAAATGGAACCGACTTTTCTAAAATCCGGACTGGCTATGCTGAGATTGTTGAACATTTCTTTTGTTGAAGTGATTCCTAAAAAAATTTAGGGAGTTGCTAAATTTTTTTGAACACAATATAAGTGGTTGAAAATTATGGGACATAGTACGTATAAACGCATTATTTTAATGGTAGGAATGTTAAGGTTGAAACCTCATAGAGAGATTTATGAGTTGCATTGTTTTAATGTTTGGACTTTGAAGCAGGTAGTTTAAAAATATGACCAACTGATTGATAGAGACGTTGTTAGTGCTGTTATAACTTGCCATTCAACCATTACTCATTAAACCCATTACTCATTAATTGGTGTGAGCCATGGCACGATAAAAAACAACGAAGCCAAACGACTTTAGAGGTAGCGTGAGTCATGGCACGATACTCATCTTTCGCAATAGAATGAGCAATAACAGATTGTTTCTTACTTTTTCACGAAATAATAGATTCACCCAGAAAGACACAGACGCCAGAGGTGGATTCGATCAAAGATATTTGTCGCGCCCGGAAATTTGCCGGCCCCCCTCACGAATATATGAATTGTTTGAACGGGGCTGAATAATTTCTTAACTTGTAATGCGACGTTTAATAAAAATTGTTTGACAGCTGAGACTTATTTAAAACTCAGAGTCACCACTTGACATGAAATTTAGGTGTGTCAAGTCACCCTCTAAGGCCATTTTCAGAGAAGATGTCCTTAGAAAAATAATTTAATTTTAACTCAAAAATATGATTCTGTTTATAAAAAATGACTCATTTAAAAGAAAACTGGTCTTGAAAACAAAGATGGGTTCGGGGATTCACTGTTACGAGTTGGGAAGGTGTTAGGCACCCAACATCGCCCTTTCGGTACTTTATTTTCCCAATTAATTTTATTTTATTATTCTTGGCCAAATTTTGATAAATATCAATTGATTGCTATATAATTGGATCAAAAGTGGAAACGGGTGCGAGAACAGGACCCCGGCTTATGCAATTTTAGCTTTTGGTGGTAAAAAATTGGAATGAATATTTGTTAAACTTTGACCGAAACATGGTATGCAAACTGGTATCTGTGCGTCATGTTTCTATTCCCGGAGTGGCAGGTACCTTAAATCCCTGGCAGGAATTTTCAAGTTTAACAATGACCCGATTCCGTTTTATTAATGGATTATCATGTTAACTTTTTTTTTGGTTTTATTTATCTGCAATTCTTCATCCCGACAGCTACACAATCACTGACGGTCCAAATTGTAGAATTTAATAAATGTCACTTCAATCACGATATTCTGTCGTGAAAAGATAACGTGCATTGCCCGTTAAATTTTCATCCCAAAAACACTAACATGGGCTACCTATGTCACCCGTGTGTTTATGGAATTCCGAGATTATCAGGATCTTTAACAAAGTGATATGGATAGCGCGTCAGCGTGAACTAACAACGCTATTCATATAACTTGGCCATGAAGTAACGAATTTTTGCTTTTAACTGGTTTTATTTATCTGCAATTCTTCATCTCGACAGCTACACAATCACTGGCGGTCCAAATTGTAGAATTTAATAAATGTCACTTCAATCATGATATTCTGTCGTGAAAAGATGACGTGCATTGCCTGGTAAATTTTCATCCCAAAGACACTAACATGGGCTACCTATGTCACCCGCGTGTTTATGGAATTCTGAGATTATCGGGATCTTTAACCAAGTGATATGGATAGTGTGTGTCAGCGTGAACTAACAGCACTATTCATATAACTTAGCCAAGTAACGAATTTTTCCTTTTATTCATTTTAACGTAAAATAAAAATAAAAGAAGATAGCGGTATCTGTTACGGGGGAACGGGAAAGGGGTAAAAAAAAAAAGTTACGGGAGATCGGGGAAAGGGAAAAGTTAGTAGTTAATTCCAACAAGGGCCGACGCAATCGGGCGATATGTCGGGAGTATTATTTTTTGTTTAAAGAGATTTTTGTTTAAATCACGAAAAGTACATTGGCATAGCCAACACCGACTTTCGTGATTTAACAGGCTAAATCCTGACATTTCAGAAGTGCAGACTTAGAAATTTCAGGAAATGGACTAGAAATTTCCAGAACTGCGGACTAGAGATGCGGATGCCCGAATGATATTTACATAACAATGCACGTTATCTGACGCCGGCCGGCCGGCTCCGGCTCCGGCTCCGGCGTCCTTTTTGTTTTTTTTGTTTTTGTTTTTGTTTTTCCTTTTTGTAATCAAAATTTTATTTAAAAATTATTATTTTTTTGTTATTATTATTATATTTTTGGTGTTTATTTTGATAATGATTTTTTTTGGACAGTAAACAAAATAAAATAACAAAAAACACACATTAAGATTATTTCGTCCCAATCCTACACGAATGGTACGAAAAAAGAAAAAAAGTTTGAGCGGTGGGGGCAAAATCTGGTATCAACAGCTGCCCCTCTTTGTCTGCACTTGGCGAAGTGGAGGGTAGACAAAGAATATGAGATGCGGGATTTTGTCTCACCGCGATTGAAATTAGGTCATGCTGCTCTGTTTTGAAACTGTCATCGATGACTGCTCCGCTCTGAATATCCAAGATAACATCTGTGTTATCTCAAGAACCGATGTACTTGTCTTCTCTCTTTCATGTCTTGTTCCGAGTTCGTGCAGGCGGTGAATTCTATTGGCATCTCCGTAGTATCCTTCGAAGAAATTCTGCCCTGAAAATAATAAGTTGGATTATTACTTGAAAACATTGAAATTTACTAAAACAAAACGATTCTCAAAAATTCAATTTCAGAAAAATATTTGCAAATCAGGAACTGTTGACTAGAAAATTTTTGAAAATTTGATTTCAAGGTTTATAGCATATGAACCTTAAAATTCAATTGCAAAACAGTGATAAAATCTGAAAATTCTTGAAAATTTGATTCCAAGGCTTGTAAGAGTAAGATTTTCTAAAATTCGAATTCAAAACTTGAGTAACACGGAAAGTGCTTGAAAATGTAAGAGTTCCCTGGAACATTCGAGTCCATGGGATATATTGAAAATGTAAAAACGTTATGGAACATGCGAGTTCATGAAAAATACTAAAAATATAAAGGTTCACTGGAACATGTGAGTCCAATGGGATATACTAAAAATAGAAAGACTTCCCAAAACATACGAGTTTATGAGAAATACTGTAAATGTAAGAATTTTCCTAGAGCATTCGAGTCCGATGGAAAATGCTAAAGAAGTAATGGCTCCCTTGGAACATCCGAGTCCAATGGGAGACTACTAAAAATGTAAAGACTTCCCAAAACATACGAGTTTATGAGAAATACTGTAAATGTAAGAACTTTCCTGGAGCATCCGAGTCCAGGAGACAATGCTGAAAATATAAAGGGTTCTCAAAACATACGAGTTTATGAGAAATACTGTAAATGTAAGAATTTTCCTGGAGCATCCGAGTCTAGGAGACAATGCTGAAATATAAAGGGTTCCCAAAACATACGAGTTTATGAGAAATACTGTAAATGTAAGAATTTTTCTGGAGCATCTGAGTCCGAAGGAAAATGCTAAAGAAGTAATGGCTCCCTTGGGACATCCTAGTCCAATGGGAGAATATTGAAAATATAAAGAGTTCCCAAAACATACGAGTTTATGAGAAATGCTGTAAATGTAAGAATTTTCCTGGAACATCCGAGTCCAGGAGACAATGCTGAAAATATAAAGGTCCCATGGGTCATACGAGTTTAATGAGAGATGCTGAGAATATAACAACCTCCTAGAACATGTGAGTTCATGGGGAATATTTAAAATTGTTGAAAATTCGATCTCAAGGTTTGCATGATGAAAACTTTTGAAAATTCGATTTCAAAGTTTGTATGAGAAAGAGTTTTGAAAATTTAATTTCATGGTTTTGTTGGAAGTTAAAAGCCTGACTCCCGGTTTTTAAGAAATGTTCTGAAAATTATGATTACGACTCCAAGACTTTTGATGAACATCCTTGAAAATTTGATTTCAGGATTTGAGAGACTCAGAAATTTGATTCTAAGCTAAAATTTAAAAATCCTGGTGATTACGCCTCTCACTACGACAAAAACCACATATGGTGACAAAAGTAGAAAACGAAATTTAATTTTGTCACCAAATGGGTATGTATGGTGACAAAAAAATACATTTGTCGCCGTTTTTAACACAATTGCGAGAAAAATAATTTTGTTACAAAAATTAACTATTTGGCAAGGAAATATTAATTTTCCTCGCCAAATATGTACATTTGGCTACGAAACGTTTCCTCGCCAAAATTATCATTTTTGGCGAGGAAAAGTTTCGTCGTTATAATTTTGGCGAGGAAATAGTTTTCCTCGCCAAATTGGTCCAAAAGTACCAATTTGGCGAAGAAAACTATTTCCTCGCCACATATGTACTTTTGGCGAGGAAACTTTTTCTCGCCAAAAATACTCCTTTGGCAAGGAAAAATATGTTATTTTCCTCGCGAAATAAGTACTTTGGCGAGGAAAACTTTTCTCGCCAAAAGTACCTATTTGGTGAGGAAAAATATGTATGTTTCCTCGCCAAATAGGTAGTTTTGGTGAGAAAAATTTTTCTTGCCAAATAGGTCTCACCAAAAGTACCTATTTGGGGAGAAAAATAACATATTTTTCTCGCCAATAATCAAACTTTAAGTTGAAAATTTTCCTCACCAAAACAACCTACTTGGCGAGGAAAAATATATTATTTTCCTTGCCAAATAAGTACTTTGGCGAGGAAAAATTTTCTCACCAAAATTACCGTACTTTGGTAAGAAAAATTTTTCTCACCAAAAGTATCTATTTGACGAGAAAAAATATGTATGTTTTCTCGCCAAATAAGTACTTTTTGCTAAAAAAATAACATATTTTTTCTCACCAAATAGGTATTTTTGGCAGCAAATTATCTTTTTTATCTCCAAATAGGTACTTTTGGAAAGAAAAATAATATTTTCTCGCCCAATTTATACATTTGGCGAGGAAAATAAAATTTTATCTCCGAACGACATATTTTTGACGAGAAACTATTGTTTTTCTTGCCAAAAGTAGCTATTTGAGGACGAAAAATATAATTTCGTTGCTAACATAAACATAAATTTTGTTGTAAAAAATGTGTGTGTGTGTGTGTGTATATGTACATATACACGTGTTCAATTGGTGCAATACAAATAGATATTAATAGGGGAGGGAGGGAGAGAGAGAGAGTGTTAAGAAAAAGATAGATTTGAGATGAATTTAGAATTTTAAACATATTTTGGATAGAGAAAAAATGATGGGAAAGAGAGGGATGAGGGAAAGAGAAAGGGAGAAGAGAAATGGAAGAGAAAGTGGAGAAAAAGAGAGATGCGAGCACGAGAGATATAAGTTTTGGATTTTAGAATTTAGAATAGAGATGGAGAGGAGAGAGAAAGAGGAGAGGTAGAGAGAGTGAATAAAAAGATAGCTTGCATATATGTTTAAGGTTTAAGATATTAGATTTTAGAGAGGAAGAAAGTGAGAGAGAGAGAGAGAGAGAGAGAGAGAGAGAGAGAGGAGTTTAAAGTAGTGATAAAGGGAAAGAGAGAGAGAGAAAGACAGAGAAATGAGAGAGATAAATTTAGGATAGTGATAGAGAGAGAGAGAGAGAGAAGAAATAAGAAAGGAGAACGGGGAAAAAAGGGAGGGGGAGAGAGAGAGAGAGGGAGGGAGAGAAAAAAATTATGTATAACATCTATTTGTTGAACAAAAATATTAAACATATGTTATATATTAGATATTGTAAAAAAACTCATGAATATTATAGTTGGTGCAGTGGTTAGTAGGAGTGTGCATAAGGTGTTGGTTGGGTGGAAAGTCTAAGGTTCAAAACTTGGGAAGGAAAAAAAATGGTGTTGTGAGTGTATTTTTTGATAGTTAATATCAATTTAGCGACAAAAAAATTCGTCGCCAAATCTAATTATTAATGACGAAATTAAATTTCTTGCGAAATAGTTATGAATAGACACAAAACTTTTCGTCTCCAAAGCAGATATTAGCGACGAAAAAATTTCTCACCGATTATGTTATTTCGTCTCTAAAATCTGGTATTGGCGACGAAATAATTTCTCGCCAAATATATTCTATTGGCGACAAAATATTTTGTCGCCAAAGAACATATTAGGCGAGGAAATTTTTTTTTCGTCGCGAAGAGTTTTTTGCGTGAAACTATAGGCGACAAAAATTTGTGACGAAAACTTTCGTCGCCTAATGGATTGGCGACGAAAAATGTAGTTTTTGCGACAAAATTGTTTCTTCGTTATTATAAATCAATTTTGTTGTAGTGTCTAGGGCATTTGATGAAAATCCTTGAGAATTTGATTTCAAGGTTTGAGAGACTTAGAAATTCTATTCTAAGCTGAAAATCCTGTAGAGATTACGACCCTAAGACTTTTGATGAAAATCCTTGAGAATTTGATTTCAAGGTTTGAGAGGCTTAGAAATTCGATTCTAAGCTGAAAATTTGAAAATCCTGTAGAGATTACGACTCTAAGACTTTTGATGAAAATCCTTGAGAATTTGATTTCAAGGTTTGATTCTAAGCTAAAAATCTGAAAATCCTATAGAGATTATGACTCTAAGACTTTTGATGAAAATCCTTGAGAATTTGATTTCGAGGTTTGAGAGACTTAGAAATTCAATTCTAAGCCAAAAATCTAAAAATTCTTGAGAATTTGATTTCAAGGTTTGAGAGACTTAGAAATTCGATTCTAAGCTGAAAATCTGAAAATCCTGTAGAGATTACGACTCTAAGACTTTTGATGAAAATCCTTGAGAATTTGATTTCAAGGTTTGAGAGACTTAGAAATTCAATTCTAAGCTGAAAATCTGAAAATCTTGTAGAGATTACGACTCTAAGACTTTTGATGAAAATCCTTGAGATTTTGATTTCAAGGTTTGAGAGACTTAGAAATTTGATTCTAAGCTAAAAATTTGAAGATTCTATAGAGATTGTGACTCTAAGACATCTGATGAAAACCCTTGAAAATTTGGTTTCAAGTTGTGGGAGATTTAAAAACTCGATTGTAAGTTGAAAATTTGAAAATTCTTGGCAATTCAATTCCAAGATTTTGTTTTATAATTTGAGTAGAGTCTTTGAAAATTTGATCCCAAGACTTTCCATGCTGTCTGTCTCCTTTAACATAGGAAATTTTCTTTGGCTCTTTGCCCATTTTGCTCTCGCATAAATTCTGCTTCTCTGTCATCTCTTGGTTGACTTTTGGAATGTCGCCTTGTTGGCTGGACAATGAAAACGCTTTATCAATTGGACCCTCTAGGTCTTTGTGTTTGAGAGATTCATAAGCTCTGTGGGATTTTTCCCCTTTAGCTTTCCCTTCATGCATGTCAGACTTTTGCAGTCCGAGCTTCAATGGGAGTTTGACATCTCAGGCTGTTGAAGACTGCACTCAAGTGTATGCCTTATCATGGGGTCAGGACTTTCAAGCCCTTTTGATCCACTTCTGAGTAGCAGCAAAAGAAATAGCGACTGCAGCTAAGCGAATCTGACTTTCTGTTTGCAGATTGCTGTTTCTTTTCTTTCTCTTGAACATCTGCATCTTTCAACACATATATCCTGCATGGTTAGGCAGCTTTGTTCTCTTTTTGAGATTGGCATGTACGTAAAAGAAGTGTTGTACGAACATGTATACTTCTCTATTTTTAAAAATCTATTTTGAAATTTGTACTTACTTGCCAGTAGATTATCAGAAATACTTACTGGATAGCAAATAACAGTTTATTGGGTTTTGCCTCTTTCGATCCATGAAGCTTCACAATCTTAGCACAAGTGCATCGCATAACTTGACTCATGATTTTCAATATCTAAGCTCATGGGAACTTAAACTGAGTCTGCTCCAGACAGCCTTTCAGACTTCGGTCTTGCTGACTTATGCGGACAAATGGCTTCAGCTCCTTGTTGTCGTTTTTCTTTTCTTTTTTTTTAAGCCATTTTTGCCACCACTGCCCTTTCGGGTTTTCACCGATGCCGGCTTTTTATTTCTTTGCGCTCCAGCCCCCTTTCGAGTTTTGACTGTGCCTTGATTGTCCATTTTTGCCATAGTCCCTTTTCAGGTTTTCACTACGCTGACTTAGCCGATTTTGCCATAGCCCCCTTTCAGGTTTTAACTATGCTGGCTTTTTGTATTTCTCTCTTTTTTTATTTTGAGGAATTCAACCTAATTTCAACTGAAAAAAATATTCTTTGCGCATTTTGATCCGTCGAGCAATGACAGAAATTTCATGAGAAAGAGGGAAAGAGAAATGACACTTTATTTTTTACCTTTCTGCCTTTACTTTTGCCTTTTGGCTTCTTTTCTTTTTTCTTTGGCAGTGTGGTTATTTTTTTGTGTCCCTTATTTTTCAGAATATTCATATGAAATAATAGAGAGAATGAATTTCAATGCTCGATAATCAAAATAGCCACTCAAAAAAAATGTTTCAATTAAAATTAGATCGAAACAAGTGTTCTGCTCACAAATTATTTTCTTCTTCTAGTTGCCCCACTATGTAGCCTACAATACTTTCGAGTGTTGAGGCGTCCTCCACGATCAATATGAGTTTGTGGACACATTAGGCGTTGTGAAATTCCTTTGATTGCTATATAACAGTCAAACTCCAGCCCTTCGGTGCTTCTCTTTGGAGTAGCTGATAGGTAGACTCATGAATAGGCATCATCTGCACTTGATCTTTCAGAGTTCCTCTTCGGTGAACTTGAATGTCATTCTCTTGGGATTGTTCCGATCTTCTATGATTATTCTGAGTAAGTGACTGTTTTTCCTTTGCCATGCCTAGACCTGGATGGCGATTCTTCCCATTGCTTGTTGATTACTCAGTATAAGAGATTGCTTCTTGCTTCAAGCTTCTGAGCTTTTGTTTTTTTGAATTTTGATCCTTGCATGTTTTAGGACCAGGAAACACGTCCTTGTGTTCTTTTGATAATGAAGTGAATTTGTCCTTCTGCTATTTGTCCAAGTTCAGTCATTCTTGTTTCTTCCAAATGGCTTCTGTTTCTTTGGCATTCGAGATTTGCCCATTATCATGTGATTCTTTCTGTTAGTTCACTTGCTTGTTTGGAAATTCTACTGTTGGTACAGACCAATCTAAATCTCCATGAGTTCGAAATATAGTCTGAAGACAAGGTCATGCTCGTCTTGTGCTTAAGATTGTTATGTTACTTGAATCGAAATGACAAATTTTAATATCCCTGAAATAACAAGTTTTGCAAGAAATTAATTCTTCTGATTTGACAGAGAAGCATATATGAAAGCAACAACACAAATTTTGTCCATCTGCTAAAAGCTAGATAACCATTGCAAAATTTTTCATGGATTTGAAAGAAACAGATTTTCATAGTGAAAGTTTAAAACAACAAAAGCAACATAGAAAGTGTGAATATAGACTCTACTCAGGCAAGTCTACCAAAACTTGAGAACTCTAAACAATCTCATGGATCCTTCAGGATGATTTGAGTTGGCATTGCTGAGTCTCTGTACTGTCTTTCGTTTCAAAATGGACTTCCCAGTCTTTGACGCTTTCTGCGAAAATAAATTGGTCCTTTCTTGATTCAGCAAGATCTGCCCCAGTTTCAGTGACTCTTTTGGAGAGACACAGTTAGAATTCTTCTTGATGGGCTGGCTAAGGGTTGGTGATGGAATGAGAGTGGCTGATATGGTGGAGGTATTTTTTTGATTTTTTGATTTTTGATTTTTTTTTGCTCTTTTTTGAAAAGGGAAAAGATAGTGTACCCTTCTGGCTAGATTAGCCATTCCGACTAGGAAATGGTACAACCACTCTTGGTCGTTCACCCAACTTCGGGGGGAGCTTTGTTAGTCCTGGGGGTAAAGATCCATAATCCGTCCGGTCTGAATTCCGTCTTCAATCATGTTTCCTTGTTGGATCATTTTGCCGAAGGATATGCCTATTGAAGTGCAAAAAATTTCGTAGTAGACCCCTTTGCAGGTTTGGATAAATAGATGCACATATTCTGAGTCAGCTAGCGGTGGCACCACATGTGTAGCCAGATTTTTCCAACGACATGCGTAGGCTCGAAAAGACTCTTTAGGTTCCTGCTCCATTCTAATTAGAAAAAATCGGTCTACGGCCAACCCTGAATTGTGTCTGTATTGCTTCATGAATGCATGTGACAACTCTGCCCACGTTCTGAACTGACGGACATCACTCCTAGCGAACCACTGTGCTGCGGGTCCTACTAGACTATGCTGAAATAGCTGTGTCATCAGCTTCTCTGGATTTTGATAACCACATAATGCCCTGGCATAAAGGCGCAGGTGGGCCATTGGGTCACTGGTTCCATCAAATTTGGTAAAACACGATATTTTGAACTTGTTTTGCAGTTGCAAGTCTGGAAAGGCGCACAAATCTGAGAGGTTAGTGGACACATATGAACTTGCCCCTTGTATAGCTCCGATGGCCCTCTCAATATTTTGAATTTTTTAAATAATTGTTGAGTCTGGCCTTCCCTCTAGGCTTCTGACGTTACCCTGGGCACTTGGCCTGACCAATTGGATTGGATATATGGGAGGTGGTCTATGTTGTCCCACTGAAATATCGGCTACTGATTGGACATGAACTGCCCTTGTCTGGACTGATGTTAGGGAAGGGTTTGATATTGCTGATGCCCCTGCCCCTGTGTTAAAGAAAAAGGGCATTGATGCACTTTGTGGTGTCTGGCGCTGGGCTAGAAGTGCTTGAATCTTAATTTGGAGGCTCTCCATTTTCTTGAGGAGAATATTGTATTCTTCTCGAGAGACTGTGTCAGATTTAATATAGAGAGACTGACAGTTTGTTTCTTCTGCCATGGCTTTGAACTGACAGTTGCTTAGTCTTCGGGTGAGACTCCTACTTCCCGCTTGTACCTTTGTATTGCAGGGAAATATGTCAGTTTGTACTTTTAAAATGGAATGGTCCATAACATACAGTCAAAGGATGACAAGTGTGTGTACAAGGATCCTATTACTCATACGAATTTTTCATATCCTTCGAAATTTGGCCAGAGGTTCGGCATGATTTCGGCATATGATTTTTGAAATTGTGAGAATATCCGGTCCGTACGAAAATGGTCCTACACTTTGACTGTATATTTTGGACATTAAATTGAAGCGTGTTAGGACAAAAATCTGGTTGACAATTTTTGAAAAATTTTGTCCTTTATATAATCAACGAGAATTCTCCCCATTTTTCATGAATGTTTCTATCAGGGTTTTGGCTTGACTTTTTTTTGAGGGATACTATATGCAGCATGACGGCTTGGTTTTTGCTAATGCATTTCTAGCATAGTTTCACGGTTCCCAAATCTTGAAACCTCCGACCCTGTGAAGGGTACCATCTTTGGTTGGTCATTTGGTTGGAGTGTTCTTTTCAGTCTGGTTACAAAAAAGCACCATTGACGATCGTCACGTACTTCGAACCTCCTCCTAATCTTATGGGTAAAAATAAAAGGTAGAATGGAGATTGAGAAGAGAGTTGGGTATGTTGTGCTGAATGTAATGTATGCATATGCTGAAAAATTTGTTTTTTTATTTTGTAAATATTTGGAGAGAATCCTTTCAGAGCAATGCAATGACCTGCAAAACAGATATTAGTAGCAAAACAAAATGCATGCCTATTTCTTATTTTTTTCGCAAAAGCGCACCTGAAATACAACCACAAGAATGATGTTAGTAACAGGCCAAGGATAATTTAAAAAAAAATTTGGGAAAATTTAAAAAATCGAAATCCACTGATAAGGAAAAATAAAAGGTTTGCAAATAGTACCTCTCCTTAACTTGCGTTACACCGTAAGTTTACCCAATGGGTAGGTTAATGATTTCTGCTAAAAAGAGTCACGATTTGCAAATTCGTTTATTAATCCCTAAGTCCTTAGCAGAGTCGCCAGCTGTCGCGCCTAGAAATTTTCCGGCCCCCCTCGCGAATATATGAATTATTTGAACGGGGCTGAATAATTTCTTGACTTGTAATGTGTTTGATAAAAATTATTTGACAGCTGGGACTTATTTAAAACTCATAGTCGCCACTTCACATGAAATTTAGGTGTGTCAAGTCACCCTCTAAGGCCATTTTCAGAGAAGATGTCCTTAGAAAAATAATTTAATTTTAACTCAGAAATATGATTCTGTTTATAAAAAATGACTCCTTTAAAAGAAAACTGGTCTTGAAAACAGAAATGGGTTCGGGAATTTACTGTTACGAGTTGGGAAGGTGTTAGGCACCCAACATCACCCTTTCAGTACTTTATTTTCCCAATTAATTTTATTTTATTATCCTTGGCCAAATTTTGATAAATATCAAGTGATTGTTGTATAATTGGATCAAAAGTGAAAAAGGGTGCGAGAACAGGACCCCGATTATATGTCATGTTTCTATTCCCGGAGTGCCAGGTACCTTAAATCCCTGGCAGGAATTTTCAAGTTTAACAATGACCCGATTCCGTTTTATTAATGGATTATCATGTTAACCTTTTTTTTAGTTTTATTTATCTACAATTCTTCATCCCGGCAGCTACACAATCACAGACGGTCCAAATTGTAGAATTTAATAAATGTCACTTCAATCACGATATTCTGTCGTGAAAAGATAACGTGCATTGCCCGTTAAATTTTCATCCCAAAAATACTAACATGGGCTACCTATGTCACCCGCGTGTTTATGGAATTCCGAGATTATCGGGATTTTTAACCAAGTGATATGGATAGCGTGTCAGCGTGAACTAACAGCGCTATTCATATAACTTGGCCATGAAGTAACGAATTTTTCCTTTTAACTGGTTTTATTTATCTGCAATTCTTCATCCCGACAGCTATACAATCACTGGCGGTCCAAATTGTAGAATCTAATAAATGTCACTTCAATCATGATATTCTGTCGTGAAAAGATAACGTGCATTGCCCGTTAAATTTTCATCCCAAAGACGCTAACATGGGCTACCTATGTCACTCGCGTGTTTATGGAATTTCGAGATTATCGTAATCTTTAACCAAGTGATATGGATAGTGTGTGTCAGCGTGAACTAATAGCACTATTCATATAACTTAGCCAAGTAACGAATTTTTCCTTTTATTTATTTTAACGTAAAATAAAAATAAAAGAAGATAGCGGTATCTGTTACGGGGAAACAGAAAAGGGGTAAAAAGAAAAAGAAAAAGTTACGGGAGATCGGGCAAAGGGAAAAGTTAGTAGTTAATTCCGACAAGGGCCGACGCAATCGAGCGATATGTCGGGAGTATTATTTTTTGTTTAAAGAGATTTTTGTTTAAATCACGAAAAGTACATTGGCATAGCCAACACCGACTTTCGTGATTTAACAGGCTAAATTCTGACATTCTAGAAGTGTAGACTTAGAAATTTCCAGAACTGCGGACTAGAGATGCGGATGCCCGAATGATATTTACATATAAAAAAGGAAATAATAAATAAAAATGGTCTGACATTCTAGAAGTGCGGACTAGAAATTTCAGAAAAAGGATTAGAAATTCTAGAACCGCGGACTAGAGATGCGAACATGGCTGTGAGCTCGAGAATTACAAATGGTAGGGGTGAAAAATACTTGAACGCCTAAATAAAACCATAAACTGGCATAACGTTGAATTTTAGAAATTCTTGTTATCCCGAGTTATGCTGATATAAACGGTCGCTCAAGCTTCACCGGAGCTTGAAAAGAAAATTGGGCAGAGTCTCCTCTTGCTAAAACTGAGCCTAGCAATCCGAAATTTGAATATCGTTCTCTGTATCGATAGTTTGAAACTAAAAAGTTTAGAACGTATCGGATGAAGAACACTCAGCCTCTCTAGAAATTCTGTTCCTGAACTCCCGGGTTTTATTCCGAGTGTTTGTTTTCTCTTTCTAAAATTTTCCCTATTTTTCTTTCTCAGAACCCTTTCATTTCTCTAGTTTTTCCTCTGATTTTTCTGATCCCCTTTCCTTCTCCAGAACCCGGGTATTTATAGGCAAACACTTTGCCCCTTCGATGAGTAAAAGGAAAGCAGCTGCCCCTTCGACGATTTAAAAGAATACGGCTATTGTTTGTACGATCCAATCACGTCAAACCCTCAGGCGAAAAATCGTTTGAAGAACCAATAATACTCAAATGCATCACCGGCTGTTAAATGAACTAATCCCACTCCGGTTGATTCCGGCCGCCGTAATGCCACTCAAATCTGACCAATAACCGAAGCAGCCTGGCCCGAACCGGATGAACCGGACAAACCAGCCCAAAAACCGGGCAGAGAAACGGATGAACCAGCCAAAAAGCGGGCAAAAACCGGACGAACCAGCCAAAAATCGGGCGTGGAAGCCGGGCACGGCCCAAAAGCCGGGCACAGCCCAAATGCCGCGAGAGAGGAGAGAGAGAGAAGAGAGAGAAAGAGAAGAGAGAGGAGAGAGAAAGAGAGGAGAGAGAGAGAGCCGGGCACGGCTTTTTAGCCGCCCACACGGCCTGACGCCGGCCGGCTCCGGCGTCCTTTTTGTTTTTTTGTTTTTGTTTTTGTTTTTCCTTTTTGTAATCAAAATTTTATTTAAAAATTATTATTATTTTGTTATTATTATTATATTTTTGGTGTTTATTTTGATAATGATTTTTTTGGGCAGTAAACAAAATAAAATAACAAAAAACACACATTAAAATTATTCCGTCCAAATCCTACACGAATGGTACGAAAAAAGAAAAAAAGTTTGAGCGGTGGGGGCAAAATCTGGTATCAACAATATTTCCAGCCCAATCGGCATCAGCATAAGCATAAGAGCTAAGGATCAAGTCCGAAGAAGAAGAGAAAAATAAACCTTGAAGTAAAGAGCCACGAATATAACATAGGATACGAAGCAATGCAGCCCAATATGTAGACCATGGAGCACAAACGAACTGATTAACAACATGGATAGCGTAGGCAATATCAGGCCGTGACAGTGAGATAAACAAGACAACCAACGAGTTCACGATACTTAGTAAAATCAGCAAGGAGAACTCCATCATTAGCAGAAAACTTAGCATGTAGCTCAATAGGTGTATCAACGATTTTGTCATCAGTAAGTTGAGGACGATGAAGAATGTCGATGACATAATTAGTCTAAGTAAAAAAATAGCCTTTTGGAGAATAGGCAACTCAATGCCAAGAAAATACCGGAGAGGACCTAAGACTTTCATTTCAAAAGCCTGAAATAAATAGCATCTTACCTCAGTAACAGCAGCAGAGTCGGAGCCAATAAGAATCATGTCACTGACATAACGCAATAAAAGAACCAAACCAAGAGGAGTGCAACAAACAAAGAGAGCGAAATCATGCGTGCTGGGCTGAAAATCAATTTGTAGAACCACATCATGAAATCGAGCATACCAAGCACGAGGAGACTGTTTGAGACCATACAGAGCACAATGAAGGTGACACACAAGACTAGAAACAGGAAAAAGCCTCAAAGGAGGGTGCATATAAACTTCTTTAGACAGATAACCATTCAGGAAAGCATTTTAGCAGCAACAGAAATCAAGGTATAAACATATGTCATCTTGGCAACATGGGCAAAAGTTTTCTCATAATCGATACCATATTTCTGAAAGAATCCTTTGGTAACTAAGCGGATTTTGTACTGCTCCAAAGAACCATCAGAATGAGTTTAACTTTATACACCCATTTGCACCCAATAAGATTTTTGCGAAGCGAGAGGGAACCAAGTCCCAAGTCTGAGTATTAGTAAGAGCAATGAGCTCGTCATTCATAGCATGCACCCAATTAGGATCATTACAAGTCTCTTTATATAACCGAGGTTCAAAATAGGTATGTATGCTAGATAAGAAAGGGTGGTAGATAGAAGAAAAATAAGAATTAGTAAAACCAAGTCTTACCGGTGGACGACAATCACGAGAAAAATACCGGAGGCAAGTGGATCAGAGTCTTCCAAAGTAGAGGGAGGGCTGAGACTTGGATAAGTGTTGTGAACATAATGATGCGGAAAAGGGGAATGAGGTTAGAACCAGATGAAGCAGGAGGGGCAACCGGAACGTTAAACACGTCAAGAGTACCAATATACTGCTCTTCTGGAACGACCAAAGAAAAGGGATCAATATACTCAAGGTCCTCTTTGGCAATAAAGACATGCTTGGATGGTAGAGAGAAGAAAGCCAAGCGTTTGAGAAAGGCAACATGCCTCGACACATACAGTTTCTGGATCATGGGATCATAGCAACAGTAGTCTTTTTGCTAGATTCCATAACCGAAGAAGACACATAGGGCACTACAAGTGCTGAGTTTAATTCGATTCTTCTTTCGAAGAAGAACGGAACAAGTGCAGCCAAACACACGAAGGAAGAGGTAGTTAGGAACCTGACCAATGAGACGTTCATAAAGAGATGAACCAGAAAGAAGAGGAATAGGCATCTGATTGAGAAGGTAAGCTACAATAAGCACAACTTCACCCAAAAATACGGCAGGCACAGAGGAGGAGAGGAGAAGAGACCGTTATGTTGCGAATATGACGATGCTTACGTTCGGCACACCCATTTTTTGGAGGGAGTGCCAGTACAAGAAGATTGGTGTATGGTTCCGTGAGAGGTTAGAAACTTCGTGAACTCACCAAGAGAATATTCTACACCTAGATCAGAGCGAAAGGTTTTGATAACATTGAAAAATTGAGTTTGAACCATAAAGTGAAAGTTGTTGTATACTTGTTAAATATTGGATTTGCGGGTTAGTAAATATACCCTAGTAAACTGACTAAAATCATCTACAAAAGATACACAATATTGAGCAACTGGGGAAGGGCCCCACAAGTCTGTATGGACAAGGTCGAACAAAGAAGAAGACACGTAAGTGTTTTTATGAAAAGGTACGACAAACATTTTGGCAAGATTACATCCACTGCACTCAGAAATATCACTACTAGAAATGTTGTCCAAACAACCAAACTTATGTAAAATTTTCAAACGTTTACTATATAGATGCCCTAATCGAGAATGCCAAAGATAAAAGGAAAAAACTATTCATTTAAACTAAAGGACGACATAACTATGGTAGTAGACTCAGTAGGAATATGCAAAGTCTCAAAAATATAAAGATCACAAACTCTACGCCTTGTCCTAATCTGCTTCTTGGAATTTTGATCCTGCACAACACAACCAGAAGAGGAAAACATTACATCAAAATCAGAATCAGACAACTGACTAATGAAGATAATATAACTGGAGAACATAGAACACATGTGGTATGGAAAGGAAAGAAGATTGCTTTGCGAAAACAGACCCTACAGAGACAACATGCGTAGGAGAACCATTTGTAGTGGATATGGTAATGGTAAGAAACTTGCACTTTGCAAAATCTACGATTCTCTAAATCAACTGTACTAATTCCCCGGCAACGGCGCCAAAAACATGACCGGCCGGCAAAAGTGCTTGTCGTTAGGGTGCCGGCCTCGGGTCAATGGTTTAATTTCATAAAACGGGACTTCCCTAAAAATATGTAAAAACGAGTACATTGGAAAGTCCAGAGTATCGATCCACAGGGAAAAAGAACGTTGGATTTAAAGAATTCGCAAATTGGTGTTTTCGACGTTTCGGACATCAACCTCAAATTTGTTTGGTGTGGTTAACAATGATATTAACTAAGTGGATGATTAAAACTAGATTAAGGAGTGGGGTTAAGTCCTAAAGTTTGGTCGATTCAAAATTTCCGTTGGTCTATCTCTTCTCCTTATAACTCAATCTATCCCCAGGTCTCGGGTTTTAGATCGGAAAATACTTCGATGAAAATCAGGATTTTAATTCACAAAATGGTTTGATGGATTCTTTCGAGTTCAAGAAAATAGGATTAAAAGATGAAGGACATCGATTCAAGTATTAGATATACCAACTCTAGGGAAGGCTATAACTAAGTAAGAACTTTACACTTCATTTTTATTTCAATAAGAAAAACTTGAAAGATCCATCAATGCCATTAACAAATATGGAGAAGATATAGACCAACATGGTTTTGAACTAAACCTCACATTTAGACTTAACCCTCACTAGTTTAGCTACTCATATTAATCATGAACATGATATAAGTAAAGGAAAACATGATAAAACAAACTTATCTAAGGACAATAAGAAAGATTTAATCAAAACTAATAGAAAACTCTAAGAACATCAGATTTTTAAGGTAAGAAAAACAATATTAATGGAGGAAATATAAGTAAAACTTACTAATACTTAAGTGCTTCCAAGAGAATACAAGGATTCATAAGGGGAAGAACACTAAAGGATAAAACACTTACTCAAAACTTGAAGAACAATGAAGAACAAGTATTCTAAAGCAATAAGGAGGCAAGGAGCTCTCAAAACTCTCTAAAATCTGATATATGGCTAAGTGTGTTGTGATGTGTATTGTGAGAGACCCCTTTAGCCAAAGAATACAACCTAAATTAAAATATCCTACAAAGCCTAGGTGAAAATACCATTCTACCCTCCACAATGGCAATTTAAGAAGCTTCTTATTCAGTGATTTGGCCCAAAATCCGAGTAAAAATCGGCTCCACAGAATCAGACGTAATAGGTTCTCTATCGATAGGAGGATCTCTCTATCGATAGAGAAGTCCTCTGGTTTTAGTTGATTGAGCCTTCTATCGATAGGAAGATCTCTCTATCGATAGGGAAGTCTTCTGGTCTTCTTTGATTCAGCCTCCTATCGATAGGAGTGATCCTCTATCGATAGGGAAGTCTTCTGGTCTTCTTTGATTCAGCCTTCTATCGATAGGAGTGATCCTCTATCGATAGGGAAGTCTTCTGGTCTTCTTTGATTCAGCCTTCTATCGATAGGAAGAGACCTCTATCGATAGAGGGCTCTTTTTCCTGGTTCTTTGCTAGGGCTCTGTCGATAGGGATAAACCTTTATCGATAGAGAGGGCTTCAGACTCCAATTTTTAGTTCTTCCTCGTCTCTTTGATCCGGACTCACTTTCACTCCTCCCGAGCCTTCAATTGGTCCTCCGTCAATGTCGCCAATGGTTCCGAGGCCTTAAGTCATGGTAGAACCTTTTGGGCATTCATTTAGCGCTCGCAAACCTGAAAGGGTAGAAGGACAACTACGCGTGCAATATTAACTAAATAAATGCATTTGCCTACGCATAATTGCCAAAATGAGTATGTTGAGCCACGTTATTATGCAATATAGTGCGCTCATCACGAACCATGCAAATCTGCTTGAGTGATGGTCATAGTAAAAGCAAGCAGATTATCCTTTTGAGTATTAGCCAAGAATGCACGATACTGCTGATACTCCTCAAAGGATAAAGTTGTCCATTCAAAAGAACGTTAAATGGTCTGCCTTTTGCCATGGAAACAAACAATGCAATATACCAACAACTTGCAGCCAGCACAATGGATAAAGATGAAGTGCTAAAGGCACAGTGGTTGCATTCAGTCCAAGAAGTACATGAAATAAATAGTTTTTGTACTGTCCGAGCATAGATAGGATTGGACCCATGGAAGAAGTGATGGGAGCTTCAATTTCACAAACCATTATAGATTCCCAGAAGCAGAAATTTAGAGGAGTATAGCAAAAGGCGACCTATGCATCCAGAGAAACAGAACAGCTACAGCTGGAGGAGATTTAGGAATCGTTGGAAGCAGATAAAGGGTCGTAGAGGGTAGTCGCGGTGCAAGAGAGGCTCGGCAAGGGTCACTGGTTGCAACTTTTGATAGATGATGGCTATAGCAATAGAAACGACCAAAGGGAGAGAGAGGGATGTGATTTGTTGTACTGGAGGACTCGATATCAAAGATCGGCAACGGAGAAGGAGTTGCTAGCGCGTGCACCAGCAGTAGAGTTGACTGTAGAGAAGAAGAGGGTGGCGCCGACGAGGGCGGCTACGACGTCACATAGAGGTTGCGAACAAGCCAGATAGGGGGAGGCGAGATGGAGAGACCATTTAGACAATCAGAGGGAGGGACGCGTCGACAGTAATGGCTCTGATACCATGACACAATGCAAAACCAAAGAGAGGCACTGCTCTATTGCAAAACTAATGATAATGTATTTTACAAAAGCAAGAAGGAAGATATACAAAGCCCTAATAAATCAAAAGACTATACTATCCTTGACTAGTAACTGAGTAACAAAATAAGCACCAGGCTAAAATACTTACGTTCACAACGCTCTCATATGCACAAAAAAAATAATAATTGCATGAACATCTCCAAGGCATTACCTTAACTTTTCCAGCAAGGAACAGACACATGTGGGTGAGATCCTGATCATGAATCAATTGCTGTTTATTTTTTTGTTTTCTATTTTTTGTTTTTTAACAGAACTGTTTGGGACTATTTACTGCAAATACAGTAGGAAACAACTCTCCATGGCTAAAGAGCAACCTTGACTCTTGTTCTGCATCACTAAGTTTTTACTGCATACCCGAGGAACTTTTCGACCTAAATTCAGCAATTTAGGGTTTTCCTTGGTTGATCTATTCTACCACTTGAAGGAACTGTTGTCTAAATTTTTAGGTTTTCTTCCTCTCATACTGAGTTCCTTGGGTAATGACTTTTCCTTACGTCTACTTAGAAATAAGTTTTTAAGGTATGTTTCTTTTTTTAAGCTTTTAGGTTCTCTTTGGGTACCCATTTAGACTGGCTAGATTATTGGATTATTGTCTGATTAGTTTTTTGTCCTTATTTAAATTTTTTACCTAATTTTTTGTTTTTCATCAATTTTTTGATGGTTATTGATTCTTCTCGACAAGAGATTTTAGAAAAATATAAAATTATGTCCAAAAATTAAAAAAAGTTCAGAAAAGACAAAAAATAAGTCAAAAACAGCATCTGTGTTGACTTATTTTCGTCTTTAGTATTTTTTTTAATTTTTGGATATAATTTTATACTTTTTAGATTCCTTTCGTCGAGACGAACCAATAAGCTACGAAAAATACAAAATACAAAATTTTTCTGAATAAAGACAAAAAATAAGTTAGATAAATAATTCTGGCCAAATAGGGCTAATAATTAATAGAAGAACAACTTATTAGGTTCATTAGTTTCTATACTTTTCGTAAGTCTAGTACTTCATGATCTTTGCTCATTAGGTTTTATACTTTTTTGAAACGATAAAAATGGTACAACACTTAGTCTTGGTGTGTGTCAACACTTCTTTGCTCATTGAAACCCTGGTTTCATGTTTTTTTAGTTTTCAGTTTTCCAGCAATTTCGAACATCAAATTTCAAGTTTTCAGTGAGAATTCCATCAAACTGAATACCCGAGCAACAATCCTAATAGAGTAATAGGTGAGAATTTCATCAAACTGAAGATTTGCAATTTTTGAAAGGTATTACCCCTTTCGGTTTTATGGTTTTCAGCGAACTGAATGCAACATCAGACTAAATGCAACATTACTCTGTTGGAAGAGGATGGATTCTTACTATTTATTTGGACAATATTTTGAAGAGAGAGAAATACTTGAGACAAGAATGGAAGAGGAAAATACTTGTATTACACTCATACTTTTTTTGGCTAGTACAAATGACTAGAATCCACCACTATTTATACTTTTCTAAGGATGATTCTAGACTTAAATATTTGACTTATAAAATAATATTTTATGGTACATTCTAAATTTAGACGTGACAAACATCTAGATATTTCATAAGGGTTTTTTAGAATTCTTCTAAAGACTAGATATTCTAGAGAGGTTTTAGAAATTTAATTTTTATCTCCTCAAAAATATCTTCTACTTTGGGTTTTTTGTCTTAGGTTTCATTTATTTTTTTGGGGATCAAATCATGTTTATACTTCAACATCCGCCCTTAAACTTGATTTAGTAACTCTAAGAAAAACTCTTAACTTGAAAAAGACGACATGCTTGAGCGGCTTTGTTAGGATATCAGCAAGTGTGAGATCCCGCAACACGCAATACGTAGGCTACACATCTTTTATAGAGTTCGTTAACCGTGACAATATGAGCAACCTATTTGATTCTAGACAAGTTAGTTACTTTTGCATCTTCTATTTTTGTTAACAACTTGATTTGGATAGTTCTCAATTTCACCATGCATTTTCTCAACTAAATATTTGCGTTTTGGCATTTATTCATAAGGTTTGAAAGTACAGATTTATTTAATGCGCCAACACCAGATTTTACTACATTTATCATGTTGAAGAGACACCATCTCCCGAACTTGAGGTCTAACCATCTTCTTTGTCTAATTTTATTGTGATTTCTATCCTGGATGATAGGTTCCTCATTTAAATTGCCTATGCTATTTGGGAGACTACTAATAAGGCAGTACGTTCGACATATAAAAAGACAAATCGTATAGGATCTACGAGCTTATTTTATGTTATTGGGCAAAATGGAGCATCTGATTTATTTTAACTTTTATTTCTTCACGAAATAGATAGTAAATTAGGACATTAAGAGAACCTAGAGTTTTAAATCTAACAAGAAGATTTGAGAAATAAGTATAGAGGAAGAAAAGATTAAGACACGTTGAAACTGGAACCGGGGGCCTTGCTGTGTGCAGTGCACAGTAAGGTGTGCTGCACGCCAAAACGGCATCATTTTGGCGCACAAAACACTGCCCGAACAGTAAAAAACTAACTGAACAATTTTCGGAAAGTGTTTTGTGCGTCAAAACGACGCCATTTTGGCGCGTAGCACACCCTGCTGTGCACTGCACACAGCAGGGCCCCCATTTCCGTTTGAAACTAACTTAATTTTTGCTCAAATCTTTGCAAGAGATAGAAGTTAAAATTTCAAAAGTTTTGAAGGCACGGGCATGCACTAGTTATTTATATGTCCCTTCAACTTTAGGTAAAATTCCATTTTGATCATTCTTATTTATATGTCCCTTCAACTCATTTGTTAGTATCTGCCCAAATAGACTAATAGATAGTGGCCATGTGTGTTGCACATAACCTCGTATGAGGGATAATTATGGTATTTTATTTTCTCCTTCTTTAACTTCTTAAAAGCCATACTCTCTCTCACTCACACAAAGACGCACACAAACTACTTGAAAGAAATATATAAACAGGGCTGATGAAATAGGGAGTTGTCGACACCTTGAAACTGCATCGGATCTTGGGTGGGATTCGGGAATAAACCATTGTCCCTAGGAAATATATTGATGGGCGAATCCGTCTCCAAGCTTGATTGTCCACCATAGGCTCTGGTGTCGGTGGCAATATAACTTGTACGAGCACCACCTCCACCACATGCTCCTCATCCTCTTGAGTAGGCTCCTGAATAGCTGGCTCCAGATCAGCCCAACCAACTAGGATCGCACCATGAGGTGGTGCAAATGGCTGCTACAACGGATCAAAAACCGGTGCAACATCCCCGTCCATCAGAAACTCTTTCTCTGGATCTTCAATTCAGTCAGCATAGTCCTCTTGGTCTCTCCCAAACACAAGATGCACCACTCCCTCATGATCAGAATTGGGTTCAGACATCTGACAAAGCAAAAATAGTTATATGTTAGACTTATAGTAATTTTGCATAATAGCTCAAGCAACGAAAACAAATAACACAACTGTATAATGATAAACAAAGCTGACAATTGAAAAGTCCAACTAGTGCAGAAACGAAACACTAGAAAACGCAAGCTACCCATCTATCTAAGGTCACAGGGAGGTCAAACCTAATCTTTAATACCAAATTGTAGTGACCCAATTTTCGGCAACGTTTTTTTAATTCTTTTTAATATTATTTTATTTGTCAAAAAAATATTAAAAGAAACCCTTTTATTAATTAAAATACTAAAGACAAAATTACAAAGTCTAAAATGAGAATGATAAAAATACCCCTTATGGGTTTATATTGTTTATTAAACTAAAAGATAGGGCAAATTAAAGGTAACATGGCTACATGTTGAACTTTTCTTCGTTGACCAACTCTTTCTACTGAAATGGAAACTCCATTTACTTGTCTCCATCTGACATGAAACGCTAGAGGCATAGAAATTGTTTCAGTGAGTAACTAAACTCAGTAGGAAACATTACCTGAAAAAGCAAACACAAAAGGAAACCAAGCATGGAACAGAATATAGTACAAAATAGATAATATTTGCAAGGATGTAAACACGTACGTATGTTATGCTTTCGTTCTTTTTAAGTTTCTAAGAATTCTACCGAGAACCTTCTTTTTCTACCCGACTATCTAACATAGGTCACTCAGTTGATATTGATCAGACCATACGTACTCAGGGCTCGTAGTCTGAGATTATGTACTCGACTAAAATATTGACTCGGCAAAGACCTTTCTACCATCTACTCAAGTCAATAACTACCACGCCCTAACTAGATCTGATCGATAACATGACTTCACCAGGTCAGGTACTAATGAATGTTAGTCGTTTCCTCTTTATCAGCTCAAAGATGCCCATGACAATAATTATCACTTTTTCAAGGTTCAGAGTTGCACTCATAGGCGGTCTCAAAGTCACCTCGAACCGAATACATCTACCTCCTAGTTGGGGTCCTTCCATAAATAACAATGGAGCTCCAATCGAATACACCCACATCCTAGTTGGAGTCTTTCTATGAAAACCACAACAATGGGTTGACACCCGGAATCAACTTTTCATGGCGGGCTCCAATATAAAATTTTAAACTTTTCAATTAACGTCGCTACTTGTCTCTGTACAATTTCACTAATTTATAATGTTCACCCAATAGCTTCCGCTTCCTTGTTACAAGTGACAGTCGAACTAGTGTCCCTAATGTTGACTCTAGGTTTTTTCCCAACAAACTCCCAAATAAAGTCATGCCTATAAAGTTCTCTATCAAATTTTTTTTACTATCTCTACGACAATTCAATAGCATAACGGCCATACCCGCTATAACCAATCACTTCCATTACGAATCCAAATCACACAAATCTAATTACACTTTACTCTATCATATTGATATTCAACAATCATTGTCAAATATAATGATTCACGGTCAAATGGCCCGCATGAGATCCCTGGGGGGATCCATGGACATAAATAAAGTGTCGCGGATGCATGTGCAGTGTGATCATGCATTCTGGATGATTTACAGTATTGGAATAGTGTCCCATAAACCAGCTTAACAATTTGTAAATTCTGAATTTTTGGACAGGTCGCTCGAATGAACTCGAGTGAGCTACTAAAATTTAGATTCTTTATGGGTTGTTTGATAACCCATTTTCAAAACTTAAAACATAATAGATTAAGTAAAAAGGTATTAAGTCGATTTGCTAACGAAATTTTGAGGAACTTAAGACATTATATTTTCAACAAAAATAAATAGTAAACAATTAAGTAGTTACCCCCTACTTAATTAAAAAGCTGAACACACTCAAAAGAATTTTTACAGAAAAATTTATTTACTATATTGCCGACCACCGCTAGCCTCCACCACTATTACCACCCGCCATCACCACACCATCGGCCACCGCCATCCACCAACACCACACTATTGACCACCGACACTAAGCACCACTGTCACTGACCACCACCACTACCACTACCACCACCACCACCGCACTACTGACCACTACCGTTACTAACTACCACCACCCCGCCATTAACCACCACCTGCCACTGCCACTAACCACCACACTTCTAACCGCCACCCATCACCCATCAGCACCACATTGCCGACCACACTACCGACCATCGATACTAACCACCACCACCATCGCCACTACACTAACAACCAGTGCCACTAACCACCACCACCTGCCACCATCATTGTCACCCGCCATCGCCACTAACCACCATACTATAGACCACCACCACTGACTATTGCACTGCTGACCACCATCGTCACTAACCACCATGGCCACCTGCCACCATCACACTGATGATCATTGTTGCTAACCACCTTGGCCACTAACCACCACCGTCACTAATCCCCACCGCTGTCGCTGTTGTCGTTGTCATTCACCGCCACTGTACCAACCACCGCACCACCGCCTCCGACCACCACACCTACAACAATCATGTGGGGCTTGGTCTGTCGCAAGGCCTATCTATTGTGGGATAGGTTAAAAAATTAGTAAAATTTAAATTTTAACTCATTGTACAGATCAAAAAGTTTAATTAATTCAGCGCTTAATTAATTAAAATAGATCCAAGCTCTCACTGCAAAAATAGATCGCATTCAGCAAGATGAAAGCACAGAGGCGAATCTTATCAGGGAGATGACTATGCGAAAAGCCTTACAAGAGGAGCGGGCATCCTACTAAGAGCAGTTACGTCTTTTCCTTATCTACTGCCCTTATTACAGCAGCTAAATCTAGGGCTTTCCTCTTAAGCTAAGCCAAGGCCAAGGGGGTACATAACAAATATCTTTTATGCTTAAAAGATTCAGTATTCAATTTTCAGTGCTTAATTTTAAGTTTTAAGTTTTTAGCTTCCAATTTTATCAAACAACAATTTTTGTAATCAGAACAATATTCTGAAATTTTAACAGAACCGCTCTCGCTTGAGCGCTCGAGCGAGCCTTTATTTTCCAGAACTTTCAACTTTTTTGATTTATGCAAAACAACTCGAACCAAAACCTAGAAAATGCATACTAGGTCAAAAACATCAATTAAACACATGAATGAGTTCCTATAGGTTGGTAGGTAAAGAACTCTAACTCGAATCGAAGGAATCTGTGAAAAAACGAAGTGAAATCGATGGTTTTGGAGTAGCGCTTCCTTGCAAGACTGTAACTCCCCTTTTTCTATCTAAAGCTTCGAAAACTACCAAAAACTCTCTCTATCTAAAGCTTCGTTGCTCCTTATATAGTCACCAGATATTGAATCACCATTAATCTTCAAATTAAACCCTAATATTATGATCATGAATTTTCCTTATTAAAATCTCGATAATTTGATATTAAACCTCAATTTATATTTGATTTTAGCCTTTAAGTTTGAAGGAATCCAATGTTGTAACTTAATTCCGTCATGAAAACCCAGATTTAAGACCATGAATGCGAAAAACTCAAAAAGATTCCTCTCGTGATGTTGCTGTAAACGATAGCTCGCTTGAGCAGTCTGGGGTAACTCGAGCGACCTCCTTATTTTTTAAAATTTTGAATTAAATAATTAAAAATACAGGATTAAGTCATAAAAATTAAGTAATAGCCAATTTCAAATTATTTTAAAATTATGGATTACAGGAAGAGTGTTGGCCAGCACCGCATCAGTGCTTTAGTTTTCTTGCAAGACCTTGGTACGAGGAGGGGCGACCAAACGTGTTATCAATTTGATTGCCAAATTAATTAAAATCACATAATTTTTTTAATTTTTTTTTTTCAAAAAGTGAGTGGCACGTGAACTACAATCGTACATAACATATGGTATAAATTATAGATATGCATATAGATAGATGGTGTATGCACTGGATATGAATTAATGCGGGCATGATGTTAATTTGAACTAACGGTTAGGTACACGTGATGCATGTAAAAATAACAATAGATCAATGTATCTGTTAGTAGGAGAATAAATACTTAAAATAAATATATAGTGAAAGTTATTATTTCGTACTCATTTAATTTATTCGAGATTTAATTGCCTTCCATAAAATATTTTTGGAATTTCATAGAACATGTTATTGTTGATGGGGGAAATTAGTGGGTTTGGCCAATAGTCTCCCCAGATATATATATATATATATATATATATATATATATATATATATATATATAACAAAAAGGGAGAGCAACGAACTCGTCCCGAATGGGGAGTAAGTGATAAAATCCAAAAATTAAAATATCACCAGTTGTTGTCTCCGATTTGTTTAATTAATTTTTCCTATATGACTACAAATTTGTTACACCAGGCATATTTTATAAACACAAATTCTTCCAAATGTCTATAATAATATTATTATTATTTAATTTAAGAGTAATTTGAACAAAACTATTAATTAATTTTGAGTGAAAAATCTAACAGGGGCAACTCATCTCATGCAATAATGCAACTATAGAGGAAATAAATTTCAACAATAAGTAGACTATTTTTCGAATCAAATAATAAAGCACTTTAAATTTTTAATTTGTTTCTTCCAATTAAAGGTGTCAATTACTTTTCTAAATTAGTACAAAAAAATTCAAAGATTATGCTTTAAAATATTTTATTTTTTAATTTTGAAAGTAATACAACTCATTTTCTTAATTTTATAAATAATACGGCTTTATTTTTAAATTTAGAAATAGTACAAATTTTTAAAATTGAAAAATATTCACTTTTTGCAACGGGAAATGTCGTCGTCGCAAAAAATAATCATTCTTTGTGACGAGATAGGCGGCCACAAAAGTACTCACATTTTGCTATGGGATTGTCCACCATCCCCAAAAGTATTATTTTTTGCGACGAGAAATGATGTGTCACACAACATGGTATTTTTTGTGCACCGGAAAACGTTACCGTCACGGCAAAAAATAATCATTATTTTGCCGTTGAATTATGAAAACGTTACCGGTCTTCAAAAACAAAAACCATACTCTTCTTGAAATTTCAAAACTTTCACTCCACATCCCTCCCTTTTTCCTTCCCCTCTAAATTATAAAATTATCACTTCCATCCTCTCGCTAAATTATGAAAATGTCACTCTCCTTCCTTTCACTATTTCATATTGACATGCTAATTATTTGATGCGTAAATTATTTTTACGTCATGAAAAAGGTAAAAATAACATAATATAGATTCAATTTATGCCAATTCCAAAATAATTTTTTAAGACAATGGTCAATGTTTAGTATTTTCGAGAATAAAATTCAAAAAATTGAGACCAAAAGAGGTTCAAATAAGCTGTGCCGATCACTTTTTTCTTCTAAAGTTGGACGGATTAGAATATGTGATGAATATAAATATTTTTGGATGATTTAGGAGACTTTTAACTTGTTTTATAAATCAACAAAAAAAATAAAAGTAACAATAAAATATAAATCAACAAATAGTTTACCATAATTCAACAACCCTTTGTCAAAATATTCCAAGTTCACAGTTAATTTTAAAATAATTTTTGAAATCAATGTAAATTTTTAGTATTTTTTTTAAAATAAAATTCGAAAAGTACGACCGAAGGGGATTCAAATGAGCGATGTCGGTAACTTTTTTTCCTCAAAATTGGGCGCTTTAAGACATGTGATGAATGTGAATATTTTTGGATAAATTAAGAGGCAAATCAATAATTTTAAATATTTGATGTAAAACTAATAAAATTAAAAATATATATAAAGATAAAAAATATTCCAAAAAAATCATGTTTACTTTTCTTCTTGGATTGCTAACATTTTTTTTCTTTAGTTTATGTATCACGGAATACTTAAAAAAATAAAAAAATAAATATTTTTTCAATAACCGAGCTCCCAATTGATCTTTAAATATTATTTTAGTCAACGGTGAATATTTTTTTGGAATAAAAATTTACACAGCACTAGATTTATTTTGGTACCTCAAAACACTCAACATAAAAAAAAAATGAATGAAGGGGAGATATGGACTTTTTGGTAAATTGACAAAAAAAATCTAAGTACCACGGAACACTTAAATATTTTTAAAAGACTACTTAAATATTTGCCCTTAAATTTTTTAATACCACAGAATAATTCAAAGAACAAATTTTTTTTTTGAAATAATGATATTATTCTTAGTCAACTGAGTTTTTAATATTTTTTTTACAAAATTAGGCTAAAACTAAGTTCTCTCCCTAAAATCAAGTCCCTAAAATAAGTATTATCAATATTATAAAAAATGACAAAATAATAGTTTTTTTTATCTTTACACAGCCACACCCCCTCCCTATGTTTTTGCGGAAGGGGTGAAAAACAACTCTCTTTTAGGAAATTGCTTTTTATCCGTCCCCAAAGACAAAAATCACACTCCCTGAACAAATACTAAGTTTTTCCTCTGAAATTTCAAAAATGCCACTCCCCTTCTCTCTCATTTTTTTCTCTAAATTACAAAAATAACACTCCTCTCCTCCCTTTGAATTACAAAAATACCATTTTCTTCTATTTCACTATTTTATATTGTATTTTTTTTAAAATGTATGATTAAAAATAAAAATAACATTGGTTAGATACTTAAAAGACAACATAAATACTAAGATTATCACTGTTCTTATCTTCAAAATTATTACCAACCACACAAACTCAAATTCTTTAGCTTTATCAACTCAAAATTATAAGGCAACAAATTTCAAGGTGTTCAGCGAAGTTTGAAACAAAATTAAAAAAATCCTGTACAAGAACACTTATATTTTTTGTCTTTATATTCAAACAAAAAAAGAAATTAAACAAAAAATAAAAAATATCAAGTACCATGGAATACTTAAATATTTTAAAAAATACTTAAACATTCACCCTTAAATTTTTAAGTATTACGGAACACTTAAAGAAATAAAAATAAATAATCTTTTTTTAGAATTATAATTTTTCCTTATTTTGTTGGATATAGTTCTAATTGGATACAGATAAGGAGTTCAGGCTCAATCCAACCTGAATGAGAATACGGTATAATTTCGGTTCTGAAGAGAAATCTGAGTCCTAAAATTAGAATTAGAAAGATTAAGTCATAAGGTCTATAAAGTCCAGGTTCATAAAGAAAGGTATATGCTGCTACAGAATATTAGCTTGTTTCCATAGATATTCATGTGATCTTTGTCTGACTTAATCATTGAAGTGTCTTCTCGCCACGTCGACGATGGGCTTTTTGACGGGTCACTATTTTGCAAATCACTGGACTTACAAGAGAGAGAGAGAGAACATTATTCCTGTTGAAAAGTGAAGTATTAATTTTTCATCCGATTGAAAAAATCACTCAATCTAAAATTCTATTCTTGTAAGTTCAATATTAATTATCTAATGTATTTCAATAAGGGCCAGCCCTGGCGTAACTTAACCTAAATAATAAATTTTCATTAAGTTGGAAATTTCATTACATTGTGATCAGTTAAAAATATACATGTTACAAATATTTTATGAGATCTCAATCATATTAATAAAGTAAGTAAATTTCTATGGTCAAATTTTTACTATTAAGTTTTAAAATGAGGTTAATTGTGGAGTAACAAGAACATATATATATATATATATATATATATATATATATATATACAATTAGGTTAATTGTGGAGTAACAAAAAATGTTTTACTCTATGACTTTGGAATATGTTATCGCATCAAGGTACAACCTTGTACTGTATACATTTGAGATAAATATTTTGACTTGTTTTACTCACATGCCATGAAGGTCCCTCCGATTGTAGTCTAGGCGCGCCGAGAAATTGCTAAGGCCCGTATTGGCCAACATTTCAGGTAAATTTTCTTAAGACCTTATTACCCTGTACCACCTATCTCATTATGGTGGTAGTACAATGAACCGGATAAAGCTAAAGGATGGACAACTTGTTATACGTTACATCTTAACTTATTGTATGAAGTAATAAGTGAGAGAAATATTAACAGTGCATTGTTATTTTCTCCATAATTCACAATTGTATTAATAATTGAAGTACTGATTAATTTATAAAAATGCTAATTGCACAAAGTATGTAATATTTATTTAACTTTTTATTTTGTTAAATGTAATTTTGAAGTACTGATTATTGGAGTAGAACATAAAAAGATTAACACGTTATATAATATAATCACGACAATTATAAATGAGAT
The DNA here is from genome assembly GCA_019985065.2 of Arctostaphylos glauca. NCBI lineage: Eukaryota > Viridiplantae > Streptophyta > Magnoliopsida > Ericales > Ericaceae > Arctostaphylos > Arctostaphylos glauca. The sequence goes on along the minus strand of JAHSPW020000010.1, from coordinate 11,571,998 downwards.
TTTAAATTATTTTAAATATAATATAATCATTAAATGGAGAACTATTTTTTAAATTTTTTACTTAAATATTAGAAATGGTGTATTTTCTTGCATTAATGAAGTATTAGATTTTTTTCACATCAAGGAACACTTATATGTTTCGCCCTTATGTTCAAAAACCAAAAAAAAAAGGTGGAAGAAAATAATTTAAATACCACAGAACACTTAAATATTTTTAAAAATACTTAAATATTCACCCTTAAATTTTTAAGTACCATGGAACACTTGAAAGAACAAAAAAAAAAATTAATTTTTTTCAATAATTGAGTCCGCGGTTGATCTTTAAATATTATTTTAGTCAAATAAAGTTTTAATATTTTTTTAAAATAAGACTAAAACCAAGTTTTCTTCCTCAAATTAAGTCCTTAAAGTAAGGATTACCAATATTATAAAAATGATAAGAGAAGTGATTTTTTTGTCTTTAGGCAACCACACACCCCTCCTTATTTTTTTGCGAGAAACGTGAAAAACAACTCTCTAAAAAAAGTTAAAGAAAAAAGTCCCGAAAGTTCTTTTGGATTTCTTTTTGTATTTATCTTTAATTGTTAAGCAAAATAATAATAGGAAAGGTAAATTGCACTGAGACCTCTCTTGAGCTTCTGACAAATCACTGACCTCCCCTAATTTACAAGTTATGTAGTAAATTCTCCCCTCCCATTAATTTCTTAAAAACACCGTTAATTTTAATTAATAAATAACTAAAATACCCACTTTAGTCTTCTTACCTTACTTTTTTGTATATATTTACTCTATTTATATTTGTGTGTAAAAATATATATTCTATAATTACATATGAAGTAGGTAAATTTTAAATAAGTATTATTGAATTTTTCACTAAAATGATTAAATTAGTTCGTCAATGAGATGCTCTCATGCGCGAGCATGTTACACTAGCAAATATTTAAGTTTTTAGCTAGGATGTTGGGCAAAAAACAAGAGTAAGTTTTGCCCGACTATTTTCAGATTTAGAAATATTCGAATGCGCTATTACACTAGCATAACTTGCAACAACAGGGTTTAAAAGTCTACTGTTATGCGGGTTATACTTTTGTTTTGTTGTTTGCGTGTCTTTTTTATTTTTATATAATCAGCTGATTCGAATATCAATACAAGGTAGCGTTGCAAATAGCCGTTTCATTTTAATTTCTACTCTTTTTATCTAATTTTTGCTTTTTTTCCTTTTTATTATCAATGTAAATATCACGCTCGGGAAAGCCAGTGTTCGCATCTCTAATCCGCAATTGTTGGATCCCTAGTCTATTTTCAGGAGTTTCTAGTCCGCAATTCTAAAATGTTAGGGCGTTGTTTTTTCGAAATCAAAATTTCGAAAGTCGGTGTAGGCCTTTGCTAATGTACTTTTTGTGATTTTTACTTAAGCAAGATTTTTATAACGAGTATTCTAGAATCCTCGCTATACTTTTTGGAGCCAATGTTTATATTTTTGGTATACACTCGATTACGTCGGCACCTACCGGAGTTAACTTCTAACTGTTTCATTTCTCATTTTTTGCAATCCCTTTATTATTTACGTCATATTCCTTTTCCTGTCTCCCCGTAACAGTTACTGCTATTTTTAATTTTTATTTATTGTAAAATTAATAAACAAAAATTTGTTACTTTATAGTTAAGTAATATGAATAGCGGCCATTAGTTCAAGTTAACACGTTGTCCATATCACTTGGCCTGATAATATCGGAATTCGGTAAACACGGGTGATATAGGTAGCTAGTGTTATGTAATGAAAATTTAATGGGCAGTGTAGGTTTTTTTTTTGCGATAGATTATCGTGATTGAATCGACATTTACTATCTTCCATAATTTAGATTGTTAGTGAAACGAGTAGCTATCGGGATGAAACATTGCGGATAAGAAATGAATTTGAGCAAAATACGCGTCTCGCCTAGAAATTGAGAAATATGAATAACCTTTTGTGCTGTCCATCTCCCATTTTTAGTTCCTATAATCTCAAATGGAAGTATGTCGTATAAATTATCGATTTATATCAATTTTTGTGTCGTGTTTTCTCGAATGATTATCGAAATTACGTTGACACGTTGTACCAAATTAACCTTGAAATTCTCAGAATACTGATGACATAGATAGTTTCACGCCCTCGAATTTATGCAAGATAAACATTCACATTTTAAATAAAACTGTCAATTCTACAAAAAAATATTCCCAAATCATCATCTTTCAGAATCCAATTAAACCTTTAGGTTTCAAGTGTTATAACCCAAAAAGGGGCACCCCCGGCCCGATAACCAAAATAAACATGTTAAAGTGTTACCAATAATTTGAGTTTGAATACATAATTCCACAAAGAGAAGTTACTATACATCTTTCAAAAGGTAAGTCTAAAGATGATGTATAACTCCATTCATGATATTTCTTTAAAACATACATCATTATGCATCCATGCAAATTCAAATCATTTATCTGAAGCAGTATCTGAAAGAATGAAAGGGTAAGCTACAAAGCCTAGTAGAGATGTCTACACCAATATTATATGAATATGCAATGATTTGACATGATTCATGGCCAATCTACAATAACAAGTGTATAACAAAAAATCTATAAGTCTTCGAAGTATGATTGCAACATCAAGAATTTAAAACTGTAAGTCAACCTGACTAATCAATTCATGGTTCTCATATTGATTCAATTGTCATATTCCAACTAGCACCTCAGCCAATGGTGGCTAGACAATACCAAAATATACTAGCATATCTCCCATCGGAGGTTAGTGATGAGCGCACTATATTGCATAATTACGTGGCTCAACATACTCATTTTGGCAATTATGCGTAGGTAAATGCATTTATTTAGTTAATATTGCACGCGTAGTTGTCCTTCTACCATGACTTAAGGCCTCGAAACCATTGGCGACATTGACGGAGGACCAATTGAAGGCTCGGGAGGAGTGAAAGTGAGTCCGGATCAAAGAGACGAGGAATAACTAAAAATTGGAGTCTGAAGCCCTCTCTATCGATAGAGGTTTATCCCTATCGATAGAGCCCTAGCAAAGAACCAGGAAAAAAGAGCCTCTATCGATAGAGGTTTCTTCCTATCGATAGAAGGCTGAATCAAAGAAGACCAGAAGACTTCCCTATCGATAGAGGATCACTCCTATCGATAGAAGGCTGAATCAAAGAAGACCAGAAGACTTCCCTATCGATAGAGGCCTCTTCCTATCGATAGAAGGCTGAATCAAACTAAGACCAGAGGACTTCTCTATGGATAGAGAGATCCTCCTATCGATAGAAGGCTCAATCAACTAATACTAGAGGACTTCTCTATCGATAGAGAGATCCTCCTATCGATAGAGAACCAATTACGTCTGATTCTGTGGGGCCGACTTTTACTCGAATTTTGGGCCAAATCACTGAATAAAAAGCTTCTTAAATTGCCATTGTGGAGGGTAGAATGGTATTTTCACCTAGGTTTTGTAGGATATTTTATTTTAGGTTGTATTCTTTGGCTAAAGGGGTCTCACACAACACACATCATAACACACTTAGCCATATATCAGATTTTAGAGAGTTTTGAGAGCTCCTTGCCTCCTTATTGCTTTAAAATACTTGTTCTTCATTGTTCTTCAAGTTTTGAGTAAGTGTTTTATCCTTTAGTGTTCTTCCCCTTATGAATCCTTGTATTCTCTTGGAAGCACTTAAGTATTAGTAAGTTTTACTTATATTTCCTCCATTAATATTGTTTTTCTTACCTTAAAAATCTGATGTTCTTAGAGTTTTCTATTAGTTTTGATTAAATCTTTCTTATTGTCCTTAGATAAGTTTGTTTTATCATGTTTTCCTTTACTTATATCATGTTCATGATTAATATGAGTAGCTAAATTAGTGAGGGTTAAGTCTAAATGTGAGGTTTAGTTCAAAACCATGTTGGTCTATATCTTCTCCATATTTGTTAATGCCATTGATAGATCTTTCAAGTTTTTCTTATTGAAATAAAAATGAAGTGTTAAGTTCTTGCTTAGTTATAGCCTTCACTAGAGTTGGTATATCTAATACTTGAATCGATGTCCTTCATCTTTTAATCCTATTTTCTTGAACTCGAAAGAATCCATCAAACCATTTTGTGAATTAAAATCCTGATTTTCATCGAAGTATTTTCCGATCTAAAACCCGAGACCGGGGGATAGATTGAGTTATAAGGAGAAGAGATAGACCAATGAAAATTTTGAATCGACCAAACTTTAGGACTTAACCCCACTCCTTAATCTAGTTTTAATCCTCCACTTAGTTAATATCATTGTTAACCACACCAAACAAATTTGAGGTTGACGTCCGAAACGTCGAAAACACCAATTTGCAAATTCTTTAAATCCAACGTTCTTTTTCCCTGTGGATCGATACTCCGGACTTTCCAATATACTCATTTTTACATATCTTTAGGGAAGTCTCGTTTTATGAAATTAAACCATTGACCCGAGGCCGGCACCCTAACGACAAGCACTTTTGCCGGCCGATCAATTAGGTATCATATAACTAGCACATCTCCCGTTGGAGGCTAGACAATACATCCTGTCAATGCAAGGTAACTAATGCAATACAATAATTCCCATGTCATACTCATTAAGCCAAGGCGGTAATGAATGTACGCATAACCGTCAAATAAAAATCCAAAACCACGTATTCATCATCTACGTATGACCGAAGATAAGTGCAAATATTACCCATAGAAGCCAACAACTCAATTATTTAATAAAAATTTTCAATAATAAATAAGTACATAATTACCGGTAATTCAGGTTCTATTACCGGTAATAGCACGCTAATACCGGTAATACTGACACTATTACAGGTCTGGATACTGTCTAAAAATGAATACTGTATTACCGGTAGTAGTACGCTTATAAGTAGTAGAATGCACTGTCCAAAAAATATTCAAAAATGAAGGAACTCTATATTACCATTAGTAGCACGCTATTACTGGTAATAGCACGCACTGTAAAAAAAAATGAGATTTTCTGTAGATTTTCTAAATTTCAAAAATCAAACTCTAAACCAACACTCAACCTCATAGATCACCAAAAGTAAGTCATACACACATAAGAGAGGTAAGATATCCCTACCTTGAGTGTCAGATCGAAATATTTGAGCTTCCAAAGCAAGCTCTAACCTCCAATGGTGGATGAACTTGAAATAAACTCTCTCCAAGCGAAATGAGTACGATTAACCACCAAATACTCACTAAAAGCAAGGAAAAAATGAAGGATCTTGAGAGATTTCAAAATTCTAACAAGGTTTGAGAGATGGAGATTTGAAAGAGCTAGCACACACACACCTCTATGGAAATAACGGGAAGAAGAAAGAAGAAAATAGAGAAAATATGGGCTTTTGGCTTAAAAAATCTGTGTGGGGCTATTTAAATGCTCAATAACACTTTCACCCTTCAACAATATTACATGCTACCCACCAAACCCTTACTCAACATACACCACACATAAAACCCAAATCATTATATATACATAACATGTAATAAACTACTTGTTAAATCTAATTTCGGGCAATTTATAAATAAAAAATTTTCGGGTTCTCACAGGTAGTCAACGGGAAATGAGTAGAATTTTGATAATAGCTAACTTACTTTAGATCGAAATGACATATTGCAATTTCAAAAAAAGTTAATATTGTAATTCCTTACTAAAATAGAATCGGATTTTTGTTAAACTTGAAAGTTTCTACGCCAGAGATTTAAGGTTCTTGGCACCTCAGGAATAAAAACGTGATGTGCAGATGCCAATTTGCATACCATGTTTTGGTCAAAGTTTAACATATGTTCGGTTTAATATTTTTGTCACCGAGAGCTAAATTGCGTAAGCCGAGGCTTGCCTCACACCTTTTTTCATATTTTATCCTATTGTATAGTCAATCACTCGATGTTTATTCACTTTGCCCAAGAATAATAAAATTAAATTAATATGGAAAAATTAGTACCGAAAGGGCGATGTTGGGTGCCTAACACCTTTCAAATTCGTAATAGTAAAATCTCCGGACCTATCTCTATTTTTCAAGACCATATATCTAAAATGAGTCATTTTTAAAACAGAATCGTATTTCTGAATCAAAATTAAAATATTTTTCTAAAGTCATCTTCTTCGAAAACGGCTTTAGAAGGTGACTTGAGATGCCCGAACTCTATGTTAAGTGGCGATTCTGAATTTTAAATAAGTCCCAACTATTAAATTATTTTCATATTTCATCGAATTACAATTCAAGAAATCATTCTACCCTGTTCAACAATTCATTTTTGCGAGGGGACCGAAAATTTTTCGGGTGCCACATATAAAATAATTCTCTTTTACATCCAATGTCTAACCAAATAACTCAAATAATAATAAAATAGCCCACAATACCCAATACAACCAATCCACCATAATATGAAGCGTAAAAACCTAAGCTAGTCAGCCAAAGTCGAAGCTTTATCCAATAGGCTCAATATTTGTCTCTGTAAAAAAGTTTTAACAACACATAAGGCAAAACTCGTATAGAATGCTCAATAAAACAAATCTTAAAGATGCTCAATACATTGTATGCCAAAACTTAACATATTATCTTTTCCTGCAGATATGAGACAATGATAAACAACATGAAACATTATATCCTTCCAGACCATGAAAACCGATGCATCCACATTTCTCCCAACATACTTTTACGGCCTTTCACCGATGGGTGCCCATGATGATCATGACTACTTGTACATTTTTACAACCTTTTGGCGACGATTATCGATGGGAGCCCAGTAGGACTGATCTTCACAACACCACTATGCACATGAACCCATATTCTTTCAAATGAACCATGTTCGTCAAATAACATTAAATCAGAAAATCAACACCCATCGTATGCCCAATACATTCAATTTAGTAGCCCAAATTGTAAGAAGATAATTTGATGAAGTTTTCATGTCGTTAAAGAGTTTTTAGAAAATGGGAATTTTAGGCAAGGCTAATAGGTCATAACAACCCCTGACCAGTTAGGTTTGACTCTAATTCGTCACGGGATAATCCCGACTGGTCAGGATTGCTCACTATTTTGTTTTGAAAATCCACCCTAAAGGATTGTCTCAGAATCCTGGTCGGTCAGGTTTGGCTACTGGAACATTTTGGTTCACACTCTGACCGGTCACCACCTCACTCTGATCGGTCAGACTTTGCTACTAGAAATTCTAATTTTGATGTATCCTGACCGATCACCCTCTGTGCACAAAAAACAACAGATTATGCGAGAAGACATCAGTTTTTTCTAAAAAATCCTAAAATTCAAGATATTGATCCATTGACAACGTCACATAATCATGATTTTTTGTGTATGTTTTGATTAGAAGCGGCAGGAGTAGTCCAAAAGTTGTGTTGTGCACATTAATTAGACCAATTATAATATATATATAGTAAGCTTCTAATGAGGGATCCCTCATTTTGCTAAAATGTAGCAGGACCTCCTATTTCTTGATCAAATTTTAATGGTCTGAATCATTCAATGTGTTTAAAATATATTTTTAAGGATACTCGCGAGAAATCAGCTTAAAATATTACCGGGAAGGTCTTGATTTAAGCAGTTTGTCATAAAACTATTACTGTCAGCATTTATGGAAAACTATTTGGATTAAGCTCTTCCTGATATTTTTTTAAGCCGATTTCTTGCGGGTACCCTTAAAAACATGTTTTAAAAAAATTGAACGGTTCGGATCATCAAAATATAATCGAAAAATAAGAGTTTAGCCGTTGATCTAATATTGGTCTAAAAAAGTGTTGGTCTATGGAGCCATCCTATATATATATATATATATATATATATATATATATATATATATGTGTGTGTGTGTGTGTGTGTGTGTGTGTGTGTGTGTGTGTGTATCTCATTTTGTTAAAATGAGAACCTCCCATTTCGGGATCAAATATTGATGATCGGAACCGTTCAATATATTTAAAACACGTTTTTAAGGGTACCCGTAAGAAATCAGCTCAAAAAAATACCAGAAAGGACTTGATCTAAGCAGTTGTCCACAAAGTTATCAATCTCGTACCGGTAAGGGTACCGGTTTTGTTACTGGTACGGTACGTACCGGTACCGGTAGGTACCGGGGTACCGTTTCGGATTTATCGCTAAAAAATAATATAATTTTTTTAAACTAATATTCTTTACAAAAAATTACATTTGACATATAAAGTAAACCCCACAACTTAAAAATAACTCACAAAACATAACATTTTCAAAGGACAATAATAAACCTATGATATTTCAATATCATTTAATTCACAAAATTTATAAAATTAGTTAGCATATGCTTGATTAGAAAGAAAAATTAATATTCATTTTAACATTAAGGTATGAAAAATGAAAAAAGAAAAATTAACATTCATTTTCTTGTCTAGAGAAATTGAAAAGAAAAATTAACATTCATAAAGTATCGAAAGTGAAAAAAAAATATTTATTTTCATGTATGTATGAAATTATGAATAAAGGTTAATATTTATTTTTTATTTTAAATTAAAAAGCAATGTTAAGTTTAAAAAAAAGAATGTTAACATTCATAAAAAGGAATGTTAGCTTCAAATTTAAAAAATGCTAATTTTTTCTTTTAATTTTCATAAAAAATAATGTTAACTTTTCTTTTTGTATTATAAATTTTCCTACCTTAATTAGAAGTATTTACAAGGAAAATGAAAAAAAAAAAAAGGTATGTAAATGTAATTAAAAATACATAAAAAGTAAAAAAAAATTAAAAAAAAATAAAACCGGTACCGGCCGAGATCCGGTATTTGGCCGGTACCGGCCGGAACCGGCCGGAACCGCCAGTATTCTGGCCGGAACGGAATGGACGTCCGGCCGTACCGGTTTTGGTCCGGTACGGAAGGTACCGGCCGGTACGGTACGGGATTAATTACTTTGGTTGTCCATAAATACTGACAGAAACAGTTTTATAAAAAATTGCTTCGATCAAGCTCTTCTTGGTAATATTTTAAGCCAATTTCTCTTGAATACCCTTAACAATATATTTTAAACACATTGAACGGTTCCGATCATCCATATTTGATCCGAAAATGAAAAATCTTTATTTTAACAACATGAAGGATCCCTCAATAGAACCTCAATATATATATATATATGGGAAAGGCTATATGGACCAACACTTTTTTAGACCAATATTAGACCAACGTCTAAACTCTTCACTCCTGATTAAATTTTAACGATTTGAACCGTTCAATGTGTTTAAAATATATTTTTAAGGGTACTCACGAGAAATCAGCTCAAAATATTACCAAAAAGGGCTCGATCCAAACAGTGGTTCATAAAACAGTTTCTGTCAGTATTTTGAATCACTATTTGGATCAAGTCCTTTCCAGTAATATTTTGAATCACTATTTGGATCAAGTCCTTTCCAGTAATATTTTGAGCTGATTTCTCGCGGGTACCCTTAAAAATATGTTTTAAATACATTGAACGGTTCGGATCATTAAAATTTAATCGAAAATAACGATTTTAAGCGTTGGTCTAATATTGGTCTACAAAAGTGTTGGTCTATAGAGCCATCCCCATTATATAAAATTCAATCTCTAAATTGCTAACAGGTTAACAAATGAGGAATTTTTCTGATGCTGTAGAACAACAATACACACAATTGGGACTGAGAACATAATTATATTATATGTCTGGCTTGGCGTGAATTAGAGGGTCTTTGATTTATTTTTAATAGCTCAAATATTGGTGGATACAGAGTAGTTCTTCTTTGACTTTCCACACCTGCTCCCCTTGAAGTTGCTAATCAAATCAATTAAATGTTTCCTCAATATATTATTATTTCCAGTGCTGAGGTCTGCCAAAGATTAGAGGATCATTTACAGGTATGCGTTTCTGTTGGGAACTTTAATTGTACTAATAATTATTCTCTGTAAATGGATATCTTTAATGGATTTTAGATGTAAATTGCTACTCACCCCCCCAGTGGACAAAAACTACACCCCTCCCCAACAATTATCCAACTTCTTTTATGTAATTACAAATATGCCACTCTCCCTTTTCTTTCTCCCCAAATTGCAAAAATGCCATTTCCCTTCACATGTAAATTACAAAATGCCACTTTTCAACCTTTTTCTATTTCACATTGATTTAAAAAAAAGTATAATTAAAAAAAAGTATAAATAATAATAATAATATGTATTATTTTAAGAAAAAATAACTAATTGAACTCTTTCTTTTTACACTAATTCTTTATTTTTTTTGTAAGAACTCATAAAATTTAAGGTTGCAGTTAGTCTTAAAATTTAATTAGCCCACATTAAAATTTAAATTTTTTTAACCAATAAACTTTTTAGCTTCACACTAATTATTTATTTTTTGTGAGAACCCATAAAATTGAATGCTGCATTTAGTCTTTAGAATTTACTAATTAAGGTATAGTTAAAATTGCAAATTTATTTTAACCAATTCATAGTTTATTGTATATTTTTTTTGTGATGTACACAGTTTATTGTGTATTTTTATTCTTAAATTAGATATTTGTTAGAATTTTGTGTTCTAATTTACTTAAATATTTTGTAAGTATCAAATAAGCTCACTGAATAAAAAAATTTACAGAAATGATAATAAATAATAAACATAAAATAATTTAATCAAGTTGTGATGTAGTTTAAGTAGTAAAGTTTCTTCAAAATTCAAGTCTTTGAAAATATGCATTTTTAAATTTTTATTTTTGGTAAAAAAAAATTATAGTGTGAAACACCGAATAATTGATCTCAATTGGAACATTGTGAGAAGTAAGTGATTAAAACTCATCTTATCTAAATTTTATTTCATAATGCATCATCAATTTTTTATTTTCCAATACTTCTTTATTCCTCCTCATTAATTTATTTATTATATGTTTTCTTTCTTTATCTATTTTCTAACATCTATAAATAGAGAGAAAGAATGAGAAATGGAAGACTTGATTTTTAATTTCTGTTACTTAGATTGTTTATTTTTCTAACTCTCTTGCTTGTACTTTGTAGATAAACCAAGTATCAAGATAAGTTATATTATTATAAGTTAATATTTATGTAATGTATGTCAATAAAATGTCTATAGTTATTTTTTTTAGTTTGAAGACGAGTATGTTATTCTTTTTAATGTGTAGAAATTTAATTGTTCGATCTAGATAACGCAAGACACAGAAGATGAAAACCCATCGGAAACATGCTCAGACCTTTGGAGTTCTACATGTAAATTTTTATACCGCAAAATTCATATCAATTTGCAGAATATGTCTTAAATACTCGAGCTACTATATGTAATTGACCCCACTAGTGTACTTTGTGTATTAAGTCATGACATGCCAATTATTTGATGCATAAATTAATTTTTATTTGAGATTTTAAAAAAGTAATTTTTTTTATTTATCTTTCCCAAAAAAGTAACTATTCTTTAATCAGAAAGAATCTACGAAGATGATAATAAGTAATAAACAGAAGCAATTTAATTAAGTTCTGATATAGTTAAAGTAGTAAAAAAAATTTCGCCCTATTTCCGTATCACGAAACACTTATATTTTTCGTTCTTATGTTAAAGTAATAAAGGTCTTTGCTTAAAAAATCAAGATCCAAGGTTCAAGTATTTGAAAAATATGTATCCTTACGTTTTTAATCAAAAGATATTTCAATTTTTTTCCCTCTTTTTGTATCACGGAATACTTATATTTTTCGTCCTTATGTTCAAACGAAAAAAAGGGATGAAAAAATTTTAAAAAATTAAGTACCACTGAACACTTAAATATTTAAAAATATATATTTAAATAGTCGCACTTAAATTTTTAGTATCACAAACACATAAAAAATAAAAATAAAAATATTTTTTTAATAACTAAATTTGCGGTTGATCTTTAAATATTTTTTTTAATTAACGATATTTTTTCGAACTAAAAACTTGCACAACACAATTTATTTTGTACCAAACAAACACTGAAAATAAAAAAATAAAATATGTGAGTTTTCTACAGCAGATCCCCCAAGCATAAAACATAAGGGTATTTTTGTAAAATGGACCATGGGCCCCCCCCCTATTTTGTCGGCTGGGGGGGGCGAGTAGCAGCTCTCTTTTAGATTCTGGGGGGCTTTGTTTGTTTTCATTTGTTTAACTATTCTGCCATACAGGATCGTATGCGTTTTACTAATGCCAAAGAAATATCAAGTTGCCAAAAAGTGTTATATTTTACCAAGTATAATACACGTTTGTCGATGAGAACTCATATCACTCAAAGTACTATTTTTTGCCGACAAAGACAGTCATATCCCCAAATCTCATTCGTGACATGCCTAAGCCACAAGATGCCGACACAAAGACTTTCATCGGCAAAATCATTTGTCGACGGTAAATTTTTAGTATTTTTTCAAAAATAAAATTTAAAAAGTACGATCAAAAGTGGTTCCAATGAGATGTGTCGGTCACTTTATTTTCCAAAATTAGACGCATTAAGATATGTAATGAATGTGAATATTTTTGGATAATTTAAGAGATTTTTAACTTTGTTTATAAACTAACAAAAAAAGAAAAGAAAAAGAACAACATAATATAAATCAACAAATACCTTACCATAATTTAACAACCATATATCAAAATATTATGAGCTTACGATTAATCCTGAAATAATATTAAGTAAGCAATAACTTTTTAGTATTTTTGAGAATAGAATTTAAAAATCACGATCGAAAGGGTTCGAACGAATAGTGTTGGTCATTTTCAAAGTTGGACGCATTAGTACATGTAATGAATGTAAATATTTTTTGATGGTTTAAAAAAATTTTAACTTTTTAAATCACCAAAAAAATAAAAAATAACAATTAAATATAAATTAGCAAATACTTTATCATAATTCAACAACTCTTTAAAAATATTCCGAGCCTATAGTTAATTTCAAAATAATTTTTAAGTCAAGGATATATATTTAACAGTTTTTCGAGAATAAGATTCAAAAAGCACGACTGAAAGGGATTTAAATGAGCAGTGTCAATTATTTTTTCTCTAAAATTGGGTGTATTAAAACATGTGATGAATATGAATATTTTTGGATAAATTGAAAGATGAATCAATAATTTAAGTATTTGATGCAAAGCTAATAAAATTTAAAAAATAAATAATGAGAATTTTTTTTTAAAAAATAACGTTTCCTTTTTTCCTCTATTAATTTTTTCAGTTTTTGATTGTATATTTTTTTAAATCTCTCAACGAGAAATCATAAATATTTGATGAAAAATAAATAACCAAACCAAACCAAACCAAACTGAGCCTTGTGTCCCAAATCAATTGGGGTCGGCTACATGAATCCTTTTCCTCCAAAGAGTTCTGTCAAGTGCTGTTTCCTCATTTAGCCCTAGTAGACTTAAATCTTTGCGCACTACCGCATCTAATGTCAATTTGGGTCTTCCCCTCCCCGGAGCATTGCTATGCAAAGCTATCCTATCCGCTCTCTTAACTATTGCATCCGTAGGTCTACGATAGACATGTCCAAACCACCTAAGCCTATTTTCCCTCAACTTCTCGTCTATAGGTGCTACGCCTACCATCTCGCGGACTGTTTCGTTTCTAATCCTATCTCGTCTAGTCTTACCACACATCCACCTCAACATTCTCATTTCCGCTACACTCATCTTGGTCACCTGTTGTTTCTTCATAGGCCAGCATTCTGTCCCGTAAAGCATCGCTGGTCTTATAGCAGTTCTATAGAATTTTTCCTTCAACTTTGTGGGTACCCTCTTGTCGCACAGTACACCAGTAGCACTTCTCCACTTGAGCCACCCCACTTGGATCCTATGGGTCACATCATCCGTAATCTCTCCATCTTGACTAATAATAGAGCCTAAATACTTAAAACGGTCTCTCTTTGGTATCTCCTGATCTTGAATCATCACTTGTTCTTTGTACGCACTTCGGGTATCGCTAAACTTGCAAACCATATACTCAGTTTTACTCCTACTTATCCGAAAGCCCTTAGACTCTAGTGCATCCCGCCAAATTTCTAATTTAGTATTAACACCGCTAGCAGTATCATCTACAAGGACAATATCATCTGCAAACAACATACACCATGGAATATCCTCTTGAATCTGACTAGTCAATTCATCCATAACTAAAGCGAAAAGGTAAGGGCTCAAGGCTGACCCTTGGTGCAATCCTACTGTGATGGGAAATTCACTCGTCTCCCCTGCTGGTGATCTAATGGCAGTTACAGCACCTTCATACATGTCTCGAACAACATCGATATACCCTTTGGTTACTCCCTTTCTCTCCAGAATCCACCATATAATGTCTCTGGGCACCCTATCATAAGCCTTTTCTAGGTCTATGAAGACCATATGAAGATCCTTCTTCATTGACCTGTGTTTCTCTACCACTCTTCTTAGTAGGTAAATAGCTTCCATGGTCGATCTCCCAGGCAGGAACCCAAATTGTTTCTCCGACACCGTAGTCACCATCCTCAAACGATGCTCCATAACTCTTTCCCACAGCTTCATCGTATGACTCATCAACTTAATACCTCTATAATTGTTGCAATTTTGAATGTCCCCTTTGTTCTTGTAGATAGGTACTAAGGTACTCATCCTCCATTCGTCTGGCATCCTCCTAAATAAAATAATTTTGTTGAACAACTTTGTCAACCAAGTCACCCCCAAATCACCTAGGCTTTTCCACACTTCAATAGGAATACCATCTGGTCCGAAGGCCCTACCCGGTTTCATCTTCTTCAAAGCCTTGGCCACTTCGGACTTTTGTATCCTCCGATAAAACTCGTATTCCATTCTCTCGCTAGGAACATCAACTTCCTCCTCACCAAAACCTCCTTCATGTTTCTCGTTTAACAACTTCTCGAAATACGTCTTCCATCTATCCTTGATATCCTCATCTTTCACCAACACTACTGAATCGCTACCTTTTATACACTTAACTTGAGAGAAGTCTCTAGCTTTCCTTTCTCTCAGCTTGGCGAGTTTATAGATATTCCTCTCCCCATCTTTACTATCAAGTCTAGCGTAAAAATCCTCATAGGCTTTCAACTTAACATCTCTAACGGCTTTCTTAGCTTCCTTGTTAGCCTGCTTGTACTGCTGAAAATTTTCTACATTCCGGTCCTTTTGCCACTTCTTAAAACATTCCTTCTTGGCTTTTACCATGGTTTGAACCTCGTCATTCCACCACCAAGTCTCCTTAGAAATTGGACATTTCCCCTTTGACTCTCCGAGAACTTCTTTCGATATCCTTCTAATACCATCGGCCATTGTCCTCCACATACTATCACTATCGCCTTCCATTCCCCACTCCATTTCTTGGGATGTTCGTTCCTTGAACACCTTTAGTTTCTCCCCTCTTAGGAACCACCATTTAGTCTGTGGGCATCTAGTTTCATTTCTCGGTCTATTATTTCCCTTGAGGCCAATATCTAACACCAAAAGTCTATGTTGTGCCACTAGACACTCTCCGGGAATGACCTTACAATCCTTACATAGCAACCGATCTGCGCCTCTTGCAAGAAAGTAGTCTATTTGGCTTCTATTGACTCCACTCTTAAAGGTAATTAAATGTTCCTCACGCTTTCTAAAGAAAGTATTCCCCACTATAAGGTCAAGGGCTACCGCGAAATCCAAAATCCTCCTACCACCTTCATTTTGGTCTCCAAATCCAAATCCACCATGTACCTTCTCATACCCCTGCTTCTGCACTCCCACATGACCATTGAAATCACCTCCTATAAAAAGCTTCTCCCCCAAAGGTATCCCTTGAACCACGTCATCCATCTGTTCCCAAAATTTCTCTTTAGTAAGATCATCCAAGCCTACTTGGGGCGCGTAAGCACTAATAACATTAATTATACTCTCTCCAATCACAAGCTTGACTAAAATAATCCGATCTTCTTTCCTCGTGACTGTGACTACCGAATCCTTAAGGTGCTTATCTACTACGATGCCAACCCCATTTCTATGTCTATCCACACCCGTATAATAGAGCTTATACCCTGTATCCTCTATCTCTCTAGCCTTCTCTCCTACCCACTTAGTCTCCTGCAGGCAAGCTATACTAATCCTCCTCCTAATCATGGTATCAACTAGCTCCCTAGACTTACCCGTTAAGGTCCCTATATTCCAAGTTGCTAAGCGGATCCTATAGTTCTGGGCTAGCTTCTTTACCCGCGCTCGTCCAGGCACACGCGGGAACCCTTGCTCACTTATCACCACACCCGGGCGCCGATGTGGCGCCCCTTGCTCATTTTTCGAAGCACCCAAAGGCAGGCACAACGCGTCGCTTAAAGGGAACGCCCTAGCATTTCTCGTTGTAAGTTTAGGATTCATGTCATAAGGATCTAACGGGTCTTTTTATGTGCTGGCTGTCAGCTACCTAACGCACAACCCTCCTCCTTTATCCGGGCTTGGGACCGGCTGAAATCTAAAGATAAGGCTTTAAGAACGTCTCAGGCGGAGTTATGAAAAATAAATATAAAATAATATTTGGAAAAAATCACATTTTCCTTCTTTGATTGCTAAGCTTTTGAGAGAGAGAAAGAGAAAGAAGGGGGAGGGGGATTGTGTTTTAAGGGTTTAACCCGTACGATTCGGTCCGGTTTAGTAAAATTCATGGGACCAAACTGGTTGTCCGGTTTGAAAATTTTATAAATTAAAATCGGACCCATTTTACTGTTCTGATTTCAATCGATTTGAGCTGATTTCAGGCTGGTTTGGACTTTTTGATTTTTTGGCCAATATTTCGGGCCAACCACAAAAAAGAAGTAAAAAATTAACAATTTGGAGTGAGATTTCTAACAATAGAAATACATTGAGCATTACTTTGAAAGATTGAACAGTTTATTTTTTATATATGGACTGGTAATTTTCTATTTTCATTCACTTTCTGTAAATAAAGGTTTTGTTTTATATCTAATACGCGGTAATAGTTCTAAATTTTAATAGATTAAATAAGTAATGGAGTTATGGGTTATAAGTTATAACAGATAAACTTAAAAATATAATATATTTTTATTTATACTCCCATCCGGTCAGTCCAGTTTGGACCAATTTTGTGTTTTCTCAAATCGAAAGCGGATCAAAAATTGATTTTTCCAAACTCCCAAATTAAAATCGGACCGAATCAAATTTTTCAATCTCAAATCATCTATACTATCCGATTTTCTGACTTTTATTTTTACACCTTGTAATTTTCATTCGGTGAATTACTTCCCTGCAAATAACATTTCTGATATAATTTCTAACATTTCTTATAAGGCCCAATTAGGCCTAACTCGATTATAAATAATCGAGTTTTCTCTCTATTCAATTTTTTTTTTGCATTTATTATTTTTACCTCAATTTTTTGTAGATTATTGGTCCGTCTTGATGAGACGAATCTAACAAGTATAAAATTATGTCCAAAAACTAAAAAAAAGTCACACGACGAATAAGTACAAAAAATCATGTTTTTAGATTATTTTTATTTTTTCTGAACTTTTTTCAAATTTGGTGCATGATTTATAACTTTTCTGAAAACTCTCATCGAGACGAACCAATAACCCACAAAAAATTGACAAAAAACAAAAAAAACAAATAAATTTTAAATAAAAATAAAATAATAATTAAATAATTAAGTCAGGTCAAATCAGACTTAAATGTAAGTATCGTGCCATATCCACCCATATCGGGCAATGACAATTCTTAAACTTCTCGTGGTCATGCCGTGTACGGGGCCAATCATGATATTCCACCCTTTAGAAAGATTGAAAATGGAAATGATGTGGCAGATGAACCGAATGAGAAGCAACTAACTCCTCCCATTTGTTGCATTCTTGTTGTACCCAACTCACCTTTCCTTTCCACTTTTTAAGGACCCACTATGCCTTTGCCCATTACCAAACTTGGAGAGCTACAATTTGTCAACGTCCCATTCTCTATATACCTTTATAACAATCACTAAAGGTCGGGACACATACACGTACTACATATGCTTTTGAACTTTAATTCAATACATATACAAAAAGTAAATAATAATAAAAAAAGAGAGAAAAAAAAGTTCTATCAGAAAAAAGTATCGTTGGAAAGATTAATTGATTTCTACCCATAGCAAAATTCTAGAAGACGTGAGAGGACCTAATTAGAAAAGTAGGTAGTTATGTTGAGTATTTGGTGAAAGATGATTTGTCTTTTATACCCTTACAGTTATGGACGATCAAGGTAAGTTAAAAGTAATTAGGAATATTTTTTATGAATAACGTAAGAATTGAAAAATAAACACAATAACAAAATGTAAGACACCAAATTAGTTGTCATGACCCGAGATTTTTAATAAATAGTCGAGCATTTTATTAATTATACTCCGCGTATATATTTTCGTTGCGTACATGTACACATATATAATTATGTATTATCCTTTTTTATATCATTAGAATATTAGAGAATATGTATGTATGTACGTACGTATATATATATATATATATATATATATATATATATATATATATATATATATATATATATATATATATATATATAGCTCTCTCTAGACCCCTCTCTCTCCTCTCTCGGCTCACACTGTCACCACCTCGAAACCACCCACACCCCTCCTCTCCCATCACTCTCATCCTCCCTTGCCACCAGCCTCCTCCTACCACTTCCATGGCTGCCCCTACTTCAGATCCAACCCGTGGATTATTTGGATTTTCCTCCTAGCTGTGGATAACGACCGAATTCCCACGACCGAAAAGGGTAGCGACTGTAATTAAGTTAGGGTTTTTTTAGTATTATGATTATAAATTAATTTTTTATATATTACAGATTGTACCCTTGCTAATACAAATTTTAAATTTATTTTATTTTTATTATTGTTATTATAATTAAACTTTCGTAATTTATTAAAAATCAAATTATTTTTATCCATTATCATTTAGGGTGCATACGTTATCATTCTTTTTGGAAAACTATATTTTATTTTAACTCGCATTATAAATAAACTTAACTAGTATAATATTATTAAATAAAGTTTTTAGACTTATTTGAATTAAATTACATTTACTTCTTATATATTAAATCTGGTTGTTACGTGATTTCTATTTTAATTGTTTAAATAATTTGTTCAGCATAAAATACTATGAATATACTCTGATTACTCCAACGATGATTAATCGTTGATACTCAGGGCATCCTGTTGATACTCGAATATTAAAACACATTGATAATGACATACGATTAGTTATTGTGGATATGTTTCTAGTGAAAATATTATGCGTATTTTGTAGCTGTGATGCGACTTAAGCTAAGTTTTGACTTTAATCAGAAGTGTAATGGACCCAATCGATGTATCACCCAAGTACTGTATTTAGCCGTGTCATGCGTTTAGATAAATTACGCCTTAGCCGAAATTATATCTAATCATATTGTATACTTTTTTAGTCTAATGGCCTCCTTCTTAAACTTTAAACTTAGAATGTTCCAGCATGGTAATGAAAGAATATAACGCTAAGGAAGGCCTATTGATTGGGAACATGACGAACGAAAATAGTGTAGTTGGGGGGCACTGTGATTGGGAAACACGATTGGTCAGGTGGTCGGGATCGTTATCTTTGGGAGCAACATACGTTTGAACTATTGATTTAGAGCTGTGGATTCAAAGTATATAACGAGGTCATTCTTGGAACAATTGATGGAATTATATGACGTGGTCATACTTTAGAATATATTGATTCAGGTGAAGGACTTATGTAATATTTGGAACTAAGATACACTGTGATAGTTATTCAGATGATTTAAATTACGTTGTTTCAGTTTAACCTATACTTATTGCTTTCGTACTTATCTTATCACATGATATCATTAACCTTGAATGTTTCATACTATTGTACATTGCACATCATGTTATCTTGCTAAAACATTCAAAAGGGAACTTAAGCGTATGTAACTTTCTAGGTGTCAAAACTCATGGTGCAACTTCTTTCTACCCTTGGCGTTTCATGCCAGGTACTCATGACGATAGAGCTGAACCAGATTATATACCGCACGATGACGCTTACCCTGAGAAAGACACGGTAGAGCCATGGTTTTACTTAAATTAGTATAGATTGCTCCGACTTTAGTTTAAAGTCTTTTTGTTATAAACAGTCTTTTTGAACATGTTTCAACTATCTTTTGTATCAAACTCGTATTTCAATGAAATGATGGTATTTTAGTTATTTTATTCTTTTAATTTAACATGTTTGAAGTTCGGGGAGTTACATTGGTGCTCTCATTTTATGTATAGAATAGATTAGAATAGATGTATTTGTCACTTTATGTGGTGATTGTTAAAGATTGGGTTTCTTAATTTTTTTAATTTTTTCTTTAATTGTTAAGCAAACTAATAATGAGAGTTAGCCAAAGTTTTCCATTATGCGGGTTATATAATCGGAATGTTCTCTAAATTATGTACACATTGCAACTGAACATATTTCAAGAAATATATTAATAATGAGAGCAGCAGCCATGAACAAAGAAGCAGTTAAAATTGTCACTATATATATTTTTTTTTTTGGTTGGATTTTTGAAGGGAATGATCATCAATACATACATATTTTTTGTTGGATTTTCCAGCATGCATGCCCCAGACACAAGAAATTAATCTTTTTACGCAACAAGAAATTAAAAGAAATAATCAAGAAGCTCTACTGAATGAAATTAGATGTTGAACAATTAATATTTGTTTTCATTTGCTTTTATTTTTTCAATTTAAGAAAATTCATAACTAAGTTGTTAATATTAGATTAACTCCAAGCCCGTAACCAAACACAAACTATCAAATTAAAAAAAAAAAAAAGCAATTGACCGCATTTTTTTACTTTCGTGTACTGTTTTTTATTAATTAGTTGATAGGATCAAAATGAGTAATTTCATTCATAAATAGTCTTCAAAAATTGAAGGGTCAATTGACACCATAAATTTGTACAAGGAAAGGGTTTTATCTACTCACAGACGTAGGAAATTGGTTGCATATACAGTATACATATTTGGGAGCTTGCATGCTTTGCGGAGGTTGAAATTTCGGACATACCATGATACGGACTCCAAGTTCTTATGGCAGAGCACGAGGAGATTTTTCATCAATATGTTGGGAATGGACAGCCCCTAACCGAACGCAACGCCAGTCTTCCAAATCAAAAGAAAAAATGGGCTTGTTGGGAAGTGGAGTGCGGCCTGTAGAGCACATGTAACGCACAGTCAAGTTGCTCACGCAGCGGATCTCTCTATATAATACATTAAGACAAGTACTCCAACCAACACAAAGTTAAGAGTATTTGGATTCACTACTTTTTTACATGAACAAAAACATGACACGACCATAATGATGAAGTAATTTTTAGCGCAATCCATGGTCTGACCTATAAGACACAACTAGAAATTATACATTTTGTGACCAAATGTGTTTTGGTCACCGAAAAATACACAGTTTATGACCAAAATTTATTTAGTCACCAAATATTAAACAATTAGTGACCAAATTTTTTTAATCACTAATGACAGACGTTTTAGTGACTAAAATTTATTTTGGTCACGGAAGAATATGGAAAATAATTTGGTGATTAGTATTTGGTCACTAAAAGTATACTTTCAGTGACTAATTATTGTTGGTCACCAAAGATATGTTAAAAAGTGCGCCAATTTATTTGGGAGAATTTTGAGTGAGGTTCAATATATTTAGTGACTACTTATTTAATTACAAAAAATAATTCATGCTAGAAATCACACTTTTAGTGAGCAATTTTTGTGACCAACCGTATTTTGGTCACAAAAAATGACACAATTGGTGACCAAATTTTATTTACTCATCAAATACAGAACATTTATTGACTAAAATTTTTGTTAGTCATATAAGGTTTGACACTCTGAATGCATTTAATGTGATCCGATCATGCGGTATCCAATTTGCGATGATATCCATTTTTTGTGACCCTAAATGAATTAGCGAGACGTGAAGTATTAACGGTTCAGATCGACTATTGTCAAAATTAAGTTGGTGTAATGGTTTTTAAAATTTATATGTTCAACCTAGTTCTTTACAAACTAAGTATTGTACTATAATTGAATATACAGTAGCCATGCGACCACGACACAACCATGATGATCGGGTTTTGAAACAGTGTAGATCGGGACACAATTTCATAAAGAAAATAAGTTTTTCTGTCATTTCAATTGTGTAGCGATACCCGATCAATTAACTTTATTCTTGATACGAATGATGCATTCCCTAATATGTAGAAGATGTATAGACGGTGTAGATCGGCAAAACAAAACTCAGGTGGTGGTCAGGTGGTGCACTATAAGACATTAAATGTTTCAAAATTCATTAAATGTGATCTAATCATACCATATTTGAAACTTTTGGTGACACTGAATGAATCAGCGAAACATGAAATCTTAACAGTTCAGATTGATTGCGCCCTAAACTCTAGACCCTACAACAACCCATACCCTATATCCTAAAACCTGAATCCTAAACCATAAAACTTGGGCCATAAATATAAAATTCTAAACCCTAAATCTGATACTCAAAATCCTAAACCCAAATCTTGAACCTCTAAACGCTATATTGAAATTCGCCGAAACTCGATGTTATCACTGTCGATGACAACGTGGATCGAAAAGTGATCGAGCGGTTGCTGAAGATCTCTTCATGTCGAGGTACACACTATATTGTGTCAATGGATTTTTTTCCGAGTAATGCTACGTGCACAGATGTGTCCAGAAGATCTGTGCACAAAGACTTTTTTTTCCTGTGTTTCTCTAATGGTAGAACATAGAAAATTTTGATTTGATGATGAAACCGATTGGATTGCGATGCTATAGTTACTTTTATAGAGAGTGGGAGTAGAGTTTTGTAGTATCTCAATTTGAACGGAGAGAAGAGCTTCGTCGGATTTGATGTAAGATATTTTTATCCCAAAAAATGCTAGATTTATAAATTTTACTGGTTGCTGAGAAAATGAGGAAGTAATGAATGGCTTCACAGCCAATCTAAGGATTCACTTTCGTTTTTTCTCTTTTCTTTTTTTCCCCAATGAAGATTTGGTTAATTTTGGAAATTTGCATGTGATTCGTGATTGTTTGTTTCTATGGTTTGAAGGTGAATCTAATATTGACTGATTATTTCAACACTGATATGCTTGGATAATATTTTATACTATTTTTTATTTTTTTTAAAACAACTTTTATGATTTTAAAGAAGATCAAATTTGTTTATGAAAGAAATGTATTCCAATGCTAAAACCTAATTTTCCTCCAAAGCTAAAACCCAATTTCCTTCCCAACTAAAACCTATTTTCCCTTTCATCCCAATTTCACCCCAGCTAAAACCTTATTTTCGTTTTCAAATTTGATTGTTTACATTCTAACTCGGACATTGATTGTTTTAAACCATTACTTTATATTTAATCTAATTATTTATGCATTCATTTTCTTTAAAATGAACGAATGAGATCATTTGTCTAATGGAGGGACGAGATCACGTGGGTTTGTGGTTTATGATGGAACTTGTTACACCGGAGCACCTACCCTTCTTCTTCATCAAATACCCTAAGGAATCCTAGGGTTTTTAATAAAAGATAATCATATTTATTTGGGTCTTTAAGGTTGATAATGGCAGAATATCAGTTTTTAGGGGGAAGTTTATGATAGCAATTAGGGATTTTCATGAGTATTGATATTGATGATGCAAGGTGTATGGCATGAGCCCTATATAAGAGCTCTTTTCTTGGCACCTTTTCGAAATCCAAGTATCATATAGTACGGTTGCAGCGAGATCAAAGAGTTTTTGGGAGGATTTTTGAAGTTTTAAAGAGAGGAGGAAAAGACTAAGATTTTGGGAAGGTTCTGCCGAAATCACTTCGAATCATTTGCGTTCGTCACATATTACTTTGACTTTTATCTTCCAACCTTTATGTTGTAATTTCTACTGTTTATTACTTGTTTAGTTACATAATGCATGTTTCAATATTTTGTTTGTGACCGAAATTTTAAATCTGTAATTTTCAGATTCTGAAAAAAAAAATGATAACTTGTTCGAGCGAGGTTGGTTTGAAAATTAAAAAAAATATATATTTTTAATAGGTCATTCAAGCGAGCTACAAAAAATTTTCAATTTTAAACTTTAGACAGAGGTCCTGTTTTGGCGCTCGACCGAGCTGCTGAAAAACAAGTTCTTGTGTGAAATATGTTGCCTTGATTTACATGAAGGGTGGAATAATTCAAAACATCATGTTCACTGGTCATCATGCGACTCCGATAGACTTTCACAAAGGAAAGTTCATGATCAAAAGTTACCTATCTCTGTAAGGGAATTATCAGTTGTACTCTCTCTCTCTCTCTCTCTCTCTCTCTCTCTCTCTCGCGTTTGTGATCTATTTTTCAGTAATGGAAAAACAATCTGGAAAGCCAACCGGAAGCAATGGTGGCAACGAGAACCTAACTGTTGGGGGTATTCTACGGTTGTGAACACTCCGGCTGTGATGCCAAGAGTGGGTCCTTCCATTCCAGTCAACCATGCTGAGAAACCGGAGAAGTTCCACGGTGTGGACTTCAAGAGGTGGCAGTAGAAAATGTTGTTCTACCTGACCACGCTGGGTCTCGTGAGGTATCTCACAGAAGATGCTCCTGTCATCGATGAGAATGAACAGGACATGCAGAAGATAGTCGCTGCGCTAGCCTGGGCCCTGGGGTACTGATTCCGACGTTTTGTGTCGGAACTATGTTCTAAATTGCTTGCACGATACACTTTACAACGTGTATAGTGTCAAGAAGACAGCAAGGAACTGTGGGAGTCTTTGGATAAAAAGTACAAAACCGAAGATGCCGGATCAAAGAAATTTGTCGTAAAGAATGGACAAAATCCATTGATAAAAGACAGAAAATTAATCTCGAAGTGTTGTATGTAAAGGTGTAAATGTGAGGATTGAGATACTATGCAACATTGCTCATTTAGGTGAGCTTTAATGAGTATATAAGTCCCAAGTTTGTTCAAGAGCTAGGGTCTCTTACGAGTACCCAAATTTGGGGATAGGGGAAGACCGAGGTAATATGGACTTTGATCCAAATTACGACACACGCGTGCCATTGGGGCCCATCTGGACTTGATTGTGAATGTGGTCAGAGCAATGGGTTGTGGGGTCGTGGGCTTGTGGCTCGCAATCTATGGGTCATGTTTTGGGCTTGGCTTGCTTTGGCTAGTGCTTGGGACTTGGGCCCAAGATCCATATCTTTTTATCTGGTAAAATCTTGGGTTGGCCTATGCTTGTTGGGCCTGCTAGAATTGTATTGGGGCATAAACCCATTTGCACTGGGATATCGAAAAGCTGAAGACTCTTCAAATGCTCCATGTTTTGACTTCATTATTGGAGTGATGGGATACAGTCAATGCCCATTAGTGTCGTTGATTACAAAAATTGATGACATCAGTTTTACTAGAGTTAATCAACATGTAGCTGAAGAGTCCCTATAATGGCTATAGGTTGGCTTTCTTTCCTCTAGTTCAACATAGAAAATTTTCTGCCATCTGAAATACCTAGAAATCTAGTGCTTTTATAATAATCATTCTGTTCTATTGTGAAAGAATACTTCATAGTTTTTATTTGCCGAACAATCTTTGCTTGGTGTAGCAACCGACTGTGCAACCATTGTAGTCTGGGAGACAAACGTCAATAACAACCTCAAACACCTTTGTTGAGGCAACAAATTTATACTAAGAACACCGTGTGTTCATACAGATCTCCGTTTGTGCTATATTTTCCTTATAGTTTCATAGATTATTGTTTACATAACTCTGATTGGATTTTGCTTTTCTTTTATCAAAATCAGTGCATGTTCTGTTTGCTAACATGTTGATTTAGTATAGTTTTATTCCAGCAGTGTATTCAAGAAGAACTCTGGTCTCTTGTACTTAGCCAATTTCATTGGCATTACTTTGTAGCTTTTGGCTGAGTAGTCTTGTTGATCCAACTCTGGTCTCTTAGAAGTTTTTAAGCTACTTTGTAGCTTTTGGCTGGTCAACTTTGTTAGACATGTTTGTGTTTAAAAGTCTAAAATATAAACGCATGCAATGAGTAGAAAGAGGATAAATAAGTTCCATATACCCTTTGATTTGAATAGTGAAAGTAAGAATTGAAACAAAATACACATTACTTGGAGTTGAAACTTCATCCACGCCCTAGATAGGAGATTAATCGGCCATCGAGAATGATTTTCTTGATATAGGCATGTTGCAAGCCATTTACAATAGCCTAGCTACATTATGTGAACCTCTCACCACATTTTACACTCTTTCTTTTTCTTTTTACATTTTCCTTGACCTTTCTTCTTCTTCCCTAAGGTTTCTTCCACGGACTTCTTTTTGTGGAAAATTCTAAATGGAATGATTGAAAAGAACCCTTGGCTTTAAATAGGCATTACCTTCGGTGTCAAGACGCGAATGGGGCCCGTCCAAACGCATGGTTGGGGAAATAATCTAGAAGGCAATTTTGAGTTATATCTAGAAGAAGCATGAAGGGCCGTCTGGACGTGAAGCGAATAACTGTCCAAACTCACTTATGGCAGTTTGCTGGCGTTGTTGGGGTGATGTGTTTTTGTTGAAGTGGTGCTAGCATGGATCTGATTTGGCGTGTCTGGATGGGAGTGATGTCTGTCCGGATGGCTTGGAAAATACTCCAAAGAACGCTGAATTCTTCTGTCCGAACAATGATGTTATACTTTGGTTTCTAAGTGTTGCTTTATGCACCACATCCTCGTTTACCAATTCCTAACCCTGAAACACGCAAAACACAAGTAAAGCAGCAAGTAGTATGACTTATGAGACTAACAACAGTGAGTTGGGAGGCATAAATGATAACATTTTTGCACTTATCAACGAATCTTTAGTATTTTTGTTGAATGACGGTATAATGATTCATTTGGTTAACTTTTATTGTTATTACCTTTTTTGTGTAAATGAGAAGAAGAGACCTCTAATGGTGATATTGTATTCCTGTATGAAAACTCCTCCATGTTATTTTTGTATCACTTATAATGTTGAACACCTATTTTTTAACTATAAGAATGAGGAGGTAGAATCAAGGTTATCAATATCGTACTGTTCCGGTCTATACATACTGTTTAGGCGTAAAAATAGTACTAATTACCTCTAATACCGTACCGTCTTAAATACTAGCCGGCTACCTGTCTTACCGACTAATACCGGTCGGTGCCGGAATATATATATATATATATATATATATATATATATATATTAATATTTTGACAAAAAAATTAATTTTTTTGAGTTTTTTCTCTGTTATATATATAGTTGCGATAAATTCGATACAATACTCAGTATATGACCGGTTCCAATATATACTGTAGTAATAAAAAAATAGATACTCAAGTCAATACAATATTCACAACATTGGGTAGAATTTATTAAAATTGGAAGGGAATTATGAATAATTACATATTCAGAGAGGACAGACAATGTGAAACCTTCCCATTGCCACAACTCACACTCGTTGAAGAGATGATAGTCATGTCTTTATTAGGTAAGATTACAAAATGAGTAATGCTACTAACACACCCATTTACACATCCATTTGCACATCTTGCACACATGACATATCACATAGGATCCACAACTTTAAACACATAAGCCAGTACATGTGACAACCAAGTATTTTCATTGTAGCTCAGCCAAGTTTTAGTAAAATGTTGGAAATATATGAATTGAAAAATGATTGACTTTTTGGAAAATAACTTTTTTTTGAAGAAGATTGATTAATTTGAAGACTTTATATTTTTGAGTTTCTTCATGTACAATTATGGTTATTAGATAGTATCTAAGACTTGTGGAGCTTTTTATTGTAAAATTTTATCATGCACTGTTTGCAATTTGTACTATTTACAGCTAAAGTTGTAAGGTTCATGAATCTGACAAGTTTATTTTTGCAATATTTAGAATTTGCATCATTTTTGCAATGTTTGGAATTTGCACGTTTCACTATTTTTTTTTTGTAAATGATGCATTGTTGATATTTTGTAGATAAAAAAAATTAAAATATTCATTACTTTTTTCGTTTGGTAAAAAGTAATTTATTTGGCGCAATTATTAAATTTGTAATTCAATTTAGAAGTAGTTTATTTGACTTGTGTTTAAAGTGATAGATCCTATGTGGCATGCCATGTGTGTAAGATGTGCAAATGGATGTGTAAATGAGTGTGTTAGTAGCATTACTCTTACAAAATTTATCCGGCTTTGAGTTACTTTCGCACAAATACTTTCATAAAAGAAAAATTAGAGATAATTGTCTTTATATCTCTTCGATTTTAGGTCGAATTTTAATTTGGTTCTTCTGATTTTAATTCAACACTAAGCACCTTACACTTTGACATTAGTTTCAATATCACCCAGCCATTTGATTTCGTCCAAATTGGTTAACGAAAAATGGTCATTGTAGCACATGACCAAGTCTGAGGGTATTATGGTATTTTATATCCTCCTCCTTTTTTAACCTCAAATTTCAAACTCTCTCTCTCTCTCTCTCTCACATACAAACAAAAATAACTAGGGGTGTAACCGGTCCGGCTTGGTCCGGTTTACCCTATAAACTTGGACCAAATTGGTTGACCGGTTTGAGAAAAACGTAAACCGAAAACCGGACCGATGGTGTTCGGTTTGGTTCGGTTTGGCTCGGTCAGTTTTGGCTCCGGTTTGGTCTGGTTTCCGATTTGGGTAGTATTGGGCCAAAATCATTAAAAAATGTAAAAAATAACTCAGAAATCAAAAAAATAACTTAGTATATGAACCCACAAATCAAATGCGAAATCAGTAAACAAATAACTCAAAAACATAACTTAGTATATGAAGACCAGAACTCATAAATCACTAAAATAAGTACACGAACTCAGTAAAAAAAAACAAAACAGAGGGAGTGAGACATATAAAACGTAAACACTTAAAACTATAAAGTATAAAATGACTTAGGGTTAAAACCGGTCCGGTTCGGTCCAGTCCGGCCCCAAAAACTAAAAAACCGAAAACCAAACCGAAATAATTCAAAAAAAATCAAACCGGACCGGTCTGCTCCCAAAACTGAACCGAACCGACGGTTTGGTCCGGTTTACCGTTTTGGTCCGATTTTCCGGTTTAGTCTTACACCCTTAAAAATAACAATCACAAGCCCATTATACACATACACACACACACTCTCTTATCATAAAAAATTAATCCAAACCCACATATTAATATTAATGAAATCTCTTTTCCTATCTATTGAAATTCACTAACGAATAAAATTTAAAGTCACTCTAATTTACGTTTAAATATATTTAACTTGAAAATTTTATTTATTAGCCATGTCTTTTTTTAAGTATATTGTTTTACCAAATTTTTATTAACATCAATATCTATATTTTTATGTTTTTCGTTAATTTTTGGTACTTTGTTAGTTCATCTCGACGAAATTTTTTTTAAAATTATAAAATTATGTCCCAATGTTAAAAAAAATTAGAAAAATAAAAAATAAGCCAAAATGGTCTTTCTTGACTTATTTTTCATCTTTAATAATTTTTAAAAAATTTTGACATGATATTTTCATTTTCGATTTTTTTCCTTGTCTAATCGAGTAAAATTAAAAAATAAAAAATAATGCAAAAATTTATAAAATCTCTTTTGTGTTATTTTTTTTTTATAAATTAGTGATTCGTCTAGACAAGAAAGTTTAAAAAAGTTTTAAAAAATGAAATTAAACTCTTCGAAATTAAAAAAATAAAAAAGATCCAAAACATATAGACTTTTATCTTTTTTAAACTTTTTTGTCTTAATTTTTTACTTTCTAAATTTTTTGTCAAGACGACTACTTGCCCATTTCAGACCAAACATGATAGATAACAAATATTTTTGTATTAAAGATAAAAAAATAAGTTCAAAAAAATTATATTTTGATTTATTTTACATATTTTTTATTTTTTAAAAATTTTGGACATAATTTTTTTTAAAAATTTCTTATCGAGATGACCTAATAATAAATAAAAAATTAATACAAAATAAAAAATTACAAAAAAAATTAGTTTGCCAAAATATCGTGAGAGCACAAACTATGTTTTGACTTATTTTTTATATTTTTTAATATAATTTTTGGCCAAAAAATTGATTTTTCCGGCGGAGAGATGGGTTTCAATTGAAAATTCTTTTTCTAAACTAAAAAAAGTTAGTAATATGTGTGTGTGTGTGTGTGTGACCAGAAGAGTTAGAAGAGAAGAAAAAAATTTGAGAAAAAAAAGAGAAGAGGAAGTTGTGTATACATACACACACGCACATATATATTTAAAATGGGGAGAGAGAAGGTTCTTTTTATTGATTTTTTGTGTGTGTGTGTGCGCGGGCGCGCACGCATGTGTTGAGAGAGAGAATGTGTGATTTTTAAGAAGTTAAAAAAAGAAAAAAACGTAACATATTAAAATTACCCCTGTCGTGTATAATGTACATTTGTATTTTCTGTTGGAAAAATTGATTGATTCTAACGAATGAATCACATTGAACAAAATGTCAAAATATAAGGGACTTAGTGCTCAAATTAAAATAAAAAAGACCAAATCAAAATATAACTTAAAATCGAAGCAATATAAAGACAATTATTCCTATCAAAAAAAAATATAAAGACAATTATTAAGAAATTAGCTAGAAATGTATTCCAATTAATGGGAAGACATCGTTATTTTCTCAGCTCCTTGCGTAATTTGAGACGTGGTCCGACATGTGTAGTACAAATGGAGCTAGAAGTACAAAAGGGTAGAACAGTAATTTGACTCATTCGCTCCTTTGTACCTGCCCATCCTACACCAGCTTGAAATTGGGTCTTCACCTTCTCCCTCGAAAAAGTCTGTCTGGCTGTCTCTCTCTCTCTTCCCCACCCCCTCCCTTGGAAAAGTCTCACCCAACCCTTCCCCCCTCCCTTTCTCCCTACCCCCGGCCCTCTCTCTCCCTCCCGCCCTCTCTCTCTTTCTTCTTCTCTCGCATTTAATCCAATCCAGTCCTTTTCTTTCTTTTGTAAATCGGTCTATATGCAATGGCGCCGAGTCTAAGGGACTTACAGCTAACAACGGTGGTTGACGTCCGGAAACAGCCAGCGATTGTCGCTGCCGACGAGGAAACCGGTGACCTAGAGAACGTGAGGCTACTCGATGCGTACGAAGATGGGAATTCAGAAAATTTAGAGGATGAACATATGAGGAGAATTCAAGTGAGAGTCGTGGGGATGACGTGTGCGGCTTGCTCGAATTCCGTCGAAGGAGCTCTCAGAGGCGTCGATGGAGTCTTTAAAGCTTCGGTGGCTCTGCTTCAGAACAGGGCTGACGTCGTTTTCGATCCCAATTTGGTAAAGGTATGTCTTGTTTTGTCTCGGTCTTGTAGCTATGTTCCCTTTGGTCAGTATTTATTGCTGAAAACAAAATTGATTTCAAGTTCATACATGTATCTTGTACTCTTGAGAACTTCATCTGTCCCTTTGGATTGAGTGATTTGGTGAGGAAGGGGAAAAGAAATTTCACCTCATTTGGATCGAATGATTTAGTGAGAAATGTTAAAAAATAATAATAATAATAACATTGTTTGATCGGTTCTTCGCCTTCCTTTCGGTGAGATTTGGTGAGAAAAGCTTCTCCTTTCTCATCACACCATTTCTCACCCAAGGACTGTTAAGTCTTGGTGATTCACCTGTGGGGCGATGGTTACGGCCTTAAAGAGTCGCGAAAGTTGTCAAAATGTTTTCAAAGCTTGTCCAGCCCGAGATCAAATCTCTGTGCCAAAAAATGTTATTTCATAAAATTCTCATTTAATTTAAGGATCGAAAGTGCATGGAAGCCCGGTTCATACATTTTTGGGTAGATTTGTGGGGCCCTCTGTGGGCTGACCACCTTCAACTAAATTTCAACAACTCCTTATGATAGCAGGATTATTCTTAAATTGCTTCAAGTTATGTACGTTCACCATCCCAAAGTAATTGAAGTTTGTGAACTTTAGTCTTTGAGATTACCTTTTCCTTACTGGAAGATTTTTCGTTGGTATGCTTTGTTACGCTTGTTATAAGTGTTGAGTTGAATTTTGAGATGGTGTTCTTTTTAACCAAATTATTAATTTAGTGTTCTTTCGTTCTTCCCCATTTCTTTTTGGGTGCTTGTTTTTCTTTTCATTTACCCCCTTTCCCCCCTTTCTTTTGGGCATTTGTTGCAACTTAAGCGGTGCTGTTTTTTGTTTGTCTTGAAAGTTGTGCCCTTTTTTCGGTGATGGATTTTAACTACTTAAAACAGCTGATTTTTGAGTTTTGAAAAGTTCTGTTTGATCTTTTTTGGCTTCTGCTTTTCAATAATCTGTTTTTACAAAAGTTCAGCTGCTACAGACACCCACTCCATGTTTTCCTGTTTTCATTTGTTGAGGTGGCATAATGGAGTATCGATGTTTGCTTGGGTAATCGATATCTTGCACTGTATCAGATTAAATGTGGATTCTTTGTGTGGTCTAGTAGCAGGTGTTTAGGTTTTTCTTTAGAACAAATCTGCGGTATTCCAGATCACATTTCGGCAAGAACAGTAATTTTTGCTCTGTTTGCATGATATAGATATCTTGGGATTGTTTGTCATCATGCATTTCTTATAGTTTTAATCCAGGTCTATATTTCTTGTTTAGTTCTTTCAAACACTATGATGCTGGGTATCAAAGTTTTGCGATTCACATGATCATCGAGTGTTCTTGGTCTTTTTTTTTCAAGGTGAATTTGCTTGTTTATTTGTTTTGGTCCTTTGGGAAAGTATATGTTCCATCTGATTGGATTTCACATTATTTGGCAGGAGAAATGTCAATAAGTTCTGTGTGGCAACTATTTAGTTTATGTTTCTGTCTAAAATCTAAAAAGATAACAAGAACTCTTCCTTTCGCTCTCTTTCGCAACAGCTGTAACAGTGCAGCTTTTTCTGTGTTTCAGCATTGTATTTAAGACTCGTGAAAACACTGCTGCCATAATATTTTGATTGAAGAATACCAAAATGTCATCAATTTTGGATTATGTATGCAGAAGATACTTGGTTGGGACAAACTTGTTCATACAGTAAGCCACCACATTTGAGTGATAAGTCACTATAAATGGAACGATGTAGTCACTAGTTTGAAAATTATTTTTCTTCAACAACAAAAGAATTTGAGATGAAAAAGCCCCATATAAGAATTTTACTTGGAATTTCCCTGGTCGAAATAAGGAAAATGGCCCAGTTGAGTGACAAGCATTTGTTGGAAGAGGAGGGCGGCGTCCTGCAACCAACCAATCATAGATTTGATATCCACTTCACGTTATACTTAACACTGGTGAGTCGAAGAGCATCCAAGTGGGTACTAAGGTCAAGCCCAATAAGAAATCTAGCTTGTAGTCTAAAAACTGAACTGAGGATGAGTTTGGACTAAATTATATTTTTATTAAATATTGCATAGTTTTTTGTATCGTTTTTCGTCAATTTTTATTTATATTTTCTCGTTCGTCTCGCGAGAGGAATCAGAAAATTATAAAAATATGGGCCGAGTTAAAAAAGAAAGTTCAGATAGGACGACGCAGAAGACACAAAATATTAAACAACGGTATTTTTCAAACTTTTTTTTTTGTCTTTGTGAACTCCTGGGAGCTTTTGCTCATTTTTTTATTTTTTAAATTTCTTTTGTCAGGACAAATAATGAATTCAAGAAATTTAATGCGAACTTGATAAAATTGAGAAAAAAATGATTAAAATGACAGTGACGTTACTACTGAATAATTTTGGCCAAGGGAGCCAGTGGCCCTAAATATGGCTAAGATCTAAATGGAAAACAAATGAAGAAATTTTAAAGTCAATAGAATAAAAATTGCAGGTTATGTTAATGCAATGCGTTAACTTTTCATTGTGAAGCTAAGAAGCACGGATATCGCTCAGCATAAACACGGGGACACGTGATTTGTACAAACTACGTTTGGGATACATTTAATAAAAAGAAATATTCATATACACGTGTGTGTATATACATATAAAAAAATTCATATATTATATAACCATATTATTTTTGTCAACTGAAAGGTAAACAATCAAGTAATATTACCTTAATGAAGAGATAAAAGAAGTATTAAAAAGCAAAAAACTAAACAAAGCATCTATGGTTAATGTTTCTCAGGCAATAAAACATAGAGACAGAGAAAGTAAAGGGAGAAGAGAGAATACTTGAAGAAACTTCATTTCGTCAGTCGTCTGTCTCAATTGCTCACTCACTCACACACTCTTTCCCCATAATACAAGTTCTTAGGGTTTTCCTGAGTTTTAGGACGACCGATGTGAATATAACGTTTCTTTTTTCTTCAAAATATAACTGTTTTCAGCCTCAAATTACTGGGTATTAGTTATAATTCTGTTAGAATTTGAAATATCACCCTTTTGACCCTGTTAAAGGTTTAAAAAATTGCATTTTGACCCAAAATGTGTCTCGCACGTGTCCATTGCTTGTCCGGGTATGTCTGAAATGTGCCCGACTCAGAAATAGAAAATTAAATACTCAGACACCTATTTTCACTTTCCCGTGTTCGGGATGTGCCAGACACAGATAGGAGAGGCCCAGAGCGGTGTCCTGCTTCTTAGCCAAGAAGTTAGTCTATCCGGTCAAGGTTTAGAGATGTTCAATTTTCAACTTAGGAACTTGCTCAGGGACTCATCTGACAAAAAAATAAAAAAAAACTTGCATTGTTCGTATTGAAAATAAATACTAACTAAAAAGTATTTAATGACTCAAATGATGAAGGGGCACTAAGTACGTAGCTCAATTTAAATAAATAGTTGTAGTAGTTTTGACCTACTTGGTGTCGCATTTGACTCAGTTCTTAAATGTGGTTGTCAGTGTCATCCATCCCGTGTATCGTTGCTGGTTTAGTTCTCACAAGTATTAGATGTTTTCTTTTGCACTGCGCTGTATTAATGCGGTTTAGGGGTTTATATTGACCTTGTTAGTAATAACTTGCTTGCTTGCTTGATACCAAGTAGCTAAAGTGAGCATGAAGTTTTATTCTAGACAGCCCATTGTTTCAGGAAGAGGACATCAAGAGTGCAATTGAAGATGCAGGGTTTGAGGCAGAAGTTCTACCTGATCCCAGTACAACTCGAACAAAGACAAAGGGAACCATGGTGGGGCAGTTCACTATTGGAGGGATGACATGTACAGCTTGCGTAAATTCTGTTGAAGGCATCTTGAGTGATCTCCCTGGAGTGAAAACAGCAGTAGTTGCCTTGGCGACTTCAATGGGGGAAGTTGAGTATGATCCCGCTGTAATTACTAAGGATGACATAGTAAAAGCAATTGAAGGTGCTGGTTTTGAAGGTTCACTTGTTCAAAGCAGTGAGCAAGATAAAATGGTACTCTCGGTTGCTGGAATATGTAACGAGTTAGATGCACAACTTTTGGAAGGCATACTTCGCAACATGAAAGGAGTTAGGCAGTTTTGTTTCAACAGGACATCAAGAGAACTGGAAGTACTCTTTGATCCTGTAGTAATTGGTTCTAGAGACCTAGTGGAAGCAATTGAGAGTGGAAGCATTGGAAAGTTTAAACTACATGTGAAGAACCCTTATACAAGAATGACTACTAAAGATACAGAAGAATCCTTGAAAATGTTTCGGCTCTTCACTGCCAGTCTGTTTCTAAGTGTGAGTAATTTTCTTTGGCTTGCACATTTTTGTTATGTTCCGCCCCCCGCCCCCACGGGCGGGGTGGCACTTTTCTGGTATTAACTCATATTCTTGACAAATCCTTTGTCTGGTAGCTTTTATAAGAGCATTGCGCCTTTGTGTACCTTCGCTGTAAAATGCAAATAGATCCAGTGAACGCTGTTCAGCATCTTGTTTCTTGCATTTATGATTGTATATTTAGAACTTGTGAACAGAGACCTCTTCTACTTTTTAAAAGTTACACCTAGATTCTTGAATCTTTCCTTTTATCCCGTATGAAAAATTAGAGAGGTAACAATTTATAAGGACAAATTCTCTTAGGAGCTTTATTATGTTTAGCATTTTCTGGGAATCTGTCCCTGAAAACATGCTTATTGTAGTAAAATTTCTTGACATCCTTACGGAAGCTTGTTATAAGCACTTTTCAAACACCAGTCAGTTACCAAACTTCTTGTCCTTTCTTTTTAGTCGTTCTTGACTCCTTGTAAATTGGTGCCAGCTTCCTATCTTTCTCATGGGAGTAGTCTGCCCTCACATACCTTTGTTGTATGCTTTATTGCTCCGGCAATGTGGGCCATTCCAAATGGGTGATTGGTTGAAGTGGGCATTCGTTACTGTCGTTCAGTTTGTTGTTGGGAAGCGTTTCTATGTTGCTGCTGGTAGAGCTCTTCGAAATCGTTCGACAAACATGGATGTCTTGGTTGCCCTGGGTACCTCGGCCTCTTACCTCTACTCTGTTTGTGCTCTATTCTACGGTGCACTCACTGGGTTTTGGTCTCCTACATACTTTGAAACAAGCGCGATGCTAATTACGTTTGTTTTGTTGGGAAAATACTTGGAAACTCTTGCCAAAGGGAAGACATCAGATGCTATAAAAAAGCTGGTGGAGCTCACCCCTGCGACTGCTTTATTGTTTGTCAAGGACAAAGGTAAGCTTTACCTTAATTTAGTTTTGGTCGTTGTTTTTTTAAGTGTTTTTTCTCTGACACCCTCATCCCTATGCTCGGGTTTATCTCTGTATTATTTGAAGCTTTGCGTAATTGTTGTTTGTGATTGGAAATATACAACAGAAGAAGTAAATAAATCAAAATCTGATCATCTTTTTCATTCATCAGTTTCCAAATTGATAAAATTATATCCGAAAGCCTTAAAAAAAATCTAAGAAATCTTGGATTGTAATAGGCTTGATTTGATTGGATTATAGGTGGAAAAAGTGTTGGAGAAAGGGAGATAGATGCTTTGCTGATTCAGCCTGGTGATATTTTAAAAGTTATTCCTGGTTCAAAGGTTCCTGTAGATGGTGTGGTTGTGTGGGGCTCAAGTTATGTTAGTGAGAGTATGGTTACTGGTGAATCCACACCTGTCCTGAAGGAGGTGAATTCATCTGTTATTGGTGGTACAATTAATTTGCATGGGTTGGTTCATGTAAAAGCGACTAAAGTTGGTTCTGATACTGTTTTGAGCCAAATAATTTGCCTGGTGGAAACAGCGCAGATGTCCAAAGCTCCCATTCAGAAGTTTGCCGATTTTGTAAGTATTTGTGCTTTATTTGAAACTTTTTTATGTTGTTCCTCTTACTAGGTTTGAAGAGGAAAGTAAAGAAAAGTTATTAATTGGACTTATTGAGTGATATCCCACAAAAACTGAAAGATCTAAAGGAATTGAGCAAGTTTTCTTGTGGGAATAAGATTCCTGGAACAGCAGATAATTGGATCTTGTTGTCAACAAAAGAAGCCTGGAGTACTGTCTCTTCGACTCAAGTTTACGAAATTTAAACAAAAGATTGTTCATGGCCATCATCAGAGAAATAGGAGAACCATAAACCTGCATACAAGGGATACTCGTGGAGTCTTGCTTTATCTATTTGCATTATAGGTGCTTATTTTCGTTCAGTCCCGGCTGGGCTCGCAAATTGAGTGCTTATTAGCTGATCAAGCCAAGTTCAACCAGGCTCAGTCCAATAATTTAAATGAGCTTCAGAGTATGTTGAATTTGCCTACCACTAGCTTATCTTGAATGAGCCTCCAGTCAAGCTGACTACGAGTTGAGCTTGAGTCACTTGGTCATTTTCCATCCTTAATATCTCTTTGGTTGGTTGGATGTTTCTCATTTTCACAGTTGCTTGCTTTTATTTTGTTCTCTTCATTGGGTCTTTTACTGCACGCTGTTAGAAGGAAGGTTATTGAATTCTATTGGCTTACTACCATGAGCTTGTGTCAGAGTTGAGTTTTCACCAACAAAGTATTGAAAATTTATAAGTTTGGCACCATTTCTTTACACTTGAATTTCAGTCATTTATGTGTCTTAACTGGAATTGCATCTTGAAAGCACCCTCAGATCCAACAAATAAAAAGAAAGATAAGTCTTTGTATTTGAAGCAGTGACATTGGTGGAACCATGGAAGTGGTGCTAAATTAACTTTTATTTGAGACTATGATTGAAACTATTGAAAGAGATTCATCACGTTATGGTGACCATGTTGGATATTATCAATTTCCTCTACCTCCTCTCTTCATTGGATTATCCATTTTCTTTAGTTCCTTATTTTGTGGTCTGGATGATTGTTGCTACAGAAACTCAAGTGTTTCTCATCCTTGCGCTATGTATGTGTGAGACTTGCAGGTTGCTAGCATTTTTGTACCTACAGTTGTTGCTATGTCACTGGTGACGTTATTGGGGTGGTAAGTTGTTAGTGTATCAACTCAGCCTGGTCATGTTCTAGTAAATTCATCATGTAACCGTAGTGATAGTCCCAATTCTTTTTAATCAGATAAAAATGATATTTGTAGGTATCTTGCGGGAGTTATGGGAGTTTACCCGGAAGAATGGCTACCCAAAAATGGAAATTATTTTGTTTTCGCTCTCATGTTTTCCATATCGGTTGTGGTGATCGCATGCCCATGCGCACTTGGCTTGGCCACCCCAACTGCTGTCATGGTTGCAACAGGTGTTGGAGCTAATAATGGCGTCCTAATTAAAGGAGGCGATGCTTTGGAGAGGGCTCAGATGGTTAAGTATGTGGTATTTGATAAAACAGGCACCCTAACCCAGGGAAAAGCCTCAGTTACCACTGCAAGAGTTTTCGCAGAAATGGAACTTGGAGAATTCCTTACATTGGTAGCTTCAGCAGAGGTAACTTGAATTTCTGTTTGATCCTCTGAGTCTCCATTTGTATCACACACACACACACACACACACACAGTGGGGGCTGACCAGACTGAAATTTTTTGAAACTGCATCTTCAGCTATAAGTTAAAAAAAATTATCCACTCTATAATGGTGTATATACAGGGATATTGCCCATAAAAATCTTTTCTTGTCCTTAAAGCATGAGTTCGGATTTTATACAAGCCCTTATAAGTTGCCCCTTAAATTTGTTATTTTATTTAGAGGCCCTTCTACGAGTACTTTCCCATGATAGCATGATACTTTAATGCAAAACATTTTGAAAACTGGAAAGGACTTCAGGGCTGTAATGTGAAACTATACATTGGGAAAACTTATTAATGATAATGTTGGTCTTTTCTTGTTTTCAGTCCAAAAGATTTTCTGTTGTCTGATCTTTGTTTATGAAGGGAAAACTTTTGTTGTTGTAGTGTGATAGTTGCCCCACTATAATTCCTGGTTCTGCCATTGCTCTCTCTCTCTATACATACACACGAACACGCACACACACACACACACACAGTGTGTATATACAAGTACACATGTTATACACAGATATATGTGTATACACATATGTACGTGTGTGTGTGTGTGTGTGTATCGGGTGGGGGTAGGGGGAGGATGGTGAATTGGATTTGAAGGAAGTGAACATATTCTGAAAACAGTTTATACTAGGAACAAGCAATTATTTTGGCTCGTTTGATGGTTCAGGCTAGCAGTGAACACCCGTTGGCAAAAGCAATAGTTGAATACGCCCGCCACTTCCATTTCTTTGACAAACCTTCCACAACCAAGGATACCCATAACCACAGCAAAGAGTCTGAGTTCTCTTCATGGCTTCTTGATGTCTCAGATTTCTCTGCTCTTCCTGGAATGGGTGTCCAGTGCTTTATTGATGGAAAACAGATTTTGGTAAGCTTTTATTTCTTCCTTTTCGCTTTTATTCAGTGGCACTTACTTTTCATTGAGTTTTGAAGCAAAGGAGTTGAGCTTTGGAACTTTAATAGGTGCAATTATGTTAATAGTAAAGGATTATGCAATCCCAAACAGGTCGGCAACCGGAAACTACTTACGGAACATGGGATCTGCATTCCAACATTTGCTGAGGATTTTGTAGTAGAATTGGAAGAAAGTGCAAAGACTGGTATACTTGTTGCCTATGATACGGCCCTAATTGGTGTTCTTGGGGTAGCAGATCCATTAAAAAGAGAAGCTGCTCTTGTTGTGGAAGGCCTTGGGAAAATGGGTGTCAAATCAGTCATGGTTACCGGGGATAACTGGAGAACAGCTCGAGCTGTTGCCAGGGAGGTCAGTTTCGTTGTAGTAATTAAATTTTTGAATTTAAGCCCCCTTATGTCTTTCCCAACTCATCCGATTAAACTTCAAAAGCTTGCAATATCATTTCGAAGTGTTTCAGAAAAAGAAACATATAATACTATCGTGCAGTGTTCTGGATCTATTCAAGCATTGAGTGGACCTGACTTTTTGGTAATCTCTAGTCAACTGTTTGATAAAAATTGATCTCTTTATAGAGAAAAGAAAAGTTTCTTTTCCTTTTTTTTTTCTAAACTTGAAATTAGTTAAAGACATCTCTTAGGGCTGTGTTTTGATCTCGGATTTGTGGAGCCACTAATTGCATTACAAGATACTGGGTGTCAAATCAGTCATGGTTACCGGGGATAACTGGAGAACAGCTCGAGCTGTTGCCAGGGAGGTCAGTTTCGTTGTAGTAATTAAATTTTTGAATTTAAGCCCCCTTATGTCTTTCCCAACTCATCCGATTAAACTTCAAAAGCTTGCAATATCATTTCGAAGTGTTTCAGAAAAAGAAACATATAATACTATCGTGCAGTGTTCTGGATCTATTCAAGCATTGAGTGGACCTGACTTTTTGGTAATCTCTAGTCAACTGTTTGATAAAAATTGATCTCTTTATAGAGAAAAGAAAAGTTTCTTTTCCTTTTTTTTTTTCTAAACTTGAAATTAGTTAAAGACATCTCTTAGGGCTGTGTTTTGATCTCGGATTTGTGGAGCCACTAATTGCATTACAAGATACTGTTCTTGTCACCTTTTCAACTCTGTTTTCTTTCCAGTCAATTTTTTGTTTCTTTTCCCTCTACAACTCCCTCAACAGATACAAGATCCAGACCCAACCTGAAATTGATTTTGACTTAGTAATCTTTTGTTTATTGAGAAGGGCAAAATTTCCACAAATGCTACTTTTCAGGTTGGCATTAAAGACGTAAGGGCAGAGGTGATGCCAGCTGGAAAAGCTGACGTTATCCGTTTGTTTCAGAAAGATGGTAGCATAGTGGCAATGGTGGGGGATGGCATCAATGACTCCCCTGCCTTAGCTGCTGCAGATGTTGGTATGGCAATCGGGGCAGGAACAGATATAGCAATCGAGGCAGCTGACTACGTGCTTATGAGAAATAATTTGGAGGATGTAATCACTGCCATTGATCTCTCAAGAAAAACTTTCTCCCGTATCCGAGTGAATTACGTGTTTGCCATGGCCTACAATGTGATTGCAATCCCTATTGCTGCCGGAGTTTTGTTTCCTTGGCTTAAGATCAAGTTGCCGCCATGGGCAGCTGGTTCATGCATGGCTCTCTCGTCTGTAAGTGTTGTGTGCTCTTCTTTGCTCCTTAGGAAATATAGAAAGCCCAGACTTACCACTATACTAGAGATTACTGTAGAGTAGATACTAGCGAAGAAAAAATCCGAGTTATTGGCTTTGACAAGAAAAACAAGATTGTAAATTGGGATTGAAACTATCCCAATTTTGTCACATCCCATTGCTGATTTTTCTAGAATTCAAGTACAAGGGGGTGTTCTCTACCTCCCTTTTCAATGTATATGCCAATTGTTTTTAACATTTCTTACTTGTTCTCTTATTTTGTTTACCTTTTTGTTGTAT
This sequence comes from Arctostaphylos glauca, assembly GCA_019985065.2. Taxonomy (NCBI): domain Eukaryota; kingdom Viridiplantae; phylum Streptophyta; class Magnoliopsida; order Ericales; family Ericaceae; genus Arctostaphylos; species Arctostaphylos glauca. The sequence continues at coordinate 11,530,143 of JAHSPW020000010.1, read as the reverse complement.
GAAGGGAATCAAATGCTTGTACTACATCTCACTCTGTTTTATGTGCAGTAATTCTGGTTTTTTTGTGTTTTTTGGTCTACCTTAGGAGGAGAGCATATTTTAAATTGTACGTTGTTCTTGCCTTTCGTGGCAATTGGAGTGTCAACACCCTAGGAGGAGGGGAGGTACTGCGCGAGATGCCAGGATTGGGTTGGGATTCGAATTATATGTAGGCAAGGATGTCATGTCTTGACTTGTTAAAATGGAGTATTAATTATGTAGTGAATGTGTGTGGCGTAGGAACAAGCGGTTCTTGTTTGGCCTCGATGAAAAGTAGTTCAAATGTTAAAAAAAAAAAAACTAGAACAAACTAAATGGCATGAAGAACGACTAAGAAAAGTTGAATGCAAACTGAAAACATAAAGGTGTTTGGTTGACTTAGGCTTAACTTGGGAAGAAGAAAACTCTTAAAAATAGTATAATATGTTGAGCAGAAGACAAAAGGATTCAAAAGGTGTTTGCATTTTGATCCATGTAGATTTTACATTTGAATCAGGTCATAATTTCTATTTATTATTATATTCACACGTAGTTAAGAAGTTTGACCCCCCCAAAAAATGTGATTATCGCCTACTTTAAGAGCGATCTCTCATGACCATATAAATTTATTGTTTAAACTTGTAATATTAATTGAAAAATTATATAACATTATTTTTCTCTTGTTTTGACAAAAAAACGGTACCAAGTACCTCTAGTACCGTACCGTTCTCAATACCGGCCGGATACCGGCCGTACCGGCGAATACCGGCCGTATCGGCCGAATACCGGCCGGTACCGGATTTGTTTTTTTTTTAATTTTTTTTAAGAATTGCGGAAAAAATTAATTTTTTTTTGTTTTCTCTCTATAATTTATATATATATTGATAGTTGCGATAAATCCGGTACGGTACCCGGTACATGACCGGTACCGGTACGTACCGTACCAGTAAAAAACCGGTACACAAACCGATCCGGTATTCAGAACATTGAGAGGGGGTATTATTTTTGGAGGGATGATCCACATTGATGTGATATTTATAGAGGGGTATAAAAAAAGTAGATGATTTGGATGAGAGATTAAATAAGGGGATAAGAGTTGGTGGATAAGAAAAAAAACTGTCACTCGTTTGGATGGGGGAAAAAAGAAAGGGAATAATTTTTGGAGGGGGTAAAAAGATCGACGTGACATGTTTAGCATGGTTTGGGAGCAAAAAATGCAGGGGGATAATTTTTCACCCCTCCAAAAATAATCCCCCGGAGAGGGATAGAGGGGAATAATTTTTGGGCCGGTTCCCCCCGGCCCAAAAATTATCCAAGAGGGGAGGGATAAGAGGGGAGGGGGTATTATCCAAGAATAATACCTCTTCTTCCTTATTACAAATATAAAATAACTTTATCCCCCTATTTTATCCTTCATCCAAATCAAGTACTATTTTATCCCCCATTTTTTAATACTTCATCCAAACTATCTACTTTTTATTACCTCATCTATAAATATCACATCAATGTGGGCCAATCCTTTAAAAATAATACCCCATCTTGTCTTATCCTCCCTCAATAACTTATCCCCTAAAAATAGGGTCCATTTGGACTGCGGTATTTATTGTGGTATTTATTGAAAAAAATTTCGTCCTTATTTGAAATTTTTTTGTAATTTTTTGTTTTTCATCAATTTTTTTGATTTATTGATTCATCTCGACAAGAGCTTTCAGAAAAGTTATCAATCATTGGCTAAATTTGAAAAAAATTCAGAAAAGACAAAAAATAAATCAAAAGATAGAGTTTTTTGTACTTATTCGTCGTCTTTAGTGACTTTTTTTTAACTTTTGGACATAATTTTATACTCATTAGATTCCTTTCATCAAGACGGACTAATAAACTACAAAATATTGAGATTTAAACAACAAATGCAAAAAAAAATAATAAAGACAAAAATAACAAATAAATAAAAACTATAGCCCAAATGCCTTATCCAATCGGCCTCTCAAATGACTATTTTTTTTACCCTTGTACAGTATTAAACTTTATTATGTATTAAATAAAGTATATAAGTACAAAATTGAATATATATAATTAATATTGGATAATTTGAAATATTAATTAATTGAGAAATTTATTAATGTATTATATTCAATAACCATTAATCAAAATATTCCGAGCTAACGGTTAATTCTGAAATAATTTTTTTAGTAAACAATAAAGTTTTTGTTATTTTTTTAGAATAAAATTTGAAAAGCACGACTAAAAGGGATTTAAATGAGCGGTGTCGGTTATTTTTCTCAAAAGTTGGGTCCATTAGGACATGTAATAAGTGTGAACATTTTTGAATAATTTAGGAGTTTTTTTAACTTTGTTTTATCAATTAACAAAAAAGAGAAAAATAACAACAAAATATAAATCAATAAATATCATGTGAAATGTCTTTTTTTTTTTTTTTTTTAGGCTCACATCAACTTTTCTGAAAATATAGACATAAAATTTTAGGGAGGAGTAAAAAATCTTTTGCACAGAAAAAAGGTAGAATCATCGTTGAATCAAAATAAACTTAATCATTGATATATAAAATGTCTTTCTGTAAAGTCGCACCATCTTTTCTTGTAATATATATGGATCAAAATAAATCGTATTCATTGATATATAAAATCTTTTCTTTTAATACAATTCTTTATAATATTTCTTTTTGTACATTCTGCTATACCTTAGATACCCTATAATGTTTTTTTTTTTTTTTTGGTATTCCTATTTAGTAAGCATTCCTTAGAAATTTCAATATAACTCTTTATACTAATTTTTTATTGCATTTTTTACACTCAATTATATACTTTTAGTATAATTTCTTAGACAAATTTTTCTGCATTCACATTTTTAAGTTTTTTTTAGGAAAGAGTTGCTAGTGTTTAACATATTTCTTTTTCGTTTTTTTCCAGTTAATTATACCTTTTGGAATGTTTCGAAAAGTATATACCCAATCTTTTAATATTTTGTTAAAGTTTCTTTTTTAATAGAATTTAAATTAAGAGTGAGATAAAAATCATAAGAATTACAAATTCAGTAAGTAGTTTAAATTGATCAATTTAATTTATTACTTTAATAATTACAATTCTTTATACTAGTATTTATTTTTTTTCTTTTTGTACCCTACAGTTAGCTTATTTATTTCTATTTAATAAATATTGATTTGAAATTTAATATATATTTTTATACTAGTTTTTTTATTATTTTTCATGCATTCAATTATATACTTTTTAATATAATTTTCTATACAATTTATCTCAACAAGAAGAATAAAAATGTAGAAAAACTAAAAATACAAATAGGAGTTAAAAAAATCTTAGATAAAACGATTCTAACATGAACTTGTAATATCAATTAAATTTAAATATCAAGATCGATGCTAATATTATATATTACGTTTGTGTTGAACTAATTTTTTAATTATTCTTTTTATTTTTATTTTTGCTTTTTGTACATTAAATTATACTTGATTTTTCTATCATCACCACCTCCTTACGCTACTTTTAATTCTCTATTTTATACATTAAACTAACTCGGAACTTTTTGCTTACAAAAAGTTTAGCCAAATTATCTTTAACAAAAATTTTAAATTTAAATTTGATTTTTTTGTCACTATCTAAAACACTTAGATTCAAAAAATATAATATTAAGTCAAAAAAATAGAATACATTAACTTTTTTTTTCTAATCACTATAATTTATTTATGCTTAAATTTTTTTAAAAATTTAAAAAATTCAAAAACAATCATTTATTTTGAATTGTTTCATTGTTAGTCAATATTTCAAAGTTTTTATTAAGTTTTCATAATTATTTTGGCGAAGTTAATTTCTTCAAGTTTTTATAATCATTTCTCAAAAGTTGTTCAATGAGGTCTTGTCATCTTCTTTTGAAGTAATTGACATACACCACCATCTTAAAAAATTACTAAAGACCAAATAAGTAACTAACTTTAACTTAGCATTTTGATGGTTGTTGGTTCGTCTCGATAAGAGATTTTAAAAAAATAAAAAATTATTTTCAAAAACTAAAAAAAAAATTAGAAAACACAAAGAATAAGCCCAAAATAGCGTATGTGTTAACTTATTTTCGTCTTTAATGATTTTTTTTAGTTTTTGGACATTATTTTATTTTATTTTTTATTTTTTTCGTCGAGATGAACTAATAATTAACAAAAAATGATAAAAAAATAACAAATACACATTTTTTTGAATAAAGATAAAAAATAATTAATATAAATAAGTTAAACCAAATGGAACAGACAATTTGGTTCAAAAGAGAGGAACCTAAAATTAATGTAATACGAACCTAAAATTATATTAATTATACTAATAATAATACATCTTACGTCTCAACCTGAATACACTAATGGCATTGCTAGACGATGCATGTCTATATACCCTTAATTCGGAAATAGAAAAATTTATTTGAATCGTTAAATATAACAAACTTTTACGACGGAGAATCACAAAAATTAAAAACTTTTAAGGGATAGATAATTTTTACGAAGGATAAATTACCTGACATTATATTAAGCAATACTAAGAGAGGAAGAAATAAAATTAATTAGTAATGCACGAGTAAGAAAAAAAAAAAAAGAAAATTAGTAACGCATGAGTAAGAATTAACTTAATGAGTAAGAAAAATATATATGTATAGTGCAATAACAGACACACACACACACACACACACACACACACACACACATATATATGTATATGTATATGTGTATATTGCAATAACGAAGTAACTTAATAAGTAAAAAATAAAATTAAAAAACAGACGTGGAAGGGGGAAGGAATGAAATGGGAAGGAGAACAAAATTGGGTGGCAAATGATTATATAGGAGAGAGAGTGAGCCAGTGAACAGGGGTAATAAGGGAATTTAGAAAAATAAGATCCATGACATCACTTTTTTCTAACAGTCAACGTGTGAAATTTCACGTGAGGGGGTTTAAAAATATTATTTTGTAAAGTAAGGGAGGACAGTGCAATTATTAGAACCACAGGGGAGCTGTTAGTAACCTCAGGGGGTGTAGGTGAAATTTACCCTTTTAATATAGATATGCATGAGCAGATTGCGGTTGACTATAGGTTGAAGGTTTGGATTGTAGTAGAGTTGATGGAAGAAGTTGTGTGTTTAGATCGCCACAAATGATAAAAGTAGGAGAAAACATATATATTAGCAATCGGAAGTTACAACCTATTTATGGTTGTATTGATGTTCATATCAATTACAGCATTGATATCCCTCTATTTTATGATTTTGTTTGTTTCATGAACTTTAGGATTCTATATATAGTGAATCCTATTTTTTGTTTTAAATACAACGGAACAACTTTGATGAAATTTTTTGGTAGGTGGTCGATTGGGAGGTGTTCTATAGGTTGAGTGAACTGTTTTATTATGGAAAACAGGCCTTAGTGCGATCCTCCAACACTCAAAGAGAGCGGCGTATCTGTTACGTTTGTGTTAATCAATGGCAAACAGGTGTGGCGCACACATATATTCATGATATATATATATATATATATATATATATATATATATATATATATATATATATATATATATATATATATATATATATATCCCAATGTTGGACAAGTCTCATTGAACTCCTTTAGCGTCTCTTCTGAGTTCCACGCTCACTGTTCATCATCATAATAAAGCTAATATGATACATAATATATGAGTAAATAGATTGTAATATCATGATTGAGAGCTAGCTTTGAATTGTTAGCTAGTATAATATTGTTAGTGAAGGACTAATAGAAAATCGATCAAATAGGCGTTTTGGATTATATTTGATGAGATGGTAAATGTTGATTGGATCGTGTGGGCAATTTTTTCTTTTTGTGGAAATATAAGTAATTGATTGGGAGTTTACAAATCTTAAAAGATAATTATTTTTTAATTTAAATACATATGCATGGATGTATTTTTTGGGAAATTAATTAATTAGTCATTTTATGACTTTTTTAAGAGACGGGGAAAATAAAAGTTGCATGAATACTTCTATGTCGTGTCTTAATGCAAATAAAATTTTTGCAACGGACTATTGCTGCTCATTAAGTGATAACTATTGTCATTATTAAATTAATAATAATGTATTGAATTGCTTTATTCCTAGGAATGATTCTTCAAATACTATTGGGGCATCTAATCTGGACATGGTTAAAAAACCAATATACCCACTATATATATATATATTCTATTTTGTAGTTTTGGAAGCAGCTACTACCACATCATTCTAGTTCGGTAATCATTTGTTTTTGGGTAGTTCACCAAGCATGGAAGTCCAGCTAGTGTCTTAGGTCGAAACCAGTATCTATTCGAAGCAAAATTGTTCATTGTGATTATTAATTTTGCTTGCTTGTGGATATTGTCCGTTGAAAATTCCAAAGATTTCCAAGTGAAAAGTCCAAGAGTTTTGGAATTTTTGGGTGAATCAATTTGATACACATTTGTTGTGCATGAATGAGAACATCAATTGAATTGATGGTGCTTCTTTCAAGTAGTGTGACCATAACTGTTGGTGCGTCAATAGTGATTCTGCGGGATCATATTTCTTTTATTTGAAGAGAATGAGCAACGATTGACAAGTTATTGCTAGCTAGTGTGAAAGTCAAAAGTGACAAAGACTTATTTTCAATATGTTAAAAAACACCAAATCATTGGATTTGGTTCAGTAATTTATGTCACTTTAAGTTCGTATAATACACACGAGAAAACAAAATTTTTTTATATTTTTGTCATTGATAGTATGTAATAATGCTGTTGGTCTTATTTGAGAGCAAGGGTACCATGCAAGGAAAATGATAAAAATCTAAGAACGTGGGGGGCCGAAAGTCTTCCTACTAATTATTCGGAATGTGGAGATTTCTTGCAAATGTGATGATACCTACACTCAAGAGGGGTCAGAAAATATGAAAAAAAATCGTTAACTCTTCATTGATCGATTTTTGTGGTGCATATTAGATTCTCATGAATGAATCTGAGTTACTCGATATTTACAAGAACGTGACGCATCAATCTTTGGACACATGATTACGTGTAGATCTAGGGGAGAACTACTGGAAAGTGATAATCAATGTGTTGTAATTCATGGAGTACACTCATGACTATGAGTTGCATTATACCAGATATCTTACAGTACTAGAAAGGTACAGTAATGCAAATTAGATATATGATATAAAAGATATGAAATTCATAAGTACATATGTTTTCACACTAGCAGGTACAACTCTATGTTGGAATCTTTCAAATAGATATGTATAACATGTTCTATGATTGAGTCAGAGTTTATTACTCTATACAAAGGCAACTGAAGAAGAAGTATCGTTACGCCAACTCTGGAAGATGTTCCTAGGTGGACGATAACATGTGCCAACAATATGTGTAAATTGTGATAGCCAATTAAAAATTGGACGGGGAACAGAGTTATATGTAATGATAAGTCTCGACATGTCGTCATAGATACAATACCATTAAACAACTGTTTTCAAATTAGATTGTCACAATTTGACAATGTGAAGTCAAAAGATAATATTGCAGATCTGTTAATCAGAGGGTTAAATAGAGAGCTAATTATAAAGTATCGACGAAATAGGGCCAAAGCCACGTTAAAAACTATCGTGATAAAAACCCAACCTTATTGATTGAAGATCCCAAGATCAAGGTTCAATGGAACAACCTAATCGCGTTGGTTACGAAGATCAACTTGAAACTAGATTGGATCAAACTACCAGAACGGTTTTCAATCTCGCTCAACTCAAACAGTCTCCAAATCAGTCATAACCAATTAGGATTTATACTAAACACATCATCTAATCGTGTCTAGTCAGGACCGATTGACTTAGACTAAACACAATTTTTTATCGCGCCAAGCTAGAATCGATTGAATGAGACTAAACACGGATTTTGACCCTTCCCAACTAGATAAACTAAGCACAGACTCCAAATTAATCACACCGATCAGATCAGACTACCTAACAATCTCTGATCCCGCTCAGCCAACCTCCGAGCTATTTCTACAAAGTCTGCTGAACAATCATACTACCAAGCTACAAAGCTAATTGATTTTCTTTGCCTAACTAATTTGCAAATGTTAGCCTTGAAAATCGAGAGCTTCTGATGAATATAACTATTGACACCAATACCAATGCGATTCGTAAGACCGACTATTTATTATGTTATATGATAAATACCGTATTTATTGTACCCCATGCTAAATTTAATATTTTTTTTTAATTATGAAATCAGTCAGATCATAAAAAATATGTAGAAATATGCAGAAACTAAAATAGCCATTATTGGCTGTCAAACACGATTATTATATGATTTTTCTTTTGTGCTCGAAAGGAAATTTGATTAGGCCAGATGTAGTATCATTTTCCGCCATTCCGTTAAACTAGTTTCTGTAACCCAAAATGATCAATAAATAAATAAATAAAAAATGCTACAACTGAACAACCAACAGAGAATTAACTATTATTTAGGCTAGCACCGCACACGGGATTGTTTCGCAGTAAATAGTTTATACAGGAAAATAGGGAAGAGTTTTTGGTTTAAGGGCGCTATATCCGATATGGACCCCCAGCTCAGATTCGTCGAAGAGAGGCCAGCCTCTTTTCAAGATCGTCAACATCAGCAGACTGCGACCTGCATATTTGTCAAAACAACATTTTTAGAAACCACTGATACAAGAAAAAAGAAAGTGTAAGATATATGATCAAATTGATCGAGTTTCCTTTCCGAGGCACCAGCCGTCAATATGCTTTGACACCAATACGATGCTAGGCATGCGTATCACTAGACAAAAATCACGTGTGTGCAGTTATTGCGAAATACTGAAATTAAAGAACAATTTGGTTATACCAAGAAGAATGCAGATTGGTAAACAGACTGGGTGATAACAAGACCTGAAACAAAAAAAAAAAAAAAAATCTAGGTACTAACTAATGGTCTGATACATGCTAGAGATTGGTTGAGATTTGTATGAGAGGTAGAGAGACTTCGTTAGAGCTTTGATCGAAAAGAATTACATTGTTGATTGCTCAAATAACATTATACCATTATAACAATCATGCTAAAAAAATTGCATTATAATCATATGTCAACCACTGAATTGCTTTACCTGTTAACACGTTTAATACAAAGACAAGTACAAAAATAGTCCCCAATAATCATAACTTAATGCCAAACAAGATATTTTGAGCTTCTCTCTAGGCTTTCTCGAGAATTAACGTATCCATAACTAACAATGAAAAATAAAAGGCCTTTTATACATCTTTTTCAATGGTGTCCCAATTGGTAATTTCTTTTTATCGTTGATTATTATTGTGTGAACAAAAATTGCTAAGAAAGAGTAGAGGGAGAAAATGTAAAGACTCGAGTATTTTGACAGTATGCTTCGAACAGGTGACATCTAGGCCAGAAAGGAGCAGCCTTGAGTAAGGGCATGCTAGCTAATATGCAGTAGAATAATGGGCAAAGGAAATACTTTTTCTCTTGCAGAGCCATACGGAGGAGTCTCCACAACCGGAACCCACTATTCAAAAATATCGATCATGGAAGCCCCGCTCAGTCCCACCAACCATTCGGGTGGAGAAAAATAAAAGAGTGGGTTATCATGTTGAGAAATGGTCCCACCAACCATTAGCAATCTATTCCAAACCATTTCTTAGCGATATGGTTGTGAACGTAGCTTAGATTTATTTACATTATTTGCTCTTTTTTGTTTATTTTGTCTCTTAAGGGGTATTTTTGTCTTTTTTATCTTTTAGGGTTTCATCTTATTAGGTTACTAGGATTAGCCTATTTAAACACATTTTGTTGCACAACAAATCTATTGAACAATATGTAGCATTACTGTTCTTTATTGAGGGTGTCATCTGTTTTGTGGCTAAATCTGAAGGGGTTAAAAATGTAATAAGACATTAGGAGAAGTTTCAAGTGATAACTGACGACAATGCTTCTAAAACATGGGAGGCTTCTCTTGCAGTGACCAGGAAATTTTCTAAGCTTTGCCCACTTTTCAATAGTAAGCAAGCAAAAGAAATACACAAAATAAGGTAAACATCAACATTTCTAAACCAATGAGAAATGGACTGCACTTGTCACCAGCAGGAGAATTTACCGCACAACTTTCTTAACTTCTACCCTTTTCCAGTCACAATTTCTGATGTCTCATACTTGTATGTGGCACACAGATTATCGCTTCAAAGTCAAATAGCACATACCTAGGAACAACTGCTTCGACTTTCTTTGATGCAATCCGGCCTTTTGGTGCTGAGGATAACTGTTACAAACACACCAGTAAGATCAGAAATTAATCTAGATTGCCAATAATAGAACACAACCTAACGCCAGGAAATCAAGTCATATGTAGAATCACGCTGAAACTAACCTGTGATGCAATATCCACACCGATCTCATCAAGGACCTATAAAGGGACAAAGCAAAACAGGAGTCATAAGCAAAGGATTTGGAGTACAGCTTTAACACAAAACAACTGAAAAGAAAGGTTGATTGACAAGTTTCAGATATTGCACCTGGTTGGTTAGCTCCTCTGTTTCCTCTTCGGCCTCATCTTTGTCCAAAGTTTCATCAATTGACTCTGACATCATTTCAATCTATACAGGAGAATCCACATTTTCAAACTTACCATTTGAGGAAATAATTGGTTTTTCGATCTGCAAATAACCCAGTCAAGGACCAGACCATATGGTGGACATGGCGATTGGCAACAGAACACCCAAATTTTATGTCTGAACCTATTTCAACCTAATTTATCTGAGAACTGACCTCATTATTAATGAAACTATAGAAAATGCTGTAATAAAACTCAAAACGACCTGTTGAAATCAATTTTGGAAGATAAAACTAAGACTACATGAAGCAAATCACACAGAAGGGAATATACCGTCATGTCCATTTGTGCTGATTGCTTCTGAAATTCTCTAATTACTTTCGCTTGTTTTACAGGGGCCATTTGCTGAAATGGGGAACAAAAGCAAGAAGCAAAACGAAGGCAAATCAATAATATAGCAACACTCAACTACTCAAGCCCACCATATAAAACTGAAAAACCATAATCTAGCAGGGAAATCTTTGGATGATACATGTGTTAATGTTATGATTTCAACAAATTACTGAAGATTGCTGGCCTCCAGGATTAGAATCAGCGAGGTCAGCTATGCAAAAGAGGCCAATAAATAAAAGTCATTCACTTATCCAAGAAAAAACAGTTTCTATCATTTCAAGAACAAGATAATTTTCATGAGGTACAGAACTTGTGAAGGATATTGGATCATTTTGATAGATGAAAAAAGAGAAAAGTTAATTGATCATTCCATTTGATTAAACGTCAAAAAATACAAGGGTGAGACGATTTATACAGGCTAACCCTAGGAGACTAAAATACTACACTATCCTTCTACTAAAAGATAAATAAATAATACATAAACAATGTATAGCAAAAGATAAATAACAATATATAAAATATGCTACTTTCACACACCCCTCGAACTTAGGATGTGATGTCAGAGAGAATTGTGAGTTTGCCAAGGAAAAAACGAAACCAAGGTTGCTTGAGGCTGACTGAGGTCCGGCGAGGGTCGTCGGAGTACAAGAATAGTCTGGGAAGGGTTGCTGGTGACATAGGAGGTTGGCAGAGGGATGAATCGAAGAAAAATCATGGGAAACAAAGTCGATCAATTCAGATTGGATAGAAACTACAGGTGCGAAGACTAATGGAGTTCCGACAAGGGTCGCCGGATGTTCGTTGGTGGTTGGCGAGGGTTTGGGCTGGTGCAAACGGAAAGAACAATTCAGAACTAGAGAAAACGATGAAGATTCAGTGAGAAAAGATAAGTCGACTGATGCATAACAAATTGTAGATGAAGATTTGGATCTAGAGAGAAATCAGCAAATCGATTGAAACAAGGAGAGTTGACTAGTGCAAAACAGATTCTAGATGTAGATGCAAGAGAGAACGATGTAGATCCAGGGAGAACAATGCAGTGAAAGAAGAGAAGGCGACTTGTGCAATCTAGATAGCAAATGCAGATCATGAAAACCCTAAACTTTATGCAGAGGATAAGACAATTGCTGCAAACAAAGAAGAGAAGTTGCGACTGGTGCAAGACAAATTGCACATGCACATCCAGATCTAGGGAAAACCATGCAAATCAAGAGATAATGATACAGATCCAAAGAGAATGATGTAGCTCCAGTACGAAAAAAGAAATTGACTGGTGCAAAACAAATTGCAAAATCTGGTCCAGAGAGAACGATGCAGATAAAAAAGGTGTCTAGGCCGAACTTATTGGGTTCAAAAAGCCCCAAACCAAGCAGATCTTAAGTACGAACAGTGCCGGAACAGTGGCAAACAGGTTTGGAACAACACCAGTGAACAATATCGCAATCAATAGTTATGAACAGTAACAAAACAACCAATGGCCCGACAGACAACAGCAAGGGCCAGGCCGCCTGCCAATGAACTAAAGTCGAATAGGTTTTAACTTATGACTGATACAATGATAGATGGAAAAAGAGAAGAGTTATTATATTCCATTAGATTGAACATCCAATAATACAAAGGTGAGACGACTTACATAGGCTAACCCTATAACCCTATTGAGACCAATGCATAATAAAAAACCAATAAGTAATACATAAACAATGCATAATGAAAGATAAACAACCAATACATAAACAATGCTACTTTGGCACATTTCTCACACCCTTCAAATGTGTACCTTGTTCATAGCAACCATGGCTTTAGTTGCACCTTTCATCCCGGTAGAAATAGAAGTGCTGGCATACAATGCCTGTAAAAGTAACAAAGGAGAGATGAAAATCTAGCAAACAATTTCGACATTACCATTAAAGTGTCCGTAACAGAAGGAAATAAACTTAGTTGACAAAAAGGTTACCAAGATCTAAAATAAACTTTTTGCACTAATAGCAATTACCTGTGTATGAGTTGCAACACCTCTTATTTGGGCGCGACTCCCTTGCAAATTTGTTATTTGTTGCCGAAGTCGAACAAGTTGACGAGCTAAGATCCTGGTGGCAGCCTGAGGATTACATAAATGTAATGGAAATAAATGAAAACTATCCGGGATAAAAATACAAGGGGCAAAGGATAGTGACAGCTTTTCAAGGCAAAAACTACATCTTACTTGTGCATCCTTTGAGCCATTGAGTGAATATATATAGGTACTCTATAGTTCAGCCACTTAGAGGATGATTTCCAGCCAATGAACCATCAATCCCTACTTGGGAAAGGCATCATCATGATCCTTTACAGTTTTCCGAAGAAAAAATTACTTCAAAGTCCTTTACCATTTTTATTATTTTGACTTTATCAAACTTTTTGCTGCAAATAATATCACTGACCAATCTATAAAATAGGGAGCTGAATTTAAGCAACATTTATTGTACTGTAACATAGTAGCCAGTCACTCAGAATTTAAGGTTCACATCATCCATTTTTGGCAGTTCTGAGAGGCACAAAAATGGTCCCAGACTATGGCCTTTCAAGAAATCATGCAACCTAAGACTCTTAACCCTAGAAAAACCTGATGTTAAAACCTCTATGTCAACAATTGTGAGACATTTAGACATGCAAGCATTAAAGTAGGAAAATCAATCCTCTCTGCTTTTCATTACATTTGATTAATTGAAGAAGCGCATATTCAAGCCTCTCTCACTCACTTTTTCTTCTATTAGCCCTCGTCAAAGGATTGTAAGAACAAAAAACCAGAGTGCATGTATCAATTCCCCTTAAACATTGCTGAGGAAATATAGTATTACAAAGCACGATGTGGCTACAAGTTATATTAGCTATTTTATTGAATTTGCAAATCTTACATCTGCTTGGAAACTAAGGTTATACATTAGAAGGTGCAGAACTTAAGTGGCTTCTGTAGCTCTAAATTGCCGTAAACCCTATGCAGAAGGCTACATGATTATAACCCTTGGAGCATCCCTGTTGGTTGAGTCTTGTGAGAAGACAATCAGTGACAAAGAGATAAAAATATAATAAAACCACACAAAAGTTTTCCAAATCTAATGTACTTCTACCAACTCAGCATGTCGTTTATGTCATCCACTTGTAACTAACTCCATTTTTGTACTGACTCAAGTAAACTCGAGCTCCCTTGCACTGAAATAGCTGAACAACTCAAAGCAATACAAGCCAACAACAATGTTACCATAGACCACTAGAAAACGTGAAAACAAAACAATATAGGTTTTCCAACCCAATAAACAGTTGATCATGCCACCTTAGCATTCGGTTTATGTCTTCAACCAGTAACAACTTACAACCAATATGGTGTACTAAAGTAACATCAGAAATAGACTTAGACTTGCCTCATTTCCAGTTTTAGCTGTTTTCTTGATCTCTGCAACTAATTTATTCTCCTGAAATCCCAGCACATACACATGAAGATCACCAAGAAAATTCAATTCGTAGTTAGCTTGCTCATAGTAAACATACCTCCATCTGTAACGAAGCAATCTCTCGCTCAATGCCTGCAATAGAGTAAAAGAACATAATATAAGTGATATTCCCACTAGCGCATAGATTTTTTCTTCTTTATGTTTGCCAAAAATCACAGTATAAAGACCGCTACGTTGAATGCTGCAAGTGGAATCATATGATATTCAGAAAGATTCATGTAATCATATGATAAGCGCTTCATGACAATAGCACAACAATGTGGGCAGCAATTAATGCAAACCATAACCAAAACGTGAGCACCTCCTTTTTAATTGGAATACATTATAGCCTAGTCAGTTATTGGCAGTACCTAACCATTCTAGTAGGACAAATAGTTGAAAATGTCACAAGCATCCAACAAAACTAATTTGGAAACCAATAAATCGGATGCGGGCTCGCATATAGTCTTTTACTCCACAGTAAAAGTTGAGAATGTACCAATACAAAACACCATTTGATGAAAATTAGTAGGCTTAACGGCCAGCATTTAGAACCCGAGCCAACATGAGCCAATATTATACATTTTTAACTCAATAAATTTAATGGTCAGAAATGCATGTGTTAGAAATATTAGCTGGAAAATAAGGTTTCAAAACAGTAACTGCAGTCATAATCTCAACAATCTTCCTTATTTACGTAATATATCTTTGGCAGAAATTCCATTAGTAACACCATTCTCTGCCAAGCCTAAGGAAATTCTCCCTGCTCAACGGAACTGGCAGTTTCCACATTTTCAAATGAAGCTCTTAATTTGCTTCTATGTTATTTTCTATGAAGGCCCTAATTATGCTGAACTCTGCTACTTTTTACCTTGCCGCTCAATCATAAAAAACAATGGTGGCAGAGTGGTGGTGCTTTCTGTTAACGAGATGAAAAGGAAAGAGAGAGAGAGAGATAAAAGTGTATTAGGTGTTAATTCACCCATACACATAATCACTTTATTTATATTACTGGGAACAAAGCCACAAGCCTAACATAGGCCTATGAAGCACGGGTACTCCGAAAATGACGCCGTACGAGTACCGGGTACCGGTACGGGTACGGGTACGGCTCTGGTACGTTTTTTGCGGTACCGGGTACGGAAAAATGGCTCCGGTACGTTTTCAGAGTTGGGTACGCGAGGGGTACGGCTCTCCGGTACGAAATTAGGTAAAACCGTAAAAAAAATAAGTAGAGGGGTCGCTTTGTAAGTTATTTCTAATTAAAGGGGGTAAAATGTTAAAATTATAATATAATAAAACCCTAGACATCTATCTTCTTCTCCATTCCACCGCTAGCTGCTGTGCCCGACGCCCGTTCAACCAGGTAGAAGCTCTCTCTCTCCCTCGCGCTCTCTCTCTCCCTCGCTCTCTCTCCCTCGCGCGCTCTCTCTCCCTCGCTCTCTCTCCCTCGGGTTCTCTGTTTTCTGTTGGAGCATACCCATATTCTTAGATACCCATATTCTTTTCTCTGTTCTGTCTTTTGTATGATTTTTAATTGTCTTTTGTATGATTTTCAATTGTCTTTTGTATCTCCTTTATGAACATGAATTGTAGGCCCTGGAAAACTTTCGTTGACCACCAGCATGGTTTTTGTTTCGCACAGCCTTGTAAAATTGGCATCTCTCAACTACATAATCATAAAGCTTATTAACATTAAGAAAAGTAATACTAGCAAGAAAGTCAAAAAAATAAAAAAATAAAAAAGAATTAAGAGGAGAAGGTAATTTAAAAGTTTAATCAAACAAAGGTTAATTTTGATATAATGAATTAAGACCATAGTAAACAAAAGATGTGATCAAATTAAATTAAAGTACTTACAACAAAGTCATGGTAATGGACTTCACCCCATACAGATACAGTTAGTAGCATGCCAAACAATGGCCAACCCAAAATCAGGAGATCTAGGAACCCAGATAAGGAGTAGTACTGTTGCTTCATCTTAGTTTAATTTCTTCACATTGTCTTTCTCTCTTCGAATATCCTTTGTTATATAGGAACTTGTGTTATAAGGGGTCTCTCTCAAAGGATACGTGAGTGAATAACTGGTTGAAATTGCATGGAAGTACCATTTATACTATATTGGTTCTTCTTTTAATTTGTAAATCATTATAGGAAAATGAGTTCATCAACATCAAGCAACATGGGTTCAAGTACCAATTCAAGTATGCCTTCTAGTACACCGTCCAATATAATAAAATAATTAAAATAAAATAAAATAATATTAACGTACCCGGCCGTACCCGTACCCTACTTTTTGAGATTTTGCCGTACCCCGTACCCGTACCCGTACCGTACCCATACCGCGTACCAGTACCCGTGCTTCATAGACATAGGCGATGTGGGACTAAACACGTTTACTTAAAACATAAACTATTCTAACACTCCCCCTCAAGCTGGAGAGTAGATATCATAAAGTCCCAGCTTGTTACATAGCAATTCTAAGCGTGGTTTAAAATGACTTAGTAAACATATCAGCCAACTGAGCACCCGTAGACACATACGGGGTAGCTATCACACCACTAGACAATTTCTCGCGTACTAGATGACAATCAACTTCAATATGCTTAGTTCTTTCATGAAATACTGGATTAGAAGCAATGTGAATAGCCGCTTGATTATCACAATATAGAGGAATAGGCAATTGCACACGGAACCCTATCTCCTCTAGAAATGATTGCAGCCATACAATCTCACACGTGGTATGTGCCATTGCTCTATACTCTGCCTCTGCACTGGACCGTGCGACCACTGTCTGTTTCTTACTCTTCCAATTGACCAGATTGCCACCAAGGAATACACAATAGCCAGTAGTAGATCTCCTATCGGATGGCCCCCCTGCCCAATCAGAGTCAGTGAACGCCTCAATGTGTAGATGTCCACTAGCTCGGTAAAACAAACCTCGTCCTGGATGTAACTTAAGATACTTCACAATTCTAAGAACCGCCTCCCAATGTGGATGACGAGGAGCAGACATAAACTGACTTACCAGACTCACTGCAAATGAGATATCAGGACGTGTAATCGTAAGATAATTTAGCTTACCAACCAACCGGCGGTACTGATCAGGACTATGGAACAACTCCCCCTGGTCCACACATAATTTGATGTTAGGATCCATAGGAGTCTCAACAGGCCTAGCTCCCAATAAACCTGTATCCTCAAGAATATCCAGCGCATACTTTCTCTGTGACAAGCTAATACCTTCTTTGGATCGGGCCACTTCAATACCCAAGAAGTATCTAAGTTTTCCCAAATCCTTAGTATGAAACTGCTGATGTAAGAAGGTTTTTAGCTCATCATCACCACGCTGGTCATCACCAGTAATGATAATGTCATCCACATAGACAATCAACAATACTTTTCCCCGGTCAGAAGTGAGAGAGAACACAGAATGATCAGACTGACTACAATGCATGCCAAACCGTAAGACTGCATCACTAAACTTGCCAAACCACGCTCGAGGGGACTGCTTAAGCCCATATAGAGCTTTGCGAAGCTGACATACCTGAGTACGCTCCCCCTGAGCAACAAACCCAGGTGGTTGCTCCATGTAAACTTCCTCTTGGAGATCCCCATGGAGGAAGGCATTTTTAACATCCAACTGAAACAATGGCCAACCAAGATTGGCGGCAAGAGAAATGAGAATGCGAATAGAACCAAGTTTGGCAACGGGGGAGAACGTCTCCGAGTAATCAACACCAAAAGTCTGGGTGTAGCCTTTGGCAACCAGGCGAGCTTTATAACGCTCAACAGTACCATCAAGGAGATACTTGACAGTGAAAACCCAGCGGCAGCCAACAGTAGATTTACCAGCAGGAAGAGGAACCAACTCCCAAGTGCCATTATGATGAAGAGCAGACATCTCTTCTGCCATAGCTATCCGCCACTCAGACAAAGAGAAGGCCTCCTGAACAGTGTTAGGAACAAAAACGGAAGACATGGAAGTAGTAAAAGCACGAAGGGATGGAGACAGATGAGTAGAAGAAACAAATTTAGCAATGGGATGAATAGTGCACGATCGAGTACCTTTACGCTTGGCAACAGGAAGATCAAGATTGTCAGGATCTCGCAACGGAGGGGACGATGTAGCAGTGAGCGGTGGTGGACCTGCTGGTTGAGAAGGCTCTGGCTGAGGTGACACTTGTGGTTTTTTCGGACGACGAACATACACCTGCGAATAGAAAGGGTTTGGAGGTGCAGTACCAGAAGGGACGGCCATAGGGAAGACAGACTCAGACACAGGTTGTTCAGTTGTAAGGACAGACTGTGAATAGAAAGGGAGCGACTCATTAAACGTAACATCAGCACACACAAAATGACGACGTAAGGTGGGAGAATAACATTTGTATCCCTTTTGAGTGCGTGAATAACCAAGAAAAATACACCGAAAGGATCGGGGGTCTAGTTTACTCCGGCCAGGGTCAAGAGCACGAACATAACACGTGCACCCAAACACCCGTGGGGGTAATGAGTGGAGAGGCCGACCGGAAAAAAGGACCATATGTGGAATTTGACCCCCAAGAACAGTAGAAGGCATTCGGTTAATTAAATAACAAGCGGTAAGAACCGCATCACTCCAATAAGACTTACGGACCTGCATTTGAAATAACATGGCACGTATAGCTTCTGATAAATGGCGAATCTTGCGTTCGGCAACTCCATTTTGTTGTGGAGTCCGAGCACATGATGATTGATGAATAATCCCATGATCATTAAAAAACTGAGATAGAATACTATGATAATATTCACGCGCATTATCAGAACGAAACATACGAATGCAAGTATTAAATTGAGTCTTTATTTCCATATAAAATGAGTGAAAAACAGACTTCAAGACAGACCTTTCTTTCATAAGATAAAGATATGTAAGACGGGAGAAGTCATCAACAAAAATAACATAGTACTGAAAACCAAAAACATTGGGCACATGAATAGGCCCCCAAATATCTGAATGAACTAACTCAAAAGGACTCGACACACGACGCGCTACTCTAGGATAAAAGGTGACACGGTGATGTTTACTAAACTCACAGACTTCACAAGATAGCTCTTTAAGAGACCCACAGGAGGGCACTAAACGCTTCAAATTCTGGAGAGATGGATGACCAAGCCTACAATGTTGCTGATATGAGGATTCTGAGGAGTGAAGAGCAATTGACTGAACAGGATTATCATTAGTTAGGTAATACAGGCCACCACGTTCAACACCGCCACCAATCTTCCTCCCCGTCTTGATATCCTGAAACACACAACCATGAGGAAGAAATGTGACAGAACAGTTTAAGGATTTTGTAAGTTGATGAACAGACACAAGATTAAAAGGTAAACGAGGAACATATAACACAGATTTTAAAAGAAGAGATGGAGAAACAGGAACAGAACCTAAACCAGTAACCTCAGTGGTGGAACCATCTGCCAAAGTAATATGAGATGGTTGACTAATAGACTAACAAGTAGAAAAGAATTTAGAAGTACCAGTCATGTGATTATTAGCACCAGAATCAATAACCCAGGTAGTAGAAGACAAAGAAGATGCAACACAAGCAACTGAAGGATCTGTCTGAGTAAGCGTAGCAGTGGAGGAAGGCTGAGTCGACATAAGGCGCTGGTACTGCTGGAACTCTTCTGCGGAGATAGTTACCCGATTGTCAGAGGACTGATGAACCTGTGCTGTATCCTCAGAAATAACAGCCTGATGAGTCTGAGGAAAGCCATGAAGATCATAACAAAAATCCACTGTATGATTGGTTCCCTGGCAATGAGTGCAAAATCGAGATCCACGACCACGGCCACCACGGCCAGAACTACCTCCCCCTGACAGTCGACCTCCACGACTGCCAGAACTGAAATCACGACCACCAGAGCCCCGGCCACGACTACCCCCCACTGAATCCCG
The DNA here is from genome assembly GCA_019985065.2 of Arctostaphylos glauca. Lineage (NCBI taxonomy): Eukaryota > Viridiplantae > Streptophyta > Magnoliopsida > Ericales > Ericaceae > Arctostaphylos > Arctostaphylos glauca. The sequence goes on along the minus strand of JAHSPW020000010.1, from coordinate 11,509,721 downwards.
GCCGCGACCACGGCCGCGACTATAAGAAGAACCAGAACCACCGGAGAAAGTAGAAGCCAAAGCTGAACGGTCAGAAGATGGCACAGGAGGTGGCGTAGAAGCACAAGACTGACGAAGACGACTAAAGACCTCGGTGAGAGAAGGAAGATCACTAGAACCCATAATTTGATTACTAACTGGGCCAAAGTTTGAGGAGGCACTAGATAGAAATCGAGCAACCTCCATACGCTCACGCTGACGTCGCACAACCTGGATATCAGTAGACAGTGGCTCACAAACATGAAGCTCATCACAAATACGACGAAACTTAGCATAATACGCCTCCAAAGATAAATCACCCTGGCATATAGAAAAGAAAGACTGATGAAGATCATGTGCGACGGAGATTGTTCACACCAAAATACATCGCCTGAGCCTGTGTCCAAACCTGTTTGGCTGTATTGAGGAACATCAATGAGTCAGCAATATCTTCTTCCATACTATTCGACAGTTCACTACGAATTCGAGCATCCCTAGGTTTCCAAGCAGCAAGCACAGTAGTATTTGAAGGAGGATCATCAGTCAAGAAATGAGACTCAGAATCCCCCTCATAGTAAACCTCAACTGCCTTAGCCCAAATAGCATAATTAGTACCCTTCAAACGTGTGGATGTAATGGGCTGCCTCTCTCGAGACCGAGAACTACCAACAACAATAGACCCAGAATTAGAACCAGAACCAGACTGGTCTTCAGACATTTTGCTAAATAATGAGAAGCAACAACACCAACAAACCCAAATACCAACACGAAATCTACTAACAATCTGATCAACTTTGTCTATTATCCACTGGAAATCAACCAACCATACTATCCAGTGGAAGAAACCAACACCAACTCAGTAGTACCCAACGATGCAGATGTAGCTTACCACAACAACCAAACAGTAACCAGTCATGCGTATACCACACATCAGGAAAGAATCAAAGTACCAGATTACCAAGAAATCACTCAGACAAGAACTTGCGAGGACTAACACGAACTGGGTAAGAGATTTCGAGTGCTATCAAGAGAACGTACGAACTGGGTAAGCCATACCACGCTAATAACAATTTCGAGGTGCAGACAGAGGCTAATCAACAGCAAACAGAGGCTAATCAGCAAAAGAGAGCGGCAGCAGTGGTAGCAGGTGCGCGGTAGTGGTTACGGGTGGCTGGGCCAGAGAGCATCAGGCGATAGCAGGAGCAGGGGTGAAAGGCGGCAATAGTAGCAGGGGTAGGCAGCAGCAGCAGGAGGCTGGAGCCAGAGATGGCTGGCGCAACAAGGTCAGCAGGAGGTGGCTGGTGTCGATAGGGCAGCAGGAAGAGGCCAGGAAAAGTTGCGGTTAGTATTAGGGTTGCTGGCTGCGGTCAGTAGGGTTGCTGGTTGCGGCTGTTGGTTGCTGGCGATCAGTAGGGTTAAGATTGGTGGCTGCTGAAAAGGGTTGATAAGAGTTTAGGGTTTTGGTTGAAAGAGGGTTAGGGTTAAGTCCAGGGTTAGGTTAGGGTCTATGGTGGAATCAGAACTCGCTCTGATACCATGTTAACGAGATGGAAAGGAAAGAGAGAGAGAGAGAGAGAGAGAGAGATAAAAGTGTATTAGGTGTTAATTCACCCATACACATAATCACTTTATTTATATTACTGGGAACAAAGCCACAAGCCTAACATAGGCGATGTGGGACTAAACACGTTTACTTAAAACATAAACTATTCTAACACTTTCATTGTGGTTATTCTTTCAACTTCGATGTTATGAGGTGAAATGTTTTGCCTTGGTTGCATTGCTCATTAATTTAATTACCGTTAAACAGCTTCAGCTTTGAGCTGCGGCCCAGCTCGCTTTTGGAAACCTAGATATACCAGATGACAAGGTAGCAACCCTAGTTCTTGGAAATACAGCCCTTGAGACCTGGCTTTGCAAACCTGAATATGTACCATGACAAGGTCTAAGCGTGACAATAAGATTTGACTAAGTAGCAGCCTGAGTTCTAGAACATTGCACCCCTTGAGGGCAATGCCAAACCTTCCGATGGTGGTGGTACTGTTTTAATAGGGTTTAAGGCCGGTATAACCATGCGTTACCAAGCATTTCACTTATTGCCGAGTCGGCTTCTTTTTGACTTGCTTGCGCCACTTACCAACTCGTTATACATTCCTATGAAAGTTTGTATTAATATTTTGACTTTTAGGCTAGAATTTTGTCTTACTCTTGGTTCTATATGCTGCAGCTGTGATAAATAGCACGTAGATGTGATCTACCATGCATGGTTTCAGAGTGCGAGTAGCCATGGTGGAAGGTTAGGTGCACTTGAGTTTTGCTTTGGCAGAACTGGGACATGTGCAATTGTCATGTTGATGACATGGCTGAATATGACCTTCACCCTTTGCTCACTCACCAATGCCAACTTGAGAAGCACAGGTCTAACAGTTCGGTATCGAGGGTTTGTAGAATGGGAAAAGGAAACATGATTGTCTTGGGTGTATTGTTTTTAGGGCTCGGTGAATCTACCACTAATGATATAGATATCATTGCATGTGTCTTGCAGTTACCTTGCTCAGCCTGTCACGTGTACTTTTGTCAAGGTGTTCCTAGGTTTGGGCAATATCTTTAAGTACTATAGCCAGGTTTGTTTCCTTGAGGAGTATTTATGCATGTCTATGAGTATCTTCTTGGCCTGTGATGTTGCCTATTCTATTAGGTTTCACGAGACTTGTTTTCTTGAGTAGTACTAACTACTAACTCCTATGTGATTGATTGAGGAATAGAGCGGTGAATTTTGGATTGTGTATTGAGTTTCATTGTAGATATCTTGCCTTTTTTGTCGGAAATAAAACTCTTAAGAACAAAAAAACACTCAATCTGGTCCTGATTCTGGTTCAATTTTTCATGATGAAACTCATTACCTAATGTTTGGCAGCAGGAGGAAACTCAATGCCGCAAGATTAAAGGCTGATCATTCCTGAATAATTTATACATACAAGTACCCTCAGCAAAAGGTAACAAGAGCTTCTTAGGCTCTCTTGTCTCATATAGTTTCAACTCCTTCAAGCTCATATCTGTCCAAAACCTTGCCTATTTGGGCAACTAAAAGCCACAGACCCTTATCTAAACAAACCATAAACATGAGATAGAGTCGCACTATGGATTGAGCTTTGCAAAAAAGATGTATATCTAAGATCAGACCGTTTATTCAAATTCCCAGCTCAACTAATTGTCGAGGTAAATTGAACACCCAGACAGCCCAAAGCCAACCTAGTGAAAGTGAGAAATGAAGAATAAATGATTTTTCATATTCAAAGAAGTGGTAGAAGGCTGGAAAACTGAAGATTAGGGATACTGAGTTTTCTATATGCATCTAATTATTGGTATAGTTATCATCTTGTCAAATTTTAACTATAAATCGATCAATCTAAAATATTCATTTTGTTCAGGCAGATTTGTGAATGAATTGCTTACGTGCATCAAAAGGGAATTTAGCATAGATAAGGAAGCTATTATGTGACTATCTGAAATATAAAAACTCATTGGGCCAATAGTAATATTTAAGTAGTGCATATGTTATTTGTCAATTAAATTTGGGTTCTATTGAAATAGTTGGTCACCGAATGACTACCCTGACCAAAATTTCTAGAGCAGTACTAGATAGTGGAATGACAAAGAAAAAAAGGAGACACGGGGGGTAAAAAGCTTCATACCATTGTTCAGCTAAACTTATCAAGAGCTGTATGTTTTCCTTTGATGAAACTTAACCGGAAAGAAAAGAGGAGCTGCTGAAAAGGAGGAGAAAACAACAGTAGCGGAAATCTATCAATGCAAGGAAGAGAGATGAGAGTGAGAGGTAAGGGACTGTAATAGAGAGATGAGGGAGTCAAGGAGGAGTGAAAGAGGATGCAGAGATTCTGATATAACAGCGACACAACAGAGAGAGAGAGAGAGACGAAGGGATTGGACGGATGGCCATTGTTGTGGCTTATTATTTGAAGCCGTGATTAGGCTTCCAAAGTGGGGGAAGCTACATTATTCCGGAGCATGAAGGGAAAAAGTATTCTGAATTTTTCTCCAAAGTCAAATTGGAAATGAACATCAGTTTAAGATCGGACACAATTAGTACTCAAATCCATGCCCTTGGCAAGACCATAGACAACAGATAGATTTATTCTAAAGGCTCGTGTAATCAATTAACACTACTATGTTGGGATGGGAGGAAAAGAGATGGGTAGAAGTACAACCACTACACGATTCACTGTCAGCTATACTAGATCCTTTTGAGATGGTCCTCATCTTGCTGCCCTATGTACTGATTCGTCATATATGATACTAATAATTTTTCCAGAGGCAGTAGGATTTCACAATTTTGGAAGCACAATAAGCTGCAACTTATAGCTTCAGGATGTTTTTCACTCTTCCGCCTCGCTACTACACCTCAATTAAATTTTAGTGCAGAAGAATGCTCATGTGTTGGCATCTAGCAATACGTGGAATCAAACAGCTCACTAATCCAACCCACATATTTCATAAAAGGGGCAAAAATCAACTGTACCTCTGGTGGCAACTGACATTTCTCTTTTGCTTGTGCGGAGTGCATCTGTTAATTACAACACCAGCAATTGCCCTCAGTTTCAATCACATTAATTACATTTAGTGTTAGATTAATCCAAACTACAAAAACAATGAAAAACGATAAATTCTCACTTGAGAAAACTTCTACCAGGAAAAGATGAAATCACTCTCAAAATTAGTGACACTGAAAACAAGTTTAGCAAACTAAGAACAAGAAACATTGTAAAGTTAAACTTGTTGAAGCAACTTTTCTAAAGAGAAAACAAAGAAGGCTTAATCCAAGGAAGTCTATCGCAAACTTCAGATTCTAGTACAGTTTTAGGGGGTGCAATTTTGTTCACCCATTTATTTGGATTGGTAACATTAACCACTTTGTATGGACCCATATTCTGCAAAAAAAAAAAAATCTAAATCCCATCTTTGCAAGTATTTGATCAAATAATGCTTATTTTAATTTAGAATTTGATGCTGAGAATTGAATGCTTGGATAAGTACTTGAGCATATCCAATTGAGTTGATTTCCAGTAGAAATAACTACAAAACTAAGCTCTACAAAGGAAAGATTTTGATAAGACACGTGCGGGCTCCATACATAGTGGGTAATATTCGCCCAAAAAGTAGGTGGGTGAACAAAACTTTTCTCAGTTTTAGCTATAAGAAAATCTAAGAAATTCAGCATACATATGGTTAGCAGCCAAACAAAATGCCAAAATTGTAGAAGCGAAGCAGTGACCAAAATGGACCGAGATCATTTATTCCGCGCATAAAACTAATTTCCTCTCAGTTTTAGAACGGAAAACTTCTCATTCATTCAATTACTCTAACCCGTACCAAAAAGAAGTTCTCTTTTTTATGTTGAAAAAACTTCTACCGTCAACAAAGCAACGTACTCTCAAACTCGGGGAAACTGAGAAGACAATACCAATTTTAAGAGCATGAAAACAATGCAGTAACCCAAAATGGGTAAACATAAAAAACTCTAGATGGGTACAAGTTTTTTGTAAAATTAGCAAATTTGTGTACCTTTGGGTGAGGTTTTCTTCTTGAAGATGTTCATTGCTGTCTTCTTCGGCTTTCCAAGCTGCGGAGAACACCCTTTGTATCGCAATTGGAAACCCTAATCCCAGGGATTACCGTCTCTATCTAAACCTTAAGTGGTCGGACTGCGGCAATGGCCTAGTGGAGCGTGCTGCTGGTCCACGTATCCAACGGTAAGTGCCCAAGGAGCCGTTACAGCTGCTTTATTTACTGAAACGCCCATCTATATATCAAAACAGCTCAATTTTTTCAAATTATCATCTCACAAACAAACCTTTTCTAACAATTAACGGTTGAGATTAAGATTAAGTCTGGGTTTTGATCAATGGTCAGGATTGAGTTACCTCACTTTTCTTATCCCGCTTAAAAACATCACAATCTCACTCCTTCCAAGACGTCTCACTCCTTGTTCCAAGACGTCTCCCATCGGTAACCCCTCTCTCTCTCTCTCTCTCTCTCTCTCTCTTTCTCTCTCTATCTTACGAGAGGGTCGTTCGACTCCCGCGTTAGTGCCCAGATGGAGAGACTCCTCTCCACAGCCAGAGTTCGGCCGAGTTGCGCAGCAGACCTCCAGGTGACTCCTTTGAAACATTTTAAGCAGTTGTAGGGTTTCATGTCTGATGTTTCAGTTTCACATCAGAGCTATTTGAGTTTCTATTTGGATCTGTTTAAATCTGTTCTGCAACTATTTGAAGTTCTATTTGAGTTTTCTTGGATTCATTATTTCCACAGAGTCTGTTTAAGGCTTATTGATGTTTCAAATCCATTTTCTTGATCCTTCATTGTTCAGGACCCAACCTGGTTCGGCGCCCAGGCCAGGTGTGGCTATGAGGGACTATGCGTTGGACCTCTCTATGATCGCTTCGCGTGGAATGTTAGAGGCTCCGATCCTCAAGGGCTTCAATTACTTCAATCAGGCGTGTCAATTTCCACACTTTGTTTCCTTGATGACTCCCTATTTGTAGGTTAATAAACTGCTGGGAAAAAGGATGAAGTTTGGGAAAAAAAATTGATGGGTTTTGATAGGTGTTGGGTGGTTGATTTTGCAACTCCTAAAAAAATGCGAGCATTTTATAAAGAATTTTAGTGCAAAAAGAAAAAGAAAAAGAAAAAGGAAACTTATTCCCTCGCCAAGAGAATTTCAAAAGAAATTAAGCAAGTAGTGGGGACGCACGCACGTGGCCTGTCTATTAAGTTTTTATAGTTTTTGAAAGGAAGGGCGGCGACACATAAAGACACGCAGAGGGATACAACGTGTCCCTCTCTTGTCTCCCTTAAAAACATGCTAAATTTTTTTAATGAAACCGTGTGGTGTGTGCAATATGTGTCCTATGCATGTTCCCGTGTGTTTAACGCGGAGACAATGACTTTCATTACTTTTTATATATTGTAAGGGAAACTAACAGTATAATATATTTACATCCAACAACATTCAATTCTAGACTAAAATGTTTAATAGGTACATCCAAGAACATTCACCAAGAACTGTTTGATAGATGTATGTGGAGGAAAATATAAGTAGATTTGCTTCTATTCCTTCCATTCACTTTACAAATAATTGGGTCAGTTGTCCGATTGTTGTCCCTTCACTTGGTAAATTACTTAAAGTTCTAACCCATATACCACAACTCTTGGACAGGAGTGTTGGAAATGTAAACTATGGCCTACTCTTCTTCATAAAGTACAGGAACATCATATTCCTATTCGGATATTGTCCATTTAAGTTGATAACAACTGCATAATTCTCTCCATATCCCACGTAATTATGCCTTTGCTTTTCATTTTACTTATTCATCTATCTATTTATCCCTCTAATATTGTGGTTGAGTGTTATTGCTTAATTATTTCCTTTGGTAGACCAGTTGATGCACCCATAACTTTGGGTTACTGATTCACAAACTAACTTTTTACAATTTTTAACGGCTCTGATTGAACAGGTATTTGATTCAATGGTTTAGATCATTTTTCTCAATCTAATTTCCCCACTAAAAATGTCACTTCAAGATCAGAGGTCAGTACTTTTCAATCACCTACCATCCTACACACATACCGAAAGTTCAATATCACACCTCTCTCTCCCTACTTGGTTGTCCATTTCCTCCATCCGCCTGTTTGATCGGTGAATATATTACCCATGTAGGAGACATAGAGAGACCTTGGGGTCATGGAGAAGCTGTGGCTGGACCGCACATTTGGGGGAAACTCAATAGTGCAAGAGAGCGGAAGATTAGTGATCTGAAAATCAATCGACATCCGAAGGTTATTATTAATTATAGTTTTTCGGCGTCGTTGGGTCTGCCGGTTAGGCTTAAAGGGCGGAAGAAGGTGATTACAGTTTTCCATTTACATATACTTGGTAGCACAGCAATAGCAGGAGGTTAAATTTGGTTCCATCAAAAATGTAAAATGAATTTCTGTTCTGATTCTTGATTCTACTTTGATTCAGGTTTCCCTGTGTGAAAGCTTTAACAATCTCAAGGCCTTAATAATTTTCAAGTGAGTCCCTAATTTTTCATTTTTTTCTCTGAAATTTTTGAAAACTTTCTGATGTAGATATTTTGAAAACTTTCTTATGTTCACGGATACCCAGTTGTATTGTCCATTCCTTATTCTTTGACGATGTTCACAGTTATTTCTCTATGATTTAGGGTTCGTTAGCCTCGGATCTAATGGCTTTAGCAATCATCCATTTCTTCCATTTGCCTGTTTGATCGGTGAATATATTACCCATGTGGGAGAGATAGAGAGACCTTGGAGTATGGAGAATCAGTGGCCGGACCACACGTTTTGGGGAAAATCAACAGTGCTGCACATAATGTGTTTGATTCAATGACTAGACTTTGTTCTTTTAGTAAATGGTCACCCTTTGTTCCTGTAGTCGTCGACTTCAGGTAATGGAGATTCGTTTATTTTGTTCATTGCTGCATATTAAAGTCTTTTTAAAGCCAAATTTCTATGAGAACCAACAATTAGCCTTTGGTTATCAGTCTTTTTGATTCAGCGGGTTTTTTTTAGAATGTTAACTGTAAGGGGGTTGATTTAGGTAATCAGGACGGAAAGCTAAGAATCCACTATCCAGCCGAAACAATGCTCCTCTCAATATGTGGACCTGTGATCTGCAAAAGAGTAATCCGTCAAAGAGCCCTCTGCCGCTGTGGCAGGAGGACACTCCGATGATTAAGTCAGGAACAATCTCACAGGGAAATGGTTACGCAAGCTAATATTCTCTATCAGCAGGCGAAACTCTCAGTATTTAGGCGTACCTTTTTTGTTCATCTGGAGCTCTATTTATAGACTTCACCTTCTGCCCTAATTCTCTTAGGGCCTGTTTGTTAAACCTCTCCAGACTTAGGATTGGACTACGAATTGGACTACGAATCCGAAGGGATTCTAATCCTTTGTTTGGTAAACCAAATAGTGTCCGGATTCGTAATCCGAAGGTATTGTAATCCGGAAAATGGGCGGATTACGAATACCCTCTCCCTGGGGGTATTGTAATCCTGGGATTGGGGACCCTATGCAATAAGACGATTTTGTCCCTAACTAATTAAGGTAATGGCGAAACTACCCATGGTCTTGCCCTCGTCTGATGATAAAAACCCTAGCCGCTCCTCATTGTTGCACAGCTGCGGAAGAAGAAGCGGTGAGACAGCTGAGCTCCGGTCAGCCAACCATCTCCGGTGAGCCAATCGATCTCCGGTGGGCCAACCGATCTCCGATCTCCGATCTCCTTTCCTCTGTTTTGCTGGTTATCGTTCCTCTGTTTTTTTGAAGACTTTCCTCTGTTCTTTCCTCATTCTTGCACAGCCAAAGGTTGTTGTTTTCTTGTTTATCTGGATCAGTAAAAATTAGAAGAGCAGGAGATGTTAAATTAGTATTAACACCTGCTGTGTTAATGGTAACTCGGAACACCTAAGTCATTCAACATTTTATTCAGTACTATGACAACATCCAACCTTTTCACTAACTTCTTCGTGGTTGCTGGGTTTTTCTTTTCTTTATCCATAGGTATAGGCATGTTTGTTATTCATATCTCCATGGGTGCATTTTCTATGGAGTAAATGCGACAAGGGTTCAACTTAAAAACTCTTTGGTTGTCACTTGTCATATGAGTTTGGAACACCAAGTGGTCCTAGAATTAAACTATGTGTGTGCCACAGCTTCTGGATTATCAGAATATGTCACCAGCTTCTAGATTAGCAGAATTTGTCTCTCTATTTGTGGATTGAGAAGTTGAAGAAAACAGGGGCCACTGAGGATGTGTGGTTCAAACTTTAACGGACAGTTATTAACTGATGATTGTGCTAACTTTAACGGACACTTATTATCTACTCGGTGCTATTATGTCTCTCGTTATCCAATTTCTTGTGACTTATTTTATGTTTTAGGTGTTTTAATTCCTAGGTCTATTTTGGGTACTACAACTTTGTAATTTTTTTTTGTGGTGTAGCAGAATCTGGTGTAATAGCAGTAGCAGAATCTGGTGTAATTTTTTTTTGTGGTCTAGCAGATATGATTTAATCGCACGAGGGTGTAACCAGACCTTGTGGTCCTTGTGACAAACCTATGTAGTTTTTGTTCTTGTACTGAAATTGCTGGTTGGTTTTAGTTGCTTATGTACGTATAATTATAAAAAAAATCTGTTTGATTTTAGTTACTGAAATTCTTCTACTGAAATTCTCGAAGTCTTGACAGCACGTTGCTTGGCTATGACTTCAATATGATTTAGGCCATTTATTTGGCTGTGGTACTGGTGTTTTTCTTGGCTTGTGAGTATGGGTTTCTTTCAGACTCCCTCTGAGGGTTCGTTCTGCTATTTCTATGCTAAACAAATGATGAAATATTTTGAAGTTCCTGTAATTAAGAAAGCAATGTAAAAAATCTGTTAGTTGTAATAATAATAATTTCAAAAAAATCTGTTTGATTTTACAAAGGGGAAGAAGTGAACAAGAAGAGAGAGAGAGATTCACAGAGAGAGAGAGAGAGAGAGAGAGAGAGAGAGAGAATTGCATTGCCCAGATTTGCATTGCCCAGATTTGCACAAGGGTAAAAAGGAGAATTTATTTTTTCAATCCAATCCCATGATTTGCAAACAAACATGTTATAGGACTAATAATCCAATCCCAACACCTAATACTATCCAAAACAAACAGGAAATTGGGTATTCATATCCCATGGTATTATGAATCCAATCCTAATCCCATCACTTATGAATCCCATCATTTTCAGTCGGGTTATCAAACAGGGCCTTAGGGCTTTCTTGGGCCCCGATTCTGTTAGGGCTCTCTTGGGCCCCAATTCTGTTAGGGCTCTTTTAGGACGAAGTGTCCTCTGATTGGCTATGGATTTCACGTCCATAACTGATTGATTCTGTCACATCCTTCTCGGAAAAACGGTTACAGGTCGCCTTTCTCGGGCTGCCCGTAATCCTGACCGACCCTGTCAGTTCGGCAAGTCATGGATCCGCCTTTCTCAGGTCGGCATCCTTCAATGTTTGATTCTGTTATCCTGATTTGGGTATGGTCGGCACTCCTCGTGTCGGCCACTATCTCACGTGATCGGCATGTGCTTCTGGATATGTTATTCGGTCTCGCCCGAACTCTGTAATTAACCTGGGGGGTTAAATGTATTTTCTCGATTACATTTTACCCTCATCAATTGCCCCCTAGCTTCGGCTGCTTCGAACCGACTTGGCGAAGTAGTCGATGCTATGTAATGCACCCATGGTGTCTTTGTTTACTCTTGATCGGACGGTTTCTGAACCGTCATTTGTGAATCTGGGGCGTCGCATTAAAGTCTGGTGGGACGTGCAGCAGGCTTTATGGCTTTGAGACCACGCGTCTCCTGCGCGTGCCCCGTACGTGGAGCGTCCTCATTGGGGAGGCCTAGGGTTTTATCCGTTCGGCTTCCCTCTCTATAAATACTCGCCCATTCTTCACCTTTGACTCTTCTTTTGCAATCTTCCACTGTCGTCTAACTAGAGAGAGAGTTCGTCCGTTTTTGTAAGTCCTTTTCAACTAGAGCCTTACGTTTTCCCTCTTTTTCTTGATCTTTCGTCCCCTTCTGCTTTCTGTGATGGGGATCTTTAGGAACTTAGTTGACACACCGGAAAAAATGGCAGAATTCCGGCGACGGTACAACATCCCTCACGATGTTGCCGTTGAACTCAACGAGCCGCACACCGCCCGCAATGGGAACGATCCCAACGTCCTCCATATCCCACTGATGGCGGTTGTTGAGGGCGGAGTTCGATTTCCACTTAATCGCCTTCTTCGTGAAGTGCTTTGTTGGTATCGGCTTCATCCGATGCAGATTTCCATTAATACTTATAGGATAATCCATTGTATAGTAGAATTGAATAGGTTGAACCATACCGATATAGGACTTCGGGAGATCCGATTTTGTTACGATATGGTCAGAAAAGGCTCTGATGCCTATTACCTGAAGAACAGACCAAATATCGAGCGGATCGTCACCTACTTGACGGACTCCAACCGTGGTAATGACGATGACTTCCTCATCGTCGCTGGCAACTGGGAGATCGGCTGAGATGAGCCTGAACGCCCCAAGTTCCACTTCCCGATCCGGTTTGGAGTCATCCGTTAGTGCCCCGACCTTGTCTTTCGTTTCTGTGTCTTTTTCTTTCTGATGCCGAACATATCTTGATGCTGACTACATTTTTCCCATTCTTTTTTGCAGCTTCAAACGCCAATAAGGACCGAAACAAACGGTCGATAAATCTCGACGACGTCAAAAAGGTCGCCCGATACACGGGGTCTTTTGGCCGAAGCTGGGCTTGATCCCCCGAAGTGCTTCTGAGGTACGTCGCAAGCTATAGGGGGTACATCAAAAAATCAATTCCCGACGCCAACGTTGTTGGTGCCGACCTCCCAGGGTACTTTCCTGAGGCAGTGCCGACTTTCGAAGCTCAGCAGCTGAATCCGGTGACGGTAGCTGCCATCGGGAATTCCCCGATCTCATTTAGCTCGTCCGGCTCCGAACATAGTTCTTCCCAGTCGCCTTGCAACTGGAATTCAGAAGACGACCAGGAGATCGAACAGAGTTTAGATCTAATGGCAAGAGATCCGAACATTCTCAATCTCCGCGAGTTGATGCGGCAGAAGAAGAAAAACCAATCTGATGCCGGCCCGAGCTCACAGAGAAAGGAGCCGACCACAACCTCTGAGGAGAATTCAGCTGAACCCTACGTTCCCCTTATCCCAAGGCGGAGGCCGAGGGAAACTGCTTAGGAGGATACGTCTGCGATTGTCTTGTCGAAGAAGAGCAAGACGGCCGACATGGCCGAAGGTGTTGAGAAGGCCGCCCCATGGCGTCCTTCATTGCTGGTAAATGGGGCGGATCCCATCACTGTTGCCGACTCGGCGACAGATCTCGATGTCACGCAGACCCTCACGGGCATGCTGATGTTGCCGAAGGATGTCGAGCCCTACAAAGGCACCGACCTCCCGACCCTGCTGCGCTCCGCAATGGCTCATGAAGTATTTGTAAGTATTCCGTTTCGGCTATTCTTCTGTTGTTTTACTTGCGACTTCATATCTGCATTCTGATTTCCCGATCTTGTTGCAGGCTGCGCAGAAAACCATGATGTGCCTGAGCCGTTGCCAGGACTTGGAAACTCGATACAGCACTATCGAGTTGGAGCTGAAGGCGTCCAACGCCAAATTTCTGAAAGTCCAAGAGGACATGGCCTCGTACAAGAAGAGGGTTCGAGACGCCGAGCTGAGGGCTGATACTGCTGAGTCTCAGCTCGGGACTGAAAGGAAGAAGACGTCCAGGCTGGAGGAGCAGATGGCCGATCTCAAAGCTCAGCGTGAGGCCGAGATGAAGCGCCTCCAGGAGAACTCTTACGCTAAGGACATGTTGGACGCTGCTGCCGACTTCTTAGAGAACCAAATGCTCGAGATCCAGACCGAGCTCATCGGGCTGAGTTGGAGGGCCGCTTTGGAAGCTGCCCAAGTCCCAAAGGATTCTTCCCTATTCTCAAAAATTCCAACTGTTGCTGAACTCGAGGATAGGGAACCGGAAGCCGAAGAAGAAGGCCAAGCTGATGCTGCTGGAGAAGGAGAGGCAGGCCAGACTGCCGATGGTGCCGAAGCCGATACTGGTGTCCCCGATGTTGAGCAGCAGCTAGCCGATGAGGATGTAGTTATAGTTTAGGCTGCCGATGTTGCGCCTTAGGATTTTTGTTGTTTTCTTTATTTCTGTATCTGAAGTAGTTGCAACTCATATGTAATCCGACTTCAAGAATCAATGAAACTGTTTTGAATTTCCTTTGCAACCTTCTTGTAGCATGATTCTGAATCTGAAATGGAACTGTTTCCCTTTGAATAATGCGTTGCAACTAATGGATTGTTCTCGATTAGGTTTAGATTTCATTCTTTTCTCAAGTAATGAATCATTTTCAACCCTTCTGAATATCAGACTTTTCTCAAGTACTGATTTAAACTCAAACTTTTCTCAAGCGTTGAAAATTCTCAAACTTTTCTCCAGTCTGTTCGGGTGTTTAACCTTTACTTAGGCTTAAACACATACTTTTCTCAAGTATGTTCTGGTGTTCTAACTTTTCTCAAGTGTTGAAGATTCTCAGACTTTTCTCAAGTCTGTTCGGCTGTTTAACCTATACTTAGGCTTTAAACACATATTCTTCTCAAATATGTTCGGGTGTTCTAACTTTTCTCAAGTGTTGAACATTCTCAGACTTTTCTCAAATCTGTTAGGCCGTTTAACCTCTGCTCAGGTTTAAACACATATTTTTCTCAAGTATGTTATGTTCAAACTTTTCTCAAGTGTTGAATCTTCTCAAACTTTTCTCAAGTCTGTTCGGCTGTTTAACCTATACTTAGGTTTAAACACATATTTTTCTCAAATATGTTCGGGTGTTCTAACTTTTCTCAAGTGTTGAACATTCTCAGACTTTTCTCAAATCTGTTTGGCTGTTTAACCTCTGCTTAGGCTTAAACACGTACTTTTCTCAAGTATGTTCTCAGACTTTTCTCAAATCTGTTAGGCTGTTTAACCTCTGCTTAGGCTTAAACACGTACTTTTCTCAAGTATGTTCTCAGACTTTTCTCAAATCTGTTAGGCTGTTTAACCTCTGCTTAGGCTTAAACACGTACTTTTCTCAAGTATGTTCTGGATTTCCCTTTGCCCCCTAGCTTCGGCTACTTCGAACCGACCTGGCGGAGTAGCCGAGGCTATAAAGCGTATTCATGATGAACTTTGTATCAATCCCAGAGGACTTTCATCCGTATCTGGTCCATTTTGAGGCGTGCTCTGTCCTTCCATAAATGCGACGTGACCGTTACTTGTACCTTTTGACGAGAGACGCGCCTTTTCTGCGCGTGCTTTGACGTGTCGCTTCAATATCTCAGACGCGCTTCATTGATTGGTCCAGGAGTAATGGATCCGACGGTTGGGGTTTATAACGTGCAACGCATCAGATTCTCCCGCACAAAACCCTATAAATTGAACCCTCATCTTCTTCATTTCTTTTTTCTTGCTACTGTTCTTCCTCCTTATTCTGTAAGTTGCCCCTTGTAGAGCTCGTTTCTTTTTTGCTTTCTTGTTCTTGTTTCTTCCTCACTCATCCTCTGTTGTATGGGAATTTTCCGTAAGCACTTCGCCTCTCCGGCGCAGATAGCCGAGTTCCGTAGACATTACCAAATCCCTGACGATGTAGTGGTAGAAATTAACAGGCCCGAGACCCATCCTGAAATTCGGGATGAGGACTCCATCCACATCCCCCTGATGGCTGTTACTGAGGGTGGGGTTAGGTTCCCTCTCCACCCTTTATTGCGTAGGGTTCTGTCCTGGTATCGGCTGAACCCTATGCAGATCTCCATAAATACATACCGTATTATCATGGGCATAGTTCGTTTGAACGAACTGTGCAATACGAACTTAGATGTCTGGGACATAAATTACAACTATGACATGGTGTATAATAAGGACGATAGATGGTATCTTAAATCCCGTAGAGGCCGAGAGAAGATAGTGACGCATCTCGTTGATTCGAATAGAGGAAACGACGATGACTTTCTGATCGTCTCGGGAAATTGGGAGTTTTCTCCTGATGAGCCCGAGCGCACGAGGATACGAGTCCCCCGCAGTTTCGGGCAACCCCGTTAATTCCTTTTCCCTTAGTTTCTGATTTCTGCAGTTTTGCCGATCTAAAGCTTCTAACTGTATCTGTCTGTTCATGTGCAGCTGTTAACGCATACCGTGGTCGGCAGTTGCAGGCTACACATCCCGAAGATTTGAAGAAAGTCCTGCGCTACAAGGGCGTTGAAGGACAAGCCGAACCAAGGACTGCCGAAGTACTGCTGCGGTATAACCCGACTTACAAGGGTTATATCAAAGAGAAAAAGTACGTAGCCGAGGCGGGTAGCGGAGACGTCCTTGGTTGCAATTCCCGAAGGTATACCCCTGCCGTATCTCAGGGAACCCAGCCGAGTAACAGTTGCTGCTGTGGCTGAATCCTCCAGCTCCTCATCTTCATCTTCTACCGACCGGATGCAGTCCCCACTTCGGATTGCTTGGAACACTGAGGACGAGGAGGAGGTAGACGCCGAAATCATGTCTTCGAACCCAAACGTGCCGAACTTGAAGGAGCAAATGAGGCAGAAGGCTAAGGCCGCTGCCGATGCGAAGAAAAAGCCGACTCCAGTCGAGGCGAAGAGGCCTTCTGGGGTCGTTCTGGCTAAAAGGAAGCTAGAAGAGGGTGGGAACCTGCCGAGTCCCACCCATACTGATGCCGGAGCTGCCCATGCCGTCTCCAAAAGACGGAGGCTAGTGAAGGCACACGAGGTTGGTCCCTCCAAGGCGAAGGGCAAATCAAAGGTCTCCAAGAAGGCCGAGACCTGGGCTCCTCCAATGCTGATAGATGGTGTGACCCCTATCACAGTTGCCGACACGGACAGAGACCTGGGAACTGTCACGGCTCTTGCCGAGGCCCTGATGTTGCCGAGGGACATTGAGCCCTATGCCGACTCCGAAGATCACGTCATGCTTCGGACGACGATCGCACACAATATTTTCGTAAGTTTCTCACTTCGGTAATATCCTTTGCATATTTGACTGTGTTTGTTCTAACTCTTCTGTTGATGCTGTAGGCGATCCAGAAGACCATGCTCTGTATCGGGCAGAGCCAAGATCGGGCAGCAAGGTTGAATAATGCCGAGGCCGAGGTGAGAGAATTCAAGCTGAAGTTCTCCACCGCTCAAGATGAGGCCGACGGCTACAAAAAAAAAGCCCTTGAGATAGCCAAGAGGGCTGAGTCCTTCGACCATTTCCTGACCGAGGAGAAGAAAAAGACAGCCGTCACGGCCGAGCTGGCTGCGTTGAAGATCAGGCACGCCGAGGAAATGGCTGAGGGGAGAAATAATGCCCGTCAGCTCGGCATGAATGAAGCTGCTGAGGACTTCCTCAGTAATCAAATTCCCGACCTGCAGGAGGAGTTCCTAGCGATTGGGTGGAAGGCTGCACTGAGGGCTTGCAACATTGCCGCTGACTCGACCCTATTCAAGGAGATTCCCCACTCCTCTGATCTTGCCGAGGAAGAGGCGCCTAACTCCGAAACCGAGCTTCCTGAAGGCGGCGTCACCGATCTAACTGTCGATGACTATGAAGAAGCTGGTGTCGGGGAGGGCCCTGTTGCTGAGGAGGGACGAGTCCAAGGGGGCCCTGTTGCAGAAGAGAGCCAAGTCCAGGAGGATACTGTTGACATCGTCTGAAGGATGTCTTATGCTATTCTTTTTGTTTTCTTGTCGTTTTACCCATGTAATAGTAGCAAGTCTTTTCAATATTCATTTCTGCTCTTTCCTTTTGTAATTCACATATGAATGAATACAACTCGAATCTTTTGTCGGCAACTCTTGTCTTGATGCAAATGTGAACATTTCTCTTAAAACATTGACTTTTCTCAAGTGTGTTTGGTATTTCAAACTTTTCTCAAGTATTGAATTTTCTCAAACTTTTCTCAAGTCTGTTCGGCTGTTTAACCTATACTTAGGCTTAAACACATATTTTTCTCAAATATGTTCGGATGTTTTAGCTTTTCTCAAGTGTTGGGCCGAACAAACTTTTCTCAAGTCTGTTCGGCTGTTTAACCTATACTTAGGCGTAAACACATAATTTTCTCAAGTATGTTCTGGAGTTCAAACTTTTCTCAAGTGTTGAATATTCTGATCTTGTGGTGACATCTCTAATAGCCTTTCTGAATATCTATTTGAACATTGAAACTGGAACTTTCATTCACTGAGAAATAAACATAGGTACAGAAATAAAGAAATTATTGATAAAACTTCTTAAGGTTGGAAACATTCCAAGTCCTTGGTATTTCCTTATCATCCAGATCCTGCAGTTTGTAGGCGCCCTTCCCGAGTCGGCCTATAACTCTGTATGGACCCTCCCAGTTGGCCCCGAGCTTGCCATCAGTTGGATCTTTCGTGTTGCCCATGACCTTGCGCAGGACTAGGTCGCCGAGATTGAATTCCCTCTGATGGAGTTTTTTGTTATAGGTTCTAGACAGAGTTGATTGATAGGCAGCGAGTCTGATCATGGCTCGTTCTCGTTTCTCTTCGGTAAAATCGAGCTCTATTGCCAATGCTTGATCATTGCCACCTTGCTCCATCACTTCAGTTCGGAGAGTCGGGATGCCAACTTCAAGAGGAATGACAGCCTCTGTGCTATAAGCAAGTGAATATGGGGTTACACCCGTAGATCGGCGAGGAGTGGTCCTGTATGCCTATAAGACGAGTGGCAATTCCTCCACCCGCTTACCCTTGGCTTTCTCTAACCGTTTTTTCATTCCTCCCAATATCGTCTTGTTTGAAGCTTCTGCCTGCCCATTGCATTGGGGATATGCCACTGAAGCGTAATAGTTTCTGATCTGGTATTGTGAGCAAAAAGTCTTAAACTTGTCCTGGAACTGGGTCCCGTTGTCCGAGACGATGGCGTATGGGATGCCGAATCTGGTGATAATGTTCTGTCATACGAATCGCTCGATATTCTTCTCGGTGATCTTAGCCAGTGGTTCCGCTTCTATCCACTTGGTAAAATAATCTGTGGCAACCAACAGATACTTCCTCTCCCCAGTTGCTTTGGGAAGCGGGCCGACGATATCCATACCCCATTGGGCAAAGGGCCATGGACTGGTGAGTGGTGTCAGATCGGCAGCAGGTTGATGCGTGATCGGTGCGAACTTCTGGCATTTTTCGCAGATCTGGACGTACTTCTTTGCATCCTCTTGCATATATGGCCACCAATATCCCTGAGATATGGCGCGATGGGCTATGGACCTGCCCCCAGCGTGACTCCCACATATCCCCTCATGAATTTCGTACAAGAATTTCTGAACTAAAGTAGGGTGTACGCATTTCAAATAGGGACTAGTGTAGGACTTACGGTAGAGTTCTTGCTTTGGTGATAGCCAGAAACGTGTTGCCTTGATCCGTAGCTTGTGGGCTTCTTTTTTGTCCTCGGGGACAGTTCCCGCAGTGAGGTAGGAGATAATGGGATCCATCCAGCTTGGGCCGAGATTGATTTCCAAAGCCTTCTCGGCAATTGGGATGTCGATGCTCGGGTACTCAATGGAATCCACGTATATGGTTCTGAACTTGTCTCTGGGTATTGCCGAAGCCAAACATGCTAAGGCATCTGCGTGGTCGTTCTGTCTTGAGCTGATATGTGTCATCATTGTTTTCTTGAACTTTGATAACTCTGCTTTGGCCCTCTCTGCATAGGCGGTCATCCTCTCATCTCGGGTGGCATACTCTCCACTGAGCTGGTTGAGAACCAGTTGTGAATCGCAGAAGACTTCCACATATTCTGCCCCCAGATTGTGTGCGCATTTGAGTCCGAGTATCAATGCCTCATATTCGGCGACATTGTTGGAGGCGCTGAAATTCAATCGGAAGGATTGCTCAAAATAGCACCCATCTGGCTCTTCTATCACGATGCCGACTCCAAATCCTCTTGAACAGGATGATCCGTCAACATACAACCTCAAGACAGTACTGATGGGATGTTTGGTTGGTATTTCTATTGTATGGGCCAGGAAATAATGCTGCAATTTCCTAGAGGCCACCACAAGGGATAAGATCAACTTCTCCAGGGGGAGATATCTTGTCTCCGAATCCAGGAGTGTTTTGCTTACATAATAGACTGGTGTCTGCTCACCATCTTTGTTCTTCAACAAGACCGCGCTGACCGCATGCTCGGATACGGCCAGATAAAGTGTCAACACATCTCCCTTCTCGGGAATCATGATCAGTGGGGGGTTCGCCAAGTAGAGTTCTTCATCTCTTGGAAAGCCCTTTCACATTCTTCCCCCCATGTATACTTAGACTGTTTTCTCAACAGTTGAAAGAATGGCCGACATCGATCGGATGATCGGCTGATGAACCTGTTGAGGGCTGCCACCATTCCGGTTAACCTTTGAACTTCCTTCACAGTCCGGGGACTCTGTAAATTTTGCAGGGCGACGATCTAATCGGGATTAGCTTCTATTCCCCTGCGTGTAACCAGATGCCCCAAGAATTTCCCCGAGCTGACCCCGAAAGCGCATTTCGATGCGTTGAGCTTGAGTTTTTATTTTCTCAATACCTGGAAAGTTCTGCCGAGATCATCTATATGGGATTCGGCCTCCTCAGATTTGACGACCATATCGTCGATGTAGACTTCCATGCTCTTCCCGAGCAGCTCCTTGAACATGAGAGTCGCCAACTGTTGATATGTTGCCCCGGCATTTCTCAAGCCGAAAGGCATCACTTTGTAACAGAAGAGTCTGCGTGGAGTAATGAAGGACGTCTTCTCTTGGTCCGGCTCGTGCATGGCTATCTGATGATATCCCCGATATGCATCCAGGAAACTCATGCGCCGATACCCAGCTGTGGCATCCACCAGCTGATCTATCTTAGGCAGTGGAAAGCTATCTTTGGGACAAGCTTTGTTGAGACTGGTGAAGTCCACGCAAACCCTCCACTTACCATTCTTCTTCTTGACCACCACTGTAATACCCCTATCCTTTAATTGTGCTTAGAACTTAATTACGTGCATAATTTTATGAATTATATGTATTATAGGGCTTTGTTATACTTGCTAATTAAAAATAAGAGCACATAAAATTACATGGCACACACACACTATATAATTTTCCTAAGTAGCCTAATAAAACAAAAAAAAGAAAATATCTTTGTTTTCCTTCCACCGTTCACATTTCCATCTTCATTTTAGAGAGAGAGAGAGAGAGAGGGAGAGAGAGAGAGAGAGAGAGAGAGACGGCAGGAAGGAGAAGAAGGAAAGAAAAGAGGAAAAAAAAAATCTAGGGTTGCTTTGGCTTGAAATTGAAGCTCTAATTAGGTAATTTTTGCTCTCTATGCTTGATTTCATGCCTTATTTACTTGAATTCATGATGGAAATAGTTGGTTTCAGATTGAATTTAGGTTTTTGGCAAGTTTTTGGTGAAATAATGGACCTAGGATTGAATTCTTGCCTTTAATTTCGTGTATATGAAATCTGCAGTTTTGTGGAACCTGAAATTGTCTGATTTTGGCGAATTTTGTTGGGGTACTTAGGATTCTGTTAAATTTCTGATAATTTTACTGAAGGTTGCTCTGTTAGTTGTTTGCTTGTGGTAAAAATTTCAGAACCTAATTCGAAATATTGAGCCCTGTAGAAATTATTAACCTAGCTGTGTGCAGATTTGTCGCTATGCTGACTGCACTGCCATACTTTGGGGAAACGGCCATAACTCTTAGCTCGGGCGATGAAAAAGCGAACCGTTTTCTGATTTTGAAAGTAGACTCGTAGAGCTTTCAGAATATGTAGGGCTTGTGCCTTTAATTTTTGTGAGCACATACAGATTTTGAGTTAAAGTTCCCAAAAGTTACAGATTTGAAGTTGGTTTCACTAAGTTGGGTTCCTACCTTATGTTTTGATTTTAGAATCCTTGTTAATGCTTAGGATACGATCATTATGCCTTGAATTGTGTCTAATATACATTCTTGATGCTTATTTGTTATAGGAGACTTGTGTGAATACGCAAAACGAGGTGAGTGATTTAATACCTAAACTACATGGTTTTACATAAGTTTTTCAATTCAAAGGTTGTTCTACTTGTTTTGTACTATGATATAAACTCCATGGATATGAATGAAAGGTGACCAATGTTTTTTTTTACCTAGTAATGGCATCCTCACACGTCCCAGCTTGCTAGGGGACATGTGCTAAAAGGCTAGCAAGGCGTAATATGAATATGATATGGGGTAACGCTAAGACGTCTAAGCTTATCCACACCGGGGACGCTCGGTGCTATGAAACGAGACACGAATACGAGGATGTGCATTAATATGCTATGTTGATATGAAATGTGTTCTTTCTGAAAGGTTTTATGGTTATCCATGGAAAGCATGTTGTTTAAGCATTAATCATTCACCCGAGCTTTGGCTTATGAAAATGTTTTCACCTTTCAGGCAATGACGAGTAGGATGGCATGACTCTTTTGTGGATAGCTTGTAGATAGGAGGCTTGTTTATATGTATAGATAGGAAGTTGTACTTTTGGACATCTTATGTATCTGTAAGTTGTGGACAGTTTATAGGTTTGTATTAAGCACAGCTCTGAGTGGTTTGGCTTTAAGATCCTCATGTAAAGATACGTTTTAATGGTTTTGTAATAAAATGGTTTGTTCTTCCGCTGTTCGTTACTCATGTCCCTTTTAGTCAATTGCTTTTGGACAGGTTAATTATGTGAAATGGCCTTAGTGATGGTTTCACCGGCACTTTGTTATAGCCTAACCCTTAAGGGGCGGGTCAGGGGCGTGACAACCATGGTGTTAGATAACCACTCGGGGTAATGCACCTCTCTGATGGCATCGGCCTCCAGCAGTCGATCTACCTCTTCTACTACAGCATCCACATGTTAGACTGCCGGTCTTCTTCTTTTCTGCATCACTGGTTTATGGGCAGGATCCACATTCAAGTGATGGCATATGACATCTGGGCTCACCCCAGGCATCTCCTGTGGTGTCCAAGCGAATACATCTATGTGCTCTTTAAGAACCCTGATCAGGACCTTCTCGTCCTGCTCTGATAGCTCAGCCCCGATCAGAAAATACCATTCTGGGTCCGACTCATGAGCTGGTATTTGCTTGAGTTCTTCTACAACCCGGTCGGCTGGGTTACGCCTGATATCCTCTATCGTTGGCCGATCTGATACCTCTATGGATTTTACGTGTTCGGCTTTTGGTTTGTGTTTGATGGAAGTGACGTAGTAGCTTCTCGCTGTTGTCTGATCGTCCCGAACACATTCAATCCCCTTTTTGCCTGAGAACTTGAGCATCTGGTGGTAGGTAGAAGGGATTGCCCCCAACCTGTGGAGCCAAGTTCTCCCCACTATGGCGTTGTATGCCGATGGTACGTCCACGACCAGAAAATCCACGTCTAAAGTTACTTTCCCTGCCCGTACAGGGATTGTAATGGATCCTAAGGGCCAGACTGCTTCAGCACTGAACCCGATGAGTGGTATATCGGCCTTCTTCAAATCTGCCTTGTCCAGCTTGAGCTTCTTGAAAGCATCATAATACAGGATCTCTATTGAGCTGCCCTGATCAACTAGGATTCTCTCCGTGTTGAAGGTGCCGAGGAGCAACGTGATCACCAATGCATCGTTATGGGGGTGTGCTACCCCCTCCAAATCCTTTTCCGAAAAGGATATGACTATTTTCAGCTGTGTCTCGGGCTCCTTCCTCTTCTGCCCGAAGTGTTGTACGTGATGTTCATGCCCGTCTCGGCGGCGTTGAAGCCGTACTTCCTTTTTATGTGGAATCGGAGTTGCCGCGTGTATGACATGCACGGTCCCAGTTATTATTGCCTCTCCCTCAAAGGATTCAGCCTCCATCGGCTCTGGCTGAACCGCTTGTTGCCTCTGTTCGGCCACAAAACGTCGAAGGTGCCCGGCTTCAACTAATTCCTCTAGGAATCGTTTAAGCGCCTTGCACCTTTCTGTCATATGGCCGTTGTTGCGGTGATAGCTACACCAGTCTTTGCTCGGATCGCGCTTCACCGGTTCTCCCAACCCGGCTGGCCATTTTCAGAATGGTTCATTCTTCAACGGATGGATCATCTTGAAGATTGGCGTGTTGAAAACAGTGCGCAGCGCTCTATACGCTTGAGCCCCAGGTGGTTTTCGCTCCCTTGGTGCTTGTGACACTTCGGCCACCTCAATTCTGGGCCTCTTGGCCTCAGGCACCATTACCGCGTTCTTGTGTGCCTTAGCTACTGGCCGATCTTTGTCTCGGCGGATCTCGTCCTCGAACTTGGCATACTTCTCGACCCTGCTCATCAAGTCGGCAATGGTACTTGGGGGATCAATGGTGAGAGACTCTGATGCAGCGGGTTACGCGAAAATAACCAAAGAAACAGATAATCAAGAACAAGAACCGATAACAAACCTCAATCCGTTGAGACACGCACGAATACCGGAAGGAAGCTTCTTCTTCGAACCTGTTGATTCAGTAGAATACCAGGGACAAAGGCATCAATAGCCCGTTGATTCACCAAGAATACCAGGCAATTGGAGAAGAAGAGACAATTCTCTCTCTAGGTTTTTTATTAAATCCAAAACTGACTGAATAAAGAGGCCTCAAAGCCTTTAAATAGTTTAGGGCATCAGACATAACCCTAACCCTAATCCAATGGGCTTTAGGAAATAATTAAAACAATAATCCAATGGGCTTTAGGAAATAATTAAAACAAATTAAAAACACTAACCCTAATCCAATGGGGTTTAGGAAATAGCTTTAGGAAATAATTAGAACAAATTAAAACACGCAGGCAGTCTTTTTAGTCTTCCTTGGCCGCAACCGATCCAACCACGCACTAGCTTCTTGGTCTGCATCATCCTCTCCGGGTTGAAGAGAATTCGACCTCGAATTCGCTAACTCTTCATCACTGTCACCATTAAACGGCACGAGGTGTTTGACATTGAACACATCCGTCGTCCGAACATGACTAGGCAGCTGTAGGCGGTAAGCATTCGGGTTAATCTTCTCAATGACCGCTAATGGGCCAATTTTCCTCGCCTTAAGCTTGTTGTATTCGCCCTCGGGAAAGCGATCCTTGGTCAATACTGCATAAACGAAATCACCCACCTCAAACTCCACAAGGCGGCGCTTAGAATCTGCTGCAAGCTTATACTTTGCAGCGGCCTTGGTCAAATTCTGCTGGACCTGTTGATGGACATTTTGCAAATTGAGCACAAAGTCTTCCGCCTTCTTAGGGATATGCAGTGTCGTAGGGCTTGAACAATCGCATAGAACTCCACATCATAAGTATTGTAGTTGGCCTTGGAGCCATTCAGTTTTTCGCTGAAGTAAGCAATAGGACGCCCCCTTTGGCTAAGTACTGCACCAATACCCACCTTCGAGGCATCACAATGCAACTCAAACGGCTGAGAGAAATCTGGTAATGCCAGCACTGGAGCAGTGGTCAACTTCTCCTTGATTAACCGAAAAGCATCAGTTGCTGCTTGCGACCATAGGAACTGCCCCTCTTTCATGCAATCTGTAATCGGGGCCATAATGCTGCTGAAATTGGGAATGAACCGCCTATAAAATGATGCTAACCCATGAAAGCTGCGCACTTCATGAATATTCCTAGGAATAGGCCACTGACGCACCGCATCAACCTTCGCCTCATAAACTGAAATTCCATCCCGAGATACCACATAACCGAGGAATAAGACACTCTCGGTCATAAACTCACACTTAGCCACAGCTGCATAGAACTTCTCCTTTTGCAACAACGATAAAACCTGTCTAATATGCTGCAAGTGCGATTCATGATCATGACTATAAATCAAGATATCATCAAAATAGACAACCACAAACCTCCCAATAAAAGGCCTGAATAACTGGTTCATCACTCGCATGAACGTACTCGGTGCATTAGACAACCCAAACGGCATCACCAGCCATTCATATAAGCCTTCACGGATCTTGAAAGCTGTCTTCCACTCATCCCCCTCTCGGATTCGAATCTGGTGATAGCCACTCTTCAAATCCAACTTGCTGAAAATAACTGCTCCACTGAGTTGGTCCAATAAATCATCTAGCCTGGGAATAGGAAATCTGTATCGGATAGTGATCTTATTGATGGCTCTGCTGTCCACACACATACGCCACGACCCATCTTTCTTAGGGGTTAGTAGTGCGGGTACAGCACACGGACTGAGGCTCTCTCGAATGTGTCCCCTAGCCAACAACTCCTCCACTTGGCGCCGCAATTCCTCATGCTCCTGTGGACTCATCCGATAATGAGGCCTATTTGGTAAGGACGCTCCTGGGATAAGGTCTATCTGATGCTGAATGTCTCTTAGCGGTGGTAATCCGGCTGGTAGCTGTTCTGGAAAGACATCGCTAAACTCTTCAACTAACTTCTGCACATCACCCGGAAGCTTCCCACTACTCTGAGTTCGCTCTTTGCCCACCAACATATACACAACCCCGGTTTCTGCTGCCTCCCCAATAAACCGATGCATAGATAGCAGATTAGGGTTTTTTTCCACTACCGGCTCCTGAGTCTCGTCCTTAGCTGAATACAGTACGATTTTCTTGCTATTAAAAACAAAGCTGTAAGTATTCTTACGGCCATCGTACTGAACAGACCTATCATACTGCCACGGTCGTCCCAATAAGATATGACAAGCATCCATGCGAACCACATCACACCAAATATCATCTTTATAATTGGAACCGATAGACAGTGTAATTAAACAACGTTGCGAAATAGTTATCTCATTGCCTTTCTGCAACCATGATAGCTTGTAAGGGTTAGGGTGTTTCTCCGTGCTGAGCTTCAACTTTTGAACTGCCTGCTCTGCAACTACATTCTTGCAACTACCCGAGTCAATCACAAATTTGCAGACTTTTCCCCCAACAGTGCACGTAGACTGAAAGATATTACTCCTCACCCAATCTTCGTCAGCTCCACGAGGGATTAGGAAAACCCGACGTGCAACCAGCAAAGGTCCATCATCCCCCATGACATGGTCCTCCTCCTCGATCACATCCTCAACCAAAACCTCCTCTGAATCATCTTCAAGTTCAGCACCCGCGGTGCCATCATCATTAATAAATAAATTCTTTTTAACTGCGGCCTTGCCGCATTCTGCAAAACGATGTCCTGTCTCCCCACATTTGAAACAACGAATATTGCTATTTGTGAAAGTTTTAACGGTTTGTACTACTGGAGTTTTTCCAGAAGTACTCCCAGTTGCACCACCCTGAACCACCCCTTTACTAATCCCTTGAGGAGTCACACTGCTGCGGTTGTTACCACCAGCCCAATTTGAACCCCCTGTACGCCGTTTCGCTTGTTTCTTAAACTGCAGGGCTTTTTGATGGGCCTCTGACACAGAATATAAGTCTAACAAATTCAAAGAATCTTGATACTGAATTTGTAAACCACCAACATACCTTGATACAGTTTGATCCTCTGTCTCCCCGAGGTCATTGCGCGCCAACAACTGATAGAATTCTGTAGTATATTCATCTACAGACCGATTACCCTGACGCAAGTTCTGAAGTTTCTGATACATAATCCGCTCATGATTGTGGGGTAAAAAAGCTGCACGCAATTTCTTCCTCAGTTTGCCCCACGTTTCAATCTTACCCTTTCCCTGCTGGGCCCTTTTCTTTTTTAGTTGATGCCACCATGCCGCGGCTCGCTCCCGGAATCGGGTTGCGACCAACGACACCTGCTTGTTCTCCGGTACGCCTTTAAATTCAAGAACCTCTTCCACCACAATAAGCCAATCAATCAACTCTTCAGCCTGCAAACCCCCATGGAACTCGGGGATTTCAATCCTCAATCCGGCTTCCCATCTGTTAGAATAAGTTTCGTCCGTCCGACCCTCTCTCCTATGACGGGCTCGGGGCTGTTCCTCCTCGCGTTCGTCACCAGAACTCGAGGCTGCCTGCGAACCAGACCGTGAACTTACAGTGCGTGGCGTCCGCTGGTTTCGCAGAATCTGTTGTTGAAACTGCTGATTCTGGGTCTGCATCTCCGCCATCTGTGTCAACATCTGTTGACACATCTGCTGATTCTGAATCTGCAGATTTTCCATCGCTTGATGCATCCGCACCATATGATCATTCTCATGTATCTCATCCACACGTCTTTCTCTCCTTGGCGGCATCGCGAATAGGAACGTGAGCCAAGGCTCTGATACCAACTGATGCAACGGGTTACGCGAAAATAACCAAAGAAACAGATAATCAAGAACAAGAACCGATAACAAACCTCAATCCGTTGAGACACGCACGAATACCGGAAGGAAGCTTCTTCTTCGAACCTGTTGATTCAGTAGAATACCAGGGACAAAGGCATCAATAGCCCGTTGATTCACCAAGAATACCAGGCAATTGGAGAAGAAGAGACAATTCTCTCTCTAGGTTTTTTATTAAATCCAAAACTGACTGAATAAAGAGGCCTCAAAGCCTTTAAATAGTTTAGGGCATCAGACATAACCCTAACCCTAATCCAATGGGCTTTAGGAAATAATTAAAACAATAATCCAATGGGCTTTAGGAAATAATTAAAACAAATTAAAAACACTAACCCTAATCCAATGGGGTTTAGGAAATAGCTTTAGGAAATAATTAGAACAAATTAAAACACGCAGGCAGCCTTTTTAGTCTTCCTTGGCCGCAACCGATCCAACCACGCACTAGCTTCTTGGTCTGCATCAGACTCTCTGAGCCGATCTCGGTATGACAATCCCAGCCTAAAAGACTCTACGGCGTAGGCCTCTGTGCAGTCCCCGATCTCATTGTAGGTGGCCCAGTACTTACTGGCGTACTGTCGGAGATCCTCTTCTGGTCCTTTTCTCAAGGCCAGAAGCGTGTTCACGTACTTTTTCTGTGCTCGGTTAGCCACAAATCTTTTGAGGAACTGATCTGCCAGTTGCCTCCAGCTTGTAATTGATTTCGGCGGCAGAGCTTGAAACCAATTCAGGGCTATCTCTCCCAAGCTCAATGAAAACACCTTGCAGTAAAGGTTGTCTTGGCCCACATAGATCATCATGGAGTTTACGAATCTTTTGATGTGAGTCATCGGATCCGTTTGTCCACTATAGATTGTAAATTTCGGAGGGACAAACTTTCTGAGTAAGTCCTCCGTCTCAATCTGAACTGACAACGGTGATACTGCCAACTGTTGCAGCTCCTTGTGATTTTCGTCGTCCTCCGGGCGGTTGAGTCCCAATTGTTGATTCAACCACGCCCTCATATCGGTTGGTGGAACCACCGGCGGCAAAGGCTGATATGGGAGCTTCGGCTGGGCATCTGGGGCTGATTCTGCCCGCTGATTCAGCCATTCCCTCATGTCGGGAAGCGGCTGCACCTGAGGCGGTCCGCCTAGATTCGATGAAGCCCCCATCTGCCTTTCTCCTCCTCGAGGCCTTTTGCTTGGTTCATGTCAGCTATCTTGCCGAGACGGCTCAGTCTCGGAGCGCTCGTCAAGTCTAAACACAGACTGGCGGACTGAATCTCTATGTTTGCGGAGAGTTCGGTTTTCTCTCTCCATGCGACGTATGTAACGCCTCATATATTCTACTTCTTGATCCCTCCTTCGGATCCGATCAGCATTATCATACTCTTCGTTTCGGCGAGACCGTTCATGAGTTCGGGATTCTCTCCCTCCCTCATTCCGGGATTGAGTTAGGGATCTGTCCCTGTTTCTCGACCGTTCCGCTTCTCGCGGACGATCTGGACGTTGCTCCAGAGGCAACGGAACAATAGGAAGCAGCGCTTGTTCTCCAGGTTGTTCCCCTACTATCCGTGGGGGAGGGACCCTAGGAATCTCTCTCCTAGGACCCTTGGATTTGTGTTGAACTGAAGGGGGGGATCTTGATCTTCCATCACGTTCCCTCCCCTGATCTTGTCTTGGTGTTTCAGCCATGGATCTTTAACTTTCCCACAGACGACGCCAATTGTAAGGGGGTTGATTTAGGTAACCAGGACAGAAAGCTAAGAATCCACTATCCAGCCGAAACAATGCTCCTCTCAATATGTGGACCTGTGATCTGCAAAAGAGTAATCCGTCAAAGAACCCTCTGCCGCTGTGGCAGGAGGACACTCCGATGATTAAGTCAGGAACAATCTCACAGGGAAATGGTTACGCAAGCTAATATTCTCTATCAGCAGGCGAAACTCTCAGTATTTAGGCGTACCTTTTTTGTTCATCTGGAGCTCTATTTATAGACTTCACCTTCTGCCCTAATTCTCTTAGGGCTTTCTTGGGCCCCAATTCTGTTAGAGCTCTCTTGGGCCCCAATTCTGTTAGGGCTCTTTTAGGGCGAAGTGTCCTCTGATTAGCTATGGATTTCACGTCCATAACTGATTGATTCTGTCACATCCTTCTCGGAAAAACGGTTACAGGTCGCCTTTCTCGGGCTGCCCGTAATCCTGACCGACCCTGTCAGTTCGGCAAGTCATGGATCCGCCTTTCTCAGGTCGGCATCCTTCAATGTTTGATTCTGTTATCCTGATTTGGGTATGGTCGACACTTCTCATGTCGGCCACTATCTCACGTGATCGGCACGTGATTCTGGATATGTTATTCGGTCTCGCCCGAACTCTGTAATTAACCTGGGGGGTTAAATGTATTTTCTCGGTTACATTTTACCCTCATCATTAACGAAATTTGAAAAAAATTGTTTGGAACTTGACTAAGGCGCATATCGATTTTTTTTCTCTTTTAACTTTAATGCGTGGCTTGAGGGGAAGAGATTTTAGTGTCATTTTTTACAAAGTTGGGAATTGTGATGGTTACAATTCTATTTTTTTATATTTATTTTTGTTAGTTCATTTCCTTATGGCTGTTTTGTTTGCAAGGATAAGGAATTTGTTGCTCACCATGTTAACATGCATTATGAGCTTTTCGATCGCTTCCTTTAATTTTTCAATTTAGCCGTAAACTTTATACATTAACTTGGAAAGTAGACTTCCAAATCTGTTGTGGGAAGTTGTGATTTGTTGAGTGAGGTGCTGGCATTGATTCTCTTTGTTTTTGGAGCATAACAAAAGAAGCATGCAAACTGACTCTGGGTCCGGGTTATTTGGCTTATATAAGTCTGTAATTTTTGGCATAATTTTGTATTTGCTTCTGTTTATTATATGGCTTCTGTTGATAAAAAAAAAATTTGTTTTCTATTGTAGGGGCCATGAAATGAAGAGAAAGAAGTGTGGGCGATTTTTAATAGAACTGCTAATGTGCACGGCGGTTCTAACCGTCGGTTTGCTCTTTGAAAGAGATAAAACTCTTCTCACACATATAGGAAAAGAGATGACTTTCGTTTAGCCCTATTGTTCCACTAAAGTGCCAACATGTTACTCATTTATTTCAAAAATGCAAGCTATGGGAAGATAAATTTGTGATTGTATAATCATCCTATTGTTGTTCTTTGTTAAGGCAATTAGTGAGGATGCTATTGGACACAAAGGCTGCTTGAGATATTATGTGCCAATGGTGGCTCAGGGTTAATGTCTATACCGTGTTTGAATTTGCATTGTAATAAACACTCCCTTGAAATCAACTAGATTGGGGATTGAAATCTGTATAGCCTTGTTTGGCATTGTAGAACTATGAACTGACGTGGTTTTATTTGTTTGGGTTTGTTTATGGATCTCCTCCAACCTAAATTATTTTTTTTATGATACTCGCTAGGTTGGGAATTAAAATTGTGTGAGCCTTAGTTGGCGTTGTAGCTATCTGGAACGCCATGTTTTTATTTGTTCTTACATTAGTATTCCTCCAACTTAAGTTTTTGTCTATAGCTGTTGCTCCTTTAATGACAAATTATTTACGTTTACTCTTCTAGGATCTTTATTTATATATTATTTGACAGCCAATGAGCCAGGTGATCACTTAGATACATATGTTCACTTATTCTGAAAAGAAAGAATGATGGCCAAAGAAGAGGTATTTATACGTTTTCACTTTAACATTTAGTGAGAAGATTGATGGAGGTATGCATTTGCTTCACTAACCATGCTCACTATTTTCTATCTTAACTCTGTGTTTCAGTTTTAGTCTAGAATTGATTGATCTTTGTGTCTATATTAAACTGTTAGTTTTCCTTCCAAAAAAAAAAAAACTAATGGACACACCATTTCTGTGTGTCTCCTGCATTTTCGACATGGATATGGCAACTTAATCGGAGTTTTTATTCTCACTAATTTGGTTTAGACATCAACTGTGATATACCATGAAGCATGGACATTTCTAACTTGGACTAGATACTAGCATTTTACATATAATGGTTGAGGAAGGAATCACTTAAATTTGTAAAAAGATCAACAAAAATAACATTAGGCATTGCACTAGATCACGAGCATTTGTCTAGACTCTATCTATGGGATTATGATTAATCTTTTACCCCGATTGAACTGTTCCCTATGGATCCTCCTTCCTCCTACCTGTCTGCACGCAAAAATTCACTAACGGTGTTTGGTCAGCCAATAAAAACTCAAATGCTAAAGTGAGATTTTAGAAGAGATGAGAGGAAAGCACATGAGATGCACTTTAGTTTAACATGTACTTTCTCAACTAAATGTTTGTGACTTGGTTGGTATACATGAAGTTTGAAAGTGCAGCTAGGGTCTTACCATTTTTTTTATCTTATTTTATTGTGATTTGCATTATGGTTAATAACTGCGTGAGATAAATTGCATTTTTTTTTTGGAGACTACTAATAAGGCAGTAAGTTTGACTTATAAAAGACTAATTATATGGGA
Source organism: Arctostaphylos glauca (assembly GCA_019985065.2). Lineage (NCBI taxonomy): Eukaryota > Viridiplantae > Streptophyta > Magnoliopsida > Ericales > Ericaceae > Arctostaphylos > Arctostaphylos glauca. The sequence continues at coordinate 11,477,287 of JAHSPW020000010.1, read as the reverse complement.
TCTGTGGGTTTATTTTATGTTATTGGACAAAATGTAAGTATTTTAACTTCCATTTTTTCACAAAATAGATAGTGAAGTAGGAATGATAATCTAGAGTTGTAATCTAGAAAGAAGAGTTGAGAATGAGTATAGAGGAAGAATAGACAAATACACTTTGAGACAACTTAGAATATTTTTTCGCTCGAACCTGATAAAAGTTAAAATGCCAAAAAAATTGAGCGTGTCTTCATACATGGGCATCCACTAGTCTATATATATAAGTCCATTTGGCCTGTGGTTATTATTGGATTATTCACTGTTTAGTTTTTTGTCCTTATTTGAAAATTTTTTTTAATTTTTTTTTCATCAATTTTTTGATGATTGTTAGTTCATGTCGACAAGAGCTTTCAGAAAAGTTATCAATCATCGGCTAAATTTGAAAAAAGTTCAGAAAAGACAAAAAATAAGCCAAAAACAGCGTCCGTGTTGACTTATTTTCGTCTTTAGTGACTTTTTTTAAACTTTTGGATATAATTTTATACTTTTTAGATTCCTTTCGTCGATACGAACCAATAATTCACGAAAAAATGACATAAAAATAACAAATACAAAAAAAATTTGAATAAAAACAAAAAACTAGCCAAAATTTTTTTTTGACCAAATAGACCCATAATAGCTCAGTTTTTTTGAAATATCCACTCACAAACTATCTTTTTACAGATTTTAACTAGTAAATGCCCGTGCCTAAAGGCACGAAACGAACAAAACAAATCTAATAGATCACATAAATTTAATTCCAAATCTTCACAAATTATTATTTTTAATCTACAAAAGAAGAATATATTGAAAAAATAAGAATGGTACAAAGATTATCCACTGGTTAGCAAGATACCAACTAAAATAAGACAAAAAGGGCAGTAAAAAATGGGTCTCAATCCCACACCACCTAAAACAACTACGATAACAAAAGAAAACAATAGAAATACAGTCCCACAAAATATTAAACTTTAAAACTTGAACACCTTAATGAAACCAAAAGACAGGGGTTAACTTCCTGCACATGGGAAGGCCAGCACCAAAACTTGACATTAACGGCAAGCACCAAACACAATCAAAGGCCAACACCTCAGCCCTCAAGATCCGGATGTTTGAAACCTTTAGCAGCAACAACAACAACAACATTTGATAGAAAAGCATCAGCAGTGAACATGAATCAGCAACCAATGTTGACATTAGCAGCTCCTTACAGCATCAGAACCAACACAATTTAGCAAACAAAACGGCAACCAGAAATAGCAGTACCAAGATAGCATGCTTAACAAATGGGACACGCCACGTGGTGTGTTCTTTAATTTTTAGTATTTCTTTAAGATGGGACACGCCGGGGACACGTGGAATAGGGTACTTCAATCAAAATACTTTCTGTGATGTCAAACAAAGCAGTAGACATTGGCTAAAACATAGGAAAATTTTATGTTTGCATGTGGTAAATGATGATTTGAGGCATAAAGCTACAGGCAAGTTTTGTTGGAACACATTGTGAATAATGTAATAAAAAAATGAGAGTCAAAGTATTTGTGGCAATCTACTCATAATATTAGAGCCATATTTTTCATCAACTAAATACCTCGGGATAGCTGTAGACATGATTCTGATTTGTCGTGACTTTCCATCCCTTCCAATGGCCATGAGCCATACCAAGGACAAAACAAAACAACTTTCTTACCAATCTAAAATCTGCTACGCAAATGTTTTCTCAATTAACATAGGGTACATGATCATATCAGTCAAGTAACTGGTAATGAACTTCCACTACAAATAACAATGGAATGTGCAAACTCATTGTTAATGGTGCCACAATACCTTTTTTTAATTATGCGACAATACTCAAAGGCGATAATTATAATCACTGCAGAATTAGCATTTCATCGAAAAACATAAAAAAGTTTATCTGATGGGGAAGAAAAGCACCTTGGCTCCATGCTTAGTCTAAAATCATTGTTCTTTCAAATCGCCCTAATCTTCACCAGGTTGAGTTCTGTAAAAATGAAAAAGTTCATAATTGCTATTCATAAAAAGTTCATCTGAAGAGAAAAATCACTATTCTTTAGAAGAGTGCCAAACAATGAATAGACAACATTTTAAGGGGTTTCCAGCTACCTCATTGTTAAATCAAATAGACATCCAACTCAACACACCAGACTGAATTTTAGGAGGGATGGAGGGCTTTCATTCCCCCTCCCCCACAAAAAAAAGGACCGCAGCTGTAGCCTTCATTGAGCAAGGAAAAAAAAGATTGGGATTATGGAAATCAATCTTCTTGAAGTTTGTTAACTTAGATTTGAATTTTCTAATTTATTCAAGTAATAAGAAAAGAAATATGGAAACCATAGAAGGAAGATATGGAGTTTGTTGTGACCTACACCGATACCTTTAAGTGATCCTATAGGCAGCGCCAAGCATCCATGGCCTCCAAGCATGCAGTGTCATTTCTGAAATAGAGAGAAGCTAGAAGACATGTGTAAGAGTGAGATACAAATTGCAGGGGGTGAAGGTGGGAATAGGAGGGAGTTGATTTTGAGAGAACAATGAGACGAACGTAATTTGTTGAGATATCACTGCAAGGCCTTTCTCTTTGTAAAATGTGCAGACCTAACTCTATTATATGAGAATGCTGAGATGATGTTTTTAAGAGGAAATGAAAATAATGAAGACCAATATTGACCAATGGATTGGAGACCAAACTTAGTCCTAGTCATCCAAGGCTACAAGAAGTTAGTATGTGAGTATATATTTTGAAAAAGAAGCCATGCTTTGTTACGTAGATAACTTTAAAAAATTTGGAATGCACTATGACTTACTATACATTGTATAATTTGAACGACTTCTTTGACAACCTGAGTATACATTTTTATACTTTTGGATGGGAAAACGGCAGCGAGACAACAAAACACTCATGGCATACAACGTGTCCTGGCGTGTCCCTCTTTAAAACATGTTACAATTTAATGAACATGCCATGTGGTGAGTACCTTAGTGTGTCCCCGTGTCCTTGCGTGTCCGCATCTAATTTCTAAACCAAATTAATAGGCTAATCAGTGAGCATATACTCCTAATAAGCCGTCGTATCCGTATCGGGTAAGTGGGTAATAAAGCCAAAGTGTGTCTGATTTTATCGAGCAGTTTATAACCAGCAATGAAATCAAAGCGTCTGAAATCAACAAATTCTTTTCATATTTATTCATAAAGAAGTCAAAGACAATCACTACAGATAAGGAAAACGACACCGGTTTTGGCTATTATCTCTTTCATTCTGGTAATCACATTTTCCATTAAACCTCAATGCATGGAATTTCATTTTGTTTATCCAAACCACAATTAACCACTATAAAAATAGAGAAAATCACACAAATTTTAGCTTACTATCTCTTTCATTCTCCTAATCACATTCCAATTCCAATAAACTACCGCCATGCGGATACCACTAATGAATCTCAAATGCTTTAAAATTAAATTGATAAATGGATATCTAAACGATTAGGTTATGGCATAATTTCTCAAAATCCTACAGTCTAGGGGGAGAAGTACCTACACCAGTAATAGCGACACATTGTGACAAAGAGAAGGGTAATGATGTATTCGAGATAGCTCTTTTGAAACTCTTGAGATCGTAGATGTCACTCCTGAAAAAAATAGAACACTATGAAGCAAATTAAGTTTAGAGAGCATCACTAATTACAAAAATTAAAGAAAACCAATCAAGCATAATGCACAAAGTATTAGAATAGTTAAAGTCATTGTCATTCTAGTAAAATTAGAATGTTACTGTTACCATAAAGTTACAATCAACTATCCAAACAACTATCCACAATTAGTCAAATTAGAATGTTACCATTACCAATAGAGAAGGATCATGTACCGAGAAATTATTCAAATGACCATTACAAAATGATTTTGTTACAAATTTAACATACAGCCCAAATTTTGGTTTACCAAAAAACTCCATTACGTCTTGAGTCCTTGAATATGTCTACTCAAAAAGTATTTTCCGGCATTTCCAATGGCTGGGGTGTTGGTCTACTCAAAAAGTGATTTTGTAAAAGGTTATCATGCTCTAACACTCACCTGAGTTGGGGCTCTGCTGTGGCCAACACGCAAATTACGGAGAGAGGAAACTTGATCAGAAGAAGACCAATGAAACATTAGGAAAACAAATTAAGATCTAGGTATTAAACCTAATAATGGAAGTGCACACTGGGTTACCAAGTCTACGAATAAAATCTTACTTACTCCCTCACATCTAGGTTTTGGGAAAAACTTCATACTGGGTAATTTTAGATATCAATGAAGCAAAAAAAAAAAACTTACTAGTCCGAAAAATCTGGGTATTTTCAAAATCTTCACGCTGCATACGCTTAGGATCGCTAAATCAAGATCTCTGCAATGGCGAAAAGGAACGGGAAGTAGATAAGAGAGTGATTAGGGAGGTAGTGCCATTGATGGGTTGCAGAGCAAATGTTCACTGGAGAGATTTGAGATCTGGCTAAGTTACAATTGGGGAGAGAGAGAGAAATTTGATTCAAGCAACGGCTAGGATCTCTTCAAAAATTAAAGGGCTGAGATTGAATCACAACGTAAAGAAAGAGTTGATAGAATTGGGCGGGATCCTTCAACTGTGAGAACTAATCTTAGCCTTTAGATAAAAAATCAAAGTGAATCACAACCATTAAAATCTGTAAAAAGGTAGTTTGTGAGTGGGTATTTCAAAAAAACTGAGCTATTATATATGTTATATAGATGGTTGTGTGTTTGGATAAAGTAGACGCTGGTATTTAACATTTTTTTGTCAAAAGCATTTGATCAACAGGCCCTTCGAGGAAAACAGCTTAAATTTTAAAAGAAGTTGGTGAAAAAGGTGTTTGGTTTTGAAGAAGTAACAAAGGTAATTTAATCTTGAAACTTTGTTTCCAAGGTACCATGAAAAAGGTTCTCTTCGATTTTATTCAGAAGTTGTAGTACAAGACACTTTTCGATTTTTCCAGTCGATCTTTAAAACAGTTCTCTTTAATTTTTAATGAAACATTACTTATGCTCTAGTTTACTTTCGCCAAGTTAATCATGTTTTGGAGACGTTGGTTGGATTTGAAAAATACTTCATACTTATTTATAGAGGATAAATGCTATTTTCTTTTCTAATGACACTCTTATCTGAATTAAAATTTGAGTTGGCATTTAGTACTATCAATGGGTCAATCACATTATTATAGTAGCATAAGCAAGTGAAGAAAATGAGGATTTCACTCAGGTACAAGGTCTTTCCCATCACGTTAGTGCTATGAATCTCATTCTGTAATGATTTATAGTGGTGTTTTAATTCAAAGTTCTAATTTAAAGGTTTAATTTTTTTTACAGGTAATTTGATTGTGAACCATGAAGGTCATTGCAGTGATTACTTAACTTAAGAGGTAATTTCAGTCAATTATATACTCCTTATTAGACAATCTTCAAGCTGCGGTGCTTGGACCTATTGGAGTTATATCAATTTCCAATAGGCCAACTGCCAATACGAGAGCCTCGATTTCGTACCTGTTTTACTTTGTTAATTTTGTTGAGAAGACTTCCCTTGATGATAGAAATATTAAAGGATATGGTGTGATAACATGATACCTGCAATTGTCATAAGAAGGTAATTTCAGTCAATTATATACTCTTTATTAGACAATCTTCTAGCTGCGATGCTTGGACCTATTTAAGTTGTATCAACTTTCAATAGGCTGACTCTTAGTACGAGAGCCCCAATTTCGTATCTATTTTAATTTATCAATTTTGTTGAGAAGGCTTCGCGTGATAATTGAAATATTGAAGGATATACTATAATAACATGATACCTGCAATTGTGATAAAAGCCTACTTGTTATTTGATAAGGTGAATGAAATTTATAGGTAACTTATGTTTCCAAATATCAATGGTTCATACTTTATACCGATTTTGTTTTTTTACTTTGGTGCATGCCTCTTATACTGATTTTGGACTGTGTTCCAGCAATTGTGCCAATTTGAATAAAGTAATAGCAGTGTAGAAAACCTGTTGCTTGGGTTTCTCCACCTTTTATGTTGGTACTATTATGATTAGTTGTTGACCCTATGAGTGATAATCAATCTATCCAATGGTTGGACTTCTCAATAATTTTTATGACTATGCTACTGATGTTGCATTAATTTTTTCCTGTAACGCTTCATAAATTGTGTTTTTTTCCCCTTATAGTTGAAACTAGGGGAAAGCGTTGCTTAAAACTGCGGATTTTCTGTTAGACGAAGCATTTTCTCTTTTCTTCATGTTTAAAACTGAGTATGGAACAGTTTTTGTGTTGGAAGTTCTTTGATGAAATGTTTTTTGCGGTGAATTAAGAATTACATACCAAGTATTTGATAAAATGCATATGAGAAGCATAGTGATGTGCACGACAAATATTGACAAGTTGATGTGTGTTTGGATGAAGTAGATGCTGGTATTCAACCTTTTTTTGTCAAAAGCATTTGATCAGCAGGCCCTTCGAGGAGACGGCCTTAATCAGAATTGAAGTTGGTGAAAAAAGTACTTTGTTTTGAAGAAGAAACAAAAATAATTTAATCTTGAAGAAACAAAAATAATTTAATCTTGAAGCTTTGTGTCCAATGTAACCATGAAACTGTTCTCTTCGATTTTATTCAGAAGTCGTAGTATAGGACACCGTTCGATTTTTCCAATCGATCATGAAAACGGTTCTTTTCGATTTTGAATGAAACATTAGTTATGCTCAAGTTAACTTACGCCAACGTAATCATGTTTGGGAGAGGTTGGTTGGATTTAAAAAATACTTTACATTTATTTGTAGAGGATAAATAGTACCCTTTTTTCTAATGACACTCTTATCTATATTAAAATTTGAGGTCGCCTTCATTACTATTAATAGGTCAGTAACATTATTGTAGCAGCATAACCAAGTGAAGAAAAGGAAGATTTCACTCAGGAACAAGGTCTTTCCTGTCACGTTAGTGCTATGAATCTCATTTTGTAATGATTTACAACGGTGTTTTAATTCAAATTTCTAATTGAAAGGTTTATTTTTTTTTTAGGTATTTGGATTGTGAACCAAGAAGGTCATTGCAGTGATTACCTAACTTAAGAAGGTAATTTCAGTCAATTATATACTTTTTATTAGACAATCTTCAAGCTGCGATGCTTGGACCTATTGGAGTTATATCAATTTTCAATAGGCTGACTCGAAATACGAGCCCCGATTTCTTACCTTTTTTACTTTGTCAATTTTGTTGACAAGGCTTCACTTGATAATTGAAATGGTAAATGATATACTGTGTTAACATGATGCCTGCAATTGTCACAATAAGGTAAGTTCAGTCAATTATATACTCTTTATTTGACAATCTTCAAGTTGCGATACTTGGACATATTTAAGTTATGTCAATTTCCAATAGGTTGACTCCCAATACGAGAGCCCTGATTTCGTACCTGTTTTACTTTGTCAATTTTGGTGAGAAGGCTTCATTTGATAATCAAAATATTGAAGGATATACTATGATAACATGATACCTGCAATTGTTATAAAATCCTACATGTTCTTTGATAAGGTCAATGCTAGATATAGGTAACTTATGTTTCATAGTATGAGTGGTTCATACTTTATACTGATTTTGTTTTTTTACTTTGGTGGATGCCGTTATATTGATTTTGGATTGTGTGTTCCAGCAATTATGCCAACTTGAATAAAGTAATAGCAGTATAGAAAATCTGTCGCTTGGGTTTCTCCAACTTTTTTTGTTGTTACATTATTATTTTCCTATAATACTTTTAAAATGTCTTTTTTCGCCTTATAGTTGAAACAAATGAGAAAGTGTTGTTTAAAACTGAGGATTCTCTGTTAGACGAAGGATTTTCTGTTTTCTTCATGTTTAAAACTGAGTATGGAAGAATTTTTTTGTTGGAAGTTCTTTGATGAAACTTTTTTTGCGGTGAATTTAGAACTACATACCAAGTGTTTGATAAAATGCATGTGAGAAGCATAGTGATGTGGAGGACAAATATTGGCAGGTTAATGTGAGTTTGGATGAAGTAAATGCTGGTATTTAAAACTTTTTTGTCAAAAACGTGTGATCAACAGGCCCTTCCAAGAAAACGGCTTGAATAAAAAAAGAAGTTAGTAAAAAAGGTGCATAGTTTTGAAGAAGAAATAAAGGTAATTTAATCTTGAAGTTTTGTTTCCAAGGTAGCATGAAAAGGTTCTCTTCGATTTTATTTAGAAGTTGTAGTGCAAGACACCGTTCGATTTTTCCAGTCGATCATGAAAATGGTTCTCTTCAATTTTTAATGAAACATTACTTATGCTCAAGTTTACTTTCGCCAAGTTAATAATGTTTGGGAGAGGTTGGTTGAATTTGAAAAATGCTTCATACTTATTTGTAGAGGACAAATGTTGTTTTCTTTTCTAATGACACTCTTGTCTGAATTAAAATTTGAGTTGGCATTTAGTACCATCAATAGGTCAATCACATTGTTATAGGCAGTCAGATAGAATTAGTATTCATTTTTCTATATTTTGTTTGAAGATGGTTTTGGCCCGAAAGAAATCCAAAGAGGGAGATTGTTGGCATTTTGTAATTGGCTTTTCTTTGGGTTGAACAAAAATATCATTTCATATGTAAAATCTTTTGTAATTTATTTTGGAGTTTTGGTGGGTAGTGTATTTTTTAGACTAGCTCCAAAAATCAAAGGGTTCGAGACTCAACTGCGGTCCGAAGCAACGTATGGTAGTGCCCTTTGATTGAATCTTGCATCATCGTGTAGTTGTAACACTTTTCTTGGGGTTGTGGTCTTTGATTAGATCCCTATTGCTCTCATTTTCAGTACTCAGCGCCCTAGAAGGGCACCCGTGGGCCAAGCGCTTGGGCGAGGGCACTTCAAAGTGCCCCCGTGGGGCGATGGCGCTTATCCAGCACTCTTATCTTGGTTCTTTGCCCTCCTTCTAGTGACTAGCGCCCCAAAAGCACCTTGAGAGTGCCCCGATGGTGCGAGGGCACTAATTTGACGCTCTTGCATGTATTTTTGCTCAGATTCTTATTTGATTGTGTTCATACCAGGACATATATAAACAATAATTCTAAAATTTTAGGGCAAGAAAAACTCCTATAGCCTCTAGAGAGAGAATATTCATTTCCCTTCTCCCAAGATAAATTTTCCTACCTTTTGGACAAGTTTGAGGGTTTTTCCATCATATTTTTAAGTGCTTCTTCACCTAGACTTTTGTGCCTCACTATTGAAGGTCACTTAACCATGTCTAGAGTGAGCCATTTTTGCATAGTCGCATCATCTTCCATCATTCAAGACTCAAGTTTTATGGAGTGTTTTGATCAAGTTACCAAGCTAGGGTGAGATCTGAAGCCACCCATTGTGGAGATCAAGATCAAGTGCTTGTGGCCTAGTTGATTATTGAATAGGCTCGGGTAGCCATACGAAGGAGTGGGATAAGGGCTTTTGGGTAAAATTCTTGTACTTGCACTTCTTGTAACTTTTTTCATTGATTATAGTAAATTGTGATAGTCGATCTGTGATTTTTCACTTAAGGATTAGTTGACCCTTAAGTATTTTCCACATATATCTTTTGTTGTGGTTGCTTTGCCCTTCCTATCATATTTGTGTCTTAACAAACATGGCTATAACTTGATCACTTTTCTTAAAACGGTTTCAATGTTTTTAAATTGGTAAAAATCAAGAATCCTATTCACCCCTTTCTAGGAATTCCTAGTGCTTTCGCATTATTTCAACAAGAGAAATAGCAAACTTAGGGGTGAAATTTGCCGATGAACACACACCTTAAAGAATTCTTGAAAAATATTTGGAGGTTGAAGATGATAATGGAGTTTCATTGTTCTACCTTTGACCTTCACTCTTTCTCCCTCAATTCTCTGCCCTCATGGAATGGTGGAGGAAAGGATTTATAGGAAAAGAGTTTAGCTTAGTAATGACGTTATGCGGCTGAGGATGCAAAGTATGAAAAACAAAATGGCTAGCCGTAAAGGAATAACAGCTGACAGCCTCCGATTTGCATGTGTTCACATATGCATGTGTATAAATAGATATATATACGCATTTAAATATGTATCGAATACTGAATTCATATTCCGAATCACATTCAGGTCCCATCCCAAAACTCGGCCCCACCTAATTAATTATACCGTGTACACGCTAACACCTCTCTTAAAAGGATTTATGTACAGTGTACTCACGGACAATTTTTCTCCAATTCTCATGTTAAATATATAAAATATTACTTAGCTAATCAAGTCTCCAATTAAGTCTAAATTTTGGGTCGGTGTCTCAGAGCTAGTCAATTCATCACTTGGTGGAGAAGCAATATAGAAATTCATTAGGCTGTAGTGCCTTGGACTTACTCTTGGTTTTCCATAATCAACATATTAGTCCTCCGCAAAACTCAAGACAGTCTTAAAGAAAGATAACTTCCACTCCTCTCTACGGGTTTTGGTTATTAGTTTTTTATTCTTGTTTTACTCATCTTTTTTTTTTTGTCTATTTATAGCTTAAAGGTATTGATCGTACCCAAAGTTCCCGATGACTACGTACGTTGAAGGGGGACTAGGAAGATAGCAAAGATGGAAAAGTTCTCTCCTCCCAAGTCTGTTGCGGATTATATGGCCTGATTTCCTCCCTGATTTCCTCCCTGATTTCCTCTATCATTAGACTAGGACTTCTATAATTATCCATGTGTAATATTCTGTTACCTTTCTTATAGCCTAAACTTTAGGATCTTAGCTTAGGGCCTAAGCATGTATTTGTATATATTGCCTCTCGAGAGGAACACTGAGTAATGAAGAAAATTACCCCAAGAATGTGTTCTCTAATTCCTATTGTTTTGATCATGGTATCAGAGCCTACCCGTATCATTTGAATCCTCATCCTCATCACAACCATGGACACCGAAAAGAAAACCGAATCATCCTCATCCTCACCCGTACCTTTTCCAGTTATACATGTTCAATCCGAAAACTCTGGCTTCAACGCCGGAATCACTCTTACCGAGTCTAACTATGACGTTTGGTGTCAAATCCTGGAGATGCTGATTGCAGAACGTGAGAAGATTGACTATATTATTGGGGATACACCCCAACCAAAGAAAGGAGATGCTTCGTATGCAAAATGGTATGCAGAGAACCAAAAGGTCAAGAGATGGCTGTTGATATCTATGAAGCCAGAAATCATGAAGCGTTACCTTCGATTGGGGACCGCACGGGAAATCTGAATTGCTCTTGCCAAAGCGTTCTATGACGGTTCCGATGAAACCCAGGTATTTGCACTCAATCAACGTGCATTTAACACCAAACAGGATGGCCGTCCTCTTTCCACTTATTATGGTGATCTTGTTGAAATTTTTCAAGAGCTTGATCACCGTGACAAAGTTGTAATGAATGACCCTGACGACGTTAAAACATATCGAAAGACAGTTGAACGTTTGCGTGTACATATCTTCCTACATGGGCTTGATGCGGAGTTTGATCAACTCCGTGGTGAGATTCTGAGGAAGGATCCGAGTCTGGACTTTGAAGAAACCTATGCATATGTGCGTCGAGATGCTATGCGCAGAGCGACGTTAAATGGAGAACCTGATCAGTTGGAGTCATCGGCTATGGTGGCTCGTCGGACCAATCCTCATCAAGGTCGGACCAACCCGAAGTCAGAGCAGGCACCCAATTCCTCCAATCCAGTTACTGATCAGACTCGGTCATCTAACAGGAGTTATGAAATTGGAGCTGCACGTTCAGAGCGTGTCTGCACTCATTGTGGCGCTAATGGCCATACTAAAGCCCGATGTTATGAGCTTATTGGATTTCCAGAGTGGTGGGATCCAGCCAAGGCACCACGCAAACGTAATTCGAGACCAAATCACCATGCTTCTGTGACAGTAGCTGAAACTTCCGCTGATAATCCGAAGGCAACTTCATCTTTGGTTGCTACATCAGGTAACATTGGTAAGGCTCTTAATATTTCTGTTCCTAATAGTAGTAGTACATGGATAATTGATTCTGGTGCCACAGATCACATGACCTTTGATACTCATCCCATTCAGTTTCTGAAATCCTCTAAACAACCTGTAGTATCAACCGCAAATGGTACTTCTTCTCCTGTTCTTGGAGAAGGTTCAATTGCTCTTACAAAAAACTTGAATCTAAACTCTGTATTGGTTGTTCCTTCCCTCCATTATAGTTTGTTGTCTGTTGCTCAAATAACCAATTCCTTGCAATGTATTGTGATTTTTTGGCCTAACCGTTGTGTCTTTAAGGATATCCGGACTCGGAGGACAATTGGTTATGGTACTAGAAGGGGAAAGCTATACTACCTTAACATGGAACCAGCAGGTTCAAGTCAATTGGCTCAAGCATTCTCTACTGAAGGTTCTACAAAGTCTGACCAGGCAAGGGTTTGGTTATGGCATAGGCGCTTAGGTCATGCTTCCTTTGGATATTTAAAGAAATTGTTTCCCAAGTTGTTTTTGAATTTATCTAGTTCGGATTTCAAGTGTGACATTTGTGAATTGGCTAAAAGCCATCGCGTTCCTTTTCCAATAAGAATGCATAAAAGTCCTATTCCATTCATGGTTGTTCACTCTGATGTGTGGGGTCCAGCAAAAATTCCCTCTTTAAATGGATCTCGTTGGTTTGTCTCATTTATTGACGATTATTCTCGTATGACTTGGGTTTGTTTGATGAAAACAAAGGATGAAGTCAGCATGTTATTTAAAAAATTTCATAAGATGGTCACCACTCAGTACCAATCTCAAATAAAAGTTTTTCGCACTGATAATGGGAGAGAATTAGTTAATCGGGATGTGGACTCTTTTCTTAACTTACATGGGATGGTTCATCAGACAACTTGTACCTCCACCCCGCAGCAAAATGGGGTTGCGGAGCGTAAGAATCGTCATCTTCTTGAGGTTGTACGTGCTTCTTTGTTTGGGGCCTGTATGCCCACAAGATACTGGGGCGATGCTCTCACTGCAGCAGCCTACCTCATCAATCGGGTACCTTCCAGTACTTTGGAATTTGAGACTCCATGTAATGTACTCCATCGAGCTCTATGTGCTCCTACCATATCAAATTTGCCTCCAAAAATATTTGGCTGCGTTGCTTTTGTGCATCTCCCTAAAGCTCTGCGACATAAGTTGGCACCCCGGGCTCTCCGTTGTGTATTTGTTGGATATGGTTTGCATCAGAAAGGCTATAAATGCTATCATCCTCCTTCCCGAAAGGAGTATGTTACTCTTGATGTTGTATTTCATGAGACAGAAATGTACTATCCTACTCCCAAGTCTCCACTTCAGGGGGAGAGTAGAGATAAATTCGAATTGGAGACTCTGAATATGGAAGAACTAGAAGCTCTGAATATGGAAGAACTAGAAGCTCAACTGGAAGGGCAGATTGATGAGGAAGGGCAGATTGATATGGAAAAAGACACATTGGATCCGGATCAACTGGAAGGCAGCCTATCACTACCAGAGCCATCAGTACCACATAACCAATTGCTCCCTCAGTCTGATTCCGCTCCCGAGTCTCAGGTATACTCTGAATCTTCTCTTCCAGTGTCCCAAATAAATTCTGAATCCCATATAAAAATTCTACCCAATCGAGTCACGAGAGGAAAACCTAGAGTAAATTATGAACCTGTCCTTGACTCTACAACCAAATATCCCATGAGTAACTTTGTGTCTTACCATAACTATCAAAGGAATGTGAGTCGTTTGTGAATCAATTATCTACTGTATCTATTCCTAATAGTGTACAGGAGGCCTTAAGAGATCCTAGGTGGAAGGAAGCTATGAATGAAGAAATGAGGTCCCTCCAAAAGAATTCAACATGGGAAGTTGTTGTTTTACCTGAAGGAAAAAAACCCGTTGGATGCAGATGGGTTTTTACCATTAAATACAGGGCTGATGGAGTGATTGAACGGTACAAAGCAAGACTTGTTGCCAAAGGGTATACGCAAACATATGGAGTTGACTATATGGAGACTTTTGCACCAGTGGCTAAACTGAATACTGTTCGGATTTTACTATCCCTAGCTGCGAGTCTTGATTGGCCGTTGCATCAGTTTGATGTGAAGAATGCCTTCTTGCATGGAGATCTTCAAGAAGAAGTATATATGGAGTTGCCTCCAGGTTGCAGTATGCAGATTGAAGGAAACAGACAGGTGTGTAGATTAAAAAAGGCTCTATATGGTTTGAAACAGTCACCTAGAGCATGGTTTGGAAGATTCACAAATTCTATGAAGGCGTTTGGATACAAGCAGAGTAACTCTGACCATACTCTTTTCCTCAAACATAATGGAAAAAAAATAACTGCTCTTATTGTGTATGTTGATGACATGATTGTTACTGGAAATGATGCGGAAGAAAGGAAGGCATTGCAAAATCATCTTGCTTGTGAGTTTGAAATGAAGGACCTTGGCCAATTGAAGTACTTTCTAGGAATTGAAGTGCTGAGATCAAAGAAAGGTATTTTTTTGTCCCAACGAAAATATACCTTAGACTTGTTGAATGAAACTGGTATGTCAGCTTGCAGCCCTGTCAGTACTCCTATGGAAGAAAATGTGAAGTTAGGTGTGCATCCGAATCAAATCCCTGCTAACAAAGAGCGCTATCAGAGGCTAGTTGGGAGGTTAATGTACCTTGCACATACTAGACCCGATTTGGCATATGCATTGAGTGTAGTCAGTCAATTCATGCATGCGCCAAGTGAAGAACATATGAATGCTGTCACTCGTATTCTACGTTACTTAAAGTCAGCTCCGGGAAAGGGGGTTATGTTCACAAAAGGCGACAACTTAAATATTGAAGGTTATACCGATGCTGATTGGGCTGGGTCGATTGATGATAGGCGTTCAACGTCTGGGTATTTCACATTTGTTGGTGGGAATCTAGTTATTTGGCGAAGTAAGAAGCAAGAGGTGGTAGCTCGATCCAGTGCAGAAGCCGAATACAGGGGAATGGCTAAGGGAATATGTGAGTTATTATGGATCAGGAATCTCATGCTAGACTTGCACATTGAACAAACCAGCCCGATGAGATTATATTGTGATAATAAGGCAGCCCGTGATATTGCTTATAATCCGGTTCAACATGATCGAACTAAACATGTTGAGGTGGATAGGCACTTTATCAAGGAAAAGCTCGAAGCAAAGCTGATTGAAGTACCACATGTTCGATCAGAAGATCAGCTTGCGGATGTACTTACGAAGGCAGTATCAGGCCAAGCATTTACTAAGTGTCTTGACAAGTTGGGTATGAGTGACATCTATGCACCAACTTGAGGGGGAGTGTTGCGGATTATATGGCCTGATTTCCTCCCTGATTTCCTCCCTGATTTCCTCTATCATTAGACTAGGACTTCTATAATTATCTATGTGTAATATTCTGTTACCTTTCTTATAGCCTAAACTTTAGGATCTTAGCTTAGGGCCTAAGCATGTATTTGTATATATTGCCTCTCGAGAGGAACACTGAGTAATGAAGAAAATTACCCCAAGAATGTGTTCTCTAATTCCTATTGTTTTGATTCAGAAAGAATTGCCGATCAAGATCAATACCTGATGACTTGGAGGTAGAGTAAAAGGAAGAAGATATTAAAGTATTGATGCATAGTATGAGGAAAAGGCCTACCTCGTGCCCTGGTACATCTACTTGACCAATGCCACCCTCTTCCAAACCTTTCTTGGATGATCAACAATTAATATTTTTTGGTGGATCCCCGGGTGAACTACCTTCTCGTTGATCCTACCATTCAAAAGGTGGTGGTGGACAAGGGAAAAAACTTCAATGAAGAGAGAGAAAGGAAACAACAAGTTGGCTCTCTATATCTATTTATGGAGCTTGCTTGCTCCTTCTCCACTTGCCCAAGTGCCATGTAAGTTTTTATTACCCCATACAGTTTGGCCATTTGTGGCTTCTCTAATCCTATCTCTTGCTCGGACCAAGCCAAGGAGACTTCAAAAGCTCCCAATGGACTTGTAAAGTTATTGAACACTATTTTATCCACTCTTGAGCTAATACGCTATCTTTTGCACCTTGTAGCATGGTATTTAAAGTGTATTGTCAATGCTAAAATAACTATTATTTCTTTCTTCATCCTTATTTACAAATGAATTCTCCTCCAGAAAGGATTTCCAAGGAGCCCTCTGACTTACCCTTGGTTCAACTGAACAACCCATCTTCCACGAGGGATCCTATGGTCATGACATCTCCTCTATTTGAATAGGTCTCTGGTTCACCAGAAGTGGCTAAAGTACTTTCCCTTGAACCTTCTTTACTAAAGAAGGAATATGACAAGACCTCAAGGTCCTCAAGAACCAACTGATGTGAATGGTCAGAAGGCAAGTAAAGCAGGTTACTCACGAAAGGATGGCAAAGACAATGGCTGGCCCAGTAAACTTGATAGGGGAATCTTTCCGTTCTCTCTTAAAACTTCTTCCCCTAGCCAAAATCCTCCATTGCCTTACCTTCTAACTGATACCTTATCCAATACTCTTGCCAAACAAGCCAGCTTATTGCCCCTTCTCAATAATGAACGAGACACTCTGGCTTTGGTCTTCGAAGAGCCAACAACAACCAATGATGATCAGTCTTCTATAGCAGTTGATTTTCCATCCTCTACTGTAGCTAAGGATCAAATGCCAACTCTGAAGTTACAATTGAGGTAGCTTATGACTTCTACCAGCACTATTATGCCCAAGATAGGTCAAAAACTCCAGTATTTGACAAAATATTTTCTGTTATCTTCAATAGTGCTAAATCTTTTCTGCTAGGACGCCTCCAACCAAATCAACAACAACTTCTGCTAAAGCTTGTCTAGAGGCTCATGTTCGTCTCTCCTTGAGAATTTATAAGATGTAAAGTGATCGTGTCGTTTCTGTATCAAAAATAATTAATAAAATATAACAATTACTACTACTCTTTCAAATAATGGCAAGTACCATGAGTATCATCCTCGGGGATTAAAAGGCTAAGTCGCAATTATTTTAGTCAATTTCTAAATTAATTCGAGAAAAAATCTTTGATGTTTTATATTTCAGCCGCCAAGGGATCTATCGGCAGTCTTTTAGCACAAATAAATGAACAAGGCAAAGAACCAGCTATCAATTATCTTAGTAGGTTATTAACACCTCTAAAAAGTAGATATTCTCTTGTTGAAAAATTATGTTTAGCCTTGTATTTTGCTGCAGTAAAATTAAGGTACTACATGTTGCCAGTGTTAGTGTATATGGTGTGCGAAATGGACTTGATTAAATATCTCTTTTTTGTCAGCTATTGTTAAGAGACTGCATTGTAAAATGATCACTAGCACTTATGAAATTTTATTTCCAATATCTACCACAAAAGGTCGTCAAGGGCTAGGCCTTACCAGATTTCCTTGCTGATCATCCTTGTCTAGAAATCAGAGAAGAAACTGAAAATAGCCTGGCTATATTTAATTCCTATCATATATCATGGACATTACTATTTGACAGCTCCAAGACAAAAACAACTTCAGGTTGTGGGATAATCATCATATCTCCTGTAGGGGTGAAAATTCAATTATCTTTCCAGTTTGACTTCAAATACACAAATAATCAGGCTGAATATAAAGGAGTAATTATTGGCCTAGAAGTCTTACGAGAAATGGGGGCCTCGACAGTAGAGGTGATAGGAGATTCCCAATTAATGGTAAACCATTTGGTAGGACTTTACCACTACCACAGTGAGGAGTTCTCTTCTTATTACATGGCAGCAACACAATTGATGGAAGAATTTGATGATGCAATCATCTACCACATTCCCAGAAGATTTAATACCAAAACAAACGAGTTGGCCCAAGTGACCACTAGTATCAAAATTCCTCAAGGGTGGTATGAAAGAACTGTAACCATTCAAAAGAAATATTTTTCATCAGTACGGAGATGAGGATTTTCAATTGAAGCTGTCACCTTGGAATTAATGGAAACAAAAGATTGGAGATACCCAATTTCATCTTTCCTCAAGAATCCAAGTTATGGAGCAGATAAGAAAACAAGAAGAAGTGCGATTTAATGTCTTTATTGATGGAGAACTCTACAAGAAGAGTTTAGAGGACGACCTGCTACTCAGATGCATTGGACCACCAGAAGCCCTCAAAGTCATGACGGAAGTACATGAAGGAATCTGTGGTGCACATCAAGTAGAAAGAAAGATGAGATGGCTAATAAGGAGATATGGATATTATTGGCCATCCATTCTAAAAAATTGTATCATGATAAGTGCATAATTATGTACTAATACCATCGCCCAATGTACCTTTGTTATCGTCTTACGAGCCTTGTTATTACTAATTTGGTTTGTTTTCCATGATTTCAGGAGTCCGGGCTGATAACCACAAAATAAGGAGAAAAAAGGCGAAAAACAAGGTTACACGTCCGGACGGCACTGATCCCCGTCCGGACATGATTCACACATGCTCTCTGCCGGAAATCCTCATACAGGCATCCGGACGGACCTCACTCGCGTCCGGACGGAAGTCCCCTCCAACCACCGGGCGCCACCTCACCAATCTCACAGCCGCCCTAACCAGCGTCCGGACGGGACTCATCAGGCGTCTGGACGGAACCACCGCTTCAACATCGCTACGGTGACGTCAGCCCTACACTTCTGCGGCGCCGGCGTCCGAACGGGACCTCTCCGGCGTCCGGACGGACCAAACTTGCACTCTCTGGATATTTTTCTCTCACAAGCGTCCGGACGGATCGCTTCAGCGTCCGGACGGCTTAGGGTGGTGAAAATGCCTATATATAGTCCAGTCCGGATTTTTAAAGGAATCTCATGTTTTATTTCAGTTTTCTTTAGATTTTCTCTCTGTCGGACCACTTGTAATAGAATATCCTTCACCTGGGGAAGGAATTCAGGGATAGATAGGAGAGAGAATAGGAAGGACAGAAGGTGAGCGCTATATTCAAGTTGTTGTAATGATGGTTCACGCTTCTAAATCAATGGAATCTACTTCTATGGCCGGCTAATCTTCTGTCTAAGGTAAAGATGAAACTCTAACCTATTGTAATGAATATGTTCCATCAGAACTTCCTGCTTTCATTACTCAAATCCATGTTGTATGGTATAGAACTAAAAGATCTTTCTCTTCCATTATATGTTATCGTATTTTTTACGACATACAACCAAGGGCTCATTGATTCATGCAACTCAACTAAGATAGATTATGCCTTGTAAGACGCGTTGTGCTATCAGATGATCCGTGCCTTAGAGACGGGTTACACGAATATCTTAAACAAGTATAGTGCAGATTAACTATCTACATAGTGCTCAACGGATTCGAATAATGAACATTCATAAATTGGAACATTCATGTCATTACAAAAAGATTAGAGTGGATTCAAGCCTTAGATATTTCTTCCCGAAACTTTTTAAATCAATTTATTACTCGTATTTTCATTTCTAGTTTCAAAATCACACAACAAAACAACCTACGATTTTTCTCAAATTAAGAGTAGGATTCAATTAAAAGTAATAACCAATTCACCCTGTCTCTGTAGATTGATACTCAACTTGCTGCTATACACCTTTTTACTCAATCAACTTACAGCACAAGTAGTTTAATTTACTCTGATACGGTCTAAACAACGACATATTTCGAGACCGATCATATCACATATGCCCAAAGATGCCAATTGTGTCAAGCACACGGCCCAGTCCAAAGAGCACCGGCCATAGACCTCCTGGAAGTAATCAAGTCGTGGCCATTCAGAGGATGGGCAATGGATCTCATTTGTAAGATTTTTCCTCCATTATCTAAGGGACATTCTTACATTATTGTGGCCACGGACTATTTCACTAAATGGGCTGAGGCAATCCCTATGAAGGTAATAAACCAAGAAGACGTTATCACTATGGTAAAGGAGAGAATCATTCATCATTTCAGCATTCCACAATATTTGGTGGCCGATAGAGAAACAATTTTTTTTTGGTGACAAGATCAAGGTTATAATGGCCCAATTTGGAGTTGAAATGTCCCATTCAACACCTTATCATGCCCAGGGAAACGGCTAGGCGGACAACAAATAAGATCCTGAAGGGGATTATTGAACGCATGGTGGATGACAAACCAAGAACATGGCACGATAATGCTCTCAGATGCTTTACGGGCCTACAGGACTTCTAAATGCATGGCCACAGGGTTAACACCCTATACTCTAACATACGGACATGACGTTGTATTACCCATGGAAGTAATGGTACGATCAACTAGGTTTGCCTATCAAAATAATCTATCTCTAGCAGAATATTCGCAAGCCATGTTAATGGAGATGGAAGATCTCAATGAAGTAAGGCTCGCAGCCTTAGGTCATTTGGTCATCCAAAAACAAAAAGCGGCCAGAGCATACAACAAAAGGGTAAAGGAAAAGCATTTCAGTGAATGAGATCTAGTGTGAAAGACCATTCTATCTTTATGATCCAAAAATCCTAAGATGGGTAAATGGTCACCCTCCTAGGAAGGACCATTTCAAATAGCAACTTGTCACAAGGGAGGAGTGTGTATATTGCAAGACAAAGAAGGGAAAATGCATTCAAATCAAGTCAATGGCAAATATTTAAAAATGTATCAACCAACCATGTGGGAAACCCATGGGGCCCCACCCAAATAGCCAACAAAAAACCAAGAAATAATTCAAGGGAGAAGGAGAAAAAGAAGAAAAGTCAAAGTTACTGTAAAGCAAACAAAGTGGTCTTTAGTTGATACCAGGCCGTATTCAAGTCAACAACTTGGCTCTCAACCTCTAGCATCTTTTCTTCCAACGAGGGGACATCAATGGCCAGAGTCTTGCCTTAACAAAGGCAGGGGAAGCTTGATTAGCAAGTGACATCTTCTCATTCTTGAATAAAGGCAAGAGCAGCCTTTTTCTCATGGAGTTCTTGGCGGAGACGTTGGATTTCTTCTGTCAACATAGTCTATTTGGAATCCAGAGCCTCGTAGTCAGCCAAATTCTGAGATAGTTGGTCCTCAAGTTAAGAGAATTGTTTCAAACTTGATTTAGAATCAGTATATAGTTGAGAAGAGGAAATAATCAATAGGAGAGCATTCCGGAAACCAGCAAGATGTCGACGATGAATTAGCACCTCTAGAGGACGTTGGAGAGACTGCCTCAACTATTCCCTTGCTTTTTTAATTGCCAAATCAGTCTCGGAGGCGCCAATAGAACCGGAAGTGCCACTAGTCAAATTGATTCTATGAGGTATTTTTTTCGCGCTTTCAACAGACGCATAAGGTCTGCCACAGGTACCTTTTAAGGATGTTGTTGGTCGCTTCTTTAGGACGGGCAAGGATAGGAGTCATTTCCTCCTGGCTCTCTTGTTGTAAATTTTTTCCATCAAGGTCAATGAAAGCAGGAAATAATGAAACCAAAGAGGAAGAAACAAGAGGAAAAGGTACATATTGTTGGATGAGAAACAACTGCAAAGTTGGACCCTACAGTGAGATCAATTGGACTATCATAAGGCAATATATGTGTAGATTCCTCATCACCTTTTTCACCGTCTTCATCAAAGGTCTCAACTATAGGAGCCCTGTTGGCCAGAGTCAGTATGGATTTTCTTTGGTGATTGGTCAGGAGAAGTGGTTGGATCCAACTCA
Organism: Arctostaphylos glauca; assembly: GCA_019985065.2. Taxonomy (NCBI): domain Eukaryota; kingdom Viridiplantae; phylum Streptophyta; class Magnoliopsida; order Ericales; family Ericaceae; genus Arctostaphylos; species Arctostaphylos glauca. The sequence goes on along the minus strand of JAHSPW020000010.1, from coordinate 11,455,597 downwards.
ATGGGTTTGGCTGCAGACGTAGGAGGTTGTTTGCTAGATTTTGGAACATCTCCTAGACAGGCACTTTGGCGAGTCCTTTTACTGGACTTAAGAAAAGGTCAGAAAAGTCGATATTTGTGTCAAATAAACATAATTGTAGAATAAATTTCTGATCGTTTCATTCATTGTAGTCTTACAATAATATAGTACAAACATTTACAAGGAAAGAATCAAGGAAAGAATCAAGGATATTGACCATATCAAATCAAATCCTTAATTTTAACACTCCCCCTCAAGTTGGAGCATGGATATCGCACATGCCTAACTTGTCTAAAGAGACATCAAAAACATTACTGGCTACAGCTTTAGTAAGAATATCGGCAAGGAAAGAATCAAGTGATTATTCTTGGTGAACAATAACCATTTACCTGGAGCATACTTCAAATATCTTAAAATACGTTCCACGGCATCCATGTGAGGTTTACGAGGATCATGCATAGAGAGGGTTAACTTAATGGGCTCTAACCACCTAGGTCCATTAGGGTTAACCTAATCTATCCCACATAACAACTAACACCCTCCCTCAAACTGGTGCATATACATCAATCATGCCCAGTTTGTTACATATATATGAAATCTAATTCCCAACTAGTGGATATTTTATATTCCAACACTCCCCCTCAAGTTGGGGCAAAGATATCCACGAGACCAAACTTGCCAATAGACAACTTCAACAAAGACTTCGTTTCTTCTGGCATTGTGAATCATCATCAAGCAATCATCAACAAGTCACGAAAAAGTGACCAGATTGTATCAACCACAATAACCCAAACAGAAGAATAGGAAACCCACGGGAGAGACAACCTTCTAGATCATCAACAAGTCACCAAAAGGTGACCAAATTGTGGTTTACAACCACAACACTCCAAACAAACGCACAGGAGAGATAACCTTCTAGATCATCAACAAGCCACCAAACGGTGACCAAATTGTGGTTTACAACCACAACAATCCAAACAAACGCACGGGAGAGACAACCTTCTAGATCATCAACAAGTCACCAAACTGTGACCAAATTGTGGTTTACAACCACAACACTCCGAACAAATGCACGGGAGAGACAACCTTCTAGATCATCAAGAAGTCGCCAAAAAGTGACCAAACTGTAGTTTACAACCACAGCAAACCGACCAAAAGAACGAAAAATTATGTCAGGCCATATCCAAACCAAAGCAACAGTCATTAGCTGATGATCAACAAGTCACCAAACTGTGACCAAATTGTGGTTTACAACCACAACACTCCGAACAAATGCACGGGAGAGACAACCTTCTAGATCATCAAGAAGTCGCCAAAAAGTGACCAAACTGTAGTTTACAACCACAGCAAACCGAACAAAAGAACGAAAAATTATGTCAGGCCATATCCAAACCAAAGCAGCAGTCAAGATAGCAGCGGTAGCGGAGGAGAGAGGCGGCAACGGTGGAATGAAAAAAGGGGCAGCGGTAGCGGCGAGAGAGAGAGGGATTGCGGCGACAGAGGGGAGAGAGAGACAGCGGCAGATAGCAGCTGTCAGGAGAGAGACAACAGCGGCGATTACTGACGAGAAGGCAACACCGCCTTTTTGCCCTTTGGATGCCAATGTGGATACCCATGGAGTCGAAAGCACGTATCCACCGTATGACCAGTACCATTACAATGAGTACACTTCCGATCCTTCTTTGAAGTAGGAGTTTTCAGAGAGGCCATTACAGCCCCTTCGCAGCGGAATGGTATGAACAGAAAGAACAATTGTGAATACAGGACCAAACTTCAATTCCTAGGGTAAAGAAGAGGATATTGAAGAAGGCTCTGATACCATGTCAAATAAACACAATTGTAGAATAAATTTCTGATCGTTTCATTCATTTTAGTCTTACAATAATAAAGTACAAACATTTACAAGGAAAGAATCAAGAAAAGAATCAAGGATATTGACCATATCAAATCAAATCCTTAATTTTAACACTCCCCCTCAAGTTGGAGCATGGATATCGCACATGCCTAACTTGTCTAAAGAGACATCAAAAACAGTGCTGGCTACAGCTTTAGTAAGAATATCGGCAAGGAAAGAATCAAGTGATTATTCTTGGTGAACAATAACTTTTTACCTGGAGCAGACTTCAAATATCTTAAAATACGTTCCACGGCATCCATGTGAGGTTTACGAGGATCATGCATAGAGAGGGTTAACTTAATGGGCTCTAACCACCTAGATCCATTAGGGTTAACCTAATCTATCCCACATAACAACTAACAATTTGAAAGGGTTAAAACAAGAGAAACACTTATAGCAAGAGAAGGGGCTTTGTCTTGACTACCAAAAAACTTGGTGGTTCCAGAGTTGCTCTTCCTTTTCAAAGATTTGGCTACTCCTACAAAAAGAGGAAGAAAGCAGAGTGAAAAGCAAAATAACAGACGCACGAAGTTGCCACGAACATTTTGAAGGAAAATTTCCAAAACAAAGAATGGAAGCAAAAAATGGTGGGAATACCTATAGTTTTCTCAGTAACTGGTGGCACCTTCTCAAATTTAGGACCAGCAGGTTGAGACGCATCAATAGCCTCCAATGGTGTTTCTCCATCCTCGGCAAGAGGGGTTAATTTAGGAGAAATTGTCAACAAAACGGAATCCAAATTTTGAAATTGAGCAGCTATGGCTTTCGCCCATCACTCGGAAAAAGCTAAGGAAGTATGAGGGACTTCTTCAAATGAAAAAAGGATAAACTGATCCAACTGGGGCAAAGCTTCTTGAAAGGCCGTTTTTCTCTCTCCAACACCTAGTATATGATGGGTCATGAACAAATCATCGGCCGACTCGCAAGGAGGAAGGGGAACCAATTGGGTTAACCCGAATTGCCGAGTAGATTGTGCAGGGTTATAAAATTTCATCCCACACTTGTTATTGGCAGGGGAAAAGCCCATAGGGCAAATCACGAGCAGTGAGGAAACTAGCCCATACATTGTGATGTCCCTGGTTGGAGGAATCCAAACTAATCGGTCTAGTCGTTAACCAATAAAGGGCTAGTGTTCAAGCATAAGGCAACCAGAAGTCAGAGGACTGAGGAACAAATCGAGAAAAAAGGTGAGAGAAACAATGAGCAAATGAATGATCAAGAGGTTGTCTACACATAAGAGTACGACCATGGCAATTCTTGTTGGGAACCTCAACAGCCAAAGGACGGAAAATAGGAAAATATGTCCACAGCCAAAATTGAAGTAGCCAAAGGGGACCTGAGCATCCTAGCTAGCGGTTATCAAGAAGCTCCTTCATTCCCCTATAAAAATGCGGCAGAACGAAAAGGGCAGGGCTAATTGGCGGCCAAAAGCGAGGGCTTTGGGAAGGTCAGTGAAATCTTTGGCAATCTTATTGGATCCAACACAAAAAATAAACTTGTTCAGCCAGTAGATTAAAAGAGCAATATGTTCTTCTTCAGAAACGGGCTCGGTCTCAGTTTTACGAAAGTAATCCATGAAGTATTTGAAAGTTAACTTCTTTTTCCCAGTGGGGTAGGAGAACTGGGTATCAAGATGAGCCAATAGGGCGTTACCCTTTTCTTCATGAGGACGGAAGCCAATCAAAAAGAAAACGTCCAGAAGGGTGATGAACATCATACCACACCTAAAAATAAAGGCATTGGCAGAAGGAGACCAGAAAAGAACTGCAAAACAAATGGCAATAGTATCAATAGAGATGGAGCCTCTACTCAACATTAAGGCGTCATAAATCCCAATTTCTTTCCAAAGTGAACAACGTCTCAAGCGTCCAGTCATTGGTTGTGTTCAGAAGAGCAAAAGGACAAAGACGAAAGGGTTTTAGGAGGTCATAACGACTCCAATCTGGTAGAAAAGTAAGAAAGGGAAGTTTACTTTCAAAAAGTGGATAGAGATCATCCACGGATTCTGGGACCGACCTAGAGAAACAAGGCCTTAACCCATAAAATTTGTTCTGCAAGTGAAAACCAAACACTGGTACGACTTACGAGGATGTTGGTATCCATGGGAATCTTTAGAAGGAACGTGTGATCCGTGGTTCGCCATGGACAACTAGAAGAAATTATGGCTTGATAGGAGTCTAATCAAGAAAAGAGGTGGCGGTTATATGTGAATAAACGTGTGGGGTTTTAAGTGCACATCCAAACTCTAATTTTTCTCCTAAATTAAAGAGTTTGAGGGGGACAATGTTGTGACCAAAAAATGAACTCAAAGTGGGCCCCGCGGGAATTAATAAAAATCTTTTATGTGAGGGTTAAACCAAGTAAAAGAAGATTTGAGTCTTAGGAGATTAGTTCCTAAGTTTGCGGGGAACATTTTCAAATGGAGAAAGCATTACTAGAAACACCATGAATGGCAAATCAGGAGCTTTCTTAACGTGAGTGGATCAAGATGAAGCGCTAAAAAATAGGAATTTGTTAGTAACGACTAGAAAGTTTGATGGAAGTCTATAAATACAAAACCAAACCAACTAACAAACACATTAAATATTCAGTTTTATCTTCATCATTTCAAGCTATTCAACTTTTATCAATTATTTTGCTTTCAATTAGTTAAGGTTTTAATTTATTTTGAATATCACACCTACCTTATTCAAGTAGAATATCACCTGTGGTTGAATTTAATCATCTTTCCAATTATCGAATACATTTCTAGCCCGTTTTAATTTCGTGTTTAGCTTAGTTAGTCTTTATTTGAAATTAAAAATCCTCTTAATTGAGGCAAAAGTCAAACTAATTTATCCTCAGCTTCCCTTAGGCTGGGCACAACACCTGAGAAAGTCAGATCTGTGGTTACAAATTATTCATCACTTGGAGCAAGTCTAGCTCCTGGCACGCCCTCGCACTCACATCCACGCACGTGTCAACTATCGCAAGTATGTGCTCCTTTTATCACATGTGTGATTTTAAGGGGCAATAGGTTCCCTATAGTTTTCCGTACTCATAGTAAATCAAGGACAGCCTACATGTGTGGACAAAAGACAGAAAAAGGAAAAAGAAAAACACGAGTTAAAGTGGAGAAAAACACAGATACACTATCAATTAAGGCTCTATTGGGCTAAAATTATTCAGGCTAGATTATCCGTTTTTTTTTTTATCTTTATTCAATTTTTTTTTATATTTGTTATTTTTATGTCATTTTTTCGTAGATTATTGGTTCACAACGACGAAAGGAATCTAAAAAGTATAAAATTATGTCCAAAAGTTTAAAAAAAATCACTAAAGACGAAAATAAGCCAACACGAACGCTGTTTTTGACTTATTTTTTGTTTTTTCTGAACTTTTTTCAAATTTAGCCGATAATAACTTTTCTGAAAGCTCTTGTCGAGACGAACCAACAATCATCAAAAAATTGATGAAAAACAAAAAATTAAAAAAAAATTCAAATAAGGACAAAAAACTAAACAATGAATAATCCAATAATTCAGTCACGCCAAATGGACCCTAAATAAGGTAAAAACAAAGACAATAAACTAATTTTATAGAGAGTTCGCCATCATAGAAAACAAGACAACAACATCACGAAATGCTAACATTAGGAAATAATGCGATGAAAATACCCTATAGAATCAATAAGCAGCAGTCAAAAAGAATATCGAGACAAATATATGTCAAAACATCTACTTCTCCATACGTAAATTATCTACTCTTCGCTGCTGCTTTTGATTGGGGCAGTGTTCCAAACACCTTGTCCCAGAATGAGGAAGTGATGCCAAAGCCTTGGGTCTGGATACGGAAATGATGATTCAAGTGATATTTCTGCAAGAATAAAACCAACAGTCATTGGCAGGGAAATGGTAACATGTTATGGTTCATTAAACAAAACCACTCTTCATTCAGAAAAACTATTTTCATAAACTGGAATTAGGCCGCCTTGGATCTTCGAATATAATGGTGGTGTTGAGGAAAAGACAAGGAAATGGACTTTTGAAATTGAAATTTTCCCTCCTCCCTCTGCTGCTTTTTATGCTGATCGCAAAACCCACCACAAATCCAATAACCAAACAGAGTTTAAGTCTGAACAAATGATACTTCATTTAATTGGGCTAGGTACGGACTTCTTTCACTAGAAAGTAAATGACTGATGGGTTTGGATATGTAATACCCACTTAAGGGTTGATACAGGCACTTGTTACCTTGAGACTTCGAGGTACTTCACTTGTCGGCTGTCCATGGTGCAAGTAGTAATGGGTCACATCATATATTACATAACCCAGTAAACCACCTCCAAACAAAGCCGGAGTAGTCGAAGGAGTAGAGAGAAGTTTAAGCAAGTTCCAGAACTGAGAGCAAAAGATAAAATGAGAGCAAGAAGCAATAGATCAAATTCACCAATAATATGTCAGGTAGGCTATATTGTGCAGAACAGAGATGCTTGTCCATATTCAACACATTTGTTGCTTCAAAATTCTTATCTGTTCGAACTTTGAACAAAGTTGACACATTTTCATTGCATTCCCAATGTTCATTCACATTGATCCACAAATTAAATCTAAAGTCAACTGGTAACTGACGCATAGTTGAAATTGGCAGCAGGGACAAAATGAACCAGAGCTAGATGCAAGCAAAAATAAAGGACGTACACTCCAACTCAGAACCACGATAAAAATTATAGCATACACAAGTCAACCATTTGTAGCTGCAGTTCTCAACTGCTCAGCAGATTTCGATTCCGAAGGTATATATCATAAACAAATAACACCCTCCCATATACTGCTCGTTCGTAAGACAGTCATCACGCACGGATAACTTTTAAAACAATTGCTTTCTGCAATTAACATGGAAGGAGGGTCCTGGAAATCCATACCAGTGAAGCCCAACAGAAGGGAAGGCACGCACCTTAATGGCCAGCCCAGAGGCTTGAGGCCACCCACTTTCACTACTCGAGCGACTCGAAACCAAGAGTTGTGCAAAATGAAGTTTACAGGACGACGACATGTTGGATTCCCGATCCTTCTATTTACCTGTCAAAACCTAGTATGCTCCGCGGCCTATACCTTTTTACCAGAATGGCTGCAACTTTAATATGACACAAACTGAGGGTAAATCCACACGTGATATCTGCTGCCTTGCATGCACCCACCCAACAATGTTGAGGGAGTGCACTAATTAAGCCAGCCAAATTTCCACATATAAAATGCAGATCACCGCACACCAATTACTAAGTAGGTACTTACATAAAACCCAATTTCTAAGTATTACAATAACAATCATGGGAAACTACATAAACATTTAAGCACGTACTTTGCACGCAATGCAACAGAAGGGAATAGCTCAAAGTGTAACTGTCAGCATATGAAAGCCAAAGATCCAGACTACTAGCAAGGTAAAAACATGTAAAGAGATAGTATGATAGATAACCTAAAGAATTTAATCAAAAGCCACATATTGCAGTGACAAGTACAAAATGTAGTAACAAGGTTGGATGGTAAGTACTGGAAAACAGAGAACAGCTGTTGCAGCAGGAGGGAAAACCAGGCGTAGTCCATCCATGGGGTGCTTATGATGGCAACCATGAAGAAGGTAGTGAAAGGTGTTTCCCCTATAGAAAATTTCCAGACATTAGTAGCACAGAGAATCGAAACAAAGGAACTCTGAGCACTAGTGATGAGTTAATGATTTCCACGGAGAGAGAGAGAGAGACTAACCAATAGCTCTTTGTTTGGATGTGAAAAAGGAAGCGGTGCAAAGAGTATTCCATCAATGTCCATATGAAAAGACCAAAAACCACCGCTAATCCTATCTGAGGAAAAGTTTGGCCCATCCGAACAGATTTGGAGGTAGACCAGCATACAACTGGCAACCAGATAAGAGGGATATACCACCACTCATTTTTGGTCAAAAACTGTTTCAAGCAAAATTGGTCAAAGGTGCAGATGTTTACATAGTGATGGAATGCACTCTGTAAGCTAACAGCCGAGAAAATTTGTGATAGAAATTGACAATATCATAAACGAATCAAAAGAACAAACAGATAAATTAGATGTCGCATAATGGAATATGCTTTGCATGTTTGGATTGCAATGTTATAATAATAAGCATTTATAAACTAATGCCGAATTGCTAATACCTCCCAAAAGTTACTTTCAAAAAACCGAGGGCCTTCCCTGCTAGCAATAGGCTGGTGAACCCACTCCTGATAATCCTCTCCTAGGTGGCCGACCTGTTAAAATTTGTCAAGGAAGTTATTGTTAGAAAGTTTGGAAATTGACAAGAGGATTCTGGACCAAGAGGAAAAGTTGAAGCACATCAGCTCAAAGAAAAGAAATAAAACGAACAAAAGATACCCTAAGCACCCGAAAGAAAGACAAGTATTGGCAAAGTAAAGTAAACAAATCTCAATATCATTATTCAAATGGCTATTAAAGTAACAAGCTACGAAGCACCAACGGTTCTAACTGCTTGCCATATTCATATCAGATACACCAGAGACAAGCGACATGCTTGGGATACGCCACATACGTAGATTTTATTATTTATAAGCAGGTGACACATCGGAGACACCCGTGTCTAAAAATTGACGTGATAGTAAAGATAACAGGGATCAATTTGTAATATTGAAACCTTGCTCTGGGGTTATGATATTTCAAACAGATAAAGAGAACACTATGAATGAATTAATTTAAACCAAACAAAACCCTTGTTTAACTTGTAATATTTCAATGAAAATGATACGAACTGTATATTATTAGTTTTGGTTGTTTCCAGATCGGTTAAGATAAATACAACTTAAATATCTTTAAATATCTATCGCCATACACAGTTTTTTTTGTGCCCCCGCCGTATCCGCGTCTCCATTTATTTAGACTCGCAGTCTCCCGTGTCCATCTCGGTGTCCGAATTAGTGTCCGTATCCATGCTTCTTAGATGATAAGAATACGGTCTGCAGGCTAACAACTACGATTTTAAATCAAGTCCCTCATTACTAGTTTTTGGGATGTAACCTAAGGAATAGTACAACTGTAAATTAAGAATCTTCATTCAAATCCCTCTCAAAAAAAGATGCATTCTCAATATTTTTTATGGCTCAAATTCTTCCCAAAATCCCTCACCAAGAGAAGATATTATTATGTTAGACAGATTAGCATGCTTGGCATAAGATATCCTATCACCTAACAAGGGAAAATGAGAAATAGAGGAAAAAGGAAAGGAGATAATTAAGAAACTCATTAACGCCAGAGAAAAAAAAACAGCTTTTCTAGAATGCAAATGGAAGTAAAATGCAAGAACCAAGCCACGTGAGAAGATGACTAGATTGACACAGCCACTTGCTACCAAAGAAGATTTTTCGAGTGATACACCCACCCACTTACAGAAGCTAGAGAGTGGGAAACATATAAAAGCATAAGGAGTTAATGTCATCAGCCATTGCTAGTTATAATTTCAAATGAGCAAGAAACGATATCAATCAACCCAATACACCTGTCTCCTAGAAAATGTCGAGCATTCACTTAGTAATAACTCCAGGTGAAGTGCATTTGCATAATAATAAATCCCAAGGCAAAAATTCGGAAAGTCACTGCAAAGAAAAAGAGAAGTAACGCACAAAAGCAAATTTTCTACTTTTTGTTTACTTGTTCCAACAACCATTGTCAGAAAATCAAATGAAAAACACAATGTAGGAGTAGGTATTCACCTGAAAGACAAGGGGTTTATTCAAGTCCACGATAAATCCTTGTGCAACCATCTTCGCACCTTTTGTTGAAATTGAAGCAATGGGCAAGGAAATTTAACACAACTTGACAACAAAGAAATTGAGGATTCATATACGTTAGAACTTAAACAACATACGAAACAAACTACATGAAAATAGCAAGTGCAATGAGATTCCGATGTGCTCTTAATATCTCTTAAATAACTTCTTGAAATGGAGAATCAAGCATTCCAAGAGGAATAGATTGGAAGTTCTTTTCTAGCCTTCTCAAAAATTGGAAACATATAGATGTTGGATCCTGTAATAGACCCAAAAAAAGTTATGTTTCCAATTTATGATGTCAGACCTTACTAAAATTTCTTAGCACAACGTTTCAACATGGCCGCAGATTCAGTGCCCAGTGCTCCTAGTTCACAAGTTATAAGGTTCAAAAGTAAGACATTAATGGAAAGTGAACCCTCACAATTAAGGCATAGCAATAATAACATCCCTGAAGCCAAGTTGAATCCAATTCTGCTCTGGTTTCATAGCAGCGTGACTACAGGCTTTTGGAGTTCTCTCCTGGGATAGTGACCCAAAAACAGGTAATTGAGCAAGCAATAATTTCTTCGTCCGACCCCTCGAACAGCCAATTGACGTCAATTGTGTCATTGTTTTGTGCAATTTTAGTCTAGAATTCTAGTGAGGGCACAATGTTCATAAAGCATTTCTTATAAAAACTCTGCTACACAGGAACCGCTCAGGCTCACCTCAACAATGGTTTATTCAAGCTTGTATAGTACTCTTATGAACGATTCTCAGGCTTGATTCCAAGCTTACCAAAGGATAGAGCCACAAAAATAAAGTCCAGAATAACAAGGCTGCCTTGTTGAAGGTGACATGTGTCAAGGAAAGAAAACATGTCTATAGGCATTTATAGGCTTGTATTCTATATCTTAGCATCTATGCCTTTTAACAGGGTAAGAATTGACCAAAAACCTCAACAAGGTGATGCACGGGATACTTACGCAAGACTTGTTAGCATTGACTCCTACCACCTTTGTCAAAATAACCAACTCAACTCACTATACACAGCATTTGTCCCAATTACGTGGGGTTGTGTACACAGATCCATTTACTCCAACTGATTCTAGACCCATCTGAAGTTACAGGAATCATTGCCTTTCCTACTGCCTCTACCCACATTATCCTTGGCATTCCTTTATTCATCTACTGCACTACCACATGGATCAAGTGTAATGCATCCCTAATCAAAATAGTACTCTTTACATGCCAGTCAAGTGGTCAATGACGCCAACGGACAATGTCTATGGGGTCACTTCTAGCTTGTTCCTTTGACAAAGTTTCTTTCAACCTTTTTTTTTTTTTTTGATAAATCTTCAACCTTTCTTTCAACACTACTCATCCATCCCAACATACTCCATTCGGCTTCATACAAGGAAGTTTTATAACAAATCACGGCAAAATGAGAGTCAACACTGAATAATGTCAGCATCTTGTGAAACAATTCCTTAGCAGTTTTACAGCTGCTGCTGCTACGACAAGTGGACGACTACTACTACTAATACATCCTAGTGTCATCTAGATCTTTTAAAACTAAATGCAACAACCAAGTAGTCTGCAACCATCTTAGTCTTACAAATTAATATTACAATGAAATGTTACGGGCATGTGGACATTAATTAGTATGAAGAGACTTCTAACCTAACAGATCAAAAAAAGCCGATCAACTAAAGCCATACACATTTTTCCCCAATGTAAATAGAAAACACCACTTCAAATAACAAGTTGACCATAAAAACCCAAAACTGCTCGAGAAATTCGCCACATTCAGTATAAGAATAACAGGTAGCTCAGATCTAGTACTCTAGAGAAGTAATCAGATCAGGCGGAAGAAAATGACTAACCCTATGAAATGCTTGTCCTACCTGTGATTGCAAATAGTGCTTTCTCTCTCTAGACAACCTCCACTACCCTTCACGAGCAGAGACTCGCACTCTCCAGTAACCCACGCCACGGCTGTTGGGGAGCTTGTTTCCGAATATAAGGCCTCGTGAGGATGTCGATTTATCTTCAGGGCCAATTCGGCTTGAACGTTATTTAAATTGATTACTGTGGGGATTGGATTTTCACACATTTTTTGTCCATTTGTACTTCTTTTTCCTGTTATAAAAATTGGAATCCTTAATTGAGTTTAGCATGATTTGATTATTTAATTTTTATTTTTTTGTATTTTTTATTTTTTGTCAATTTTTTATGAATTATAAATTCATCTCGACGAGAAATTTTAAAAAAATTATAAATAATTGACTAAATTTAAAAAAAATTCAGATAAAAATATGATTTTTCTTTTTGTTTATTCATCGTTTTTAATGACTTTTTTTAATTTTTGAACATAATTTTATACTTTTAGATTCGTCCCACCGAGACGAAATAATAATCCACAAAAAATTGAAGTCAAAACAACAAATGTAAAAAAAAAAATTGAATAAAAACAAAATTTAATTATAAATAATCAAGTTATGTCAAATTGGGCCTAAATCAACTTCAAAAGTTTTCGTTTTAGTTTGTTTTGCATAAATTGTTGATTTGAGCGCAAATGTTGAAATTGGGCTAGAATTTTGTTCTTGGAATTCAAAATTTTGAAAAATGTATATTTTAATATTTTAGTAATTTCTATACAAAAAGATTAGAAGACCTAAAAAATATGGGTGAATTTAATGAATATGAAATTGATTAAAAAATCAAATATTTTAGAATAATTTAAATTAGAGTTTTATTTTTGTGTGCAGCGTAGGTTTTCATCTCATTAGGACTTGTGAGTTATGTTTTTACCTAATTTTACATGGCTCGATGTATTTGTCATTATTTTGAGTGGTAAATTTGTCTTTTTGTCTTTTTAAGTAATATGAGTAATTCCTAAATTAGTGGATTGAAATTATGTCTATTATATAGACTTGATATTAGGATTTAAATTCTTCAAATTAGGAAACAAATATTATAAAACCTCACAATTAAGGCTTTGGTCACTTGCGAGTTGCAATTAAATTATTTTTCATGGCTAGATTAGTGGAGACTTATGCTCATATGAGTTTCGAGTCTTATTTTTCTGGGAGTGGTGTCATATAAACTCTTATTTGTCATGAAAATAATAACTTCGTCGTCAATCTCATTATTTTTGTTGCCAATTGTTGGGACTTAATGCAATACCTATTACTTTTTTCTTGGGTTGTGGACTTACATGGTTGTGTCGCCCTTGGTAGAGGATCATAGGCCATTTTTAATGATTTGAGCTGGTTCGTTCTTTTCTTTCATAGACTTACCATTTGATAGTCTATTTGCTCCTCTCGTGTGAAATTTCTTTTTTTGTTGAGCTTCACCTTTCATATTGTGTCTTGAGAAGAGTTAGCTAATCATGTGAAAACGAGTTGTTAAAAAAATGGTGAGACACTAAATTGTTAATGAAATAAGAAGTTGGGTGTACAGTGTATGTGTGGAGTCTGGAATCCGAATTAGAATTCTCGAATGGAGATATTGAATCCTCTCAATGATAGGCATTTTTATATGATTAAGCTGGTTCGTTCTTTTGTTTCATAGACTTACCATTTGATAGTCTATTTGCGCCTCTCGTGTGAAACTCCTTTTCTTGTTGAGCTTCACCTTTCATATTGTGTCTTCAGAAGAGTTAACTAATCATGTGAAAACGAATTGTTAAAAAAATGGTGGGACACTAAATTGTTTATGAAATAAGAAGTTGGGTGTATGGTGCATGTGTAGAGTCTGGAATCCGAATTAGACTTCTCGGGTAGAGATATTGAATCCTCTTGATTATCCTACAAAACACTCAACATTAAATTAGTGCCGACTAGGGTTGGATCTCCGGCGGGCACTCCGACGATCAAGTTAGCCTTTTAAGAAGAACAAAAGCAACTTAAAAGTATAGTTTTAGTGCAAGCGTGCATGTACTTGTAGTAGGAGTACCCTTGGAACATTTATAGTGTAGAAGTCCAATTGCTTGCCATCGACAATGGTTGAAAATGCAGTGTCGTGGTCCGAAAACCACGGAGGTGCTGCCACGTGTCCCACATCCGTGCGAATCGAGCGAGCATGCCTACATGTTCCCTCAAAAAGTGGAGAGCACGTTCCCACGTGCGGAGGCCATGCCTAGAGCATTAGGCACCTCGACCGAGAGACGAGAGATGCAGTGTTTAGCCAAACGATGATGCCAACATCAATCTACCGAGGATTGGTGCCGAGTATAAGGCCATGAGATAGAAAGGCCGAGTTCAAATCTTGACCAAAAGGCCGTTCGGCCCGCAAGACGAAGATCCGTAGCATTGCTATTGGGCATAGTTATACTTGGGCCTAGCAGGAATTTGCCGAGGATGGTCGTGAGCCGAAAGCTCACTGTTGCGTATTTCGGCTTACTACAATAGCGCCTCAACTCCTCCATGTCAAAGCTGGTGATAGGAGGGATTGATCTTCTGTAGGCCGGAGCCGAATACCGCTAAAATCGTAAGTCTGCTGAGGACAAGCCATATCAAACGTCAGCCCCAGAGACGTTGCCACGCGTCGCTCGATCCAACGGTCAGAAGCGTATCGCTTCATTTTCCAGCGTGCGACGCTTCAATTTTCGTGCCTGGATATAAATAGGGAATGATTCAGAGAGAGAATCATTTCTCCATTCTCTCTCTCTAGATTTCCAGAGCTCTCACCCAGCTTCTTCCGCGGTTCCAACAAAATCCTCTCTGTATCATCAGATTCTCATTCACAGTTGCGCAATAAGGTATGGTTACTTAATCCCTTTCATTTTCTAGTGTCGAATCTTTATTTCTTGCGTACTTTTTGCGTATTTCAAACGCATTTCTCTGGGTTTTGAGCATAGGAGCGTTATCTCGGCAAGAACTTCGGTAATATCGTTGCAACATTCTTGTTCGCAACCATTGCTGAGTTTGGTGGAAATTAGAGTAGGGGTTTGAAATGAGAAGTCAAGTGGATCTCCCACTGTGTTCGCCAAGTTGTGAAGTCTAAAATTCGAAGTAGACTGCTAGGTGGAGGTATTGAATCCTCTCGATTATCTTGCAAAACATTCAATATTAAATTAGTGCCGACCGGGGTTGGATCTCCGGTTGGCACTCCAACGATCAAGTTAGCCTTTTAAGAAGAGCAAAAGCAACTTGAAAGTATAGTTTTAGCGCTAGCGTTTATATACCTGTAGTAGGAGTACCCTTGGAACATTTATAGTGTGGAAGTCCAACTGCTTGCCGTGGGCAATGGTCGAGAATGCAACGTCGTAGTCCGTGAACCCCGGAGGTGCTGCCACATGTCCCACATCCGTGCAGATTGGGTGGGCACCCCTACACGTTCCCTTAAAAAGTGGAGAGCATGTTTCCATGTGCAGAGGCCGAGCCTAGAGCATTAGACGCCTCGACCGAGAGACGAGAGATGCAGTGTTTAGCCGAACGATGATGCCAAGCATTAATCTACTGAGGATTAGTGTCGAGTATAAGGCCATGAGATAGAAAGGCCGAGTTCAAATCTTGACCAAAAGGCCGGTTGGCCCACAAGCCGAAGATCCGTAGCGTTGCTATTGGGCATAGTCGTACTTGGGGCGTGTCACGCCCCGAATTTCCATATAATTAAAAACACAAATAATACTCATACTTCCATCAATTTCCACTTCAAAGTCAAGGGGGCACTACCGACCCAAATTACATAATCATGATTTTCAAAGACTAGAAATCTCACTTGTGTTAACAAGATACATATGGAAGTTATATTGCATCTACCCAAAATATAAGTCCATGCAGATGTGTGACGACTTCTCCATTAGTCTAGTCAAAGATCCCCCGCCAAGCAATCCATGTTACTCCTCCGCTACGGTACCTGAAATGGAGGGGTTGAGCTACACAGCCCAGTAGGAAAGTCTACACAAATATTATGAACACATGACATGAAATGGCATGCCACCCAATACTCAATAATCACATAAAGATGAACCTACACATTATATCACAAAATCGTGCACGTACAACCTATCCACGCATTTCCTCATCAACCCACCCATTGTTCCACTCAATATCCACCCAAGACTTTCAAGTCTCATCATTAAAACTTTATCCTCCATTCCTTTCATCAACTCAGGACGTTCTCGTGCTAAGTATATTCACCTTACTCAATTCTCACCACTCGTATCGATTCGGAGATTATCTCTCCAACCAGCACCTCACCCCACAGTGGCTAGAAAACATCGAAAGATAACTGGCACGTATCCGAATGGAAGCCAGACAATACTAGGATTCAACTTGCACATCTCCCGCCGGAGGCTGAAAACTATAAACATTCACCTAGCACATCTCCCACCGGAGGCTAGTCAAAGGTGTTATACCTTTCTCATCCAGTTCCTTTCATTCTTACTTTACCATCCAATGTCCAAGGTCACACAAGAACGGTCTATCTATCCCATGCAGTTCAACAATAAAGAAAACGAACAACAAAGCATGCAATAGCACCCGTGCACCACACGTCATTCGCCGACAACCCAACATCACTTTCAAACCGAATCCTCACAACACATTTCACAATCAAGTCGTTCCTTTAGGACTCATCATGAACTCACATACGCGGGTCAATCACGACAGACAAGGCATCTCAACATGCCGGGATATCAAACCATACTCCACTCCAAACTACCCCCATCTTAAAATCTCAAGGCAAGCTAGGGTTACCATGCTTCCAGGAATCGGAAAGGCTAAACAAAGTATGTTATATGCCAGGGCCCATACTCACACGTTAACCCAAACTCCTCACGGCACCATAATTTCGTCACGTCCAAGTCTATCATTCTCTCACGGAACCAAGGAACTCTTCACAACACCATGACATAGTGGATCACCTCTTAGAAGTAATAACAAAGGGTATAAACTCAAGGAAGAAGAAGCTCTCCCATGAACATCTCACAACCCGCCTCAACCCACGATCAATGATACAGTACTTCGCAAGCAAGTCTAGGCCTAAGGATAGGTAGACAACTTTCCTATGAGGGACACAAGGGTGATAGTAATCTCGATGCGGGTTCACCTCAATACAAGGGCACACTTGTCAACTCTTCAAAAATGTGCCTCATATCCAACTATGGCATTATCCGATAACTTCGCAAAATATAAGGTTCCCTCTCAATAAAACATCATTGCTTCTGGCTTAAAGCTCTGACATAACTTTCATCTCGTAGGTCAAAACATTGTCCTTACCCGATTCCCGACTCAACCCGACCATCCTCAAGATGTCATTGAATTCTTCCAATCCCTCATGGCCCATTTTGTAATTTCTTCCAATCAAAAGTTATACCGAACAAATGTCCTTCGACACTCTCTAATCACGCACAACTAGCCCAAACTCATAAACTTGACGTGATGTACAAGTGATTGTGCTACGAGCCCGGTGGGAAAATCTATGCCAAGAATGTGTGCGTGGGAGATGCATGGCATGCACAATTATCATGGTATAACGATGCATCACTTTCTTATGTCATACACAACCACACGAATGACAATCCGCCATTCGCCAATACACATACGATAACCACATCTCATGATCCACCCATAGCTCACATCCAATACCAGTCAAATATAATTACACAAGTCAAGATGGGTGATACCCTAGCACTTCTCCCAACGGAGGCTAGACAAGGCATCATGTCGTGCCAAACCATTATCATAAGCGAGTCCTAGCACATCGCCCAAAGGAGGCTAGTCAATGCCGATTCATGGCGTCTCTTAGCACATTCCCGACCGGGAGCTAGTCTCATTGTCCTCCTAGCACATTCCCATCCGGGAGCTAGTCTCATTGTTCTCCTAGCACATTCCCATCCGGGAGCTAGTCTCATTGTTCTCCTAGCACCACTCCCGAAGGAGGCTAGACAATACGCGTTTCATTCCCAACAATGTACGACAAACCAAGAAAATCCATATCACACTCCACAATTCATTCATACGCAACCAATCCCAAGTATTCTATATTCATATCAAAGCACCAAATAACGACATTCCACGGCATAATACGTAACAAAAATGAATTCAGCACGCAAAACAACCGGCCGCCCGGTCACCGTCTGATCCCGTCCGGACGCCGGGCCGGCTCCGTCCGGACGCCGGGCTTCCCCGTCCGGACGCCCGTTCTACCACCTCTCTGTCCAAAATCTTGGGCCAGCCGTCCGGACGCCCCTGGATCCCGTCCGGACGCCCGAGCGCGATCTGCAGAAAAACTGCGCGATCGCAGATTTCGCAAACTAACCAAATCCTTTCCAAACATCAAAATATACACAACACAAAGACCAAAACACATCATATACACATAATAGAAGGTAGAAATCCCTACCTCAAGCTTCGGATTGATGGATTTTGATGAAGAACACAAGCCCTAGCCTCCAAATCCTCTTTGAGCTTCAAATCCTTTCCTCCGAGCTTCGAATCAACGATCCAACCTCAAGTCCTTGCTAGGCACGGTGCAAAGCTCCTATATCCCCGAGCAATTCGCAAACGGTGAGGGGAAAAGGTGAATTTGGCTAGAGAGGGGTGAGAGCTCAAAGGGGTTGAGAGAGGGGTTTTGGGAAAATATGGGAAGCTCTCTCTCTCTCCCTCAAAAAATCTGATTTTTAACTTCCCAAAGGGTGCCCACGTAAATAGCCAATTAAGGATACGCGCACGAAATAACACAGGGGACTCCGGGCTCGGTTCCTAAAATCATAATCCGGTAATCAACACACTAAATTAATTTTATTTACTCAAAATAAACCTTCAAATAATGATTTTAAAACTCGAATTTTCCGGGTCCTTACAGGGCGAGCAGGAATATGCCGAGGATGGTCGTGGGCCGGAAGCCCACTATTGCGTATTTCGGCCTACTACAGTATGTGTTGAAAAGTAAGAAACAGAGATGTAGCAAAAAATTTAAAAAATACAAGAAGAGAGCACATGTTGATAAAATTTGTCATATTTGAGTTGATTGTAACATATCTCAGACACTTGCTATGTTTAACCCTAACCTTAATACATATTCTCTTACCCAACGTTATAACCGGAATTGAAGTCCTATTTGATCTTAAGGATGGCATGATTGTGGATTGATGGATAGAGAGAGTTCACAATATTTGGCATTTCATTCATAAGATTGTGTGTATTCAGTTTATAGAGCATTATTTTCATGTCCTTGTGTGCGAATTATTTTGCTTCCATTTACATAATTTTTGACCATACACATGAGAGTACATAATATACACCATGTTTCGAGCGAATTCATTTATTGAGTACATGACACGATGAGATTTAAAGTCGAGACTTGGTCCTAAGAGAACTTTTAGTTATTTTTCACTTGTGACCGAGGCCCTTCTTCACAAACGCAAAGTTTAGGTGTCATGACTTATTTCTATATTTGATAGCATCTAGGACTGCGTATGCTTAGTTGTGTCGTTGCAACACCTCATATTCTTCACTTCAAATGTCAATGAGTTGACTTGTAGGTTTTTAGGGTTTCCTATAGGAAGAATCCCTTATGTTTTGTGGGTTATCACTGCTGAAAAACCTAACGAAACGCCGCTCATCTTATTGCAGTCACCTGGGAGTTTAAAAGGCTTATCTGTTTTAGTATTTTTAGTTATCTTATTTTGCTAGGGACTAGCAAAGCATAAGTTGGGGTGTGATAAGTGCAAGGACCCGAAATATTTTTTGCGTTTTAATAATTATTTCAGAATATGTGACAGGATATGTGTTTAATCTATTTTATGTGAGTCAGAACTTTCAACAGCAAAGCTTGAACCCGGAGGCTTTTGTCTTGATTTGCTTGGGTATGCGAGTGGCGAGGCTTTATTTGAAAGCAGATGGGGAGGCTTAAAATCAGATTTGTTATTAGGAGGGGAGGCCTCAACCCTTCATTTCACCCATCTCAATATCTCTCTACCATTAGCTCTTCCTTCTCTCTACCATTTCGCCAAGAGATCTTGTTCTATTTTCGAATTCCTTCAGACATGGCGGGATTACATTGTGCTTGATAAATATTGAAGACTTGGTCATGGATTCGTGGCCCGAAAGAGGTGGATTTGAGGTTTGCTCAAGTTGGAAGCGAAGGTTGATTCAAAACTTTAGGAAGGGAGATTTCACTCATTATCCATCTATGTTGTGTTTTGATGCTTTGATCGTATTTTGATTGATGATTTGAGTCTAAAATCTTTTTTGGACGAACTTCAATCTGTTTGGCGATTCTGGAGATCACTAGAGTCGCTCCAACGACTTTTCTCAAACCCAAGTCACTTCAGCAACTGATAGGGCGACTTACCAGCGACCTGTACTATCTTGTAGGTCGCTCGAGCGATCGTGTCTGATTTAGAACTTTTGTTTTGAATACGAAGGTGCTAATATTGCTTGGACATTGAAATGTTGTCTTATGAACGTCTTCTTCTGCAATACAAATTTGATTTGAATGTCCACCCATTAATGATAAAATTGGATACTATGTAGATTTGTCAACTAATAGATCAACAATTGGCATAAGATATTTATTCATCTTCAGGGGTTCCAGCATTCAAATTTCTAAAATCTATACACACCGTTAACTTGTCCTTTTTTTATCACCAGGACCACGTTCGACAGCCATGTACATTTAACATACATGGCTATCCTAATAAAGCTTGCATCAAGTAACCTTGAAATTTCTTTGATTTTGAGAATCACTTATGGAGTCATTCTCTTGTGTTGTTGCTTAGACGGCTTGCAATGAGGCTTGATAGGTAATCTATATTCTACCAAATCTCTATATAATCCAAGTAACTCATTACAACTCCAAGCAAAACAATCCTTAAAGTATTTCAAGACATCAACCAGTTGGGACTTTACGCTTGGATCAAGCCATTCACTGATTAGTATGGGCTTTGGGTTTTGCTCATTCCTTAAATTGACTTCTTCTAATTGATCACGAGAACCAACCTTAGTGGTTCCTAAATAAACTGACATTTCAGTCATCTTATCAATGTTACACATGCTCAATTCATTTCCATGTCTATCTCTTCGAACATAAGATCTGCCCAAGTAGTCTCTTCTTGCATCTTTTGCTCCACTTTTACTTGACCAAGGCAATTGAACTAGCCCCTGTTTCTTCCCTTCTTAGTCACAACCATGTATTGTCATATTTGGATGTTTTTTATTCATATCCAATAGCTTATTTGAACTTCAATTTCAACTGGGCCAATTCTTCTATGTCCAATTCATTAGTTGGATGTGTGGCCATCATAGGAAACACCAAGTGGGATAATCCCAGATTTGTACATTTTGGTTCAACAACATTTGCTATGGTGTTAAAAGGATAAGGATCAACTTTACCTTTTTGTTGTGCCTATATATCATCTCTCTTGTCATACTTAATGGCGATCAACTCTTGGTGCATTGAAGGAGGAACATGCAATAACCCGACTTTTTAAATATTTAATAAATAATTTTGAATCATTTACTTTTTTTTTTTTGCATTTCATGGTTAATTTGATAATAATTAGTTTAGCTATTCGATCGAACATTGTAAATTTCTATGGGACAAGTATGATGATATAACAAGTAACATCAGATTATTTTCTTTTTTTTCTTCTTTGCCGAATTAACTCTTCAATTCTTGTTAAAACCCAAAAGTCAAGTTCATCATTCTAGCTCTAACCATTTTTCTTAACCAGGTTTGCTGAGATCCTTAGATTTTTCTTTCTAACCCTTGGCATTCAATTCATCGTTTTTCTCCAAAACCTTTTGATTTTATAACCTTATTGATTACAATCTTATCTTTTGGATATCTTCGAAGTCCGACATTCATCTCACTTGAAAAAATTTGACCTCTAAGTATTCTCTCTTTGTACCCAGACATGACTCTTTCTTTCTTAACGAAGTTCGTCCGAGCCTTTTGACTTTCACATCTCAACCCTTATTCCTCCCAATCCTATAAATATGACATCATCCTTCTCATTTTTATACCCAATTAATATGTTTTCTTGATTCTCCCATCTCTTTAATATTGTTCTTAGTCATTATGTCTAACCATACAATTTTTCAAGTTATTTCTATCACAAACCTCCAATTATCTGATTTTTTAATATTGTATCTAACAGTGTTCAATCGAGGTATAATTATAGGATGTTATTTTTAGCACCAGTATGCACATATTCAACGATCATGATTTTTGTTTGAGGTAAATCGGAAATATACTATGCAATTTCAATCCTTAGAGAATTTTATTCATATCAAATATTTGTACTCCTTTGATCATCTTGAAAATTATTATTCAATTTTGTTTATCAAATCGTGATACAATATATTACATGATTGATTATCATAGATCTGATTGATACATGTGCAAGCCCATTGGGTTACAATAAATTAGTTGTCGTAACTTATTGCTCATCGTTGAATCAGATGTGTTATTATGCGGGCCCGAGTGGTGCATACATATTAAATTATTTTTTACCTAGGTAATGCTTGACATGTTACTGAGATAGGCTAGATACGAGATCTATTTTTGACAGGTTATAAATATTGTTAAAAATTATTTCGCCTTAACTTGTGATCTTTGTCTATTGATCCTACTTTATTCAAGCTCTTGATTCTTTCTGTCGTGTAGTATACTTTTCGTAGTTAATATTCTTTTCAGATATTCTAGCAGATTTAGTGAGAACCGGATTGGAGTATTTGAAGATATTATTATTTTTAGAGAGAGATCATCATTGTATAATTGTATCTTTTTAAATTTTAGGGCCACCATTTGTATATTTTTGGGATTCATTTGTGTATATTTAGAGACTTAGTTTTGTTTAACGTTGCCGAGAAGCGAGACATTACAGAATACACCCATTAACATGGATCCAATCTCTTTCTAATAATTTATTGTATTTGATCGTTGATTCCACAATGAAGAATGCAATATCGGTCGTAATTTCTCACACTTCTAATATAACAGAAAGAATACCTTAGTCAAATCAACCACTCCAATAAGAGATTGTTGTAGGAAATTCACTTGAGTGTCTCCAAATTGACACTAAATCATTGCCTATAGATAAGGGCATGGATCAAACAATGAAAGAGGATGAAAAAATTTGAGAGGATAGATGCATATAGTCACTTACTATTATGGTTTCATTTCATATTTGTTCGATAGAACACAATTTTGAGGACATTTGCTCCGTTGCTAATGTAGCCATTGAAAGACATTCTGACTATCCATTGCTTATTGTAGTGTCTTTGATTGGTTGTTGTCTTTGTAGAAAGACTTGTCTGTTGCAAGAACATAAGGAGGTCATTTCAAGGTCAACAATAGTTATCTCAGCAAACTTGTGAGTAAGTCCAAAATCTAATACCCAAAGTTTAGTAATGTCTAGAAGAGTAGTTCATTTCTTGACTTTTGATTTTGTAATTTTTTTTAAAATCATCGTGATCATATGAATCGAAAAATAAAAACAATTAGGTACTAAACTTAAGTAAATCTAGTTAAAAATTCTTAGGAGCTATGTTGTTACGAACTCTGATGTTATATTCCCTTGAAGGGGATAATATTATTATATATTCTTGTTATTCATATCTTATTCATGTTCTATTCTATTGAGAAAAATATCATCATTAATTATAAAAATACCATCTCTTTATTTATATCACATTCTTAAAAAATATTTAAACAAACTGTTTCTAACTAATTATTTCTATATGATAAATCTTCATTATTCTATATCCTCTCTTACTAGATCTCCGCATGACTATTAAAATTCTGACAATTAATAAATGGATTTATTTTTGTCTCTAATTGACTTTTATCAAAACCTAATTAGAAATATTACTTTGTTAAAATTTGCTAAATATAAAATGTTCTATTTTTGGTGGATAAAGCCTAAAGAAATAGAAATGTACATATGTACATATTGGATTAATAGCAAAAATCCGCGTTATGCACGGAGCTTGTAAAATAAAATACGAAATATTTTATTATGTCAATCTATATTTTATAAAAGTTAATAATTCTTACCGCAATAATATAATATAGAAACACTTAGTTTTCATAGCATGTGCAACTTAAAATATCTTCAATATCTTCTTTTAAACTCTATTTTTTATGAAAATATTAAAATTAATATATTAATAACTAAATTAATTTGATCATGTATTCATTCATCTCATTTATAAAAAAATAAAAATAAAATATCACGATTAAAAACCGTAATAGTTTAAAATAAATAAGAATAACTACCGAAAGAGAGATTATCTAATTATGAATCACTGTATCCATCATTTTACCATAAAAATAGTCTCGATATTTTTATGAAATAGAATAACAAAATAAATACAAATTTACAAAATTAGTTAATGCAATATTTACCTACCTATAATACAATTTAGAAAAAGAAATTCAACCTAATATTTAAAATTTGCAAAAGATAAAAAAATAATATATGATATCTATTAATTGAATTTATATTACTTAAAAATAAATTATCAATGACATGCTTAAAAACCTAGCTAAGAATTATAATACTTTCCGATCTTTTATAAAAATTAGGAATACATGGCATAATTAAGATTTTTATCCAATTTAACTTCAAGAGATAAGGATGAATGTAAATAAAATTTAGTAGTCCGCATATTATTCAACTCAATCGGTCGTAAATATATTATAAACATAATACTATCCATCTAACAAAATGCAAATGTACTTAGTACAATTCCTCACTTTCGTTGTTTTTATTTTTAATATTTGTGACCTCTTTATATTTTTATTTTACAATTTTAAAAATTAAAAAAATCTAAATAAAAGATTTCTTTTAATCTTTTGGTTTACTATTTTATCTTATTTGAATTTATTTTTAATAGTCAACCTACTTAATTGACCAAATTAAAACTATTTAAAAAACTAGTCAACTCGTCGATTTTAAAAATAAGTGATTTTTTAAGGGAAACTTATTTTTTAGTACTATCTCTAAGTGTTTGTTATTTTTCATCTTATGCACTTATAAATATTAAATTTTGGTCTTTTTTTTAAAAAAATACCAAACTTACCCTTATCTTGACATTAACCAAAGTTAGTAGTCAATCCCTAAAAACACGTCATTAACAATTATCGCCCAAATATCAAACTCATCTCTACCAAAATAGCGGGACTAAAAATAATGACCAATAATCCTCCATTTTAGGATGACATCGGAGATCTAGGGCTCCAGAATCCATCAATTCACCGGAATCGCAAATAAATATCGCACTACATTTACGGAACATCGACCGCTAGTGTCGGAATATGAAATACGAGTTTGATTTAACTGCTACCGAAGAAGGACGACGAAAGTCAAATATTTTCGTTAGACTACGGGCTAGGGTAATGTACGAATCGTTGGAATACATGTGTTGTTTTGGATGATACTAAGTTAGACATAGTATATTTGAAGGTCATGGTACATTTTAAGATATCATGGTAAATTTGAATGTTATGGTAAATTAGTAGAAAATATGGTAAATTTACTGGAAAGAAACAACACCTACAAGTCATGGTACGTTTTCAGATATCATGGTAAATTTGAAGATCATGATGAATTTGTAGGTAAAGAACAACACCTACTGTCTATGAAAATTTTGCATATATCATGGTAAATTTGAAGGTATGACGCGACATCTGGTAAATTGACAGATTTCACGGTAAATTTGTGGGGTAAAATATTAAATCTACAAGTTATGGTAAATTTGCAGATATTATGGTAAATTTACAGGTAAGAAACAACACATGTAGGTCATGATACATTTTCATAAAATAGTGAAAATAGTTACTAAAGATAATTATGAATCTCAAATTACTATTTTCGGCAAAGATAATTACTAAAGATAATTATGATTTCATGTTTTAAGGCTAAATTAGTGCTACAAATTTAAACTTAATTGTCGCGCCCGGAAATTTTTCGGCCCCCCTCGCGAATATATGAATTGTTTGAACGGGGCTGAATAATTTCTTGACTTGTAATGCGACGTTTAATAAAAATTATTTAACAGCTGGGACTTATTTAAAAACTCAGAGTCGCCACTTGACATGAAATTTAGGTGTGTCAAGTCACCCTCTAAGGCCATTTTCAAAGAAGATGTCCTTAGAAAAATAATTTAATTTTAACTCAGAAATACGATTCTGTTTATAAAAATGACTCCTTTAAAAGAAAACTGGTCTTGAAAATAGAGATGGGTTCGGAGATTCACTGTTACGAGTTGGGAAGGTGTTAGGCACCCAACATCGCCCTTTTGGTACTTCATTTTCTCAATTAATTTTGTTTTATTATCCTTGGCCAATTTTAATAAATATCTAGTGATTGCTGTACAATTTGATCAAAAGTGGAAACGGGTGCGGGAACAGGGCCCCGGCTTATGCAATTTACTTTTGGTGGCAAAAAGGTTGGAACGAATATATGTTAAACTTTGACCGAAACATGGTATGCAAACTGGTATTTGCACGTCATGTTTCTATTCCCGGAGTGCCAGGTACCTTAAATCCCTGGCAGGAATTTTCAAGTTTAACAATGATCCGATTCCGTTTTATTAATGGATTATCATGTTAACCTTTTTTTGGTGCGTGAAAATGCCTTTCCGATAACCTCTCGAGAAAGCACGATCCGCGAAATTGACAAAAACTGTCAATTTGCATGACATACTTTATTTAGATTATCGGGGCCCAAGACCGGGAGACATGGCCAGCATAACGGCTACTCATGTTTCTCAGTTTTTAGGCAGGACACACGCTTGTTTTAACTGGTTTATTTATCTGTAATTCTTCATCCCGACAGCTACACAATCACTGACGGTCCAAATTGTAGAATTTAATAAATGTTACTTCAATCACGATATTCTGTCGTGAAAAGATAACGTGCATTGCCCGTTAAATTTTCATCCCAAAAACACTAACATGAGCTACCTATGTCACCCGCGTGTTTATGGAATTCCGAGATTATTAGGATTTTTAACCAAGTGATATGGATAGTGTGTCAGCGTGAACTAACAACACTATTCATATAACTTAGCTATGAAGTAACGAATTTTTTTCCTTTTATTGATTTTACGTGAAATAAAAATAAAAATAAAATTGCAGTATCATATACTTGTTTTAGCTGTTTTATTTATCTGCAATTCTTCATCCCGACAGGTATACAATCACCGACGGTCCAAATTGTAGAATTTAATAAATGTTACTTCAATCACGATAATCTGTCGTGAAAAGATAACGTGCATTACCTGTTAAATTTTCGTCCCAAAAAATACTAACATAGGCTACCTATGTCACCCGCGTGTTTATGGAATTCCGAGATTATCGAGATTTTTAACCAAGTGATATGGATAGTGTGTCAGCGTGAACTAACAGCACTATTCATATAACTTAGCTATGAAGTAACGAATTTTTTCCTTTTATTCATTTTTCGTGAAATAAAATAAAAAAAGAAAATAGCAGTATCTGTTACGGGGAGACGGGAAAGGGGTAAAAAAAAAGTTACGGGATCTGAAAAAGGGAAAAAGTTAGAAGTTAGTCCTAACAGGGGCCGACGCAATCGAGCGATATGCCCGGGCATTGATTTTTGTTTTAAGAAATTTTTGTTTAAATCACGAAAAGTACATTGGCATAAGCCAACACCGACTTTTGTGATTTAAACGGGCTAAATCCTGACATTTTAGAAGTGCAGACTAGAAATTTCAGGAAAATAACTAGAAATTTCTAGAACTGCGGACTAAAGATGCGGATGCCCAATTGATATTTACATAAAAAAACAGACAAGATAAATAAAAAAAATATTATGTCATTCTAGAAGTGTGGACTAGAAATTTCAGGAAAATGACTAGAAATTTCTAGAATTACGGACTAGAGATGCGAACGTCAGTTTTTAAGCGTAGTATTTACATTAAATAAAAAAGAAAATAAAAATAAATAAATAAAGAAATTAAATGAACAGAGCAGAAATTAAATAAAAAAAGACAGATATTGAAATAAAATAAGTTGTTGCATACCTTTGTATTGATATTTGAATCAGCTAGTTACATGAAAATAAGAAAGACACGCGAATGGCTAAGTAAAACCATAACCCGACATAACACTGGGTTTTAAAGCCCTGTTATCGCGAGCTATGCTAATATAATAGCACGTTCGGATCTTTCTAAATCTGAAAATAATTGAGCAGAACCTCCTCTTGTTTTTGAGCCAAAAGTCCTATCTAAAAATCCTAACTCTAATTTATTTCGGGTGTCAAACGTTCCACGACTTCGGAGTCGAAAAATATTTGATACTGGATGACTGAAGTCAGGTTCTCGCTCTCGGAAAATATGCGCGGTTGAAAAGAAGAAAGAAACTAGAAAGGTTTTACTTCGTAAAAGGTTTTCCTAAATTTTCTCTGTCTAAATCTCTCTCTGGGTTTTCCTCTCTGGTTTTTCCCTCAGTTTCTGTTTCTCGCTCTCTGGGTTTTCCTCTACGGGTTTCCTCCTAAAAAATCTGTTTCCGAAGTTCTTCCCCAAAAATCGGTGTGCGGCGTGTGTATTTATAGAGAAATAGGGGCGGTGAGAGAAGGGGAGAGAGAGAGGCGGTTGAGAGAAAGGAGAGAAGAGAGAGAAGATGCCGGCTGAGAGAGAGAGAGAGAGAGAGCTGTGAGAGAAGAAGAGAGAGAGAGAGAGTTACGCGTGGGAGAGGAGAGAGAGGAGAGAGAGGGAGACACGTTGACACGTGTCAGCGTGTGAGAGGCTGAGAGAAAAGGTGCTGCAGGAGGGAGGGGTTTTGGTGTGGGTGAGAGGGGGCTGGTGGTACACGTGGCACAGAGAGAGAGGGCCACGCGGGAGGGGAGAGAGAGGCGGTAATGACAGCCAACGGAAAGCGGCCACGTCAGCGCCATCAGCAGCGCGCATCGCACAGGATCAGACCCAATGCCATGCACGACTTTTTAGCCGGGCACGGCCCACGTGTCGTGCACGGCTGGCTGGCTCGTGCGCCCCACGCGCGCGTGTGGTGCGTGTGTTTGACGTCAGCCTCTTCTTTATATAATTACGAAAATGCCATTGTGTTATAAAATGCCTTCGCGCACTATTTTTTATCTTCAGACGTCCAAGCGAACTCGGATTTGACCACGGATACAGTCAATGGACTCGTGTCGTCAAGAGGATCATTTTGAGCCTAATATTTAATTTATGGACATGTTGGCTCGCAAATCTAGCTCCTAAATAATCACCGGTACACTGCTACCATTCTTTAAAATGCCATTTCTTGAGCTATCAAACTCAGATTTAACCATGGACACAGCTGATGGACTCGTATTTCTGTGCTGATCAATAACATGTGCCTCTCGATGCCTGAACATATCAGCTCATAAATTGTGCCTCCGAGACCCTGTTCTGAATAATAAAAAATTGTCCGCGTTGTCCGATTTCACCCCAATCACTGTCACTGGACTCGTGTCGTCGTACTGATCAATAGTATGAGGTTTTCATGACTTGATGAAGTGGTCTCGTGAACAGTACTCCCGAACCCCGGACTGTGCAAGGGCAAAATAGTTTTTTTGTGCACAAATCCTTTTGAATCTATTTTGATGGCATTTTTCATAATAAATTGAGCGGTGTGGGCAAAATCTGGTATCAACATTAATAAATCAAGAATTAACTAACTAAAGGATAAGAGGGTAAAGTACCCCTCAAAAGTAATGACAAATTTGTCAAATCATATAAAATAGAATTAAAAAATAAGTTCAAAAAGTAGATGGAATGAAAACCTAAGCCGCATGACTAAATAGGACCCTGATTTAAATTACCCATTTTTTAATGGTTTAAAATTTTTTTAACGTGCCTACGATGAGTTGATTAAAATATAACTTCAACTCATTCAATCTAATTCAGAAACATCTTTTCGATGACAATATAATCGATTCACAACCTCATAAATAATAGCAAGAATATCCTTTGTTGTTATAGAAATTTATCTTGGCTGGCATTCATATATATTTTAAAAAGTCATGGATAATTAAAATTGATATCATTATATATTTATTTGTTTATAAGAGGAAGATTCCGCTGTCTTTCACGCCAGGAGTGAAGCATATATCATGCTACGGAGACGCTGAGCTGGTGATAAATCGCGTTGGGGGAAAAGAGCCCTATTGGATGTGGGGCAAGAGCTCTTTCCTGGTTTGCTCGATGACCGAATCTTTCTCGTCGTTTGCCAAAAAAATTCTATATAAGTATATGTCTATTTATTTGTACTTTTATTTTGAAAATCAATCTTTGCGTAATTTCTTAAAATATTATACTTAGTTACATAAAAATAAAGATTATATGTGCATGTGTGTAGATATAGATAAGTAGAAAAAGTTATGAAAATAAAAATGATATTTATGAACTATGATAAGTTTTTGAATTTGAATTCAAAAAAGATTGATACAATATTTTTGTTAGTATAAGTATCTCTAAAAAAGATGTCAAATATTAAAGTGTCAATTTTTTTGATGGCCCATATAGTAATTTGATATTCAAATTTTTTGATTCTTAATAAAAATACCAAATTGAGACATTTAAGGTAAAATGACATTTAAAATCGGGCATTTAAAATGTCAATTTGAAATTAAGTAGTATTTTTTAGTTGTCATGCAAGATTTGACAATACTTTTGATATTTTTGTTACAGTTAGTTTTAATGTTATTTTTTAAAAACTCAATTACTGTATTGAATTTGACATATTTATTGAAAATGCTCTAAGATAATATATAGTGCTTAAAAATTTGATGCTCTAAGGTAACATTTGTACTCATAGTGATTTTCACGAAAAGTTATAGATTTATAGATAGTTGTTTACATATATTAAGAAGTGGAAAAGGCTATATAATTGGAAGGAGAAACACTCCCCGTACCAAACACAGTATGCAATTCAGATGATCGAAAGTTGGTGAGAGAGGCAGAGGGGAAGGGGGAGGAGGGAGTAGATGTGGAAGATATGCTCACAGCTTCTCTCTCCACTGGGACGGAGAGAGTATGAGGAAAAAGAAAAGAAAAATGGAAAAATTTTGGGGAAGTGCGAGGGAAGCAAGGAGAAGGATGGGACATGCGTCCTGAAATTGCCACGTGGCGAGATGCCACTGGATGTGTGCTTTTCTCTCCGGGGATCCCACCTCCTGCCATGTCAGTATTAACCCCGTCCTATGACCCCGGCGAATCCGTATAGTATGCTCTTTCTCTCTCTACAACTCTCTCTCTCTCTCTCTCTCTCTATTTTATTTGTCTCCTGCCCTCCTTTGTTTCTCTCTATTCCCGTCTCTCTCATCCACCTGCTTTCTGTGCCCTAATCTATGCCTCTTCTCTACCTCGCCTTGTGTATCTTAATCTGATGCTGTTTTGATCTCTTGAAAATATTGGTACGCTTCTATCTGAATCTTTGCACAGTTGTTGCGTGTTTTCAGTAATCTGTTGGTGTTTTTGGGTGGGTTTTTAGTTTTCAGGCAATTTCAGCTGATTCTTGTGGGCTCTGGTGTTGGTTATGATGCTAATGTTTCTTGATTGCTGTGACTGTTTTGCTATTGGTTGAATTTGTGTTCAAACTTTGATCTGTTTGGGTAGTGCATGAATTAGGTTTTGGAGCTGCTTGTGCGAGGAGTTGTTGGCTGAAATGGGGATTGGGTTAAGTGGAGATGGGACATGCTTGATAGTTCAAGTTTTGGTGTTTTGATTGTTGTTTTTAGGTGATGATGTTCTGGACATTTAGTAAGTGATTCTTTGTCAAAACTCGTGTGGATTTTTGTAGATTTGCTTTTACTTGGCGACTTGAGGGCCTTTTTATATACTTCACTGTTGCTGTAAATAGTGTGGCCAAAGGTTTTCACAATTATGCTTTGCATATGTCTACATTACTTTTGAAAAAGGGGCTTCATTCTTTTTTGATTTCCTGTGATAATGCTTTGTTTTACTAGTTATTCTTTGGCCTTTGCATGCCTCAAATTGGCTTTGCTTTTCAAATTTGAACTGGTTACTTATCAAATTTGAATTGGACACATGTCAAATTTTGTGCGATATGCTCGCACAAAATTACCGTTGTCACCGGTCAATGAATTGGGAAGTTTGTGGGCTTGGTGGGTTGCAATGCAGTCGAAGAAGCTCAGACGTGGACATAGATACGGATAGAGGCTTTTGACACGACATTCGAGATAAAGAGGGACGCAGACACGGTGGGGAGATGAAGGGGTCATGGAAAAATATAAATATATTCATACACTTATATATGATTTTGATTGTTATTAACACAAAAGTTGTATCTGACACCAAAAACTATTGAAATGAATGTTGCCTTGGCATGAAAATGAGAAAAAAAATGAGAAAACTAACATTGGTACATGATCAAGAGATGATTCATCAAAAAGACCAACCATGAGGCCCAAGGGACAAGTTTAAATTTTGACCCGTGTAATAATCTTCCTTCGTTGTATTATGTAATACAATATTGCTGTTTCTCCACGTGTGCTCACTTGGGACATACATATCTCAGACATATCTTTGCTTAACCTTATAATATAATTAATTGGTTGCCACTGTGTATCACTATGTTTTACCAGGGCCAAGTAAATTGAAGAATGAAACATGGTTAGAACTGCATTTTTTTTTGGGTGTTATCATTTTGGTGGTTGGCCTTCTTCTGATGTTTAACTTGCGAATTTTCATGCAATTTCTTTTTACTTAATAGTATTTTTTTTCTTGCTTCAATGGTTGGCTTGTTCTAATTGAACGTCTAGCTGGCCATCGATGAAATGTTTGCAGTTACCATGATGACGTGGTTATTCTCACAATCATTGATTCTTCTGTCTATAGGACTAATGGTTCCTGTGCTTCTATGATCACCATGTACTTTTTCGCAACTTCTAACTTCAATTGGTTCTCTAAGTCTGAGGTATTAAACCCAAAAGGGGAAACAAGGAAGCACTCTCCTACAATTCCCGAACTCTAAACCCACCAAAAGTACTTTGAAGCGTTACAGCAGCTGCGACACCAGAGACAAAGCTGGCTGACGCGATGCAGCAGCTCTGGCCACCATCTCCTTTTGTCAGGTTCGGTGATACTGGCTGGGGGACTTCCTGCAGTATCCTCCAACGTGGGTCCAGGCCGAGAAGGGGGAAACCACCACCTATCCATTGTATCCACAGAACTCATGCCACGAGGGTGTTGCCTCCTCACACGAGCCATATTTAGTACACAGCTCCTGGAAAACCACTGACCTGTTCGCTGCATGCTGTCCAAGCAGCATGTATGCCCGGATTTTTGCCGACTTTTCTTCCCCCCCACAAATTCTTAGAAACTAGAATCCGAGTCCACACAAACATTGTTTAAAGTACATATTAAGGAAGAAGACTTAATGAAGAAACTGAAGGAGCACATGGTAATGGAAGAAACAGATGAAGATAAATACTAACTACATCACAAAACATGATGTCCGCACATTTCAGCAGACAGTGCAATTCAAACTTAAAAGAGCAGCCTTCAAACTATAGCAGAGCAGTGCAATTCAAATAAAGTAGAGCATATCATCGCATCGAATTGAAGAAACAACAACAGTGCATACTGCATATGGAATAAACTGGTCCCATCTTGTCAATAGGCTACCCACATTTCGGCAGCCATTGCATTGTGATGGTTGGCCATGTCATTTAAACCACCACTGGACATGTTGATGTGCTCTACATCCACCACGAGCCCATCATTCACTTCTTCCCCCCTGGTATTATCCAAATCATGGTCCTCGCAATCGTCCTTCTCTTCGTCCCAAAGGATATCCTTCTGGAAACCCTAGAAGAAATCATCCTGTCACTGTTGCAATAGAATCCAGTCGTGAACGACATGACAAGCTGTAATATTGACTCTTGTCACAGGACTGTAACGAGTCATGTGTTTAAGTATCAGAAACGTTGCTTTTAGGACCCCAAAACATCATTCCGTTACATTCCTTAACAGTAGGTTCTTGTATTTGAACAACTCCATCAGTGACATGAATACGGTGTTGACACCATTCCATTGGTCCCGGTGGTACCGTCTGCCACGATACAGAGCCAAATACCTGGGCATATTGGTGCATCCGGAATCAACCAAGTAGTATTTGTCTATATAAGGGACACAAGTGAGTGGGTAAGTGTGCATACGATATGATTTTAATACGTAACAGAAAAGAAGTGTTGTCTTTGGGTGATTACTGGACTCACTCACAGGTGGATGTGGGAAGTTAAACGAAGGGTTGGACACAAAAGCCAAGAAAATTTGTGCGTCATGTGGGCTACCTTCCCAACCGGGATAAACAAATGTAAACTTCATGTCAAAAGAACACAACCATAACATTTTGCGTCTTTGTTGACTTCTTTCTGCGAAAAGCTATTAGCCTCAGAGCAAGAACCCACACCTCTATGTGGGTCCCATCTATCCCTCCAACCCAGTCCTTGAACAAAAAAAATGTGTTATCCGTTTCCTCCATGTAGTGTGCCGTATGCAAAAAATAAAAATTTCCAAACGTAGAAGTAGATAAATGCAATGGGACATGTTCTTACCCTAAACAATGGGTAGTACCTTCCATCATGAAGGATTTCTAAGGGCTACTTCGAGATTAGGGGACTGAATGACAAAAGGGGCCAAATTGCATAGTGCTCGTCGCATTTACTTGGAATGTCGGGTTATGATCTCCGTAGAGTGTTGGAACTGATCGGCTGCAAGCCTATGTCATGTGTGTCCCCACAAATGTAAAAGAAAAATAGCGAGGGACTCCTCAACTGACAAGCGCATGTGGTCCTGCTTTGACCACCCTCTTGCGACTAGCTTGTTCACCAATGAACGAAATTTGTGGGTGTCAACATGGGAAAATCCTTTATTGTCTCCGGATGACCATTCAATAAAAATGTGGTGCATGCTTGACCTTTGAAGGGAGCAGTTTGCTGCGGCATCCTCTACGTGTTCTTCATCAGAACTCATAGACAACATTTCCAGGTCGATCACACGTTTACAAAACAAAGTGCAGATATATTTTTCAGAGACAAAATGCAGCAAGGGACAGTAGAAAAAAAGTACTTGTACAGTGCTTGAAGTGGCAGTACAGAGCATCAGAAGGTAAATAGCACCAACTAGAAATAGAAGAAAACAGTAGCCACACTTAGTCTGCGATAAACCAGCACAGCAGCCATGTATTGCAAGTTCAGCAGAAGTACGAAAGATAAACAGATTACAGCCAAAACATAACAGAAGTTGGACCCCACGGTCGTGCAACCACAAATACGACAGAAAGTTAAAGAAGTATCCACTTTTGTTAACATTTCTCAACTCATGAAAAGAAAAAGGAAAAACCTTTCCCTCTGAACTTAAACCCCCAAGCAATGAAAACCAGAAAATGATAACAATTTTGTTAATAGGCCATCAGCCTTCGTCACGTTTCGTTCACCCAAGCAAGCCTCATCTCGAGGTCGAGCTGTAGCTAGGCCTGCCTCCAATGTGGTCCCTCAACGAATTTGTTATAGGCTTTGACAAACTATTGCGTGTCAATGTAGGGCCTTAGGGAGCCTTGTTTTTCCTCTTCGTTTGTGGAGCGGCTGGGTGCTTCGTGGGCTAATGTATCTGGTCTGAAAGTACGAAATGCGAGCTGTTAGTCTGAAAAGCTGGAAGAACCTGGAGGTTTAGTATGTGGACTAAACTACCTACTCATCTGGTACCCTAAACCCTAAGAAGGAAAATACAGCCCTTACACTTCAAACCCCGGCCATCGCCAGATATGCCATACCTCTAGCTTGACGAGTGTTTGTTGGACGGAGAAGCCATCGGCCATGCCTGAGCGAGTTTTTGGATGTGTGTTCCATTCTGGATCTGAATGCCATGGTGTGTAGATCTTTGGGTGAGTTTTGAGGTGAATGCCATTCTAACATCTTATAGAGAAATCCACAGCCCTCCTTCACAAATATGTAGGGCGCACAAAGCACAACATTTTTCTTAGATTCGAAAATCTCCTCAAATCTACTGTGGAGTACAAGTTTGAAGAAAATAGGTCGAGGAAGATGGGTTAGCTGTGGCTGTGAGGTGGAGAGGGAGTGAGAGTAAGGTATGAGGGAAGGTGTACAGAAGGCTGAAAATTTTGACCGTCGGTGGAGGAAAGAGTAGAGAGACGAGTAAAGTCGGAGGAGTGCTGGTTGCTCCATGTGAAATTTGCCCGTTGCTAGTGACCACCCATATACGTGCTGACAGTTGTATGGAGTGGCAGGGGAGTTGTCCTCTCAATTTGCAGAACTCGTAACCAATCTGCCAACTCCACCTATTTATTAATGGAAAACCTAGACCATATAGGCCAACCAATCAGGAGCTTTATAACTTCATTCGTGGATGAATTTTGCTCTAGTACTTCTTTGTCCTATTATGGTCCTTTATTGTGTGAGTAATTTAATTCGATTTGTAGTTATGTACATGAGTGGATAGTATAGATCCTTGGAAAACCACTTTCTAAACCAAACCAAACCAAACTGAGCCTTGTGTCCCAAATCAATTGGGGTCGGCTACATGAATCTTTTTCCTCCAAAGAGTTCTGTCAAGTGCTGTTTCCTCACTTAGCCCTAGTAGACTTAAATCCTTGCGCACTACCGCATCTAATGTCAATTTGGGTCTTCCCCTCCCCGGAGCATTGCTATGCAAAGCTATCCTATCCGCTCTCTTAACTATTGCCTCCGTAGGTCTACGATAGACATGTCCAAACCACCTAAGCCTATTTTCCCTCAACTTCTCATCTATAGGTGCTACGCCTACCATCTCGCGGACTGTTTCGTTTCTAATCCTATCTCGTCTAGTCTTACCACACATCCACCTCAACATTCTCATTTCCGCTACACTCATCTTAGTCACCTGTTGTTTCTTCATAGGCCAGCATTCTGTCCCGTAAAGCATCGCTGGTCTTATAGCAGTTCTATAGAATTTTCCCTTCAACTTTGTGGGTACCCTCTTGTCGCACAGTACACCAGTAGCACTTCTCCACTTGAGCCACCCCACTTGGATCCTATGGGTCACATCATCCGTAATCTCTCCATCTTGACTAATAATAGAGCCTAAATACTTAAAACGGTCACTCTTTGGTATCTCCTGATCTTGAATCATCACTTTTTCTTCGTACGCACTTCGGGTATCACTAAACTTGCAAACCATATACTCAGTTTTACTCCTACTTATCCGAAAGCCCTTAGACTCTAGTGCATCCCGCCAAATTTCTAATTTATTATTAACACCGCTAGCAGTATCATCTACAAGGACAATATCATCTGCAAACAACATACACCATGGAATATCCTCTTGAATCTGACTAGTCAATTCATCCATAACTAAAGCGAAAAGGTAAGGGCTCAAGGCTGACCCTTGATGCAATCCTACTGTGATGGGAAATTCACTCGTCTCCCCTGCTGGTGATCTAATGGCAGTGACAGAACCTTCATACATGTCTCGAACAACATCGATATACCCTTTGGTTACTCCCTTCCTCTCCAGAACCCACCATATAATGTTTCTGGGCACCCTATCATAAGCCTTTTCTAGGTCTATGAAGACCATATGAAGATCCTTCTTCATTGACCTGTGTTTCTCTACCACTCTTCTTAGTAGGTAAATAGCTTCCATGGTCGATCTCCCAGGCATGAACCCAAATTGTTTCTCCGACACCGTAGTCACCATCCTCAAACGATGCTCCATAACTCTTTCCCACAGCTTCATCGTATGACTCATCAACTTAATACCTCTATAGTTGTTGCAATTTTGAATGTCCCCTTTGTTCTTGTAGATAGGTACTAAGGTACTCCTCCTCCATTCGTCTGGCATCCTCCTAAATAAAATAATTTTGTTGAACAACTTTGTCAACCAAGTCACCCCCAAATCACCTAGGTTTTTCCACACTTCAATAGGAATACCATCTGGTCCTAAGGCCCTACCCGGTTTCATCTTCTTCAAAGCCTTGGCCACTTCGGACTTTTGTATCCTCCGATAAAACTCGTATTCCATTCTCTCGCTAGGAACGTCAACTTCCTCCTCACCAAAACCTTCTTCATGTTTCTCGTTTAACAACTTCTCGAAATACGTCTTCCACCTATCCTTGATATCCTCATCTTTCACCAACACTACTGAATCGCTACCTTTTATACACTTAACTTGAGAGAAGTCTCTAGCTTTCCTTTCTCTCAGCTTGGCGAGTTTATAGATATTCCTCTCCCCATCTTTACTATCAAGTCTAGCGTAAAAATCCTCATAGGCTTTCAACTTAGCCTCTCTAACGGCTTTCTTAGCTTCCTTGTTAGCCTGCTTGTACTGTTGAAAATTTTCCACATTCCGGTCCTTTTGCCACTTCTTAAAACATTCCTTCTTGGCTTTTACCATGGTTTGAACCTCGTCATTCCACCACCATGTCTCCTTAGAAATTGGACCTTTCCCCTTTAACTCTCCGAGAACTTCTTTCGATATCCTTCTAATACCATCGGCCATTGTCCTCCACATACTATCACTATCGCCTTCCATTCCCCACTCCATTTCTTGGGATGTTCGTACCTTGAACACCTTTAGTTTCTCCCCTCTTAGGAACCACCATTTAGTCCGTGGGCATCTAGTTTCCTTTCTCGGTCTATTATTTCCCTTGAGGCCAATATCTAACACCAAAAGTCTATGTTGTGCCACTAGACACTCTCCGGGAATGACCTTACAATCCTTACATAGCAACCGATCTGCGCCTCTTGCAAGAAAGTAGTCTATTTGGCTTCTATTGACTCCACTCTTAAAGGTAATTAAATGTTCCTCACGCTTTCTAAAGAAAGTATTCCCCACTATAAGGTCAAGGGCTACCGCGAAATCCAAAATCCTCCTACCACCTTCATTTTGGTCTCCAAATCCAAATCCACCATGTACCTTCTCATACCCCTGCTTCTGCACTCCCACATGACCATTGAAATCACCTCCTATAAAAAGCTTCTCCCCCAAAGGTATCCCTTGAACCACGTCATCCATCTGTTCCCAAAATTTCTCTTTAGTAAGATCATCCAAGCCTACTTGGGGCGCGTAAGCACTAATGACATTAATTATACTCTCTCCAATCACAAGCTTGACTAAAATAATCCGATCTCCTTTCCTCGTGACTGTGACTACCAAATCCTTAAGGTGCTTATCTACTACGATGCCAACCCCATTTCTATGTCTATCCACACCCGTATAATAGAGCTTATACCCTGTATCCTCTATCTCTCTAGCCTTCTCCCCTACCCACTTAGTCTCCTGCAGGCAAGCTATACTAATCCTCCTCCTAATCATGGTATCAACTAGCTCCCTAGACTTACCCGTTAAGGTCCCTATATTCCAAGTTGCTAAGCGGATCCTATAGTTCTGGGCTAGCTTCTTTACCCGCGCTCGTCCAGACACACGCGGGAACCCTTGCTCACTTATCACCACACCCGGGCGCCGATGTGGCGCCCCTTGCTCATTTTTCGAAGCACCCGAAGGCAGGCACAACGCGTCGCTTAAAGGGAACGCCCTAGCATTTCTCGTTGTAAGTTTAGGATTCATGTCATAGGGATCTAACGGGTCTTTTTATGTGCTGGCTGTCAGCTACCTAACGCACAACCCTCCTCCTTTATCCGGGCTTGGAAAACCACTTTCTAATGCCTCTTTATTCCCTTCACCTTGTTAAACTGAAATCTGGTAGATAGTTTTAATAGACACTTTGACTATCTGGTTTCAAGATAAAGATTGGTGCTCTGGTTACAATGTTGGATATTGAAGTTGTCTTCTACTTTTCTGTGTTCTCTTTTTATGAGTTGAAGCATTGTACTCTCAACATTGAGTTGACCAGCTGTCTGCACCCTTCATTTTTGATGAA
Organism: Arctostaphylos glauca; assembly: GCA_019985065.2. Lineage (NCBI taxonomy): Eukaryota > Viridiplantae > Streptophyta > Magnoliopsida > Ericales > Ericaceae > Arctostaphylos > Arctostaphylos glauca. Next base: position 11,416,040 of record JAHSPW020000010.1, on the reverse strand, counting down.
CTTGACACACGAGACATATCTGCAATCTATTTAGGAGGGCTTTGGTGCACCTTTTTTCTTTGCTTTTAATTTCACGAAATCTCTGTGTCGTATATATAGGCCATGAGCTCAAGTGCTGATTTTGATGTGCTGCTATTTTGCCTTGTTATTTGAGGCTACTTCCCATTTACTATCCCAATTACCAAGCCCTTGTACATGGTGGTAGTAACAGAATGTGAAGAATTTGGTTTCTGAACTTCTCCTTTGGCTTTTGATGTTCCTTCTCTCAGGGCTAACAACAAATGTGATATACCGATTCGATCCGAGCTCTCTTATTGAATTGCTCAGAAACACTGCATCCAAAGATGAAGGAAAATGGTGCAAAAAGTAATAGAATAATTAACCGAAACTGGGTCGCGAAGGGCAAAAGGAGAAAACTTCCTTGCGGTGTAGATACATCCCATGGTAAGGAAGTTAGTTCCATAGCCTCGGATCCAACAAGTACTTCTTCGTCGAAACGTAGGTTGAAGAATGAAACAAGTTCTGCTCGTTCTTCCAGCAAGAAGAAAGGAAATGATGGGGTACATTACCTTCTTCTTCGTCTCTTTTTTTCCCCTTTGTGTCTGCTCTTTTTTATTGGTTGTATGTTCGTTAAATTTTTTGTAACTTATGAAACTGCAAATGCATTCTAGGAGTCAATGGCAATCCTTGAAATAATTTGCTTCTCGGAGAAGAATGTCTCTCTCTTTGGCATTTATTACTACCAGCTTTTATGGTCGTTATTTGTATGGTTCTTCTTTTTGGTTAATTTTTTTGTTCAGTATGGTAGGACCATACCTCCAATCTTCTGAACAGCATAGGCTACAAACTTTTGATTGTAAAGTCACCACGTGTCTCAAAAGCTTAAAATTGTTAGAAACTGGCCCCAATATTATATGGCAAGTTGTAGTACTCCCTTCCGTGCAACACAGTGTCAACATGAGCTGTGTTGCACATGGAGATGCAAACATCCATGGACAGAGAGAAATTGAGTTCAAATTGGAGAAATATAATGCGGAGGAACAAATGCAAATGGAGAGACTTGAACCCAAAGCTCCCAGAAATCAAAGCTTTGATACCATGTTGTGTTATGAATTGTCATAGAAGCTAAGCTATTAGAAAATGGGCCCAGTGGTGTATATCAAGTTGTCCAATGGTATTAGACTATTAGTCTTAGATGGCAAGTATATGTGGTGGTCTGATCAATTTTTGCCCTTTTGTGTATAGAGTCTTGACATAAGCATTTGCAAGCTGGCTCCTCATCTTCTCTTTTGGTTTTATTTCCAGTACTATTTCGAGTGTGTGGTCTGTGATCTTGGTGGAAATCTGCTTTGTTGTGAGAGCTGTCCCAGAACGTACCACCTTCAGTGCCTTAATCCTCCTCTTAAGGTATGCTACTTTGTAATCAAATAGCTGATGTGTTGTACTTTCCAGTAATTTGTCTTATTTGGTCCCTACTTGCTTGCTTACTTTTGTCTTGTCATTTATTTCATTACCCAAAGCGCATTCCAAGTGGGAAGTGGCAATGTCCGAACTGCTGTCAGAAGATTGATTCGAAGGTTGCCCTTGATCATCTTGATTCCACCTCAAAACCGACCGTGGCAAAATTTATCCTCAGAAAATCTAAGGATGTTATTAAACCATCTGCTACTGATAATGTGTCACAGATTCTGGGAGCACCCATTCTGGGAAAGAAAAGATCAAAGAGCAAAAGAAAATCATCCTTATCTCAAGGAGAACAGCCTTTACAAAAGCATGCCAATGCATCTGCAGGGCCCAGTCAGATATCCCATAGTGGCCCCGAAGATGGTTATTTAACAGGTGTAAATGTTGATAATGAGAGGAAACCTAATTCCTCTCCAGTAGAGAAACCAGGGAAAAAGCAGTCAGATTCTCCTTCTATGGAAGTTCCGTCTGAGTTGGTTACTGATGATTTGAAGTCAAACGATGAAGCTCCAGAGAGGAGACCTGACATGTTTTATGATAATGGGGAAAATGTTGTGCCTGTTTCAACAGCAGCTCCTAAAAAAGACAGGAAAAGAAAGCGCAAGACTCGTATCCGTGTTATTCAGAAGAAGCTTAGGACTGATGAAGGTAAATGCACTACGTTTGCTTCTCATAAACTCGGTTGCAAAGCTAGAACTAGTAAATGGTGCAGAAGAAATAGTAGTGCTGACCTGGGGGCTTCTGCATCTGGGTCAAAGGAGGATTCTCAAACTGAGACTGCTAATATCCACCTAAAACACGAGGTATCATTCGTTTTCCTTTGTTTACTTCTTCATCTGCTGTTTTCAGACCTAAAATTGGTCACAGTCTGCATATACGAGTACAGAGCTTCACGTATGCCAGAACTACTATTGTTGTTAATTGCTTGATGTGCGATGTTTAGAGGTCTTTTAAAGCATCATTTGTCTTGCTTTATAGTTAGTTTCTATTTTGCCAGTTAGATATTTTCGTTGGTACCATTTGAATGTCTCGGTATACACACCATAATTTCATAGGAGAAAAATGAATGACAGGAAGGGAAAGGATATTTCTTTTTCCGATAATTAGAGGAGATTCGTAATACTGTAAATTATATACTACTCTCTACAATGTGCAAGCATTCATTTATAATGATGCAAGTTAGTAGAATAAAGCATTTCAAACTGGGCCAGCTACCTTAAATATAATATGAAGAAATGAATACTATGCTCTATATAAAGGTTGCTGTAGTGCTGAGTATTGTAAATTCTCTGTGAAAATCTTCAATATGCAGCTTAGATCCCTGGAAAAGCCTAACCCCCGTTTTCTCCTCTGAGTCCCAAAGGCTTGTTGGAAGGGCAATTTGTGAATTATGACTCTTGGAACCCTAAGATTACAAAGCAAGGTTTCACAAGGTGCTGAAGAGAGACTTCATTACTCTAGGGGTGCCCATAGATCTGACCAAGTGGTTGATGGGAGTGAGTAACGGGTAAATAATAGTCTTATTTATAGAAACCATGCATCATAGCTGGCAACGGGGAGTATAGAAAAGAGGTAGAAGGTCTTATCGACTAGAAAAGTAATGCAACAAGGCTGTAAGGATATGATGAGATAAAGTATTAAGCATGCTGGAACGAAGACAGACGATCCTCATTATGCCCCCATTGTGGTCTATAGATCAGCGTGGGATTTATTGGTCCAGGAACTCAATGGATGATGATAGAATGAAGAACTATTCGGTTCACTCATTGCTGTCAGGACTGAGGGTCGTGGAAGAATGTGTTCATTTGATGAATAATGATGCTTGAGTTTCTTCCAAGAGAAAACGGAGGTCAAAACTTAACTTGACAATGCCTCACTCTCCACTTGATGGAAAATGCTCAAGGCAGGCATGAGAAACTACAGTTGGTTGATATGTTCAGTTTATTGTTGATGGCTAATTCTGCAGAGTTTTTTTTATTGCATCCTAATGTAATCCATGTAAGGACTCAAAATAAGTACGCTTTCAAAAATTCTGCCTTTTTTGGTAGTTTGATGCTTTGTGCACTTTGTCGCATAAAGCTAATGAAAGTCCAACAAGCCCTGGCTACTAATCAACATAGATGGTGAATATGACTCTCAAGTGGGAAGTTACTTATGCTGGATTCCCACGGATATATTGTTGTAGTGCTCCAAAAAATTGGAATTGCCAGACTTGAAAAGTAATTGAAAAAAACTCGATTTTGATGATTTTTCATCCCTTCTACTCATTCAATTGTGGTGTTGTTAACTAGTTACCTATATATTATTTTCACAACAGAAATGCCATGTGTTAATCATTGATCTTGTCGCGTTGATGAGAATAGAAGTTGTAATTGGATGGAAGAAAGTGGGTAGTATATCTTAAGCTGGAGAAGGCACATTACTTTTGCTGCCCTATGTTTTGATGACAACTTGTGTGTATTTGGTAGCATCAGTTTTTGTTTTTAGTTTTTTTAATTTTCCAAACATGATTCTGCTTGTTCTTTAAAATGAAAACTGAAAACATGATTGAAGATTTTCTTTCAAAAACAGGTGAAAGAAATTAGAAACAATTATATCATGTTTGTTGGAACTACGTGGTCTCATTCACTCCTGCGCCACGCCCCACACCGCCCCCCCCCCCCCCCCCCCCCCCCCCCCACCCACACACACACACACACACACACACACACACAAATATGTCTATCTTGCCCACCACCTGCAACCCATCACCAACAGGCAACAGGCCCACTGTCAGCCCGAAACCTCCAATCACCACCGTCAACCATAACCAAATCCTCCAACGCATCCGAACCGCAAACAACTCCAAAATTCTAGCCCTGGTTGGGTAAAGGGGTGGTCACTGAAGCTGAGAGAGCAAGAGGGGCACTAGCCTTGGAGATTTTTGGTGGATGAGATCTGAAAAAATGTGTGGCTTCTTGAATCAGCAATTTAATGGATTATGTCATGATCTCAAAATAAGGTGCAAAAGAGTTCAGATGCTGATTAGATTCAGATGGTAGAGAGCAAAATGTTCATTAGATTGGGAATGCAAATGGTTCGAGCCATCTATTAATGGTGTGAATTGGAGCGCTATTGTCAAAGAGTGGAGAGGGAAAGAGAAAGAGTTATAAGAAGAAAATGAAGTGAAGGTGACACAGATTTGATCGTGGGCTGGGAGGTTGTGGAGTTGCAGTCGATCTTCAAAAGTGTTTCCTCCCTTGCCGGCTTCGTGTTAGAAACAAGTCAAGACAGAGCTCGCATGTTTAACAATTTCAAGAATTTTCTAAACATTTATAGTAAACAAAGAACAAATATATTTTACAAAACACATTTTCTTAAGTTGTTTTCAAAAAGAATTCAAAGCATAGACAGGAGACTGAAGACAAAACATTACCAAACAGACCCACTGTTTCTATATTTATTATTCAATGCTTTGCGGAAAAGAGGAAATATGTTCTCTTTGGGAAGGACTGCACTGTGCCATCTTGTCTTATCACTTGAACCTACCTAACCATTTATAAAAGGATTTCTTCTGATCCAACTTAAAAATAACATTGCTGGGACATGATAATGCGTAAATGAGTGGGATTCTTGGTGGTAGGGTGCAACTTTTATTGGGTTGCTAGAAAGTTTGTTTTTCCTTTATATTGAAATAAAAATTCCCTAGAGCACATCAAAAGTTTGTACCACCTCTGAACATTTGAGCACCACTCTGAATTTCATCAATATGCTCCTTCAGGGTAGTACAGTAGGACATGTCAAGTAGAGGAAGATAACCTGCTTAGGGCTTCAGTTCTACGCCATGTCAGTTGCTCATTAAATTCTGAACATCAGACATTCCATTGCATTACTGTTCCGATGCATCTATTTTGAGCCAGATTTATTCTCAAGATTTTGGATTTGTGTATGGGTTGTTATTAAATGACGACTCTCTTATTTTTTTGGAAGTTTGGGTTTCTCTTGTCTCCCCTGTTTATTTTCATGGTATTTGTAGCAATATCAGAAGGAATACATGCTTTGCTATCCTGCATAAAATACGAAAAGACTGTCCGAGTATAATGAAGTTACCTCTTGTATGTTGTTTTGTTTTCTTCAAATTCCTTTACCAAAAGGTTTTGTAATTCCATACTTCAGTGGAACAACAAATGCATTTACATTGTTTAGTTTGTTAGTTTTATTATGTGCTACTTAGCTCATTTGGTATTTTGCAGTCATAGGTTCCTCCTCCACACTTATTCTGTTAGTGTATAAATTTTGCTGTTATGTCTAATTTACGTATTTTGTCCTCAATCAGTTTGCTGAGCAAGAAGGAGATCCGTCTGATGAATTGCATGAGGCAAGAAAAAGCATTGATAGAGCAGGGACATGTTTAGATCAAGTTAATGATGAAATTCTACAGGTAAAAGATGAATTTTAGATTTTATTGTACCACCCCCATTTTATATTACGTGCAGTAGCCATTTTGTACGTTATTTTTTTTCTCTCGAGATAACGAAAGGGATTTCATTCTGCTTTATATTACATCATTGGTATATGACAGGTTGACCGGGTGTTGGGGTGTCGATTGCAAGTTAATGATAAGAACTCCTGCCAGTCTTTGGCAACGGTTGCAGGTGTCTTGCCTTCAGAGGATTTGTCACTTCTGGATAAGCAAAATCCTATACCAAGGGAAAATCCACTTGGTGATTCTTCTTTAAAAGGGGGAAGTGTTGAAAATTTTAATGTGGACTGTCCAAATATCGTCAGTGATTCTGGTGGTGAAAAAAGCGTAAAAAATGGCATTGGAGTGGAAAAGTTACATGTATATAGGAGATCAGTGTCAAAAGAATATAGAGAAGGGAAGGGCGCGGATACGTTGAGGAGAGACAATAATGGTTCCAATTCCACAGCCGTAAATGAGAAAAACCAATTTGTCTCAGCTTTGGGAGCAGATGACTTGGAGAAAACAACTGAGAAAATTTCCACAGGAGAGCATGATGATTGTGAGCTTTCAAAAAATTGTGAGATGTCCGTTTCTCATGAAATCAGAGACACGAAGGAGGCAAACATAGAAATGGGAACGGATGACTGTCCTCTTAATACGGGTGCTTCAGTTGTCATCCCTAAATCGAGCCCTGACGGATTAGCAGTCTTGTATGAGTTTCTGGTCAAGTGGGCAGGGAAATCACATATTCATAACAGTTGGGTTTCTGAATCTCAGCTGAAAGCTGTGGCGAAGAGAAAGCTAGATAATTTTAAGGCAAAGTATGGGACCGCCATGATAAATATCTGCGAGACGCGGTGGAAGCTGCCACAAAGGGTGATTGCTCTTCGTTCCTCTAAAGGTGGTTCAGCTGAAGCTTTTATAAAATGGACTGGTCTTCCTTATGATGAATGCACTTGGGAAAGAATAGATGAACCCGTGATTGCAAAATCCTCGCATCTTATTGATTTATTCAAACGTTTTGAATCCGAGACATTGGAAAAAGATGCTAGGAAGGGTGAAACGCTATGGGGAAAGGTTGGTTGTCAACAGAGTGAGATAGTTACTCTCAGTGAGCAACCTAAGGAGCTGAAAGGAGGTCAATTGTTTCCCCATCAGCTCGAAGCGCTGAATTGGTTGCGCAAATGCTGGCTCAAATCCAAAAACGTCATACTTGCCGATGAGATGGGTCTTGGGAAGACAGTTTCAGCTGCTGCTTTTATATCGGCATTATATTTTGAATTCAAAGCTACTTTGCCTTGTTTAGTTTTGGTCCCTCTTTCTACAATGCCTAACTGGATGGCTGAGTTTTCACTATGGGCTCCTAACCTCAATGTTGTGGAATATCATGGATGTGCAAAAGCAAGAGCCGTAGTTCGTCAATATGAGTGGCATGGTAATGGTCCAAACGAGTCGAACAAGAAAACTGATTCTTATAAATTCCATGTTCTCTTAACTACTTATGAAATGGTACTTGCCGATTCCACTCACCTACGTGCAGTTCCATGGGAAGTTCTTGTGGTTGATGAGGGTCATCGCTTGAAAAACTCCGGCAGTAAGCTTTTCAGCTTGCTCAATACTTTCTCTTTTCAACATCGCGTATTGTTAACTGGTACTCCTCTTCAAAACAACTTGGGCGAAATGTATAACCTGCTAAATTTCTTGCAACCTGCTTCATTTCCTTCTCTATCGTCCTTTGAGGAGAACTTCAATGATCTCACCACTGCTGAAAAAGTAGATGAACTGAAAAAACTTGTCGCTCCTCATATGCTTCGGAGGCTTAAAAAAGATGCCATGAAGAATATACCCCCTAAGACTGAACGAATGGTTCCTGTTGAGTTGTCATCTATCCAAGCAGAATATTATCGGGCAATGCTAACTAAGAACTATCAGATTTTGCGCAACATAGGAAAAGGGGTCCCACAGCAATCAATGCTGAACATTGTGATGCAGTTAAGAAAAGTTTGTAACCATCCTTATCTGATACCGGGTACTGAGCCTGATTCTGGGCCCTTAGAATTCCTTCACGAGATGCGGATAAAAGCTTCTGCTAAGTTGACGCTGCTGCATTCCATGCTTAAGGTGTTACATAGAGAAGGCCATAGAGTCCTTATATTTTCGCAAATGACAAAGCTTCTTGATATCCTCGAGGACTATTTGGCTATTGAATTTGGGCACAAAACGTTTGAGAGAGTGGATGGCTCTGTTTCTGTGGCCGATCGTCAAACGGCAATTGCACGTTTTAATCAAGATAAAAGTAAATTTGTCTTCTTGTTATCAACACGATCGTGTGGTCTAGGAATCAACTTGGCAACTGCAGACACTGTCATTATCTACGATTCTGACTTCAACCCACATGCAGATATCCAAGCAATGAACCGGGCTCACCGAATCGGACAATCAAATAGGCTTCTGGTCTACAGGCTTGTAGTTCGTGCCAGTGTTGAAGAACGGATATTGCAGCTTGCGAAGAAGAAGCTGATGCTTGATCAGCTTTTTGTGAATAAGTCTGGATCGCAAAAGGAGGTGGAAGATATCCTCCGATGGGGAACTGAGGAACTTTTTAATGATTCTTCTAGTGTCAGTGGGAAAGATAGCACTGTGAATCACAGCAACAAGGATGAAGCAATTGTAGATGTTGAACATAAACACAGGAGAAGAGGTGGTGGCTTGGGAGACGTGTACAAAGATAAATGTACAGATGGCAGTGGCAAGATCATTTGGGATGAAAATGCAATCCTGAAATTGCTTGACCGTTCAAACCTCCACTCTGGTTCAACTGATAGTGCTGATGGAGATTTGGAGAATGATATGCTTGGCTCAGTTAAGGTAAAGTACACCACGTCTTTCCACATGTTATTCATTCTCATTGCACTTTAATATCATTACTCAATAGCTACTGGAGTCGCAGTACTCCAAACCAAGTTGTAGGAGCTATTTTTGTTTTATTTTTTTCTAGAATTGGACGCCATACTGAATCATCATTTTTCCTGAATTTCCTAGATTTCATAGGTAGATGCCTCTTTTCTTTTTGCTGGTTAAGCTGTTTCTAGACCATATACCCTTTAATTTTATGCACTACTTTTATTTGCTTCTTGGTTTATGTTTTTTGTACTTATACTGAAACATTTACCTGAGAATGCTAGGTCTTAGCTTGACTAAGGGTAAAATATCTTGTGATGTTTTTCCGCATATCTTTAATTTTGTGCTGTTTGTGAGGTAGGTTGCTCTGTTTGGTTTTGTGCTTTAGCTTTTGATCTTTCAGTTTTGGAGTTTGGTTTCTTTCTCTCGGTTTTGATCTGTTTGGTTATCTTCATTCTAGTTTTGTTGCAAATAGGTAGTCTGAAACCACTAGGATTCTAAGTTGAGTTGATAGCAAGGAATTATACGTGTTACCTGGGTTAAGTGGGCTGCTTGGGAAAGTGAGCAAAGAAAAGCAGTTAGATACAACCTCACCCAAAAGTTAAGGAGTTGTCTATTATTTCCATTAGTGCCATCAGTTTTTCCAAGTTCGGAATGGGGAGAAATACATGCACTGCTGTCTTCAGTGTTAGTTGATTTCGTTGTCAAAAAGGATGCTGCCGTGGTTTTTACCGTTTGCATATCTCAACTAGAAATGGAGTTAAGGACCATGCCAGGGGGCGCAACACATATACAACTACATAAAAGGGAAAACAAAAAGCAGGAAAATAGAACAAAAGTAAAACAGGAAAACTTAAAACCCAAGGATGACACTTCGTACTTCTCTGTCAATGGTTTCCATTTGTTGCTTCCAGCCTTTCCAATTGAAACAACACAAGTAATTACTGGATGCTTGGCCCTAAATTCCATCCAAATCTCTTCTTAAAAACAGAAAAAGTCAAGTTCTCTACCGAAATTGTCTCATAACCGCCTTAAGTTGTCCATTGTTAAAGCATCCAACTCAACACCAATTCGCAATGAGTAAAGAGGCTGCACATGGTTATATACTAGTGTTGGAGGTGACAATTAGCCAATGTCTGGGAAGATCTAATGCTTCCCCCGCACTCCACGCACCCGGGATCCCTGACCTAGAGAGGTAATCACAGAATCCGTGACATAAGGATCATATAGAAGCAAAGTGCACTTAAGGCACAAACAGTGGGACATTCAATCAAGAGAGTATTATCTAAAAGCTTCCAAAAGCCTAGCTTTAATATCATGTTAAAGCATCTAACCCAAAATCATTTCGCAATGAATGGAGAGCGTCTACGCTCATATACTACTATGTGATAATTAACCAATGTGGTTCAATCTCTACATTTAGTATAGTAGATTGAACATCTAAGTATCTTAAGTTTATTTTCCTTCGAGTGACTTAACCCCATTTTGCTTGCCCCTTTACCACATAATCAGTCTGTACTGGCCACCGGGGCAGTTGCCCATTAATTTCCCTTTTGTCCGATGTTTGTTGATTATTTCCTCCTAAACTAGCATGAGAGCCTGTGTGACGGCCTCTCCACTCATAGCCAATTGGTTTTGAGTTGCATGCTTTAACATTCTAGATTAAACCAACCAAGAAGAGGGCAAGACTTCTGGGACAAAACCTCCATCCTCCATCACATTCCACATCTTCCATAACCCTCCTACATATTGCTGCATCTCCTAAAGCCCACCAATGACAATTCATTGCACTAGCCACTAGACAATCATGATAGTTATTAGAGGGAGGAGAGCACCTCAAAGAAAAAGAGAAAAAGTACAAAAGCAAAAAACGAAGATAGGGAAAGAAACTCATTCGTCCCCTCCAAAGTTGGCTGGAATGCCCATATTCCACTGCAATTCTGATGAGAGTATCCTTGATTGAAGGAGTCTGAATCCTTGTTCTCCCTTGTCAACAATCCCGAGTCAGAATTTCCCTCCACATCCCAAGAAGACTCACCTTCGCCTTCAATACATACCCCTACTTTCTTTTGTGTATTTTGAATTTTTTAAACCCACTTGGATAGTTGAATGGCTTCAACTTAAGCTCTCACCATTATCTGTTGTCATACATGCCTCTGCAATAACATTTGTATTGGACATGAAAATTGGTTCTTTCATATTGTTGGTTCTTGCAGTGACTTTTGTCTCTCCATACTTTGCTCTCCAAAAGGACGCTTGATCACGACTTAATGGAGCTGCCTGCGAAAAACATCCTATTTTCCTTTTTGATTCAGATCTCATGTGATCTTCTCATAGAATGGGGGTGTGAAAGAGACCATAGGGATAGGGTGTAAAAGAGATTCAAGAAACATGTAAGCAACGGGTGTGGTCTTCCATGAATGGCCTTCTATTGATGGTCGAAGTTGGTTATAATATAGACCCACATGCTATGCGATTAATAGAAGCTATGTAGGTCTGTAATCTAGTAGCAGGGTAGGACAGTGTAGTATAAGTCCACTATTCTGCTGAACTTTACTTTCTGGGGTTCTTTTCATATTTTTTCATACTTTTGTTTCCATAAAATCTTATTTTCAATCTGCTAAATTTAAGTTCTCTGTTTCTTTTCTCCTTGGAATTGGGGGATCAAGGTGCGATTTGTTTTGTTAATTGAACCTATCAAAGCGTAAGGCATGTGTTGTCCTTGCACACAAACAGGTTGTGTCACCATCTGATCTTAGAGGTATTTCTGTTGATTGGTTATCCTTATAACTCCGTAATCTGCTATTATTTAGCTAACGTGTTAATATCATTATGGCGATGGAGCTGATCTAAACGAACAGATTCTGTGTGGATACTAATTCAGGCAACTTCACTGCTTTTGCGAGCAGTAATTGCTAATAACTACTAGTTCATGAAATAGTAGGAGTGTGTTTCTCAGCTTCCAAGTTCAATTAACCCCATATCTGAAAAAAGGGAAAACGGAAATGTAAGGGGTTGCTTAACCACATTTCTTATTTTTCATTATGTTAATTTACAAGAAAAAAAATTCTTCTCACAGTTAAGGCTTATCTTCTAGACGTTCCAATCTTTCTGTAATTGTCAATCTGGATATCTTCCCTATCAAATGAGACGACATAATGTTTTGAATAGCTGTTGACTTATTTTGTCTGTTGCAGCAGTCTTATTATATCAGAGACAGAAAGTCTCTCCCTCTCTCTCTTTCTCTCTACCCCCTATGAACTCGATACCATAGTCGCAGCAACATCAAATTTAGACTGTACTAATATGTTACTGCTACTCTAATTGTTGTGACCGTATTGATCTAGATTTTCTGGGACTTATAGAGGCAATCTACATTTGGTTCTTACTGTAACTAATTTATGAACTCCATACAATTTCTAGGCATATAATAGGTTCTTAATCTTAATTTGTTGTAAGTTTACATTTATTTGATTCTGTTTCAATTCAGAAGAGATACTGTTAGTGAGACAAAAAACTGAATTTAGATCAAAATCGTACGATTCACGATACGATTCGCACGATTCGATTCGATACACCATGCAAACGATTCGAACCTAACAACGAATCGCAACTTGCACTGAATCAGTAAGAGAACCGGTGAATCGATTCCGTATCGTCCGATTCGCATGAATCATCGATTCACTTTCGATTCACATTTTTGTAGGCTTGAGTCGGGTTAGTGACCCCATAGAACAAAAAAATCAATTTTTTAAAAAAATTTCCCAAAAAAACAATAATACAATAATCGTTGGGGCTTACGAAGGGTCTTTTGTAAAAACATTGAGAATAGAAAGAGTTGCAGAATGAAAAATTAAATTTTCACTTTTTACCTGTTGGCTTTTCTTACTTTTCAACCTTGAGACTTGAGAGCAAATTAAGTGACTTACCTATTTAGACTACGTGATCATCAATATATCTTTAGATACAATATTTTTATTGATTGCTATATTATATTTGCATTTTTAATATGTTTTAAGAATATGACTGAATCGGAGCGATTCACGATTCGATTCGATTCACGATTTTTACACAGACCTTTTCGATTCTCGATTTGACAACTATGAATTTAGTCAATATGTTAGATGTGTTATGCTGCGAATAAACTGGTATAATCTGATTTAGGCCTACAAAATTGACGGAAGTAAAGAGGTTGAGGTAGTAATATTCATGAAGTTCTTTTCCCTTCCTTTGGCTAGAAATGAAACAAGCTAACTTTGGTTTCAATAATATATCTCTGCTTTTAGATTCAATATTCCAACTATTGTGATGTACTTGAGATATTTGGTTTATTTTCAGGTAGTCCCTCCAATGGGTTGGATATTTGTAATCTTCACAATAACCGAATCCAAACCATCTATTCTTTTGACGTAATCTTTGTTGAATGGCTACAAAAATTGGGGTGTTTGCATTCATGAACTACATTGGTTGTTTCTCTTCATATCTGTACTTCCTCTGCTATAAAAAGTTCGAACTAGTGGTGTCTCCTAACATAATCTAACTAGGTTGTGTCAAGATGCATTTCTCTATCATCCGTGTTTATTTTGATGGAATATTAGGTGAATCTTAAAGCTAAATTTGATGAGAATGTTGAGATGGATGTGTGATGAGACTTTTCGAGTTAGAATTAGAAATGACAACATTCGTGGATGGTATGGGTTGCGCCAATTGAGATAAGATGATAGAAAATAGATTACGGTAGTTTGGAAATGTTTATTGGAAATCGGTTGTTGCCATGGTTAGGAGTGATATGGTTACGGTAGATGGTAGCACTAATGAGAGGGATCCAAAATTGACTTTATATGTCGTAGTCGGAAAGGATCAAGGTTTTATGGATATCAAGGACCATGATGTCCTCGATAGAGCTCATTGGAAAAAATGGATCATGTAGCCGACCCCAATTGATTTGAACTTAAGACTCAATTTGGTTTAGTTTAGTTTAGTTGATCATGTTTTACCATGACGGAGAATGTTGAGTTTCCATATGCCATTTTACCTTTTGTTTGCTAGCCGACCCCAATTGATTTGGGACACAAGGCTCAGTTTAGTTTGGTTTGGTTTGCTAGGTGTTTACTTGCGTCTGTCCTACTATCTCTTTCTTGTATTTGTCTATTGCACTAGTGTTTAAAGTTGAGGAGCACTACAAGATCATTCTAACTTATTACTTTTTTTCTTCTTTTGATGTTTATATCTTATCATTTCCAATCAGTCCCTGGAATGGAATGATGAACTAGCAGAAGCACAAGTGGAAGCTGAGTCACTTCCTGTTGTTGATGATTTATGTTCGCAAGCTTTCCAGAAGAAAGAAGATAGTCCAGCTATTGGTACTGAAGAAAATGAATGGGACAGACTATTGCGCGTAAGGTAAAGAGTAACTTCTTGTGGTAACTTTACAGTGTAGTAGGTTGGGAGTGCTGTGTGAATATCATTCAGCATAACAAAACCTTTAATTTATCTCACCACAAATTATCATTGCCCATATAGCAGAGATAGGATCAGGCCAATGAAGGCCAACTCTTGTTTAATAAGTACTTCGTATGTAGATATTTCTTACATTTTACTGGAAAAAAGTGTAATTTGCGTTGACATTAATCTCCAATGTTATTTCAGTATTTAACTTAGATTTCAGCACCAAGAAAAAGTTGTTTCTTACAGAATGGATCTAACATACAGACTCTAAGCACTCCCAACCTCTATGCTCTTACTCCCCTGCCTCCCTCCCTGCCTTTGTTTTAGCAACTATGCTTGAGCACTGTAACTCATGAGCGCTATCATTTTATGTCGGCAAATGATTTTCTACAAAATGTTTTATCAAGGCAATGCAACAGATTTGGAAGTATTCTTTTAAGATGCTGATGCGGATTGGATAGCGAACCGGTACTTGGACCGTTTCGATTACAAAGTAGCATAATGGCATAATGGTGGAGTTGGAACATCACAAGTCAAAACAGGATTAGTCAAGTTGTTTTTAATTTTCAAAGTCCATTAGTTTGTGTCTTTTACAATTCTAAGGTCAAGTACTTTGCATGTTGAGTCTTAGTAGTCCAATGGTTCTTTCTAGTATTTATTGTATTGTTGGATAGTCCAAAGGTCATGTGTTGGGAAGGTTAAGTGTTGTGTCTAGATTCATCCATTTGTTAATATAAATAGGATTGTAAGACCTTGGAATTATGGAGTTTGGTGATTAATTAAATTGAGAGTGTTTTCTCTATTATTCCAATTACTTTGGTATTCTGCGGAATCAACAAAGTTATTGATGCTCTTAGTCCTGGTATTCTTAGTGAATCAACAGGTCTAAGGAAGGATTTTGATCTCCGGGTATTCGTGCGCGAATCAACGGACTCAAACTCGTGTTATAAACGTGTTTCTTCAAGTTTCCGCTACATCAGTTGATATCAGAGCTTAGGCTTGTTTCCTGATTAACTATCCCTTTTTACTTTACTTCCTTCCCGTCTCGAAAATCCGCCGTCAGTATGGTTGTCATGGCTGGAGTGTTCCAACATCAACAACAAGACCAACAACGATCATTTCAGAATCCACATCATGGGAAGGACAAGGATGGTTTCAAAGTGGACGATGTTACTCTTGAATGGCCCTTTACAACAAAAATTATTCTAGATCCAATTGTGGATTGGAGTAAGCCGCCAATCTACGATGAATATACCGAAGATGGGCTCCTGATCGTTCCAAAGAAGAATGGTTCCATCAATAATTCTCACAAGCCAACGAACATTGTTTTTGTATCAGGAGGGATCTTTGAGAAAGAGGTATGCATTCCTAGTTTCAATACTAAATGTCTCCCGATTAGGCATGACATGGTTACAAAAGAAGATATTGACAATGTCTGGGATGATCAAGGATGCAGCAAGAATGACATAATGACAATAGTTGAGTGTTTTAAACCTCCTATCTATGACGAATATCTAGAAGAGGCTGATGATTCGGAAGAGCTGAAATTGTTAACTGCTCGCGACGTCCCCCAATTTCACCCATCAAACCCAACTGTGAACTCAAATAAACGAAAGGTTGATAATTGGGATTGGCTCGATGAATTGGTCCTAAAACAGCGCACCAGAATTTTTGAGACGTACGGAGTTATTCGAGGATCTGAATGTAGCTTTGTCATGGACTCGGGCAGTGCAGGTAATTATGTGTCCGAAAATCTGGTTTCATTTTTGAATCTCCCAACTGAAGATCTTGCTAGTCCTTATCATGTGCGTTGGGTGAGTCACGAGGCTAAAACATTGATCACTAAGCGATGTTTAGTCGAATTCTCCATTGGACACAAATATGAGTACGAGATTTGGTGCGATGTGATGCGAATGGACTCGTGTCATGTTTTGTTGGGCAAACCATGGCAATGGGATCGCAATGTTTATTATCGTGAGCACGAGAATGTTTACGAGTTAAAGGTGGATGGAGAATCCATAAAATTATTTCCAAAAGTTGAGAAAATGAAACGAGAGAGATTTTTGCTGATCAAGGAGAAAGCATTTGGAAGGAAGAAGAGGGGAAATTTTGAAGAGCGTGCTGAAGATTCGAGAGTGAATCTTTTTCAACCCGGGGAGGATGATGCGGATTGGATAGCGAACCGGTACTTGGACCGTTTCGATTACAAAGTAGCATAATGGCATAATGGT
Source organism: Arctostaphylos glauca (assembly GCA_019985065.2). NCBI lineage: Eukaryota > Viridiplantae > Streptophyta > Magnoliopsida > Ericales > Ericaceae > Arctostaphylos > Arctostaphylos glauca. The sequence goes on along the minus strand of JAHSPW020000010.1, from coordinate 11,399,552 downwards.
GGAGTTGGAACATCACAAGTCAAAACATGATTAGTCAAGTTGTTTTTAATTTTCAAAGTCCAGTAGTTTGTGTCTTTTACAATTCTAAGGTCAAGTACTTTGCATGTTGAGTCTTAGTAGTCCAATGGTTCTTTCTAGTATTTATTGTATTGTTGGAGAGTCCAAAGGTCATGTGTTGGGAAGGTTAAGTGTTGTGTCTAGATTCATCCATTTGTTAGTATAAATAGGATTGTAAGACCTTGGAATTATGGAGTTTGGTGATTAATTAAATTGAGAGTGTTTTCTCTATTATTCCAATTACTTTGGTATTCTGCGGAATCAACAAAGTTATTGATGCTCTTAGTCCTGGTATTCTTAGTGAATCAACAGGTCTAAGGAAGGATTTTGATCTCCGGGTATTCGTGCGCGAATCAACGGACTCAAACTCGTGTTATAAACGTGTTTTTTCAAGCTTCCGCTACATCAGATGCTTTGTGAATCTTCAGATAGAAAATGTGAGAAAAAACTGAAACAATCTCCAAATGAAGTTACCAAGGGCCAAGAGTGGAAGTTACTAGAACACTAAATAGATATGATGGTTACATTTGGCTGTTTGGGTGGTGGTGTGAAATAACATGTTTGAATTATTTACATATGGTAGATATGTTGCCTTGGGGAGCTTTGGTTGCACATCCCCAACTAAGAGACTCGAGTTCAATATCCTCAACATATTGTACTAAAAAAGTATTATATTCCTTTAAAATACAAAAAAGGTGGTAATTTGTTTGATATGCAATATATACTCCAAGGGGGAAGATCCCTAAATCCTAACCTAATTCAGCTACTTGGGGAACATAATGAAATTCAGGGACATGAATGTATATGCATATGTATCCATATCCTTATTGTTAGATGACAAAAGAGAAGTTCTATTCCACTGATTGAATAATAGTACATAAGAAACACAATTCATATAGACTAACACAAGAAATCCTAATGAAGTTAAATTACAAAACTACTCTTGATAGATAAATGAACAAGAAACACTAAAGTAAATGCTAAATTCCTTTTTTTTTTAAATAGCCGAGGTATTTGGTCGGCTTTTGGGATTATTTTTAACCTAATACTGACTAGTCCTTGGGGGGACGAATCCCCCCGTCCACTGGCAGGGGCCCCAATTAAAGTCCGAGCATTTTGCCCTGTATGAATTGGCCCCAAAAGAGTTGATAGCACTTGAGAAATTTCGAACTTGAGACCTAGGAGGGAGCATAACTCTAAGTCTCAAGCCTCTAAATTCCTAAATACTACTTTCACCCCCCCTCAAATTCAGGAGGCGAGTACAAGGAGCACTGTGAGTTTGCCACTTAGAAAACAAAACCAAGTGCTCGTGTGAGTCTTAGTGAAGAAGTAAGCCAACTGAAGTGAGGATGGAACAAAGGGGAGATCAATGATGCCGGACTGGGGATGGTGACGGACAAAATGACAATCAATATCAATGTGCTTCGTACGTTCATGGAAAACGAAATTATGGGCAATCTGAATGGCACTCTTGTCGTCGCAATAAAGAAGTGTGGGAGAGTCGAGAGAAACACCCATATCAGATGGAAGCCAATGAAGCCAAACAATTTCAGCAATAGCCTTGGCCATAGCGCGAAATTCAGTTTCAGCAGTAGAACGAGCAATGACAAATTGTTTCTTACTTTTTCAGGAAGCATGACTTCCTTAAGGATAGAGACCAGGGGAAATAGGTCAATTGCTTAGAGTTCAAATAGCAACTTCTTCTTGAGAGAATCACCAAAAAAGATACAAAAACTAGAGGTGGATTTACGATCATGGATGTCATTGGCCGAATCAGCGTTGGTATAGGCTTGAAGAGTCAAACTTGAAGTAGAAGAAAGCAGTAAACACTAGTAGATAATAGAACGAATATTCTGCAAGATACGTAGTAAGGGAGCCCAGTGGGTAGAATGTGGGGCAAAAACAAATTGACTAACAATACGAACACCATAGCAATATCAGGGGGAGTTACTGTAAGATACCCCAAACAACCAACCAGTTCGAGATACTTAGTAGGATCATCCAAGGGAACACCACTGGAAGCAGAGAACTTTGGCATGCAATTCTATAGGAATATCAATAACCTTGTCGTCAGTGAGATTAGCACGATGGAGAACATCGGTAGCATACTTGGTCCGGGATAAAAGATAGCCCTTTGGAGACGAAGCTACTTCAATACCTAGAAGAGGATCTAAATCTTTCATCTCAAATCCACGAAATAGATGGGGTTTGACCTAAATAATGGCAACAGAATCAGAACTTGTGAAAATCTTGTCATCCACATATAACAGGAGAGGAACTAACTCCGTAGAAGTACGACGAAGAAGGAGAGCCAAGTCATGTGGATTGGGTTGGAAAAACGATCTGAAGACCAACTGAGTGAAACTGCTCATACCACGCACGGAAAGACTGTTTGAGACCATAGAGAGCATGACGAAGGTGACAAACAAGCCTAGAAGGATGAGAAAGTCCCAGAGGGAGACGCATATAAACTTCTCTAGACAAGTACCCATTAAGAAAGGCATTCTTAACATTTAACTGAAAGAGAGGCCACTGGTGCACAGTAGCCACAGATATCAAAGTGCGGACAATGGTCATCTTAGCAACAAGAGCAAAAGTCTCCTCGTAATCGATCCCATATTCTTGAGCAAACCCCTTTACAACTAGGCGAGCTTTATATTGCTCCAAAGAACTATTTAAGTGAGTTTTGACTTTGTAGACCCATTTGCAGCCAATGAGATTTTTACCAATTGACACAGGTACCAAATCTCAAGTTTGAGTTTTAGCAAGGACAATAAACTCATCATTCATGGCATGCATCCAATTAGGGTCATGACAACCTTCTTTATGTGATATGGGCAAAATATGTTTTTCGAATCAATCTATTTCTGGATTGACTTATGAGAGAGGGCTAAGATACTTTGATTTTTGATGTTTTTGGAAACATGATCATATCTTACGCGGCAAATAGACTAATTGGAATTAATTGATGAATATTCGAATTTCATTTATATAAATACTATTTATTCAACAAATTTGATTGGTTAATACGAGTTGATTTTCTGTTACGACAAATTGAGGAAACAATAGCGAGTCCAATAGCCGCTTCAGCGGCTGCAATTGCTATAACAAAAATGGATGCGAGAGAGAAAAGAACTGTAAGAAGAAGAGAAATAAGTATTAGCAAAGCTAAATCTTACCGGGGGACGGCGATAATGGGAAGGACAACGGTAGGCAAACGGATCAGGAGCCGAAGAAGCTGGTGGAGGGGCCGTAGAGTTGGGGCAGGGAGAGCTACACGGCGACAAGAGTAAACTAACGGAGAGAAAGCTCAGAGGGTAGAAGTGGAGGGAGCAGAAGAGACAGTAGGGAGATCAGATATTGTGATGGTAGAGATATGTTCATTAGAGGGGGGACGTCAAATAGGAAAGAGATCAAGAACTAAGTCATCCTTAGCAACAAGGGCGAGTTTAGGCGGAAGGGTGAAATAGAGCAAAGTGCTCAAGAAATGTAACATGCCAAGACACGCACAACTTTTTGGTCACAAGGTTATAGCATCGATAACCCTTCTGAGTGATGCCATATCCTAGGAAGAGACAAAGAGAACAACAAGCACTAAACTTGGTGCGGTCCTGTTTAGAAAGAAGGACGAAGCAAGTAGAACCAAACACAAGAAGAAGAAGTTGGCCATGAAGACGCTCGTACAGACAAGCACTAGAGAGGAGAGAAGTAGGCATCTGATTCAAGAGATAAGCAACATAGCTTCTCCCCAAAAGGTAGAAGGAAAACAACACGAAAAAAGAAGGGATCTAGCAGTGTTTAGGAGATGACGGTGCTTGGCTCGGCATGATTATTTTGGCTAGGAATGTCAGAACAGGAGGATTGGTGAATAGTGTTATGACTCGCTAAGAATTCGGTAAACTCAGAAAGAAGATATTGCCTGCCCAAATTAGATAGTAGGATTTTGATTGAAGTAGAAAATCGAGTTTGTATCATATTGTAAAAATTGCGACAAACATTGAAAAAAATCAGATTTATGCATTGGTAAATAGGCCTATATATACCATCTATAATTATCAACAAAGAAAATATAATACATAGAGCCACTCTTGGTTGCAATGGGGGAAAGACCCGACAAATTAGTGTGAACAAGTTGAAACGGAGAGGAAGAAACAGAGTTATTTTTAGGAAAAGGGCAAGGCAAACATTTTAACAAATTTACAAGCACTACACTCGGAAATGTTGCTAGGAGAAATTTTAATCAAAAGACCAGATTTAGCTAAAGATTTCAGACGCTCACAGATAAATGTCCCAATCTAGAATGCCAAAGAAATGAGATGATTTCTCATTCAATGGAAAAGACGATAATATAGTGGAAAAGGGCTGTCATAGGAATGTGTAAGCTTTCCAAAATGTAGAGGTCTCCAACTCAACGACCAGTTCCAATTTATTTCTTGGACACCCGATCTTGTACAACATAACCAGAAGAAGAGAACAAAACATCAAAATCCGAATTAGACAATTGACTTATCGGAATAAGGCTCAAAGACAATTAAGAAAGATAAAAACATTTGGAATAGTTAGGAAAGAAGAGGAGGTAGGAAGAACAGAACCAATAGAAGCAACATGAATAGGGGATCCATTTGTGGTGTCAATACTAATGGGGAAAGTAGGAGAAATGCAATTAGTAAGGAGAGACAGATGAGGGGTCATATGATGGGATGAACCAGAATAAAAAATCCATGTTGTGGGTAAGATAGTTGTGGTTGTAGAAGCATGCAAACTTACATATTTGGGAAATACAAATGTCACCAGAGACACAGAGGTCCAACAAGGTGCACCGGGGTATGAGGAGTGTCCAACAAGAATGGCCAATTATAGAGAATGTCAATAAAAGCGATCTGCTGCGATGGGAACTGCTGCGATCTGCTGTTGAAGGGTGCCGATGGTCAATAGTAGCGATCTGTTGTTGCAATAAGAACAATGACAGGGAGAGATGCGAAACCAAATCACCCGAAAAACATGAAGAACACCTCAGATCTGTTTAAACAGAGTTTGTCGGAGCTCAGGTGATGGGCGAGGGTCAAGGAGAGGTCGACGGTGGTCAGTGGTTCAGATTTGGTGTTGCATATCAGAGGAAAATACTGCAGTCAACGGTGGGCAGTTGCGGCGTCGTCTTCGTTCGGTGATGGTCGAAGGAACACAACAACAATCAAAGGAGGTTTGAATTGAAGTTCTAGATCAGATCCAGAGAACAATGAGATGTGTGAACTGTACACCAATGAACAGTTCCAAATAAACAGGTCTAGAGAAGAGGTTTGATGCAAAAAAGGAGAGATGATGCAGATGTGAAACCCTAATCCTAACGTGGCTCTGATACCATGTTAGATGGAAAAAGAGAAATTCTATTCCATTGATTGAATAATAGTACAAGATAAACACAGTTTATATAGACTGACAGTAGAAACCCTGATGAAGTTAAAGGACAAAACTACCCTTAAATGAACAAGAAACAGTAAAAGTAAATGCTAAATTCCTAAATACTACTTTCACAATTATAACTAGTAGTCCCGACTCCTGAAGCAACATATTTTTCATAGGAGGATGTCACATCGCTAAAACTTTTTTTGATCTTCACAGGTGGGAAAAACATCAAAATGAGGAGGAAGCTGCGCTAGGTAGAGGCAAGCGCCATAGGAAAGCTGTTTCTTACAGGGAAGCATACGCACCACAATTTGGTGAAACATTGAACGAGGTAATGTCATTTACTTTTCGTACGATGGACTTCCCCCACTGTTTTTTGAAGTCCTTTTTAATTGTAAGTGCAGAAAAACTACTTGAAATATTTGATGCAGTTTTATTTCTGTTCTTTTTAGTTGAATAAGATCATCTTACTAAATATTATGTTACATATAACTGTCAATATTAATAAAGCATTTATGTAACTTGTAAGCTTGCTTTTTTTATTAGAATATAAACCAAGTTAAAAAGCTTTGCTATTCAGCGTTCGGCTATTCGTCTCAAAAACCTATTATTAGTGGGTGTTGTTTATGAAAAACATGTTTGGTAACAAATCTAAATTTTCTCTTTTCAATTCCTATCGTTCTTTGGATAGGAAATATGAAAACTATTTATGAAAGACATCAAGGGGATGCAAACCATGTACAAAAAAAGGCCAAGAACAGAAAGGCCCTAAACATCAAGAAACACCCAAATGAAACATGTCAAAAGAAATAGTCTATACACCACTCTAAATGCCAAAACTATCTATCATGTCAAAGAATTGGTTGAGGGTTGGATTGGCACTCTCTTGTCTCCAACTATAAAAACTAGAAATGAAAGTCTTAAGTTTGAACAATGGCCTCTCCTTCCTACCAAAATATTTTCTATTCCGCCCTCTCCAAAAAGTCACGTTGAGCATAGCGTAACCAAAATATAGTTTCAATCTTCTTCTTCCAATTGTAGCCCCATACCATTCTTGAATAAACACTACCATTGTCAGTAAGAAAACCCATGACATGCCCCACCATGTAAGGACCGCAACCCAAAGATCTCCTATCCATCGGACAACGAATAAACAAGTGCGCCTTTACTTTTCCATCTCTCAAGCACTTGCAACACTGATTCACAATAAACTGTAAGATTGTCTATAGTAAGAATCTTGTCATCATCCGCACATCAAACGAAGAAAGGAACCTTGGTAGGTGCACGAGGCACCAAATGGCTCTTCAAGGGAAGCACGTGCTTGTACATGTAACCAAAACTTTGTGAACAAATATTTTATGAAAAGACCCATTTACCGTGAAATTCCTCCTCAAATGGAATATTTAATCCCTCTCGTCGTCCCTTGAATACCGAGCAGATAAGTTGAGAGGCTATTGTAGTGGGCCGAATTGACAAAACATTAGGGCCAAGATCCAAGCGGGTCCGGATCAGATTTGGCATGGTCCATACCGAAGACTCACACCACTTACTAATCATGGTGGGCCTCGTCGGCCCAATCCATCATTCTGACCAAAGGCTCACATCGTTCACTCATCACAGTGGGCATTCTTGACCCAGTTCGCCTTGAAGTTGGACCGAACTGAAGGTTACATGAGGTCCGCATGCTGTGCAACTACCCCATCTTCAAGCTCAGAATCAGTGTGCAGGTTGGGCTAAACGGAAACCTGATCCGTGCAACTCAGCTTCGATAATGCTCCAAGTAGATGCCTGGTGGTTCGGCGTGGCCACGTGGAGTGCAACTTGACACTCAGTGCGTCATGCATGATGTCAAAAGAGGAGACAGTTATTTCTGACGTCATGGTACATGTGCCTAGCACATGCTTACCTGAGGCGCAAGTTAAGTTCGCTATAAAAGGTAATTGAAGCACTTTAAGCGAGGTGCGCTCTGAAAAACTACTCTCAAGTGATTTCAGTTAGAACCACCTCCTTCAAGAACTAAATTTAGTATCACAGTGCCCTCAAGCTGACTTCGGCTGAACGCACTAATTGGTTGTTCATCTTGTAGTTCAGAGCAAGTGACTTTGGATTAGGCAACCCGGGGAAGAATCCACCGGATTGAGGACTCCATAGAGCCAATTTTAAGTGGGACATGTTAGGCCCATATATGATAATGTAGCCTTGTTCAAGTATTGTGTGCCCATTTAAAACGGGTAGAGAAAACTTAGTTGGGCTTATGAGTTGGAAGGGGTTGCAAATGGATGTGTATCAAAAAGGGCAATTTGTTGGATTACAGAATCCCGGTGGTATAAATACCCAAGAGTAAGTGATTTGAGTGTTTTATGTGAAGTCCGGAGGTAGGGCTTGGTTAGGGTTTGATAGTAGTTGATAGGCCAATTATCAATACTTTTTTTAGGGAAATTGGATTTGTTTGGCAGCTGTAAATAGTACAGCTGGTAGAGTCGGTTGTTTTCCTTTTGATGAACTAGAAAAAGCTGGAGAGATGACTAGAAATGCACTTTTTTTTTCGTATGTGCCCTGAGCAATTATGGCATGCTCCTTTGAAAGGGAGAAATCATGTCATAATTTCGAAAACTATTCAAGGGTCATCTAGAACCATGAAACACAAACCCAAATTATCCCAGTGGAAATTCCCTTAACAGCTAAACTGCATATAACATACACAAATTTCCCAAGCATCTTTTGAGTTCTATTTTGAAGAAAGGATTTACCCATGTAAAGTTCACTTAGGATCACCAAGATGCAAACTCAGATTATCAACCATTCTTGATTCTCACCAATCCAGCATATTTCTATTTATTCTTAAGCTAAATCATAAAGAGGTTGCAAAATATGGCCGCAACATGGTATATGCATAAAGGCTCAAATGCAACCACAAATTTGACTAGATATGGTCCCAATATGGTTGTGTTTGAATGCCTTATTTATTCTTTTTCTTGCTTCTATGCTTTGCAGTTTTTAGCATTCGACAACTTTGTGTTTGCATTTATTACTTCATGTAAAGCAGACAGTTCTGCAAGATTCAATTGTTAGATTCATTTTGTAGTTTTTCTCGTCACTTAGGCAGCAGTATAAGGACCTTACTGTTTTAGGAGAGGGCACAGAAGTTCTGAATCGTGAAAATCTGACTAGTACCTTTCATAGCGTGTCGTCATGGAAATCTGCTCGGTACCAATTATTGCGTGTCTAATGTCATGGTAATTAGGGGCTGCGGATGAGAGGGAATTTTTTTGTCTTGATTAGACACGGTCGCCCCCCATTTGTGGTTCCTCAAATGAGCTACGTCGCAGCAACAGTGATCGTTTATGAATGTCGTACTTTCAAGCCAAGGTTGAAGGCTGGGTTACGTATGAAGTGTTGAGTTGTGTTTCTTTGAGTGATTTTCCTACATAATCAAATTGTGATTTTCGAGGATAATTATTGCATGTTAACTATGTTTTATCTGGTTTTTGTTAGTATTATCGTCATTGTCCCCACCTGCGGGAAAATGAAGGGGTTGTCCTTAAACAAGCAAGAGCGTGAGTGATCATGAGAAGATGCCTGATAATTTATGTTCTTGTGATGTCATAATTGGTGTTTGCATACGAATTTGATCCCTAAGTTTTCGAATTTTCCATGTACTCTCGGGTTGTTTCTCTAAATGATATGCTGTGCCTAACATCCCGTGTAGTTTCTTACTAAATCTCAGATTGTATATCAATCCAAGCTTGCTCCTTGTCATGGAATCTAGTCACTTCCATTATATTTTGTTCTTGTTCTTGCCTTGGATCTGTGCGGTGCCTCCAAGATACTAAGCTTGTTGATGTGTGCGTTTTTTAAATTTATTGGAACTGAGTTTCTGCATCTGTTCCAACTAGATCTGGATTAGTCTTAGTGAGTATTTTCATTTGCTTCAAAGCAGAGTTGTCCTCAAGAGGAGCCTGAGCCAGAACCAGATCTGGAGCGGGAATATACACCAGCAGGAAGAGCTCTAAAAACAAAATAGTGAGTTCCAGTTTCCTTGGATGTATGTCAGCTACGCGATGCTAATATGAAATCAATTAAGATTATTTTGTTCTTAATATCTATTGCTGGTAATAGTTTTTCTTATTGAATTAATAGGACCCACAACTTCCCAAAGTGATATGTTTGTTTCTGTCGTAGTCACACGGCAGATATGAAATGTACACGCAGATGCATAAATCCTAAAAGATAGGACACAAAACAAGCACAAGGCCATGCAAATGATATGTTTTAAGTTGTCTTGCTGTATAATATACAATAAGGAAATTAACCAACTGTGTTTCCATTGGTAAACTTAAAATGTATGAAGATGAAGTCCACAAGCACATATTCAATGGATACTGTTTCTATGGGCTTTCTTACTGCCATTTTTTTCTGGAACTTCTATTTACCACTTCATTCATAGGTAAGAAATGCTCATTGCTTGCTTTTCTTTTACTCGCCAGGTATAATGTCTTCCATAGAGGTGATAAATGTCATGGGACTTATTTTGGATTGTGTGAGTCACATTGTCAAGAATGTCGAACATCGTTCTGATCATGAGATAGGGGTCACAAAGTGTCATTGAATTGTCCCAAACTGTTGAAGTTCTGTTCTCAGGTTAGGAAACGTCAGAAAGAAGTTGTCTTGTTATTTGGACGAGTCACTCGATGTGTGCTTTTATATTATGTTCAAGATGTGTCTGCAGTGTCCTTCCATAAAATATATATTTTTTTGTTTCACCAAAAAAGTAAAATTTAGTTATACATATGTTCTATTTATCTTTTGTCGAGATTCTGACGTATCAGTATCCTAATTTTTGGGAAATCATGCGGGCGTTTCCTTGTCCTGTGTTTTTGTCCATTCTTTACAGAGAAATTAATCTTTACAGTCTAAGAAGCACGGACACTTGAAAAAGGTAAAGTGTCCGTGCCCTCTCCGACATGTGTCGGACACCGACACTCCTTGGACTCTCTCTGACATATGTCCAACACTCTTTTTTCTGTGCATAAGTAACAAATAAAAGTATTTATTTTAAGTTGGACATGTCTCTGACACTCTTTCTTTAATGTGTCCGACATTTCTATGGTGTTTATGACCATAAAATGCATATGTGATTGACGATTCTTGTACACTTGCGAACAAATCGGTATCTAAGATTTCGGAATTTGACATATACCTATGATATAAACAGTTGGGAAGATAGAAATTCTTACGACTAGTGATACTTGAATTGAACTGAATTATATTAAGGATTTGTTGAGGATTCCTAAGTCCTAACCATGCCCATGTCTTATGTTTTAAGGATTTCCTTAGTCTTTCAATCGAGATTCATTGTCCTTTATCTTATCCATTACTCCTTCCTCCCTCGGTCTCTTTTTAAATGTCCATTACAAAAAGTTGTGCAATTTTCGGGTAAAAAAGAAAGTATTTCCGTGAGTGATTTTTTAAATATTTTGTACCAAAATCTAAATTAAATCTCTACATTGGTGCAACATTTTCAAACAATCACGCATGGAAGTATTTATCTTTTATCTAAAAATTACACGACCTTTTGTAGTAGACAGGCTGCAATCTTAGTTAATAATCTACGGAAAATTTCTCTCTACTACGTAAAAGGTTGTTGATATTTCAATGGATGAATGCATTTTTTATAAGAATATTAATGCAAAATAATAATGGCCGTATTACAAAATGATAATATGTTGCTTATGTTATTTGTCAATGGATGGGTTTATGGATTTATTGGTTTAAGTCGCAAGATTTTTCTCACATATTCACGGATATTCCATCTTATTGTTTATTTTTCTTAACACAGTGCCAGGCTACGTGCTAGACAAAAAGAACGATTGGCTCAAAGAAATATAAAAGAAATCTCTGCACCCTTTCATGGAATGTCCGGACCTGAGACACTCCCGGAACTCTCTCAATTCATTTCCAAAGATGATGATCAGAAGACTAAACTAGTTCAACATATTGAAGAGAAGGCTTGGACAATTAATTTGGATGAGAACATGTACGGTCAGACATTGGAGGGACGGAAGAGAAAGAGTGAGTCGCCCTTGAGGGTGGGAAAAGTATCCAAGCATAAACTTATCTGTCATTCCCCTGACGTCTTCATGCCAAGTGACCAGTTGGCAGGTACCAGTTGTACAAACCCCGTGTCCAGTGGCAACTTGTTACCGGTTCTTGGACTCTGTGCTCCCAATGCTAATCAAATAGAGTCATCCCAAAAGAATATTTCAAGATCGAGTAGCAGACAAAGGAGGCGAGCAATCAGACCAGAGTTTCTGTTCCATGTAGCTCCTTGCCGTGGGACTCCAAATGAGATGGAACCCAAAGGCCATGAGTCGACCATGGCCAAATTCGAAATACCGGATGCATCAGCAGAGGCTTTTCCACAATGGCTGAAGAACAGCCACTTTGAGAATCACATGCCGTTGAGCTTGGTACTCTCTCTCTCTCTCTCTCGCGCGCGCGGCGCGCACGCGCATGCACACTCAGTTGCAGGATTCTGCTTTATTAGTAATGAATTCGCCCCTTAATGGTTCTCCCCATCGAGAAAGAATGGTCTTCCTACCTAAGAATTTCTCATGCTTATGGATCCAAAAGAAACAAAAGAAGTGCTGCCCAGCAATTGAAAATTTGCAGCGACTATTACATACTAGAAAAAATAAATAACTCAAATGTACTCAATGTACTTGGTATAAACATAACCCATACTGATATTTATGGACAATAGTAGTAGTCTGGCACCAATTATTGATAGTTATTCACGTTTTACCATAAGGGAAAAAATAACATCTTTCATGTAGGAATATAAAAATACACTTCTTTAGATGCTCTCTACTTCCCACTTCTGCCTCCCGTTTCATGCAACTAAGCGCACACGTGCATATGCATGCTTGTTGGCTTTGAAATAATCAACTCCACGGCCATTTGGTTTTGATTGTTGTTTTGTTTGCAGCATCCTCCAGCTGTTCTCCAGGGAAGAGTCTCGGATCATTTTGAAAAATCTAGATATAGTTTCTCTGAGTTTCAAAAGAAAATGGCCCTGCCCAGATTACCTTTAGATGAGAAGTTGCTGCCTAGAATTCCATTTCCAGCAAGAAACGGGCCTAATACCCATCCTGACTTGGTACCCAGCTTGTCACAGGGAACAAGAGCCGGCGCTTCAAATCACTCAATGCCAGACCTTTCCACGATGCCCTTGCTGCCAAATTTTCACTTCCCCAAAGATGGAGCGAAACATAGTCAGCAAGAGAAGGAGGTGTCTCCCATTTTAGGTTTGGGCCAAACACCGCCCCCATATTTTCCATTTCCTGAAAACCACCGGAAGGTTCTTGAGAGCATAATGTTGAGGACTGGGTCTGGATTGACCAGTTTTCTTAAAAACAAAACCAAAGTAGATATCTGGTCCGAAGAAGAACTTGATTTCCTTTGGATTGGTGTTCGAAGGCATGGGCGGGGAAACTGGGATTCTATGCTTCGGGATCCACGGTTAAAATTCTCAAAATTTAAAACTGTGATAGATTTGTCATCGCGATGGGAGGAGGAACAACTCAAGATCATTGATGGGCCAGTTTTTCCTCTCCTGAAGACAAACTACCCTACGAAATGTACCAAACCATCTCTATTCCCATCAGTGTCTGACGAAATGATGACACGGGCGTTGCACGGAAGTAAACTTGGCGGCCCCCTGAAATTTCAACCCCACATGACAGACATGAAGTTGGGTATTGGTGATATGCCATGCTGCTCAACAAATTTAGAACAGTCCTATCGACTTGGTTTGAGGAACGAACAACACTTAGTGCCCATTCCCGATTGGGATGCTGACAAGTTTCGGAGTTTCCAAGGGGATTCATCCACTGGACCCTCTTATAAGCCTGGGACTTCATCAAATGTAATGACCGAGCACCCATTTCTGCTGAATTCGCTTGGAACCAGTAACTTTGATTTGCAGCAAAAGGAGGATGTGCAGGGGGAAAGTAAATCAGGGAAGTTGCCAAGTCTTCTTGATAGACCACTGAATCTTTTGCGCGATTCTTTTAGTAATATGGGGAGTGATGAATCTACCACTTTTGGGTTGCGGTCTGATTATTTTAATAATGACCTGAGTGTTTTTGAGTTGAAAGGAAAATCTGGATCAGAGGTAGGCGCTAGTAGTTCTTCAAAGAACAAGTTGCCTCATTGGCTTAGGGAAGCTGTAGTTGCTCCTCCAAGACCTCAACAGCCTGACTTACCGCCAACGGTTTCAGCAGTAGCACAGTCAGTTCGGTTGCTATATGGGGAAGAGAACCCCACTATTCCTCCATTTGTGGTCCCGGGCCCACCTCCTTTTCAACCCAAGGATCCGCGTAGGATTCTGAAAAAGAAGAAGAAGCAGCAGCAGCAGCAGAAGTCATATTTGCTAAAGCAAATACCAGCGGATATTGAACCCAGCAATAAGAGTGATGTTTCAGCCTCTATCTTGTTGTCTCCACCATTTCGTCCACAATCAGCAGTAGGAACCTCAGGACTTCCTTTGATCGAACCCACTTTCAATTTGCCATCTGTTAATTTGGATATGATGAATCCATCATCTTCATCTATGTTGCCAAGTCCCCAGAAGCAAAAAAGCAGTGGATTGTCCCCGTCTCCTGAAGTTCTTGAGCTGGTGGCAGCCTGTGTGGCCCCTGGTCCTGTTCCATGGGATCCTCTTTCAAAATCTGCTGACAGAGAAGAATTCCTGGATTCAACAGATGCATTGGCGAAACAAAAGGTGAAGCGGAGCTCACCTCTTGGTCTGTGGGTTCCACCACTTAACGACAAGACATCTGAACAGAGTGAAAGTGGGGACTCTAGCAAGACTCAGTCCGATCCGACTCGACCAGATGCAGAGGAAGTATCGTCGGAGGGGACTGTGTCAGATCATCGTGTGAATGACAATGAGCCATAGCCTTAGTAGGGGATTTTGATGAGTGGAGGATTGCTATTTACCCATACTTCTAATTTTGCAGGCCCTTTACCAATGTGCTGGAAACTTTATAGGCACGATGGGAAGTGTTAAATTAGCTAATGTATAAATATTCAGGACATTTCCTGTGTTAAACCTCTGTAAGAGACAAAAGGAGCATATAGAATTACCAGTTTGTTTTCTCAAGGGGAAGTCATTTTTTCCTCTTAGGTGAGATTGTAACGAGATAAAAGACATCTATAGCTTTTGGTATTATTTTATTGTAGAGAAATAGCTACTTCCCTCCTTGCATTATGTTATCAGACAAGTCATAATGATGTTCTATCTCAAACTAGCGAAAATGCCAAGGAAAAAAAACATTGTTTTTAATTGCATAGTTCTCTTTGTTGCTAGAGATGTATTGTTTCATGCGCTGGTGCTAGCTCGTAACTATTTTTTAGAGCTCTCTTGCTTTTCCGGCAAAAACAAGAGGAAAGATATATTTACAGGCTCATTGAGTAAGAAGTTGTAAAATACTATGGGTACTAATTACATGTACAAATAATATACAAATGTTTAGGTGGCAATCTCTCATCCTCTCTTGGATCCACTTGCTTACCTTCTCTCTCACTCAGTATCATTTGTGATTTTTGAAATTTCAAAACCACAATTTGTCACAAGTTTCAAAACTATGAGCAGAAAATAGAGATAAAATTCTAAATCTGTCATTATCCAGAATATCAAAACAACCAAAACTGCAATCCTCTTTAAGATTGTTGGTCAAAAGCGGTAGTAGGAAAATAGTTTAGGTGATCCAAATATCTTCTTGTAGTAAAAATCGTTGATATGTATAAAAAAAAATTATAATATTTAACTATACTGTCAGCGAAATTTTACATTACTGGAAACAAATAAGCTGAAGTAGACAAATAAGACCTGAAATCGTAGTAAGCAATTAATAAAAAAAATTGAAAATTATAAATTGAGACCCGTGTTAAACAATGTTTATAAACATAGATTCACCTCCTCAAAAACTGATGTTGCAGTCAAGACACTGGGAACAAAAGCGAATGAAGGCACATCTGTAGCTGAACTGTAAGTACAAAAACAGAAACAACCACAGCACTGAATAGAAGAGAAACTACCTGACCAAAACAGAAGATCGATTTAACTTGAATATCAAAGTTTTACTCTAAACTAAGACAAAACAATCCCCCTAAAATCCAGAAAGTTCAAATGCCAACCAGAAATGGTTGTTAACGCCAGATTATGCTGTAGCTGGGAAATGCTCCCTGCCCAGAGCTGTGGTGACTGTCTGACAAGCCATTTGAAAATAACTTATTAACTCAGTTGTATTTATGCCGTATAAGTTGGATAAATTTTGATGAAAATAACTTTTTTAGCAGCATTTAGTGCAATCAAAAGAAGAAATGTATAGAGGGTTGATGTCAATAAAATCGTAAACATATGCACAAATATATGCATCAACACCACACGTAAGAGTGTTAAAAAAAAAAAAAAAACCCACCGCCGAGTATCCCTTGTGAAACTTTAGAAAACTCGATGCTTTCATAACAAAACGAACTAAAACGAAGTGTAATGGATAATGTTTATATGAGCAATGGGCATGTCACATCCAAAATATAATCTATTATGGAAAAGAATTCAGTGCAAAAAGAATAGATAACCACTTAACCCATTTGTTGAAAACAACTTTTTCCAAACGAAACTCAATGAAATATGGAAGTGTACTTTGTCCTGGTTAAAATATAACCACTTATCTCGTTTATCTTCATGCTTGATATAATTTTAATTTCTCTTGCTAGTTTTCATGTAACATTATCCCATAAATAGGCCCTATTTGGCCAAAATTTTTTTTTTAACTTATTTTTTGTCTTTATTCAAATTTTTTTTGTATTTGTTATTTTTATGTCATTTTTTCGTGGATTATTGGTTCGTATCGACGAAAGGAATCTAAAAAGTATAAAATTATGTCCAAAAGTTAAAAAAAAGTCACTAAAGACGAAAATAAGTCAACACGGACGCTGTTTTTGACTTATTTTTTGTCTTTTCTGAACTTTTTTCAGATGTAGCCGATGATTGATAACTTTTCTGAAAGCTCTTGTCGAGACGAACCAACAATCATAAAAAAATTGATGAAAAACAAAAAATTAAAAAAAAATTTCAAATAAAGACAAAAAACTAAACAGTGAATAATCCAATAATAACCACAGGCCAAATAGACCCATAGTAACATATTCCGATAGAATTCATCCCGATTGCATCCTAACATTACATTAGTTCAAATAAAAGCACCTCAAATACTAGGACTAGCTTGATTAGAAATCTCATTGTTCAGTGACGACCAACCAACCAAGGGTAGTATGGTGCAACTTCATCCCGCATTTTACGACGACATTGAACAAGCAGCCATCAAATTTTGACCATTCGAACAGAAGAAAATGCTGTACGATACAAACTATTCCAAATTCGGTCCAAAAAATTACACTAAGCAAGGTTGATGACTATGTTCAAAAGTCAACTTGATGAAGTTCTGATCATGATATGTTTGCATTTCTCAGAGATCTGCATGAAACCACACCTGCTGACGTCCGCATGAAATGCTCCCCAAGCGCAGCAACACAAGAGGTATCAGTCTTAAGATGTGGCTGTACCAGTTCCCATATCTTTTTCTTCTGGATCTGCATGTTATCTAATAATGTCAAAAACCCAAGCCAGGAACAAACGACAAGAAAATAAACAATGGACGCCCGATTGATCATTCGTACAAATATAACCTCTATAAAATAATTACATCATGTACATCCAATGGGAACAATCTGACAGAACCTGTTATGTAATAGCCATACAAAAATGCAACAAAAATGGGCTTGTGAATTATCCACTGCATCATAAGTAGAAATTATGTTTAGGCTTGTGACAAGATCCCAAATTTTACCCAGAAAAAGCTCAAACCTGAATGGCTTTGTTGATAGCTGCACATATTGACATTTTACATGGCCAAAATGCCATTCGCTTAATTGACCTAGATAAAGTAATCTTGATTAATGGATATTAAAGTTGGTCAAAGCCGTCAAACAAATATTGGGTCCACCTAAACTATGGGCCCAAGTCATTTGAAAATATAGGTAAAACCGAAAGAAGATGGGCTAACTTTTGTTTAAACACTAATTCTATGAAAGAAGAGATGGATGTTTTTAGAAAATTGTCTCAACCAACCAGTCATTTGTACTAACTGAAGATGTTGCCAAGTCTATATATAGAGGCTCTTAATTCAAGAACAAGAGGACTTTTAGCTAACACCCTGACACAAGCTCTCAAGTCCCTTCAAGAGTTCAAGCATTCTTCAAGGATTGTAGAAGATCATCAAGCACTACAATGGCGTGTTGTTTCTTGTACAAGTTCCACATCAAGTATGCTCTTTGTCACAAGACCCACGGAACTTTGAAGTTCAATATCTCCTTTTAAGAGATTGATGGTCGTTTGTTCAAGATCAAGCAATTCAACAGCTCGACTGAACTCATTTTCTTCAATCTCCATGGCTTGAAGACTCAAAGCAATCATCAAGCAATTCAATTCAACAATGACATTTTAAAGCCGTCGGATTGTAACCACAAAGGAGATCCCACTAGAGGATTTATTCTTTTCATAGAGAATACAACACGGATGATTGCACCCATTTCTTTGAAAACAATAAAATTACATATTTTGTGCATCTCTTTTTTGTTCTTCATTATAGGACTCGAATTTCTGTGTTGTAAATTTGGCACGCTCATTAAAATATCTATGCCTCTCATCTTGTTGTCCTACTTCAAGTGCCAAACTCTTACCGAACAAGACCGACAAGAAGAAAGTCATTGGCGCAACAAGTACCAATGCTACGACCTACCGTAATGGGCCTCATGACTCGCAGCAAGACTAAGGTGGTTGCTCCTTTTGCAATACGAAGGGCTAGATTAATTACTAGTCCTATGAATTTGATTCATGGCAAGCCCGAAATGCAAACACTCTTGCTCTACTGGGGGCAGCAAAAGGCTAACGGATTGGCTCGAAGAAACTTCCTTCACCATTTGAGTCTTCCTATGCAGGTGGCTCCCACACCTATCTTGGTCAGTGTCTTATGCAACTCAAGTACAGATTCATACTAAGGTTCATATCCTACTAGCTTGAGTGATTCAATCGTACCAAGTAATTCTGACTCATCTCCCTTGGCTGCATATGCAAGTCATGATACTTGCAACAACAATTGCTTGTGCTTTTGAAAAGCTTACCAAGATTGTTGAAGAAAACAACCTCCAGAATGTTGAAGCAATGTCGGAGATACTAGGCAAAGCCACCTGTATGCCACAATATATGCCTGCAGCTACGACTTCAAAGAAAAAAATTGGTGATGAAGTTCCCCCAAAGCAAGTGGTAGGCCAAGATAGCCATCCCACCTCAATTGCCTCATCAACTGTCAAACAACTCAAGGACGTGATAGCCAACTCCTTCGAGCACAGAATAGAGCTGCCCCTTTGAGAAATATTACATACTCCAAGCCTTGCACAAAACGGATTGATAGCCTGAGAATGCCTCCTTGTTACCAACCTCACATATTTCAGAAGTTTGATGGCAAGGGAAATCCTAAGCTGCTCACTTAACATGCAATGTGGCCGGGATTGAAAGAGAGTCCCTTGTTAAGCCATTTGTTCAATGACTTAGGGAAAAATTTGCTTTGAATGGTACACGAACTTAGAGTCTGAGTCTACTGATACATGGGGCCTATATGTAGCACGGACACTCCTCGGAGGTCCCCGTATCCGTGTCCGACACTCTGGGGACACCGACAAGCCGAAAAATGTATAATGGCGTGTCCAATTAATTTAATTAGTTTTTGAATGGGGACACGACGGGGACACATTTGTTATTATTTTGATTTTTTTTGGACAAACATGGGTTAAAACTTTTAAAACCATATATATGTGTGTGTGTGTATAGATACATATACATACATATATATATATATATATATATATATATATATATATATATTATGTAAGGGAAAGACTATATGGACCAACACTTTTTTAAACCAATATCTAAATTCTTCATTCTTGATTAAATTTTAACGATCCGAACCGTTTAATGTGTTTAAAACATGTCTTTAAGGGTACCCGCGAGAAATTAGCTCAAAATATTACCGTAAAGAACTTGATCCAAGCAGTGACTCATAAAACAGTTCTTGTCAGCATTTTGAACAACTGTTTGGATCAAGTATTTTCTGGTAATATTTTTGAGCTGATTTCTCGCGGGTTCTCTTAAAAACATGTTTTAAACACATTGAACGGTTCGGATCGTTAAAATTTAGTCAGGAATGAAAAGTTTAGATATTGGTCTAATATTGGTCTAAAAAAATATTGGTCCCTTAAACTTCCCCCATTATGTATATATGTGTATAGTAAATTAGTGATTATGTATAATATATACAGGAAGAGGTACTGTCTTCTCAAATCCAAAGATATGTTCTTTTTCTTCAATATATTTAACCATCTCAAATATAATACATTCATCAAATACAGATTGTATTGTTGTCTTGTTTGAGTAGTATTAATGTTCATTCATTAACTATTATATAGTATATGTGTCCATATATGTTATATGTAAAAAAAATGACGTGTCCCGCTGTGGACGTGTCCGTATTTTTTCTGAAATCTCCTGTACTGTATCTGTGTCCGTGTCCGTGTCCGCATTCGTGCTATTTAGCATGGGAGCAAATGGAGAGAGAATTCTAGAATCCTTTCTCCAGCACCCATCGAACCGTGAGCATGGTCAAATTAATTGTTAAATTTAATAACCCCAAATGCTTTGATTTCATCACGTAATATTTATACAAGTAAAAAGAGACATAATTCACCGACTATTCTAACTCAACTACTATTCTATTTACATAAGAAATCAAATCTAAATCTAATCCAGTTACACTCCTAAACACATATAACTTAACACACCACCTCAAGTTGGTGCGAATATATCAATCAGGCCCAACTTGAACACAATGCGGTGGAAACTCTTGCTGTTCAGTCATTTTGTGAAGATGTTGGTTAATTGATTTTTTCAGATCTCACAAAAGATATACATATCAAACCCTCACTCGATTTTTTCTTGATAAAGTGTGTCAGTCTCAATATCTATCATATTGAACAGGATTATGAGTGACGTTTATGGCAACTTTGTTGTTGTTATTAGAGATAAGAGAAAGTGTATAGGGTATTAATTAACCCTAACACATAAGAGTTTTATTTATATTGTTGCTCACTTACATTACATGTCATAATTAAGCAATGTGGGACAAACTATTCTAACACTCCCCCTCAAGCTGGAGAATAAATATCACAAAATCCCAGCTTGTTACATAAAAACTCAAAACGTGGTTTAAACAATGACTTAGTAAAAATATCTGCAATCTGAGCTCCTGTGGATACAAAAGGTGTAGCCAAAGTACCACTATCAATCTTCTCCCGAACGATATGACAATCTACCTCAATATGTTTGGTTTTTTCATGAAACACCGGGTTTGAGGCAATATGTATCGCCGCCTGATTATCACAATGCATAGGCATTGGTAACGGCACTGGAAATCCAAGTTCCTCAAGAAAGGATTTCAGCCAGACAACCTCACATGTAGTATGAGCCATAACACGGTACTCTGCCTCTGCACTAGACCTTGCGACAACGGTTTGCTTCTTACTCTTCCAAGTAACGAGGTTGCCACCAACAAAAGTACAATAACCAGTAGTTGAACGTCGATCAGAAGGTGACCCTGCCCAATCTGCATCAGTAAACGCCTCAACACGCCAATGGCCATTAGAACGATAAAATAAGCCACGTCCAGGGTGAGCCTTAAGATACTTCACAATGCGAATGCAAGCCTCCCAATGTGGAATACGAGGAGCAGACATAAATTGACTCACCTTACTAACAGCAAATGAGATATCAGGACGAGTATTGGTAAGATAAATCAACTTACCAACTAAGCGACGGTACTGATCTGGCTGAGAAAATACCTCCCCCTGATCAATGCAAAGTTTGATATTAGGATCCATTGGAGTCTCCACAGGTTTAGCTCCCAATAAACCTGTCTCTTCTAGAATATCCAACACATATTTTCGTTGGGACAAACTAATCCCATCCTTGGATCTTGCCACCTCAATACCCAAGAAATATCGTAGCTTACCCAAATCTTTAGTGTGGAATTGACTGTGTAAGAATTGTTTCAACTCATCAATCCCTCTCTGATCATCTCCAGTAATAATAATGTCATCAACATAAACAATGAGCAATACTTTCCCTCGAGATGATATGAGGGAGAATACAGAGTGATCAGACTGACTTCGACGCATGCCAAACCTCATAATAGCATCACTAAACTTGCCAAACCACGCTCTGGGAGATTGTTTAAGGCCATAAAGGGATTTGCGAAGACGACATACCTTATGATGCTCCCCCTGAGCAACAAACCCAGGTGGTTGCTCCATGTAGACTTCCTGCTTAAGATCACCATGGAGAAAAGCATTTTTAACATCAAGTTGAAACAACGGCCAACCAAGATTGGCGGCAAGGGAAAGAAAAATCCGCACAGAACCAAGCTTGGCAACAGGAGAGAATGTTTCGGAGTAATCAACGCCATAAGTCTGTGTGTAGCCTTTGGCAACCAGGCGGGCTTTATGATGCTCAATAGTACCATCAGGAAGATACTTAATGGTATAAACCCCACGACAGCCAATAGTGGTTTTACCAGCAGGAAGAGTAACCAACTCCCATGTGCCATTATTATGAAGAGCAGACATTTCAGCTTCCATAGCTGTCCGCCACTCAGACCGGGATAATGCCTCCTGAACAGTGTTAGGAACAGATATAGAGGAAACAGTAGTAGTGAAAGCGCGAAGAGAGGGAGAGAGATGATCATAAGAGATAAACTGAGAGATAGGATGAGAAGTGCTCGAAATATTAGAAAAACCATATTTTACCGGTGGGTGACGATTCTCACGAGTAGGATATCGACGAGCAGGCGGATCTGGCGACAAGGGGGAAGACGGAGGCGTGGGCAAAGATGGTGCAGCAGCCGGGGATGGTGCAGCACAGACTCAAGGGTAACAAGATCGTTGGTAGTAACAGGATCTGAGTAATAGGGCAATGACTCATTAAACGTGACATCGGCACAAACGAAGTGACGACGTAAGGTAGGAGAGTAACAGCGATATCCTTTCTGAGTACGGGAGTATCCCAAAAAAATACATTTAAAAGACCGAGGATCAAGTTTACTCCTATCAGGGTCAAGGACATGGACATAACAAGTGCACCCAAAAACCCGAGGGGGTAAGGAATGGAGAGGCCGACCAGGGAATAAGACCTTATGGGGAACCTGCCCTCCTAAGACCGTAGAGGGCATACGGTTGATTAAATAACAAGCAGTGAGAGCAGCATTACTCCAGTATGACTTAGGAACCTGCATGTGGAATAGTAAAGCACGCATAACCTCAGACAAGTGTCGAATCTTGCGCTCAGCAACTCCATTTTGTTGTGGAGACCAAGCGCACGATGATTGGTGAATAATGCCATGATCATCAAGAAATTGAGAAAGGAGACTGTGAAAATATTCACGGGCATTATCGGAACGAAATATTTGAATGCAGGTATCAAATTGATTCTTAACTTCCATGTAAAAAGATTTAAACACATGTTGCAATTCAGACCTCTCTTTCATTAGATAAAGATATGTGATACGAGAAAAATCATCCACAAAAATAACATAATACTGAAAACCAGAAACACTGGGCACATGAATAGGCCCCCAAATGTCTGAATGAACCAACTGAAAAGGACGCGATGCACGACGCTCAACCCTAGGATGAAAAGAGACGCGTCGGTGTTTACTAAACTCACAAACTTCACACACCAACTTATTGAGAGAACGACACGAGGGGACAAGACGCTTCAAACTCTGGAGAGATGGATGGCCAAGGCGACAATGTTGTTGGTATGGTGACTCGGATGTCTGAAGAGCAACAGGCTGAGGGACAGTCAGGTAATAGAGGCCACCGCGCTCAATGCCCCCACCAATCTTCCTCCCTGTCTTGAGATCCTGAAAAATACAGCCATGAGGAGAAAATGTGACGGAACAGTTTAAAGATTTGGTAAGACGACTCACAGACATAAGGTTAAATGGAAAACGAGGAACATGTAAGACAGAAGTTAAAGTGAGAGAAGAAGTGACAGGAACGGAGCCCAAACCAGTAACAGCAGTGGTAGAACCATCAGCTAAGGTGACATGTGATGATTTACCAAGTGACTGTTGACTAAGGAAAAAGTTAGGTGTACCAGTCATGTGATCCGTAGCTCCTGAGTCAATAACCCAAGGAGAGGATGAGAATGAGGCAGCACAGGCAACAGATGGACCGGTCTGAGCAAGCGTAGCAGTGGAAGATTCTGTCCCATCCTGCAATGACAAGAACCGCTGGTAATCGTCAGCTGAAATAACCACACTATCGGCAGAAGTTTGAGCATACTGTCCAGTATCCTCAGAGGCAACCTGATGAGCTTGGGGATAACCATGAAGAGCATAACAATAGTCCACAGTATGACTTGTACCCTTACAATGAGTACAAAATCGGGTACCGCGGCCATGACCAGAAGTACCTCGACCAGAACTAGCTCCCCCTCGGCTAGAATGACGACCATTGGACCCAGAATTACCATGACCACCATAATGAGGACTGGAATCATGGTTACCAGAACCCCGTCCTCCACGACCACGACTGCTATACCCAGAATCACGGCCACGGCTGGCAGAGAAAGCAGAGCTATCAGAAGCAGCGGAAGTCAAAGATGGTGTAGAAATAGAAGATGACTGACGAAGACGACGAAATACCTCGCTGAGAGGAGGTAAGTCAGGAGATCCCAAAATCTGATTACTCACAGGGCCAAAGGTCGATGACGCACCAGATAAAAAACGAGTAACCCGCATACGATCTCGCTGGCGTCGTACAACCTGAATATCAGCAGAAAGAGGCTCACAAATATCTAATTCATTACAAATGCGCCGAAACTTAGCATAATACTCCTCAAATGAAGCATCACCCTGAGATATAGTAAAGAAAGACCGATGAAGCTCATATGTGCGGCGGAGATTGTCTACACCTGAATACAATTCTTTGGCCTCGGTCCACACTTCTTTTGCAGTCACACAGAACATCAACGTACTGGCAACCTGCTCCGTCATACTATTCCAGAGTTCGGAGCGAACACGGGCATCAACTGCTTTCCAGGCCCGATATGTGGAAGAATCAGCAGGCGGGGGATCATCAGTCAAATAAGAGTCCTCGGACTCACCCAAATAATACACCTCAACAGCCTTTGCCCATAAAACATAATTTCCCCCATTTAATGGTGTGGAGGTAATAGAACGCCGATCACGAGACCGGGAACCACCCAATAAACTACCAATAGCTGTCGAGTCAGAACCAGACAGAGTACCAACAACAGTAGAAACAGGATCAGACTGCTCTACAGACATGTTGACAAATACAAATAACCAGCAACAAACAAAATCCAACAACCACCACTTTAACGGATCACAACCACCAAGCAATAACCAGTACCAAATCAGACAAACTAATCATCAACAAACAAATGCCAAGAAATCAGGGCCATAAACAGAGACTAAGCAACATCCATAATCATCCACAGAGGTCGAACATATCAGATCATCCGCGATGAGCAACCAACAACCAACAGATCAGTAAACCAGTAAGCTGGTACATGAACAACCAGCAACCAAATCGTGAGTGAGAAGGACAACCAGAACCAGAGAACATCATCTATCAGAACATCGTCTATAAGAACATAGTGCGGCTATCAGACGATGGCAAACATCAGAGGTGCGGCAAACAGCAAAAAAACGGATCAAGGGGGTGCGGCCCACAGAGACCAGAGAACAACAGAGAGTGCGGCGGATCAGAGGCCAAACCTGCTGAGCAATGACAGGCGGCACTGAAGGAGGCTGAAACAGGCGGCAAAACCGGAAAATGGAGGCTGATGGTGGCGTCTGGATCTGAGGCGATTTGCTGATGGTGGCGTCTGGATCTGAGGCGGCCAGGGGCGACGGCGGCCAGGGGCGGCGGGGCCAGGGACGGCCAGGGGTGGCAGAAGTGAAGGCGTACGGTCAACTGTATGTGGCGGTCAGATGTGGCTTGGTTGGTTTAGGGTTTAAACAGGCTAGGGTTAGGGTTTAAACATAGGCTAGGGTTAGGGTTTAAACATAGGCTAGGGTTTAAACATAGGTAGGGTTAGGAGGGCTAGGGTTAGGATTTAATTTCTAGGATTAGGGTTTGGTTTTGGGTGGATCAAGGTTAGGCTCTGATACCATGTTATTAGAGATAAGAGAAAGTGTATAGGGTATTAATTAACCCTAACACATAAGAGTTTTATTTATATTGTTGCTCACTTACATTACATGTCATAATTAAGCAATGTGGGACAAACTATTCTAACAGTTGTCATAGTAGAGTTTCATCGGACCATTATTAGACATTTTCAAATCACGTAACAGGATTTGGAGCCACAGGTGTTCACAAACTCCATGAGCATAACTCTATACTTAGTTTCTGCGCTAGACCTGACGACCACTTATTGCTTCTTACTTCGTTAAGTAATCAAATTTTCCCCAAGGAGAGTATAGTAGCTAGAAGTAAAACATCTACCATCCACAGAACCAATCCAGTTGGCATCAGTGAATGCCTCCAACTGTAGATGACCATGATTAGAAAACAAAATTCATTTTCCTAGAGCTGATTTGAGATACTTCAAAATATGATAAACTGCATCTAAATGTAAAACACGAGGATCATGCATAAATTGACTAACAATGCCCACTGCATAAGAAACATCTGGTCGACTGTGAGCTAAGTATATCATTCGACCCACTAGGCAATGATATCTTTCCTTATTAGTGCTATCCCCTGAGTCTACATTGAGATGATGATTCGTCTCAACAGAAAAATTTTCAAGTCTACAACCCAACATACCTGTTTCTTCCAAGAGATCAAGTATGTATTCCCGTTGGGAGATAAAAATACTCCGATCAGACCTTGCCATTTCTATTCCAAGAAAGTACCGCAGTGATCCCAAATCCTTAATCTCGAATTATTGAGTTAGACTAGACTTGAGATTAAGAATCTCATCTACATCATTGCCTATGATTATTATATCATCAACATAAACAATAAGGACCTCGACCTTACCAACACTTCCTTTGATGGACATAGCATGTTCGACATGACTTTGTTTGTAACTGCAACATAGCTTTTGAAAATTTCCAACCTAAGCTCTAGGTGACTGTTTCAACCCATAAATGACCTTTTTCAATCTGCACAACTTTCCCTTTGTCTTAGAGGAAGAAAAATCTGGTGGTATATCCATATACACCTCTTTTTCTAACTCACTGTGAAGAAATGCCTTTTTTGTTTGATGAAGAAGCCATTTTAAATTTGCAGCACAAGATAATAAAGCTCGCATAGAATTCATCTTTGCTACTGGAGCAAACGTCTCCTCATAGTCAATACCATAGGTTTGAGTAAAACCTTTGGCAACAAGTCTTGCCTTGTACCTCTCATTTGTACTGTCAGCATTTTACTTAACAGTACAAACCGACTTACATCCTACTGCTTTCTTTCCCTCCAGAAGTCTAGCTCCCAAGTGCTGTTTTTTTCAAAGCTGTCATCTCTTCTACTATAGCTCATTTCCACTTAAGTATCATTATTGCATTCTGCCATTTCTGTAGAATATATATAGAAGACGGAGATAAATGATCATAAAAGACAAATTGTGAGATGAGATGTTGAGTACATGACCTAACACCTTTTCAACGAGCAACAGAAAGATAATTAGAATCAATATCAAAATCAATAAAGGGAGGTTCAATGAGAGAAGAGTCATTACCAGATGGGTTAGCCGAGGAATCTGAAACTAGAGCAGACGATTGTGATGGACAAGGTGGTATTGCACATGAGGACTTTTTGTTATTTTGGCTAGTGTATGTTTTTAAGTTAGTCTGTTGTGGTCGGTGTAGCCATTCCCCCATATCACCACTAATGTCATGTGTGGCTGCCCCTTCAGCTGATATAGGCTCCCCTCAATGTGATTATACCAGGTTGACATCTCTTCCTGCCGAGACTCCCCCTGAAGAGAGAGAATGGAGGGAGAGTAAAACGACTCGGACTCCCAAAAAGTGGCATCCATAGACATAGAACTTTTAGAAGAAGACTCATAGCATTTATAACCCTTCTGGGTAGAAGAGTACCCAATGAAAATATATTTATAGGCTTTAAGACCTAACTTGCCACCCGAGGGATGATGGGCATGGACAAAACACACATAACCAAAAACTCAAGGAGGAAGAGTCGTGACATGAAACTGCTAGGGAGACATGCGGTTGATAAGATAGGTGATATTTAATAACGTTTCGCCCTATAAAAAATTAGGAATATACATAGTCAACAAAAGAGAATGAGCGACCTCAGTAAGATAGCGATTTTTGCGTTTAGCAACTATTTTGTTGTGGAGTGTCAATAAAAGTTATCTGGAAAAGAATATCATTTTCATGTAGGAAGGTCCAAAAACTCCTATCTATATACTCACTGCTAATGTCACTACGGAAAATTTTGATCGGCATATCAAACTGAGTGCGTACCATCGCATGAAAAGATTTAAAACAAAAAAGATTTCACCTACGGACTTAAGTAAATACAACCAAGTGACACGAGAATAAGGACCCCAAATATTAGAATGGATAACCTCAAACGGAGAATCACTCATTCTATTAATAGGTGCATAAAAAGAACGTTTATATTTTCCAAGTTCACAGGCTTCACAAAAAAACTGACTCCGAGAACAATGTTTAACTAAATTAGGAAAAAATTTCTCTAAAATTACAAAAAAGGGATGACCCAATCTACAGGGCCATTGATGTAGCATAGAAATAGCTTAACTTGCATCTGCTTGCAAGCTAGATCACACGACATGGGTGAATGAGATGGGCGAGGTGCTGAGTCCAAGAAATAGAGGCCACCATGTGCTTTACCACTACCAATTACCTTCCTTGTATCCAGTTCTTAGAAAACACAATGAGTAGGGAAAAAAAGTCACGGAATAATTTGCAAAACGAGTAAGGCTACTAACAGACAGAAGATTAGTGGAAAAGTTTAGAATATGTAGAACTGAAGAGAGAAAGAGGAAAAACAGCGAACGGAACATTTTTCTGAAATAGTAAAGAATGACGATGGGCTATTCTAACCTTATCCTTACCAGAATAGGTAGAGTAAGAATCAAACACAGAAAACAACTTGTCATATCATCGGAAGCACCGGAATCTATAATCCAAGGAACAATTGAAAAGGCAGTAAATGCACGAGCTGGGATGACCCTAAATCTATAATCAAATTATTCTTTTTTTACTTTGATTACATGGTATTAGAGCAAAACCCTAAATCTACATAACCCTAAACCCTAATCACACGCAGTCTCCGAACGAACCCAACACTGTCTTTGTCGCCGATGGTCCCTAACACCATCTTCGTCGCCAATGAACCTCATCTCGGCCTCCATCGTCGCAATCGGCTGGCCCTTCACAATCGCAAGCGATATCTACTCACATGGTCTCTTTGCGATCTAATCGATTCACTCCCTGTGTCTGTTCTCAATCTGATCTCTTGCGATCTGATAGGTTCATGGTTGCAATCGAATCTAATATGTTTGATGGTTGCAATTTGATCTATTGGTTTGTCAATCTGAGTTGGTTTCTAATGTTTATGATTAGATCAAGTTTTTTATGTTTTAGTTGTAATATATTCCTTTTTGGTACTTGGGGTTGATTTCTAGTCTATATGGTGTGGTTGGTTGTTCGTTAGTTGTTTTGAGGCTTATTTGTTGAGTTTCTGCTCCTTGATATTCCGTAACCTACTTACCATCGCTTCACGTTCTATTACTAGTTTTCCTTAGTCTCCTATCTATCACCTTTGTGAGGTTAAATGGTAAAAGTTATGCTCAGTGGGTTAATGCAGTCGAGGTATACTATATTGGGAAGATGATGTCTAGTTTCTTAGCTGGTGATCTCCCTAGCTACTAATTCTATGTTTGTTGCATAGACAACTAAGGATGCTTGAATTCGTATTCCGTTATGGAGAGATATAGTCTCAGATCAGTGGTACATTAGTTTCTTTGCCTACTACCAGGTGTGTGTTACATCAAGTTTAGGAGTTGTACTCTTGTGCCAATAATTAGGAAAGAGCATATGATTTTCACCGGACTTATTTTTATCTTAAGGAGCTCAAGTTTGATGGTACTTGTAAGAAACTCAATATTTTCCAACCTATTTCTATTGATATCCAGGTTATGCAATGCTAGCATAAGTCTATGCACATGGCTTGGTTCTTTTCCAGCTTGCCCTCATCTTATGATCCCATTTGTTATCAACTACTAGGGCCTAAAATTCTAAATTCGCTCAATGAGGTCTTCAGTCAACTCGGTCAATCATTTGTTTACGATACTAGTTCTACTATTTTGGATCCTTTTGACAACTTTGATTTGGCTTTAGCTCTATCTCCAGGTCTTCTTCGCGTCGTGGTGATTGCCGTGTCTGTGGTTGTGGTGGTCGCGATGTGGTCGTGGAGGTCATAACTTTAGTCATGGTGGTCGTCAATAAGAGGGAGGTGGTCGTGGTTGAGGTTGTACTTCTAGATTGTGTAAGAATTGTGGTGGGACAAGTCATATTGTGGAGTATTGTAATGATCTTCATGGTTTTCCCCAAGCTTATCAAGTTATTACTTTCGAGTATACTGGATAGGTTACTCTAGCGATGTCATGGTGACTATATGTACGGATGAGTACCAACATCTTGTGTCACTTCAGACTCCCTTTGTGGGTTCTCCCTCCACTGCTACGCTTGCTTAGACAGGTCCTTCCATTGCTAAAAATTTGTCATCCCTTTCTTCTACTATTTGGATTATTAATTTTAGCGCATCTAATCATATGACTAGTACATCTACTGTTTTCTTTGATCGTCAGTCTACTAGTAAACCATCTCGAGCTACCTTAGCAGATGGTTCTACCACTCATATTAATGGTTTTAATCATACTGCTCTATCTCAAAATTTTGATAGCCATGGTATTCTTTATTAGTCCTCTTGTAGTCGAACTCTTATTGGAGCAATGTCACTTATACGCCACTAGATCAATAGTATGCCTTCTACTGTCCTCGGAGGTCAGATAACCCATAAGGTCTTATTTCCTGACTGCACTCGCTACTCTTTACCGCTTTGAATTTTTGGGTGCAAGTGTTATGTACAAGCTCTTGATCCTAGCCGGGACAAATTTTATCCCTGGGCCATTTGGTGCTTCTTAGTTGCTCTCGCGCTAAAAAATGCTATAAGTGTTACTCTTTTCTCTGTCGTCATTTTATTTGTGTTGATATTTCATTTAATAAGTCTTTGCCGTTCTTTCCCCACACCATAGACCATGTTGATCAATCTCAATGTCTATTTTTTGTTCATCCCTTTCCTACTATCTCTCGTGTGAAACCCTTGCAGATGGATGTTCGTTCGTCAAAGCCATCATCTACCTCACCAGCACCCACCATCTTGTCTCTTCATGATAATGTACTTGGTAGTTGGTCCCTTTTTTTTGGGGAAAGTCTATTGTCGGTTATAGTTGGGTCTTTATCATTAAATATGAACCAGATGACTTTGTTTAGCGGTACAAGGCATGTGGCCAAATATATCAAGACATAGTGTTGACCACGCCGAGACTTTTCTCAAATGGCCAAGAATGACTCCGTTCGGATTCTTATCTCTTGTTGCTACCCCTTGTTGGCCCTTATTCTCGTTAGATGTGAAAAATGCTTTCTTACATGATGATTTGTTGGAGGAAATATACATGGAGTAATCTATGGGGTTTGTTGCTCATGAGAAAGTTTCTCCGTTATGTCGCCTCCACAAAGATCTCTATTTGAAGTAGTCACCTTGAGTTTGGTTTGGCAAGTTTAGTAAGGATGTATTACATTGAGATATGCGTCACTATCATTCTAATCATTTCGCGTTCTCTCTTTCGTCGAATCTGGGTAAAATACTGTTCATTGTGTATGTAGACGACATCATCATACTGGGGATACCCAGAAGCATATTGATGAATTGAAACAGTTCTTACAACATCAGTTTTATACCGAAGACTGCAGTTAGTAACAGTATTTCTTGGGTATTGAGATAGCAAGATTCAAGGATTGGGACTAGTTTGTCACAAAGTATGCAATCGACATTCTAAAAGAGACTGGTTTATTAGGCTTGAGGCTTGTGGAGAGACCTAGAGATCTAAATATCAAACTTTGTGGTAATTAGGGGAGATTCTTTCTCATTCGAACCAGTACCGTTGCTTAGTTGGCAAGTTGAATTATCTCACCACTACCCATTCTAATATTTCATTCGTTGTTAGTATGGTGATTAATGTCAGCTCCTCATCTTCCACATTAGGAAGCTACACTCTTTTCATCATGAAGTATGTTAAGCTCATCCTGGATGCGGTTTGAGGCCTTTACTGATGCTGATTGGATAGGATTACCATCTGATAGACAATCGACGGCTGGATACTGTGCTTTTACTGGTGGAAATCTTCTTATCTGGAAGAGCAAGAAACAAACGGCTTTTGCAAGGTCTAGCGCAAAAGCTGAGTATAGAGCTATGACTCATGTGTAGTGACATTGTATGGATGCAAACATTCCTCAAGGAGTTAGGGTTTGGTGTGCAATTGCCTATACACGTGTATTGTGATAATTAGGCAGCAAGTCATAGTGCTTCAAACACCATTTTTCATGACATAACCTATCATATTGAGGTGGATTGTCATATTGTTTTAGAAAAGGTAGAGAGTGGGGTTGGTAACCCCTTTGTGCTATCTTCACCAAACCATTGCTTAAGTCACATTTACAGTCATGTAACAAGCTGGGTCTTTGTGATATATGTTGGTTCCAACTTGAGGGACAGTTAAAAATATAATGGAGGGGTAGTTAGGTCTTTGTGTCGATTTTGTTACTATGTATACATAGTCATTGTAGTTTGAGATAGAGAGAGAGAGAGAGAGAGAGAGAGAGAAGTGTGTAAGGTGTTAATTAACCTTACGACACACAACACTTATTTATATTATCTCATGCTCTTTTACATAACCAAAATACCCGATGTGGGACAAACCTATTCTAATACTCCCCCTCAAGCTGGAGAGTAAATATCATAAAGTCCCAGCTTGTTATATAACAACTCTAACCGTGGTTTAAACAATGACTTAGTAAATATGTCAGCCAACTGAGCACCAGTAGACACATACGGAGTAGCTATCACACCACTTGTCAACTTCTCACGCACTAAATGACAATCAACTTCGATATGCTTAGTTCTTTCATGGAATACTGGATTAGAAGCAATATGGATAGCTGCTTGATTATCACAATACAAGGGCATAGGCAACTGCACAGTGAACCCTATCTCCTCTAGAAGTGATCGCAACCACACAACTTCACACGTCGTATGTGCCATTGCTCTATACTCTGCTTCTGCACTGGATCGGGCAACCACTGTCTGCTTCTTACTCTTCCAATTGACAAGATTACCACCAAGAAAGACACAATACCCGGTAGTGGATTTCCTATCCGATGGCCCTCCGGCCCAATCATAATCAGTAAATGCCTCAATGCGTAAATGTCCACTAGATCGATAAAGCAAGCCTCGTCCTGGTTGTAACTTAAGATACCTCACAATCCTGAGAACCGCCTCCCAATGTGGATGGCGAGGAGCAGACATAAACTGACTCACCAAACTAACAGCAAACGAAATATCCGGACGAGTAATCGAAAGATAATTGAGCTTACCAACTAACCGGCGATATTGATCAGGGTTAGAAAGAAGCTCCCCCTGATCCACATATAATTTAACATTGGGATCCATAGGAGTCTCAACAGGCTTGGTCCCCAATAACCCAGTATCCTCAAGAATATCCAACGCATACTTCCTCTGTGATAAGCTAATACCTTCCTTGGATCGTGCCACCTCAATACCTAAGAAGTAACGAAGTGTGCCCAAATCCTTAGTATGAAACTGCTGATGTAAGAAAGTCTTTAACTCATCAATACTGCGTTGATCATCACCAGTAATTATAATATCATCCACATAGACTATTAACAATACTTTTCCTCGATCAGAAGTGCGAGAGAACAATGACTGGTCGGATTGACTACGACACATGCCAAATCGAATAATTGCATCACTAAACTTGCCAAACCATGCTCGAGGCGACTGCTTAAGCCCATAGAGAGCTTTGCGAAGCCGACAAACCTGATTACGCTCCCCCTGAGCAACAAACCCTGGTGGTTGCTCCATATAAACTTCCTCCTGGAGATCCCCATGGAGAAAAGCATTCTTGACATCCAGTTGAAATAATGGCCAACCAAGGTTCGCAGCAAGAGAAATAAGAATGCGAACGGAACCGAGTTTGGCAACCGGAGAGAACGTCTCGGAATAATCAACACCATAAGTCTGGGTGTAGCCTTTGGCAACAAGATGAGCTTTGTAATGCTCAACAGTGCCATCAGGAAGATACTTGACAGTGAATACCCAACGACAACCAACAGTAGTCTTACCAGCAGGAAGAGGAACCAACTCCCAAGTACCATTATGATGAAGAGCAGACATCTCATCCTCCATGGCTTGCCGCCACTCAGACACAGACAAGGCCTCCTGAACAGTGTTAGGAGACGGCAGTGGTAAAAGCACGAAGAGATGGTGACAAATGATTATAGGAAACAAACTGAGCAATAGGATGGAGAGTACAAGACCGAATACCTTTACGGTGGGCAATAGGGCGGTCAACAGGAAGATCAGGATCCCAAAACGGAGGAGGAGACGAAGTGGTGGGTGAAGGTGGGTCTGCTGGCTGAGATGGCGCTGGTGGGGGTAACTCCGGCTGAGAGGATGCTGACAGGGATGGCACTGATGGAGTTGTAGGGCGACGCACATATACCTGCAAAGGTTTTGGTAGAGAGACAGGAGCAGACGGGACAACTATAGGTAGCACAGACTCAGATTCAGGAAAGACAGTGGGAGTGTCATGCTCATAATAAAAAGGCAGTGACTCATTAAATGTGACATCAGCACAGACAAAATGACGACGCAAAGACGGAGAATAACATTTATACCCTTTCTGAGACCGAGAGTACCCAAGAAAAATGCATTTAATGGACCGTGGGTCCAGTTTGCTCCGTCCGGGATCAAGAGCATGAACATAACATGTGCACCCAAAAACACGAGGGGGCAATGAGTGGAGAGGACGATCGGGAAACAAGACCGTATGGGGTATTTGACCGCCAAGGACAGTGGAGGGCATACGGTTAATCAAATAGCATGCTGTAAGAACTGCGTCACTCCAATAAGACTTAGGAACTTTCATTTGAAATAACAAGGCACGCATAACTTCTGATAAATGCCGAATCTTGCGTTCGGCGACTCCATTTTGCTGTGGAGTCCGAGCGCAAGATGACTGATGAAGAATCCCATAATCATCAAAAAATTGAGATAGATTACTATGAAAAAATTCGCGCGCATTATCAGAACGAAATATACGAATGCAAGTATTAAACTGAGTCTTTATTTCCATGTAAAATGACTTAAAAACAGATTGCAACTCAGATCTCTCTTTCATAAGATAAAGGTATGTAATACGTGAAAAATCATCGACAAAAATAACATAGTACTGAAAACCAAAAACATTGGGCACAGAAATAGGTCCCCAAATATCTGAATGCACTAACTGAAACGGACTCGACACACGACGTTCAACCCTAGATAAAATGACACTCTATGATGTTTACTAAACTCACAAACCTCACAAGATAACTCTTTAAGAGAACCACATGAAGGCACTAGACGCTTGAAATTCTGAAGGGATGGGTGACCAAGTCGACAATGTTATTGATATGCAGATTCTGATGACTGAAGAGCAACTGGCTTAGTAGAAGTATGATCGGTGAGGTAATACAGACCACCACGCTCAACACCGCCACCAATCTCCCTCCCCGTCTTGAGATCCTGAAATACACAACCATGAGGAAGAAATGTGACGGAACAATTTAAGGATTTTGTAAGTTGACTAATAGACACAAGATTAAAGGGTAAACGAGGAACATGCAACACAGAGTCTAAAGTAAATGATGGAGTGACAGGAACCGAACCCAAACCAGTAACCTTAGTAGTAGAACCATCTGCTAAGGTAACACGAAAGGTTTTATCCAGAGACTGACAAGTAGAAAAGAATGTAGAAGTACCAGTCATATGATTAGCAGCACCAGAATCGATAACCCAAAGAGAAGAAAAAGAGGATGCAACACAAGCAACAGAGGGACCTGTCTGAGCGAACGTAGCTGTGGAAGGAGAAGTTGTCGCAGCGGAAGATTGAGTCGACATAAGACGCTGGTACTCCTCTGCTGAGATAGTCACACTACTGTCGGTAGAAGAATGAGTAAACTGTCCAGTATCCTCAGAATGAGCAACCTGATGAGCCTGAGGAAAACCATGAAGCTCATAACAATAATCCACCGTATGACTCGTACCCTTGCAATGAGTACAAAATCGGGTACCACGGCCACGACCAGAACCACCGCGGCCACCAGAACTACCTCCCCCTGACGTGCGGCCACGACCAGAATTACGACCAGAATCACCACGACCGCCATAACCACTACCCGAATCAAAACCTCGTCCGCCAGAACCACCCGAACCACGACCACGACTGCTAAACCCAGAATCACGGCCGCGACCACGGCCAAAACCACCAGAAACAGCTAGAGCAGAACGATCAGATGATGGCTGAGAAACAGAGTTAGTATCTGAGATAGAAGCCTGGCGAAGCCGACTAAACACCTCATCTAGAGATGGCAACTCCCGCTCGCCCAATATCTGAGACCGAACGGGATCATAAAATGATGGTAACCCATATAGAAATCGAGCAACCTCCAACCGCTCACGCTGACGCGCCATAACTTGAGGATCACTAGAGATAGGCTCATAAACCTTGAGTTCCTCACAAATACCACGAAATCTGGCATAGTAGTCCTCCAATGATCCAGCACCCAACGACAGAGAAAAGAACTGATGATGGAGATCATATGTTCGACGAAGATTATTAACCCCTGAATACATCCTGGCAATTCGATCCCACACTTCCTTAGCACTATCAAGATAAAACAAAGGGCCACTGATCTGAGGTTCCATACTATTCCACAACTCAACTCGAATATGACAATCCTCAGCTTCCCAGTCACTATAATCCTTATCATCTTTGTTTGGAGGACTGTCTGTCAAATAACGAAATTTTCGCTCACCCATATAATAAACTTTAACAGCACGAGACCAAAGAGCATAATTGTTGCCATTCAAAAGAATGGAAGTAATGGAATCCTTCTCACGACGTCGAGAAGAGGAAGTACTACCAATAGGAACAGAACTTGAACTAGAACCAGTAGAAGCAGGTATTGGTGTGTCAGACATTTTATCAAACAATGGAGAGGCAAAATCCCAAATAATCACCAACAAACAACAAAGAGAAAGGTCAGTCGGCTATCATATCAGAACCAGCAACCTAGACAGCCAATCAATACCAAATATCTAGGAAAACATTAAATAGGCAGCGAACAACCAAACAGAGGCAACAAACAACCACATCGATCGACCAAACAATGGGCGGCAACCGATGGGCGAACAGGAGGTGAACCAGATCAATGGGTGAACAACATCAATCACGCTGAGGAGCAAACAGAGAGAACCGGCGGTCTCTCAGAGCACTGGTTAGTGCATAATCACGAAAGCAACATCACCAGTACTACCACGGCAGAAACCAAGTAGAGGCAAACCATCAACAACAAACGCCTAAGCAACGACAAACCAGCAACGACAAACCAGCGCAAACCAGCAACCGCAACCAGCAACGACAACAACTGCAGAGGCAGAGGCAAACCAGCGCAAACCGACCACTAAACCTTCTTGCTGAATCTTGAAACCAGCGGCATCTTGTGCCAGATACGACAAACCAGAGGAAAACCAGAGGCGAAGGCAACAAACCAGAGCTACAGGCTGCGTCAAACAGAGGCAAACCAGGCGAAGACACTAGAGGCGAAGACACCAGAGGCGAAGGCAACAAATCGAAGGCTACAGGTGGAAGGCGGAGGTGTGAAGCCAGGCGGCTGAGGTGTGGCGGCTGACTGGAGGATGGGAAGATATGCGGCTGGGGTATGGCGGCAGAAGGCGGAAGGCGTGATACCTGTTGGGAAGATATGCGGCTGGCTGGACAGTGGTTGATGGGCGTGGGCGGCTGGAACAGTAGCTGGAGATTAGGGTTTTGGTTTAGGAGATTAAGGTTAGGTTTAGAGGCTGGTTAGGGTTTGGTTCGGCTGGTTAGGGTTTATTATTTGGGTGAGGTGCGGCTGGTTAGGGTTTGGTGTAGACGTAGGGTTAGGGTACGATCCATGGCTCTGATACCATGTAGTTTGAGATAGAGAGAGAGAGAGAGAGAGAGAAGTGTGTAAGGTGTTAATTAACCTTACGACACACAACAGTTATTTATATTATCTCATGCTCTTTTACATAACCAAAATACCCGATGTGGGACAAACCTATTCTAGCAGTCATTATATCTGTATCAAGGTTAAGTTGATTAACCTTAACAAATTATTTTCCTTACGCTGATACAAGATTCACGTCATGATTCTCCATAAGATGAATCATCCACAATAAGAACAATAAGGTAAAGAGCTGGCAACACCCTCGTCCTATGCAGAGACCTGGGTTAGTAGTGATTTTGACACTCAAAGCCTTGCAAATGGTCTTACATGTGTCATGAAGCCCTTTAGTTGGTTTAAATGGGAACCAAACTCATGGAAAGTTCACAGTTATTGAAGGCTAAAACATGTAAGATTCCATGCCATATTGATATACCAAGTACACGTCATGCAATGTCTACATAATACCTGAAGACTTATAAGTGGTATCTACACTGGTCACATGTCATGCTTATGAAGGGGGTTGGGGTGTGAAAAAATAAATTATTGCAGTCTCCATATAAGTTTCCCAAGTACATTCTTTAAAGGTTAGGAATGGAATTTTAATCCCTTCAATTGCAGCATCAATCATTGAACATGTTGAGTGTTCAAGAGATTATGAAAGAACTAAAAAGGAAGCCAAATAAATACGTTGAGGTTTCCACGTCTCCTTTGAGGCCTCCCTTTGCTAACATCAGTTGGTGCCTCGAATTATTAGCTTTGTGACTCAACTAAGATTCCTCATAGGAAAGCGCACATTAAAAGAACCTAACATGTAGCCTAAACTTAATTGTCTACTCGCAACTAGGAGGCTTTCATGTATAATCTATGTTCCCGAAGGCAAGACTTAAATGCAAAGAGAATCTAGTGGAACAAAGCCACATAAAAAACTTTACAAAAACATCCAAATACACCCAATCCCGGACTCGGAGTTCTCTTATAAGCCACCATCTGGGATTGACAAGATAGACTGAAACCAGGAAAATAAACACCAGTCTTCGAAAGATTAAGGCTTTAACCCGGTACTATCTTGAAATCCTGAAGTAACTCAATTAGCAAAGTAAAGGACTTGGTATCAGCCTCACAGAGTACAAACATGTCATCTTCCAGAAGATGAGGTGGGAGATCCTGAGATCTTGGAACTTTGGATAATAGATGGAGCCTTTATTCTCAATTCTGAGCTGGAGCAAGGCTGCAATGCTTGCATGACTGAGAGCAACAGATAAGGGAGATGGGATCCCCTTGTCTTAAGCCTCTCGTCTGGGAAATAACTTTCCAATTCTCCATTGATTACAAAAGAAAAAATAATTGTAGTAGCACATTGCTTCACCGAATGAATCTACAAGGGAATCCATCACCACTCTGGTGTCAAACAAAAAATTCCAAGCCACAGAGTCATAAGCTTTCATCAAATCTATCTTTAAAGCACACTTCAGGATTCCCCCTTTCAATAATTCTTTACCAATTCTTGCATACGAATATTATCCATTTAAGGACCTTGCTATAACAAAGGCTGATTGGCGAGGGTCAATGAGAAGTTATCATTCTTGTTAGCTTGTAAACGATAAGAACATGTTAATTCAAATCCATTTTTTGTTGCAGAAATAGCTTCCATTTCATCAGGCACATGCATAACAAAACCTTTTTGGTTTCATATTTCTCAAGTTATGGTACAGTCAAACATTTAACTCTTGGCTGAAAGACTACCTGATTCGGGGTGGCAGCATCAGGCAGGTTCTCTTTTTCTTCTGCAGAGCCAAACCATATCCTTTCACCGGGGGTTGAACCCTCAGGAGGCACAAGAAGCTCCACATTCTCATGTGATGCATTGGAAGCAGCCATAAGCATCCCGGATGACTTGACACCACGCATATTCCTAGGTTTCAGATTAGCCAGGACAGCTACCTTCCTGCCCTGCACGTTAATATAGGTAATGTTTAGATTATTGAATATCATGACATCAAATTTTCAACTGAAAGCCATTCATACCAAAAGGTTCAACGAAAAAGAGATAATATTAACAAGTGTTTTCTGTAAATTACACAAATGACTTTGATGGTAATCTGATTGAAGTATGTGGAGCAGTTAGATGAGGGAGATGGGATATTATATTGGCTTGTTGGGTACTACTACCTTATAGGGGAAAGTAGATGCTAAGGATCAGTTGAGGCAGGCTATTCAAACTAAGGTTCCCATGGCTTATGGAGATCAGTTGGTGAATCCTGTGACAGGGATGAAATATGGGCTTTTCTCATGTCTATCAATGGGGACAAAGCCCCAGCCCCAGATGGCTACAACTGACTGTTCTTTCATTGGGTTTTCCTAGCCCATGAAATCAAACATCGGGCTTTCCAGGCCCTCAGAAATCTGAAAACCAAACCTCAAGCTTTCCAGGCCTTTGTAGTGAAACCTTGGGCTTTCCAGGCCCTTGGTGTACCAAAGCTAAAGTTTTGGCTTAGCTATCTGTTTACCTACACACACTGAATCATACCCTGAGCTTTCCATGTGCTCGATTAAATGATGTCTAAGTTTCTCTGATTTCAAGCCCCGCGACTGCTGCATCACACCCCCTCAAGGCTTTATGACGACTTCGCCCCACAATCATTTCGACATGGCCCCTCAAGGCCGAGAATAATTTTGTTCACCCTCACCCCACTTACCCACACTTAGTGAGTTATATTACGGGTCACGATTTGACGATCAGCATCGCTCATTTTGCAACAGTTGATTATTAAGAGACCCTACAAAAATTTAGCTCATTTGGATATTGATAAGTACTTGATCAAAAAATCCAATTCTTGGGTCTAGAATTGAGTAGACCCAAGAATTGGATTTTTGGATCAAGTAGTCGCAGACATCCGATTGGGCATAATTTTCACATGAGCTCCTAACAACTTATTCTTGTAAAATTAACGATTTTGATCCTAGAGCGAGACCGCAGCCTCACCTAACGTGGGTAAGGTTACTCTCACCGAAGGTGATGGTGAATAAAACTGCTCTCCTCGATGCCATATGACGACTTGCATTATCAAGTGATGATTATGCGCCTCTGTTCTCAAGCCCAACAAAAGAAAACAATGGCAAACTTTGGGCCCTACGGTGGTTAACAATCATCATGCCCCTTCAAGACCCCATGATAAAAAGTTACTATGCCCCTTGGGGCCCAATACACAAAACAAAGATCATTGTGCCACCTCACAACTGTTCCATTGTGCTCCCTCGGGATCCCGTATAAGAAGATAAATATACCCCTCAAACTCCATTATCATTGAACGCGTCTGTTAGAATAGTTTATGCTTAGTTTATGTGTTTGTCCCACATCGCTTAAGTAAGACATGTAATGTGGTGAGCAATAATATAAATACAACTCTTATGTGTTAGGGTTCATTAACACCCTATACACTTTCTCTCATCTCTGATAACATGGTATCAGAGCCACCCTTAATCCATACTCGAACCCTAACCCTAGAAACCAAACCTCATAATAGCATCACTAAACTTGCCAAACCACGCTCTGGGAGATTGTTTAAGTCCATAAAGTGCTTTGCGAAGACGACATACCTTATGATGCTCCCCCTGAGCAACAAACCCAGGTGGTTGCTCCATGTAGACTTCCTCCTGAAGATCACCATGGAGAAAAACATTTTTAACATCAAGCTGAAACACCGTACCAACAACATTGTCGCCTTGGCCATCCATCTCTCCAGAGTTTGAAGCGTCTTGTACC
The DNA here is from genome assembly GCA_019985065.2 of Arctostaphylos glauca. Taxonomy (NCBI): domain Eukaryota; kingdom Viridiplantae; phylum Streptophyta; class Magnoliopsida; order Ericales; family Ericaceae; genus Arctostaphylos; species Arctostaphylos glauca. Next base: position 11,357,726 of record JAHSPW020000010.1, on the reverse strand, counting down.
CTCGTGTCGTTCCCTCAATAAGTTGGTGTGTGAAGTTTGTGAGTTTAGTAAACACCGACGAGTCTCTTTTCATCCTAGGGTTGAGCGTTGTGCATCGCGTCCTTTTCAGTTGGTTCATTCAGACATTTGGGGGCCTATTCATGTGCCAACTGTTTCTGGTTTTCAGTATTATGTTATTTTTGTGGATGATTTTTCTCGTATCACATATCTTTATCTAATGAAAGAGAGGTCTGAATTGCAACATGTGTTTAAATCTTTTTACATGGAAGTTAAGAATCAATTTGATACCTGCATTCAAATATTTCGTTCAGATAATGCCCGTGAATATTTTCACAGTCTCCTTTCTCAATTTCTTGATGATCATGGCATTCTTCACCAATCATCGTGCGCTCGGTCTCCACAACAAAATGGAGTTGCTGAGCGCAAGATTCGACACTTGTCTGAGGTTATGCGTGCTTTACTATTCCACATGCAGGTTCCTAAGTCATATTGGAGTGATGCTGCTCTCACTGCTTGTTATTTAATCAACCGTATGCCCTCTACGGTCTTAGGTGGTCAGGTTCCCCATAAGGTCTTGTTCCCTAGTCGGCCTCTCCATTCATTACCCCCTCGGATTTTTGGGTGCACTTGTTATGTCCATGTCCTTGACCCTGATAGGAGTAAACTCGATCCTCGGTCTTTTAAATGTATTTTTTTGGGATACTCCCGCACTCAGAAAGGATATCGCTGTTACTCTCCCACTTTACGTCGTCACTTTGTTTGTGCCGATGTCACGTTTCATGAGTCGTTGCCCTATTACTCAGATCCTGTTACTACCAACGATCTTGTTACCCTTGAGTCTGTGTTACCTATGACTGTCCCCACTGGTAGTGTTCCCCAAAAACCTTTGCAAGTATATGTTCGTCGTTCTCCAGCACCAGAACCAAACCAGCCCCAGACATCACTTCAGCCTACCGAACCATCCCCGACTGCTGCACCATCTTTGCCCACGCCTCCGTCTTCCCCCTTGTCGCCAGATCCACCTGCTCGTCGATATCCTACTCGTGAGAATCGTCACCCACCGGTAAAATATGGTTTTTCTAATATCTCGAGCACTTCTCATCCTATTTCTCAGTTTATCTCTTATGATCATCTTTCTCCCTCTCTTCGTGCTTTCACTACTACTGTTTCCTCTATATCTGTTCCTAACACTGTTCAGGAGGCATTATCCCGGTCTGAGTGGCGGACAGCTATGAAAGATGAAATGTCTGCTCTTCATAATAATGGCACATGGGAGTTGGTTACTCTTCCTGCTGGTAAAACCACTATTGGCTGTCGTTGGGTTTATACCATTAAGTATCTTCCTGATGGTACTATTGAGCGTCATAAAGCCCGCCTGGTTGCCAAAGGCTACACCCAGACTTATGGCGTTGATTACTCCGAAACATTCTCTCCTGTTGCCAAGCTTGGTTCTGTGCGGATTTTTCTTTCCCTTGCCGCCAATCTTGGTTGGCTGTTGTTTCAGCTTAATGTTAAAAATGCTTTTCTCCATGGTGATCTTCAGGAGGAAGTCTACATGGAGCAACCACCTGGGTTTGTTGCTCAGGGGGAGCATCATCAGGTATGTCGTCTTCGCAAAGCACTTTATGGACTTAAACAATCTCCCAGAGCGTGGTTTGGCAAGTTTAGTGATGCTATTATGAGGTTTGGCATGCGTCGAAGTCAGTCTGATCATTCTGTATTCTCCCTCATGTCATCTCGAGGGAAAGTATTGCTCATTGTTTATGTTGATGACATTATTATTACTGGAGATGATCAGAGAGGGATTGATGAGTTGAAACAATTCTTACACAGTCAATTCCACACTAAAGATTTGGGTAAGCTACGATATTTCTTGGGTATTGAGGTGGCAAGATCCAATGATGGGATTAGTTTGTCCCAACGAAAATATGTGTTGGATATTCTAGAAGAGACAGGTTTATTGGGAGCTAAACCTGTCGAGACTCCAATGGATCCTAATGTCAAACTTTGCATTGATCAGGGGGAGGTATTTCCTCATCCAGATCAGTATCGTCGCTTAGTTGGTAAGTTGATTTACCTTACCAATACTCGTCCTGATATCTCATTTGCTGTTAGTAAGGTGAGTCAGTTTATGTCTGCTCCTCGTATTCCACATTGGGAGGCTTGCATTCGCATTGTGAAGTATCTTAAGGCTCACCCTGGACGTGGCTTATTCTATCGTTCTAATGGTCATTGGCATGTTGAGGCGTTTACTGATGCAGATTGGGCAGGGTCACCTTCTGATAGACGTTCAACTACTGGTTATTGTACTTTTGTTGGTGGCAACCTAGTTACCTGGAAGAGTAAGAAGCAAACCGTTGTCGCAAGGTCTAGTGCAGAGGCAGAGTACCGTGCTATGGCTCATACTACATGTGAGGTTGTCTGGCTGAAATCCTTTCTTGAGGAGCTTGGATTTCCAGTGCAGTTACCAATGTCTATGCATTGTGATAATCAGGCTGCGATACATATTGCCTCAAACCCGGTGTTTCATGAAAGAACCAAACATATTGAGGTAGATTGTCATATCGTTCGGGAGAAGATTGATAGTGGTACTTTGGCTACACCTTTTGTATCCACAGGAGCTCAGATTGCAGATATTTTTACTAAGTCATTGTTTAAACCACGTTTTGAGTTTTTATGTAACAAGCTGGGATTTTGTGATATTTATTCTCCAGCTTGAGGGAGAGTGTTAGAATAGTTTATGCTTAGTTTATGTGTTTGTCCCACATCGCTTAAGTAAGACATGTAATGTGGTGAGCAATAATATAAATACAACTCTTATGTGTTAGGGTTCATTAACACCCTATACACTTTCTCTCATCTCTGATAACAGCGTCATACCCCATGAAGGCCTATAACGACATTTTAACGGAGTTGCTCTCTCTAGGCCCACGATTGTAAACATAGTAGTTTAATGGAATAATCAAGTCACGTAATGCAATGGAAAGTGAATTATTTAAAGGGGCAAACAAGCATGCATTACCAAGAGGTTAAAAGTAAAAAATGCAAAGTGGAGAAAAGATTATTCAGTTAATGTGATTACACATTTTCAATCAGGGAAATTGGTGCCAAGAGGCAAGAACAAGCATTTCTTCTTTTGCCAAAAATAACCATGTAAATGATGCCTACACGCAGTAATAATCATTTGAAGCCAAGAGGCGTTGCTAACAGAAAATTTATGCCGAGAGACAAAACCAAGCATTTAACAAAAGAGATGGTACCAAACATGCAAGATTATGCCAAGAGACCTTGGATCTTTAATGCCAAGAGGTGCCACTAATCATTCTTGTTAGAATAGTTCATGTTATTATCTTATGTTTAGTCCCACATCGCTATTCATGTAACGTAGTACTCAGTAATATAAATAACAATGACATGTGTTGGGGTTAGTTAACACCCTACACTTTCTCTCTATTCTTTCTAAAACACTAACATGGTATCAGAGCCATGGATCGTATTCCACCCTAGATAAACCCTAACCCTAGAAATTAAACCCTAACCCTAGTCCTCCTAACCCTAGCCAATGTTTAAACCCTAAACCAAGCCGTAACCCTAAACCCTAAACCCTAAACCTCCTTCATTCCGCACTGACCCTCAGCCGCCACACCTTAAGCCGCAGCCTACCAGCCGCCACCAAACATCTGCCATTCCACCGTTGCTCAGCCGCCACACCTTAAGTCGCCCTCCGCTCTGCTCAGCCGTCACCATACTGCCTCTGTCCGCTGTTTGTCCCTGGGTTGCCGTCTGTCTGCTGTTTGTCCGCCTGCCTCTGGTTGTTCGTTGCCTCTGTTTGGTTGCCTGCCTTCTACTCAGCCGCCTTCCACCTTCTGATCCAGACCTGCAGCTGCCTCTTTTGCTGCACCTCTGGTCTGTTTCTGGTATGCCGTCTGCCTCTGGTCTGCCTCTGGTCTTGCTGTTGGTTGTTTGGTTATTTGGTCAAGACAGTAGTTGGTGTGCTTTGATCTGTTGGTGATTATTGTGGGTTATTTGTTAGGATTACGGTAATTTGCTGCTGGAAGATCCATGTATCACTTGATGGTTTGTCGATTCCTTATGGATGTTTGATCAATTGTTAATGCTTCGTGTTGATATTGCTATTGTTGGGTCAGTTGTTGTGTGCTTTTTTTTTTTTTCTGCGCTTCTGCTCGGCGCTCAGTTGGTTAGTTATTTGTAGTTGTGGTTGGTTTCTTCTGCTGGAGGTCGTGGATTGGTTGGTTTATTGGTTGTGTTGATTTCATACGGTGAATAGTAACGAAGTTGATCAGTCTGTTGGTTGTTTGGTTGCTAGTGGATTCCGCGTTGGTGTTTGGGTTTGTTAACGATGAAGTCTACTTCAGTTGTTTCCGGTGGTTTTTATTCTGGTACTCGACAGTGTACCCATTGTGGGGGTACAAACCATACAGTGGGGTATTGTTATGATCTTCATGGTTTTCCTTAGGCTCATCAGGTTACTATTTCTGAGGATGCTAGACAGTTTACTCATCCTTCTGCCGACAGTAGGGTGACTATTTCTGCAGAGGAGTACCAACGCCTCGTGTCACTTCAGTCAGGTTCTGCCACTGCTATGCTATCTCAGACAAGTTCCTCCGCTGCTTGCATTGCGTCTTCTTTGTCTTCTACTCATTGGGTTATTGATTCTGGTGCATCTGATCATATGACTGGTACTTCTTCTGTTCTTTCCGGTCGTCAGTATCTCGGTAAACCATCTCGTGTTACCTTAGCTGATGGTTCTACCACCAATGTTACTGGTTTGGGTTCTGTTCATGTTACTTCCTCTTTTACTTTGGACTCCGTCCTGCAAGTTCCTAGTTTTCCATTAAACCTTATGTCTGTTAGTAAACTTACCAAGTCTTTGAATTGCTCCGTCACATTTCTTCCTAATGGTTGTGTGTTTCAGGATCTCAAGACGGGGAGGAAAATTTGTGGCGGTGTTGAACGTGGTGGTCTATATTACTTTACAGATAATGTTCACCCTAGTTCTGTTGCTCTTCAGTCATCAGTGTCACCATATCAACACCATTGTCGTCTTGGTCATCCATCACTTCAGAACCTTAAAAGTCTAGTGCCTTCATGTCGCCGTGTGGATGCTTTGCCATGTGAAGTCTGTGAGTTTAGCAAACATCATAGAGTATCTTTTTATCCTAGGATTGAGAATCGTGCGTCGCATCCGTTTGAGTTAGTTCATTCTGATATTTGGGGCCCAATGCATGTTCCTAACATTTCTGGCTTTCAGTATTATGTTATTTTTGTCGATGATTTCTCTCGTGTTACCTACCTTTATCTTATGAAAGAGAGATCGGAGTTATATTCTATTTTTAAGTCATTTTATATGGAAATCAAAACCCAGTTTGATACTTGCATTCGCATATTTCGTTCTGATAATGCCCGTGAATATTTTAATAAAGTCCTTTCTCAGTTTTTTGATGATCACGGTATTATTCACCAGTCCTCTTGTACTCGGACTCCACAACAAAATGGAGTTGCCGAATGCAAGATTCGACATTTATCAGAAGTTATGCGTGCAATGTTATTTCAAATGCAAGTTCCTAAGTCTTATTGGAGTGACGCAGTTCTTACTGCGTGCTATTTGATTAATCGTATGCCCTCTACAGTTCTTCAAGGACAGATACCCCATAAGGTATTGTTTCCTGATCGTCCCCTTCACTCTTTACCTCTTCGGATTTTTGGGTGCACATGTTATGTTCATGCTCTGGATCCAGACCGGAGCAAACTCGACCCTCGCTCCATTAGGTGCATTTTTCTTGGTTACTCTCGGACTCAGAAAGGGTATAAGTGTTATTCTCCATCTTTACGTCGTCATTTTGTGTGTGCTGATGTCACATTTAATGAGTCACTCCCGTTTTATTCAGAGCCTGTTACTGTCAATGATCGGCTTGCATTTGAGTCAGTGTTTCCTATAGCTGTCCCGTCAGGTACTGGTCCTCCACCAACACCTCCTCCACCAAAACCTTTACAGGTATATGTTCGTCGTCCTAAAACTCCAATATTGCCATCTCAGCCTGAGCTACCAGTGTCATCTCAGCTCGCACCATCTCCGTCTGTACCATCTGAGCAAACAACCCCACCTTCGCCCACCGCTCCGTCTTCTCCTCCGTTGCGGGATCCTGACGACCTTGATCTTCCTATTGCTCTACGTAAAGGTACTCGCACTTGCACTTCTCATCCCATTTCTCACTATGTGTCGTATGATCACCTGTCTCCTTCCCTTCGTGCCTTTACTTCATCAGTTTCTTCTATATATGTTCCTAACACTGTACAGGAGGCCCTTTCTTTGTCTGAGTGGCGGACAGCAATGGAGACTGAGATGAATGCTCTCCATGACAATGGCACTTGGGAGTTGGTTCCTCTTCCGTCAGGAAAGTCTACTGTTGGTTGTCGATGGGTCTTTACTGTCAAGTATAATCCGGATGGCACTGTTGAGCGATACAAGGCCCGTCTTGTGGCCAAAGGCTATACACAGACTTATGGGGTTGATTATGCCGAGACCTTTTCTCCAGTTGCCAAGATAAACTCTGTTCGAGTTCTTATTTCTTTGGCAGCCAATCTTGATTGGTCTTTGTTTCAATTGGATGTCAAAAATGCTTTTTTTCACGGTGATCTCCTCGAAGAAGTATACATGGAGCAACCTCCTGGATTTGTTGCTCAGGGGGAGCGTTCTCAGGTTTGTCGTCTTCGCAAAGCTCTATATGGCCTGAAACAATCACCTCGAGCTTGGTTTGGAAGGTTCAGTGATGCTGTGCTACAGTTTGGTATGCATCAATCTCATTCGGATCACTCTGTATTCTTTAGACATTCAGAGCAAGGGAAAATAGTGTTGATTGTGTATGTGGATGACATCATTATTACTGGAGATGATCAGAAAGGAATTGATAAGTTGAAACAGTTCTTACACAGCCAGTTTCACACTAAAGACTTGGGTAAACTACGATATTTCTTGAGTATTGAGGTAGCGAGATCCAAGGATGGGATTAGTTTATCCCAAAGAAAGTATGCGTTGGATATTCTAGAGGAGACTGGTTTATTGGGAGCAAAGCCTGTGGAGACTCCAATGGATCCTAATGTCAAACTTTGCGTTGATCAGGGGGAGATATTTCTTCATCCAGACAGGTATCGCCGCTTGGTTGGTAAATTGAATTATCTTACCAATACACGTCCTGATATCTCATTTGCTGTTAGTATGGTGAGTCGGTTTATGTCAGCTCCCCGTCTTCCACATTGGGAAGCTTGTCTTCGTATCGTTAAGTACCTGAAGGCTCATCCTGGACGTGGTTTGTTTTACAAATCTAATGGTCATTTGTGTGTTGAGGCCCTTTACTGATGCTGATTGGGCAGGATCACCATCTGATAGACGGTCGACAACTGGTTACTGTACTTTTGTTGGTGGCAATCTAGTTACATGGAAGAGTAAGAAACAAACAGTTGTTGCAAGATCCAGTGCAGAAGCAGAGTATCGAGCCATGGCACACACAACTTGTGAGATCGTTTGGTTGCGAGCTTTACTTGAGGAGTTAGGTTGTGGACTACCCATTCCTTTGTATTGTGATAATCAGGCAGCAATACATATTGCTTCGAATCCGGTATTTCATGAGAGGACAAAACATATTGAAGTAGATTGTCACATTGTTCGCGAGAAAATAGATGGTGGTATTTTATCTACTCCATTCGTGTCTACAGGAGCTCAGTTGGCTGATATTTTCACCAAACCATTGTTTAAACCACGTTTAGAGTTTCTATGTAACAAGCTGGGATTTTGTGATATTTATTTTCTAGCTTGAGGGGGAGTGTTAGAATAGTTCATGTTATTATCTTATGTTTAGTCCCACATCGCCTATCTTATTCATGTAACGTAGTACTCAGTAATATAAATAACAATGACATGTGTTGGGGTTAGTTAACACCCTACACTTTCTCTCTATTCTTTCTAAAACACTAACAATTCTAATTTATACTGAGGGGCAAAAAGACAATCACTTGACATCAAGTACGGTTAACAACCATGCAATTAAAGTCTAGAAAAAATATTTTTTCTCGGTTTGATATTGGCCTCAAGGGAAATAATAGACCGAGAAAGGAAACTAGATGCCCACGGACTAAATAGTGGTTCCTAAGAGGGGAGAAACTAAAGGTGTTCAAGGAACGAACATCCCAAGAAATGGAGTGGGGAACGGAAGGCGATAGTGATAGTATGTGGAGGACAATGGCCGATGGTATTAGAAGGATATCGAAAGAAGTTCTCGGAGAGTCAAAGGGGAAAAGTCCAATTTCTAAGGAGACATGGTGGTGGAATGACGAGGTTCAAACCTGGTAAAAGCCAAGAAGGAATGTTTTAAGAAGTGGCAAAAGGACCGGAAGGTGGAAAATTTTCAGCAGTACAAGCAGGCTAACAAGGAAGCTAAGAAAGCCGTTAGAGAGGCTAAGTTGAAAGCCTATGAGGATTTTTACGCTAGACCTGATAGTAAAGATGGGGAGAGGAATATCTATAAACTCGCCAAGCTGAGAGATAGGAAAGCTAGAGACTTCTCTCAAGTTAAGTGTATAAAAGGTAGCGAATCAGTAGTGTTGGTGAAAGATTGAGGATATCAAGGATAGGTGGAGGACGTATTTCGAGAAGTTGTTAAACGAGAAACATGAAGGAGGTTTTGGTGAGGAGGAAGTTGATGCTCCTAGCGAGAAAATGGAATACGAGTTTTATCGGAGGATACAAAAGTCCGAAGTGGCCAAGGCTTTGTAGAAGATGAAACCGGGTAGGGCCTTAGGACCAGATGGCATTCCTATTGAAGTGTGGAAAAGCCTAGGTGATTTGGGGGTGACTTGGTTGACAAAGCTGTTCAACAAAATTATTTTATCTAGGAGGATGCCAGACGAATGGAGGAGGAGTACCTTAGTACCTATCTACAAGAACAAAGGGGACATTCAAAATTGCAACAACTATAGAGGTATTAAGTTGATGAGTCGTACGATGAAGCTGTGGGAAAGAGTTATGGAGCATCGTTTGAGGATGGTGACTATGGTGTCAGAGAAACAATTTGGGTTCATGCCTGGGAGATCGACCATGGAAGCTATTTACCTACTAAGAAGAGTGGTAGAGAAACACAGGTCAATGAAGAAGGATTTTCATATGGTCTTCATAGACCTAGAAAAGGCTTATGATAGGGTGCCCAGAGACATTATATGGGGGGTTCTGGAGAGAAAGAGAGTAACAAAAGGGTATATCGATGTTGTTCGAGACATGTATGAAGGTGTTGTCACTGCCATTAGATCACCAGCAGAGGAGACGAGTGAATTTCCCATCACAGTAGGATTGCACCAAGGGTCAGCCTTGAGCCCTTACCTTTTCGCTTTAGTTATGGATGAATTGACTAGTCAGATTCAAGAGGATATTCCATGGTGTATGTTGTTTGCAGATGATATCGTCCTTGTAGATGATACTGCTAGCGGTGTTAATACTAAATTAGAAATTTGGCGGGATGCACTAGAGTCTAAGGGCTTTCGGATAAGTAGGAGTAAAACCGAGTATATGGTTTGCAAGTTTAGTGATACCAAAAGTGCGTACGAAGAAAAAGTGATGATTCAAAACCAGGAGATACCAAAGAGTGACCGTTTTAAGTATTTAGGCTCTATTATTAGTCAAGATGGAGAGATTACGGATGATGTGACCCATAGGATCCAAGTGGGGTGGCTCAAGTGGAGAAGTGCTACTGGCGTACTGTGCGACAAGAGGGTATCCACAAAGTTGAAGGGAAAATTCTATAGAATTGCTATAAGACCAGCGATGCTTTACGGGACAGAATGCTGGCCTATGAAGAAACAACAGGTGACCAAGATGAGTGTAGCCGAAATGAGAATGTTGAGGTGCATGTGTGGTAAGACTAGACGAGATAGGATTAGAAATGAAACAGTCCGCGAGATGGTAGGCATAGCACCTATAGACGAGAAGTTGAAGGAAAATAGGCTTAGGTGGTTTGGGCATGTCTATCGTAGACCTACGGATGCAATAGTTAAGAGAGCGGATAGGATAGCTTTGCATAGCAATGCTCCGGGGTGGGGAAGACCCAAATTGACATTAGATGCGGTAGTGCGCAAGGATTTAAGTCTACTAGGGCTAAGTGAGCAAGCAACACTTGACAGAACTCTTTGGAGGAAAAGGATTCATGTAGCCCACCCCAATTGATTTGGGACATAAGGTTCAGTTTGGTTTGGTTTGGTTTGGTATACCAATAGGAGCCATTAATCATGAAAACAAATGACGAAGAGCAAAAAACGACCATTGGATCTTATTGTAGACACACTAATTTGGTATTGTAAAAGTTTAAACCCTGCCTTGGGCAACCCCAATGATCAAATTACTAAGGCCAAGCTACAAGACTTTGGATGGAATGAGGATCTCAAGGAATACATTAGAACTAGCACAATGAGTGTAACTACAGATTGAACATAGATGAAAAACTATTTGTCGAAATGGCTCCGACAATTCCTAAATGGTTTGCTTTCAACCCACTTTTCACTGGTATTGTTTAAGGTTGGCGTCCACCTTTTCTTTAGTACTTTCAAAATGTTTTGAAACGATAACAAATGGGTCCCGATAGGATTTCTAACGAGGGAGATGCGAGCTTTCTACCAAATGACACGATTTTGACATACTCAGCATAATATAGTTATATCTTTACATGTTCTAATGAGATTGGAGCTAAACCACTTGAATTAGAAGGTATACTCAAATAGCTTTCCAACAATTCAAGCCATGCGCCAATTGGAGTTCGTGAGTGGCCGGTGCGAGCCCACAAAATTTGGGCTAATGTGCAGTCTCGTGCAAGTCGCTAAATCTTTTGTTCTAGGTTCAGTGGCTGCGTAATCTATAGTAAACCGCTTTCGATTGCATGCCCACGCCTATAAAGTGGTGGCTGCATGATCGATTGAGCAATCATGTAATCTTAAAAATACAAAAAATAACTTCCAAACGTTGCAGATTATCCGAAACACCTCAAGATCGATCCCTTTATAACCTATCTCGACACTTTATATTTTTTACGAACTTAAGCTATATAATTGTTCTATAAATTATTTTTTGGTAATTATCTTTGTTAGAATATTAGATTGAAATAATTAGTTTAGTCTCACATTGTTTATGAGAGGAAACATGTAGTCTATGCACTTAATATAAATAAAGCTCTGGTGTTAGGATGTTAATTATCCTATACACTTCTGTCTTTATTTTATATCCCATTAACAATCTTCACAAAATCCAAACAATTACAAACAGCGCCCTGGGTATACAATATTTTTCACCAACAAATATCACCAAACACTACATCTATATTTGAGAGCTCTAAGAAAGCGCAAGTGAGATCACCAGATCAAATTGGAGTTCCAAGATATCCAAGTTCCATCCAACCACAAATCCGCAAAGCCAAAAGAAGAATAAGTGGTTAGAAATCTGAATCCAGCTGAGGATCCAAGGTGGTTGGTCACACAACCTTTTGGCTGACTGTTTTCCATTTCCTTAATTTTCGTATTGTTTTTGCATAATCCAGTTTTATGGAAATTCCCTAGTATAGAGAGAAGTCGTGGCCCAGTAACTTTTTGTGTTCACTGAGCTTCCACATGATTCCTTTGGCAGCCACACAATCATTGAGCAGCAAAATCGCAGCCGCGTAATCTCTCTGGCAGCCGCACAATCCGTCGACAATATCGACTGGTTTTTACTTTCTGTCGAAGTGTGATCATCTCCCCTCGCCTGAGTTTCCTGCTTCCCTCACCAAGCATGACTAATTAAAATGATATTTGGAGATTAATCAAAAACGAATACACTACAGCCTAAAGTCGAAATAGTAGAGGCCAACCTTCGCGTTGGGCGAGTAGGGGTGCCTAACACCTTACCTTCTTTGTACCCTACGATCCCGAACGGCGAATTTATAAATAGTTTCTTGCTTCCTAAAACTAAGTGGACTCCACAAAGTGTGCCGCAATATGCACTTCCAAAAGATACGCCTCCTGGGTATCTATACATCGATGCACGGCAATGGGTGTCACAAGCAAAACAAATGGAATTGTACCAGCTTCTGGCGTCTTACGGGATGCTACAGTTGGCCTCCTTTGGGAAAGCTGAGACCTAAATTTAAAATTTTGACTATAGGCATATGTACTCATTCATTCTTAGCATGTACATATATTGTAAATATTATTTCCTCAATCGAATTGATACCCAGCTTAGTATTCTAATATGTCATGGGGCAAGGAGAAAAGCAAACTTTTGTCCAAATACCTTTGGGTATATCAAAACCACTAAGTTGTACAGGTCGCTCTCACTCGCACTCTTCTGCTTGCAAAGAGAGGTATCCCCTTAGTTATGGACAAAAGTTCCCGATGAGTACACTCCAAACCTTTGTGCATAAACTAGTTGTTCTAGAACTCTTCCAAAGCTTAGATAGCGAACCCCATATAAATTTGGACTTGTTAAAAGTCTTATGTGTGTAGAACTGTAATTAAATTAAGATTAAGATTTATTTCCTTATGTAAAATAGAATTAGAATTAGTGAGAGATCTAGTTAAATTATGACTCGTTTTATTTGTATAAATAGTACGCTTGATAAATAGAAAAGTATTAGATTTTATTAAATCTAACATGGTATCAGAGCGGGATAGAAAATCCTAAGCTGTCACCACCACCATCATCGCCGGAATTTACCGGCCACCATTGTTGTGTTCGTTTTTTTCCTTTATGGTTGAAGCTTTGTCGCTCTACTATGCCTCCCATCACAATCCAGGCGCTCAACCTTTGCCGGCGGCAACCGCTCAGTCCGACAGTTCTGGCATTTTTTCGACAAACCCAATTTTTTTCCGGACAAACACTATTCACGTGCGGGCACTGTTCACGGCTGTGCGTTTCTGGGCCATTTTTGCACGTTTCTGTGCTATTTTCGTGCATTTTCGCACTGTTTACTGTGCTATTTCTGTTTTTTTTTGGTTGTGCGATCTACCGGTTACGATCTGCTATTTTTTGGGAGCTATTGTTCTTCGCCAGCGTTCTCAGTTTGTTTGGTCGCTGTTTTTTTTTTTAGTTTATTGTTGGGTATCCCTCTTCTGCATTGTAGTATGATTAATACCAGACAAACTAGTGGGTCTATTGTTCGTGAGTCCATCCGGTGTGATTATTGCTATAACACCGGCTATACGATGAATTTTTATTGGAAGTTACATGGTCGCTCCTCTTATAGGAGTGAGAGTGGAGTTGGTAGTCGTAGTCATGGTTCCGGACGTTCTGATTATGTTGGTGATTTTTGTCAAGAAGAAATACACGCTCTCCCGCGCCTTATGGCTTAGGCTAATTTTTCATCTGCTATAGCTTCCGTTTCCACAACCACCTCCGCTTCATCTCATTCTATTCACACCGGTATTCCAGCACATGCATTTACTGCCTCTTCAGCTGTTCCTTGGATTATAGATTCTGATGCTTCTGATCATATGACAGGTTGTCCCTCTGTGTTTGATTCTCACTCTCCTTACTTTGGTAAGGATAAGGTCAAAATAGCCGACGGGTCATTCTCTGCTATTTTAGGAAAAGATTCCGTTCGCTATCTCCCTCTTTGTTTCTCTCTTCAGTTTTACATATTCTGAACTTTTCTACTAATTTTTTGTCTGTTAGTAGTCTTACTCGTTCTGCAAATTGTTCCGTGACTTTTTTCCCTACTCATTGTGTTTTTCAAGAACTGGATACAGGGAAGGTGATTGACAGTGGTAAAACATATGGTAGTCTCTATTTCTTGGACTTTACCCCTCGTCCATCTCATTCACTCATGTCATGTGATTTAGCTCTGCAAGCAGATGTAAGTTCAACTATTTCTTTGTTACATCGGTGACACCGTAAATTGGGTCATCCCTTCTTTGAAATCTTAGAGAAATTTTTTTCTTATTTAGTTAAACAATGTTCTCAGAGTCAATTTTTTTGTGAAGCCCGTTCGTTTGGAAAAGTCTAGTAATAGAAGGAGTGACTTTCTGTTTGAGGTCATCCATTCTATGTTTGAAGTCCTTCCTCTATTCCATCTCGAAAAGGTTATCGGTGGTTTCTCACTTTTATTGACCGTTATTCTCGTGTCACTAGAGGTTTATTTACTTAAGTCCAAAGGAGAAGTCTTTTTTTATTTTAAATCTTTTCATGCTATGGTACACACCAAGTTTGATAAGCTGATCAAAATTCTTTGTAGTGACAATGACATTGAGTATATAGATAGGAGTATTCGGGCCTTCCTAGATGAAAATAGTATTTTTTTCAAACAACTTGTGTTGACACTCCACAAAAAAATAGAGTTGCCGAATACAAAAATCTTCATCTTGCTGAGATTGCTAGCTCTCTTTTATTCATTATGAATGTTCTTAAATTTTTATAGGGCGAAGCCATTTTAACTGCCATCTATCTTATAAATAGCTTACCATCCAGTGTTCTCGTTTTCAAAACTCTTTTAGAGTGTCTTCTTAGAAGCTTCCATGTCACGACACTTCCTCCGCAGGTTTTTAGTTGTGTGTGCTTTGTTCATGCCCATCATCCCTCGGGCGGCAAGTTTGGCCCTAAAGCCCATAAATATATTTTCATTAGGTACTCTCCTACCCAGAAGGGTTAACAAATGCTATGAGCCTTCCTCTAAATTTTTTTTATGTCTCTATGGATGTCATATTTTGAGAGTCTGAATCCTTTTACTCTCTCTCCCTTCTGTTTCTTCAGGGGGAGTTTAGGCAGTAAAAGATAGACACCTGCTATAATCCTATTGAGGGGGAGCCATTGTTCTATAACAATAGTGACCATAATGAGGGAAAACCTATATCTAACCAGAATGAGGGGGAGTCTATATCTGCTAAAGGAGCAAGAACACACGACATTGATGGTGATATGGGGGAACGGATGCACCGACTACAAACGGCGAACTTAAAAACATACACTAGCTGGAAGAACAGGAAGTCCTCATGTGTGATACCACCTTGTCCATCACAATCGCCTGCTCTAGTTCCAAACTCCTCAGCTGACTCATCTGGTAATGACTCTTATATCATCGAAATTCGCTCTATTGATTCTGATAATCCTCTTATTGCTCTTCGGAAAGATGTTAGATCATGTACTCAACATCTCATTTCCCACTTTATTTCTTATGATAGTTTATCTCCTTCGTATCATGTTTTTGTTTCGTCTCTATTTTCTATATCTATTCCACAGAAATGGCAGAATGCAGTAATGATACTTAAGTGGAAAAGAACTATGGTAGAGGAGATGACAACTTTGAAGAAGAATGACACTTAGGAGCTAGTATCACTTCCAGGAGGAAAGAAAGCAGTAGGGTGCAAGTGAGTTTTTACTGTTAAGCAGAATGCTGACGGTACAGTTGAGAGATACAAAACACGACTTGTTGCCAAAGGTTTTACTCAAACCTATGGTATTGACTACGAGGAGACTTTGCTCCAGTAGCAAAGATGAACTCTGTGCGATCATTACTTTCTTGTGCAGCAAATTTGAATTGGCCTCTTGGTGTGAATAATGCATTTTTTCATGGTAAGTTAGAAGATGAGGTATATATGGATATATCACTAGGTTTTCCTTCCTCTGAGACAAAAGAAAAAGTGTGCAGGTTGAAGAAGACCCTTTATAGGTTGAAACAGTCACCAAGAGCATGATTTTGTAGATTTTCAATGGCTATGTTGCAATTCAGTTACAAACAAACTACCACACTATGTTTATCAAAGAAGGTGCTGGTAAGATCGCCTGTTCTTATTGTTTATGTTGATGATATAATAATGACAGGCAATGACATGGATGAGATTCTTAGTCTCAAGTCTAGCCTAGCTCCAGAATTCGAGATTAAGAATTTGAGATCACTGCTGTATTTTCTGGGAATAGAAGTGGCTATCCTTAATCTATTGGAAGAAATAGGTATGTTTGGTTGTAGACCTGCAACTTTCTCTATTGAAGCAAATCAACTCTGTGGAGACTCGAGAGAACGCATTGATAAAGAGAGATATCAACGACTAGTAGGTCGACTAATATACTTAGCTCACACTCGACCAGATGTTTCTTATGTAGTAGGCATTGTTAGTCAATACATACATGATCCTCGTGCTTCAAACTTAGAAGCAGTCTATCGTATTTTGAGGTATCTCAAATCAGCTCCAGGAAAAGAGATCTTGTTTGCTAATCATGGTCACTTACGGTTGGAGGCATTCACTGATGCCGACTGGGCTGGTTCTGTGGATGATAGAAGTTCTACTTCTGGCTACTGTACTCTCCTTGGGAGAAATTTGATTACTTGGCGGAGTAAGAAACAATCAGTGGTTGTTAGGTCTAGCGCAGAAGCTGAGTATAGAGCTATGACTCATGGCGTTTGTGAGCTTCTGTGGCTCCAAACCTTATTACGTGATTTTGAAATATCTGATAATGGTCCGATGAAACTCTACTGTGACAACAAAACTGCCATCAACATTGCTCATAATCCTGTTCAACATGATAGAACGAAGCATATTGAGATTGACAGACACTTCATTAAGGAAACCTCAGTGATGAGTCAATTGCCCTTTGTGAAATTTGAAAGTCAGTTAGTTGACATCTTCATGAAAGGGCTGGGCAGCAAGAATTTTCACCCCATTGTGTTCAAGTTGGGCCTGATTGATATTTTCGCACCAACTTGAGGAGGACTGTTAAAAAGTCTTGTGTGTGTAGAACTGTAATTAAATTAGGATCATATTTCCTTATGTAAAATAGAATTAGAATTAGTTACAGATCTAGTTAAATTAGGACTCATTTTGTTTGTATAAATAGTACGCTTGATAAATAGAAAAATATTCTAATTTTATTAAATCTAACAAGACTACATGTTGCACTCTATCTCAAACTCTACGATTATTGCATTCTGAGTTGAGCCTTACACTCCTACCGAGGCTCTTAATTCTACACAGATGATGAGGTTAAGATAAACCCTATCTCTTCTTAGATAAATTCTACATTGGAAAAATAATTCTTACTCATGTAAGATTTTGACAAGCGGCAAACTCTCTCGTTCTTTCTCTCTTTGATTAAGTCTCAACTAAGGAAAATTGTTCACGTCTTCAATTATCTAAGTTGAGCCTTCCCTTGGCCCGATTCAAACCCAATGAGTCTCAACTTTGACCCTTTCAACCTATTGAGCCCAAACATGAAGATGTCGAAACCCACTTCAAGTTCGCTGAAAACGAACTCTTCCTAGCTGGGACACGGGAATCAGCTTAAAAGGGATAAATACAAGAAAATTCACTCCTTTAGGCATGAGTATATATGATCTCTTACGTCTCTTGTCGACGAGGGACATCTTGAACCGCTTAATCCCATATCACCAAAAGAATCTCTATGTGAGGACCATGATCCTACCAAATATTGTGCCTTCCATCAAGTTCATGGTCAACCCCTAGATAGTTGTAGAAGGCTTTGACATGAGATTCAAGATCTCATTGACAGTGGAGCCATGAACCAATTGAAGAATCGAGCGTTAAAACCAACCCAAAGCATGTGCTTAACGGACCATGTTCATCTAACTTACATACATGCTTGGTTGGGAGTGGGAACAAAGATAATCAGGAAAAGAGGAATGTGCATGACTGGTGATCCAAATTAGTAAATGAAATCGACCATTCCTTTCAACATGGTATGATATCGAGCCTCTGGAGGTAGTAAACGACTCATATTTAGAAGAGTATTACTTGCACATTGTAAAGTCAAGCTATAAGAATTTCAAGGAGCAAAAATGCATGACGGAACGAAGGGAGGAACGTGGCATTGGCAAAGGGCATACAAATATAGCATAACATGATATCAAATTAGGTGACCGAGTTTCAAAAAAATCATGTAGGTCACATTTGAGAACACTGATCAAGCATTGCTACTCCGCTTGGCCAAGGGAACGAACAAAGATAATGATCCAATGCCATGGATGATGAATATTAGAGTCTTGAGTTATGTTTTTTTAATTTTCCTTTTATATTGTCAAGTCTTTTTACTTTTTAAGTCAGCAGGTTCTCAAGGAATCGAATTTAGGGTCATTTTTCTTTCATTTCAAGCACGACTAGTCTTGACGAGTCCTATAATAGTTAAGAGTTTTCTTACCAATAAAGAGTTTATTTTGTTCAACTTGACGTGCCCAGGATTGAATATGAATATTCCAATTTTTTGAAAAGAGATTGTTGCCACAATAGAAAAGGGAGAAAAAACCATGAGGGAACCCTTATTCCTGAACTACGTAAGGCCTAATTTACTCAAAAGATACATAGGCAACCCTAATTCTCGGGGTTCTGCCCATTCCTTAACAAACCATTTTCACATAAACCAAACCAAACCAAACTGAGCCTTATGTCCCAAATCAATTGGGGTCGGCAACAAACCATTTTCACATAATTGAGCAAAATCCAGTGCAAAGAGATCTGGACATAAGAATCGAGCATCGAGGATGATACCTCGAATTGTCCAAATTTCCACACTGTCTTGTGGGTGAACTCAAAAGTCACTTCACTGGCGAGAGGCTAAGATGTTCAACTTGTGCATCATTTTGCCTAGAAGATTTGAGTTGCCAAATTCCAATTCTTGTCTCGAGCAAGTTATACATCAATTGGAGAATTGAAACAAAGAAAAGAAAAAAATGCGCTCGCTTGGTTGAAAACCCGCAAGGGCAGCCTAATGTCGTGACCACCGAGTTTGGGCATGGTCTCAGTGGCGACCTTCATCTGTGGGCATTGCTGGCAATGGCATTTTGGTAAATATGACCATTATAACTCCTCAAACATGGGTGATGTTTCTTCCAGTCATTTGGAGATTTGATTACAAAGCTATATTAAGGGGAGTTGTGTGCACTACGAGCCTCCCTAATGTCGTCGGGGACACCAAGTGTGCTATCTCAGGGTGAGATGGGGGCATGCCTTGGACATCTAGAGGGTTTTTTAAGTGTCTCCATGCAGGTTAGGGAACCCCATGGATAGTACGTCTTGGCATGTGTTATTGGTACTGTGCGGTAACTTGGGATGGAGGCTATGGACGTAAGCACACTATGTCGTACAGGTTAACCGTTGGCTTAACGTCCTAGGCGAATTGGGCTATCGAGGCATGAGCATAGGACCTCGGGTGCCAATCTTGCATGCTACAAACGAACATGTTGCCCCAGTTGAGCAGAATGTTAGGGGTGCACAATGACCCTTGGCTAGAGAATAGCATGCGGGTTTGTAGTGATTTATGGAGTATTGGTTGCAGGCATGCTTTGTGAGAAGGCCGACTTGGGCAATGAGAGATTTTCTAGAGTGCAACACATAGCGGAAGTAGTGAAATTCTCGGGCTGTGACACTAGGCAAAAGTTAGAGCCAGAGAGAAAAAAGAATAAAAGGGAAAGTGAAAGGGAAATTCATAAATGCCCTTGCCCTTGCTTTTTCAAAATCATCAAGTGGATAGAAGAGTTTGTTGGTGCCAAAGCTACGTTGATTCTCACATCAAAGTCTTATGCTCCAAAGTGAACAACAATCATCATTTCTTCTATCCAAAAAAGATGTCAAAACAATTAATGTTCGAAATCCACTTTGAGTATGCGATGTTTCTTTCAAAAGATTATTAGACAACCACCCCCACACTAGGGTAACGAAGCAAGGAAGAATGCCAAATGAAAGAGAGAGAAAAGAAGAATGAAGCAAAATTACAACCACTAAGATGCAAATAGATGAGAAAGTTTCAAGATCCTAACCAAAGAAATAAAACAAGGAGCAATTGAAGATAACCCCTCACTATGACAAATATAACCCCTTATAGTGGGTTTCTGTTATGTTGTGTAACCCAACCCTCCTTGAGACACGCCCACTAAGCTTAGTTGAGCGTCAGGCCTCTAACAACTATGCCCCTCTAACCATCTAAACGGAAGGTTTTTTTTTTTTGGCAAAAAGATCTTATATTTCGCCCTGGGTTTATTCTGAGTAAATTTGCGTCAATGATGCCACTGATCAGCAGTGACAATTATCTTATTTTTCTTGCTTGAGATTTCATTTCTCATTGATAATTAGACTACTATTTAGGTTGCTAAAAAACTGATTTTACTCAAAAAGTGGACAGAGACACAGAGGTTTGTGGTTCTATTCTTTCACAATTATCTTGTTGGGATACTTGCAACTTGCTATATTCCAGAATCACATCAGCTCTTAGGCCTCAATAAATCCCACAAAACTCAACTAAATTATTCTTCCTTGATACAACATATTTTAACAGCGTATGCTTTTGTAATCCATAGTGCTCGTATAAGATTCATCCAAGTGTAACCAATGCATATGTGACTAGCAACTACAAGTTAGATCAGGTTTATGATACCTCAAGTGGATAACCTCCCCCTCCTACATCAGATTCTGTCAGGTAATGGACTTGAATTTTCTGTCACTAGCTAGATCTACTGCTTCCCCTATAACCAAGTGACATAAGAAATCAAATCCGGTGTTTAGGCTAGATACACTTTCACATTCGCGTTAAATTTCTGACTTTGCCTCTTTAATCTATGGTCCTTCCCATTTTGCACCCAGAACTAAAAACATTCCCACTTTGGCCCTATAGATCAGTAAAGATTTTCAATGCTCCAACCTCCAAATGGGCCATAAATAAATTAATGGTAATGTCCGTGTCAGCCCAATCTTTTGGGACCGATCGGACATGGAAGTTATATGTTCCCACTTAATTTTTGGGGAAACTCTGTTAAAAAAGGGCGAAACCAGAGAAATAAGGAGGAGATCGGGAACTAAAAGAAAGAGGTGGAGATTGAGAAGAATGAAAATTAAAGGGGGAACTAACTGAAAGTTATACGTTCCCACCATGCATCGCCCACCAGAGTTCCTTCCCACAACACCATCAGAGTTTAGTTCAGCAAGATCATCTTCATCCACCATCAAATTATAGATTTCAACTCCATTCTAGCCACCACCTTCCAACCCAGATTCAGTGCATAGCAAAGTCCAGATTTAATACAGCCAGCTTACGTTGAGTTTGAGATTCAGTACAAAGTCGGTCAAGGTCATGATCAGGTTCAATTTTTTGCATTTTCTCGCCGGAATCTTGCCTGAATCTCAGCCAGTCTGCTCCGAGTGGTTATAGTGTTCTCTCTCTTTACAGTCTTCTACTTTATAAGATGGCTGAGAAAGTGGCAGATACGAGTACTAAGGAAATTAAAGACACAAGGGACCCTTTTGTTCAGTGTATACTCTTACCACTATTAAATTAAAGGGTCGAATTACCTCCCTTGGTCTCGAACTATAATTGTATCACTACGTGCGAGTGGTAAAACCTCCTATATCACCGATGATCCCAACTGGAGTCAAAATGATGCTCCCAATATAACTGTACTTTGGAATAGTCTAGAATCGGATGTCTTTAATAATGTTGCTTGTTTGGAAACCTCTAAAGACATATGAGATACACTATGGGAACTACATTCTTCTGATCAGAATCTATCTCATATTTACCAGCTTTATTAGGATATTTTCTCTCTTCGGCAAGGGGCTCATACGGTTGAAGAATACTTTTCCATGTTAAAAGGCATGTGGGATGAGTTGAATGTCTATCACCCTTATCAACTGACTTGCAAATACAGCAAAAATACAGGGAAAAATTTCAGGTTGCTAAATTCCTCTATGGTCTCAAACTATAACTGGTCCCTCTGAGTTCTCAGATCTTGATTGGTAAAGACGTCCCTACAGTTGGAGAGACTTTGCTCATATTCGTGGAGTTGCTAATCACTCTACCATTCTAGAGACCCCTCATCGGTCTACCTTTGTTGCTCCCACTAAGCGTTATATTCCACCCTCTGGAGATTCTGGCAATCGTATGTCTGGCCATCCTTATTAATGGTTCCTTTGATCGGGGTGGTCGCCGAGGAGGGCGAGGCAGCCGCGACTCTAAGAAATGTGACTCATTGTGGTCAGACTAATCACATTGTCGAGTTCTACTGGAGACTTCATGGCAAGCCTGCACGGGCTACTCATGCTATATCTGAAGGAGAGCCATCTAAACTCGTACCTTCCGATCACATCACTATTTCTAAGTTTGAGTATAATTCAGTTGTCCACTATACCAATGCATCCTCTTCTTCCACTGCTACCCTTGTTGCATTAGGTAACACATCCTTATTCCACCTCTCATACTCCTTGGATCCTAGATTCTTGGGCATCTGATCACATGACAGGTAATATATCTATTTTATCTTAAGTCTCTTATCCGTCTACTCCATCCTACGTTACTATTGCCAATGAGACCAAAACTCGCGTTCACGGCGTTGGCACATACTGTGCTTCTGGCCTTACCTTTTCTTCTGTCTTATATTTACCCCAGTTTCTATTTAATTTATTGTCCATTTACAAGCTCACCCAAGCCTTCAATGGTTCAGTAACATTTTAACCATTTTAACATTTTAACTGCCAAATTCCTCTCTGGTCTCAAACTATAACTGGCCCCTCTGAGTTCTCAATCTTACTGTGAATTTCAGTATCTAAAGATGAAAAGGAGGATTGGTGGAAAATATGAGAAGAATGGCATGTACTACTTCCAGCCGACTTGCTCCTCACCGACAACAGCTCTCCACTCCACCACCACACTAGTGGCATTGCCGTCTTGGACATCTTTCATCTGCCAATATCTACCAATAAGTCCCGTCTTTATCTATTGTATCTACTTTTTTAACTGTGATATTTGTGAACTCAGTTAACATCATAGGATTTCTTTTCTATCATGCAAAGAACTCTCTAGTTTGCATCATTTTGCTCTTGTTTATTCTGATTTTTGGGAACTATCTCGAACCACTGGTTTATGTGGTGTTCGTATTTTGTTATGTTTATTGATGATTTTTCTGGGCTGACCTTGGTGTATGTGCTTAAAGATTGCTCTCAATCATTTATCAGTCCTTTTATGCAGAAGTAGTAAATCAATCTAATGCCAAATTATTGGTTATTCGTAGTGATATTGCTTAGTATTACACCTCTAATCATTTTACGCAGTTCCTTACTTTTCATGGAATTATCCATCAAACCTCCTGTGTCACTACCCCTCAACAAAATGGGGTTGCAGAACGGAAAAATGGTCATATTCTTGCCATTGCTCATGCTCTTATGCTACATATGCATATTCCCAAATCTTTTTTGGGGGATGATGTTCTCACTACGAATTTTCTCTTAAACTGAACGCAAATCTCCCCGGCTCTTTGGTTGTGTTTCATTTGTCCATAATCTCCATCTTGGCTGTTACAAACTAGATCCTCATTCTCATAAGTGCATCTTCCTTGGTTATTCTTGCGCTCAAAAAGGCTAAAGATGCCATAGTCCCTCATTACATAAGCACTTTGTTAGTGCCAATGTCACCTTCTTTGAAACTAAGCCTTACTATTCTGAAGAAGGTCACCACTTATAGGATCCAATCCTCTCTGAGTCCGTCCAACCATCAAATGTTTCTAAAACTGCGACTTCGGGTGTCCCTGTGCTTCCTCTAGCTGACCCGCTAGTCGCTCAAGTCTGTGTTCGCCACCAACACCATTCACCTACACCTTTTGCTCCTGTGGACGCTTCTCATCCTCCTCCACCACCTACCTTGCAATCTGCGAATTCGCTTTCACAAGAGTTTACTCTTGATTTATCAAGTGCTGTTAGAAAGAGTACACGTACTTGCACTTCTCACCCTATTTCCCACTTTGTTTCCTATGATCATTTATCTCCTTAGTTTCAAGCTTTCTCTATGGCTCTTTCCTCGGTTATTGTTCCCAAGCCTTACCAGGACGCTCTTTCCCATCCTGGATGGCGATATGCTATGCAAGAAAAGATGCATGCTTTGGACATGAACCATACATGGACAACCAAGCCCCTCTGGGGCTCATATTGTTGGTTGTCGTTGGGTTTTCACCATCAAACATAATCTTGATGGCATTGTTGGTCGTCTCAAAACTCTCCTTGTGGCTAAAGGTTTCACTCAAACCTATAGTCTTGACTATACCGAGACATTTCCCCAATTGCCAAACTCAACTCCATTCATATTATTGTCTCGCTTGGGCCAACCTTGATTGGCCCCTCCACCAGCTCGATGTCAAAAATGTCTTTCTGCATAGGGATTTATTTGAGACTGTTTATATAGCACAACCACTTGGTTTAGAGCATGGTTTGATAAATTTAGCAACTTAGTTAGTTCTCATGGCATGACTGCAGTCAGGTTGATCACTCTGTTTTCTTCAAACGCACCAACAAAGGATTGTGATTTTGGTTGTATATGTGTATGATATTGTCATTACTAGGAGTGATCATGGAATTCAGACTTTGATCAGTCATCTTTGTTCTAGTTTTCTCACCAAAGACCTGGGTAAGCTTCGGTATTTTCTTGGAATTAAAGTTGCTCAATCTAGAGTTGGTATCAGTCTATCCCAGAGGGAGTACACTCTTGATCTCTTGAAAGATACAGGGTATCTTGGTTCTAAACCCGTGGCCTCTCCTATGGAAACTAATCTCAAAATGATGCCTAATGATGGTGAGTTGATTAATGATCTTGAGGTATATGGAAAACTAGTGGGTAAACTCATTTGTCTTACCATCACTTGGCCAAATATTTCTTATGCAGTCAGCATTGTAAGTTCGTTTACGACTCGTCCTCGAGTTCCTCACATGGAAGCAGTCGTTTGTATCTTAAAGCACTTCAAAAATGCTCCTGATCAAGGGCTTCTTTATAAGTCCTTTGGACACCTTTGAATTGCAGGATACATTGATGCTGAATGAGCAGGATCCCCTACAGACCGTCATTCTACTACGGGCTATTGCACTTTTATAAGGGGCGATCTAATGACATGGAAGAGTAAGAAACAATCCGTTGTAGCACGTTCGAGTGCTGAGGCAGAGTATCGGACAATGACTCATACTACTTGTGAATTGACCTGGTTACGCACACTCCTTCAAGAATTTGGATTTCTAGTTCATGGTCCGACTCCGCTCTATTGCGATAATCAGGCTGCTATTCATATAGCCAATAATACAATGTTTCATGAGTGAACAAAACATATAGAGGTTGATTGTCATTTTGTAAGATCGAAAGTAGAGTCGAAGGAGATTACTACTCCCTTTGTTCCTTCAGGTTCTGAACTTGCGGATATTTTCACCAAAACTCTTTCCAAAGTCACTATTGATTCTATTTGTTACAAGCTGGGTGTTCACGATATATACTCTTCAGCTTCAGGAGGAGTGTTGAAAGTGTAATATACCAGACATATAATTAGGGATTTGATTACCGTGTAATATGGTAGGATTTGATTTGATTGTGTAATTAATTTGTATTTCCTTTCTTGAGCTTATATAGTGTCCTATATATTGTGCCTCCTTCTAGGACTAGAATACATTGAAAACATTTTCAACAACAATCAACGTCTAGATATTGACTAAGGCACCCTGCACGGCACTTGTCGGTTGCCTAGTGCTAGCACATGCCTCAGATATGTCAGCAAATGAGAACAAGGCTTGCGGTCCACAACATGGGACAAGCCGGTTGGCATCGTTTTGGCTTCAACACCCCTACACAGCACTCATTGCCACCTAGTGCTAGCACACGCCTTAGTTATGTCCGAAATACAAGGCAGATGACCTGCAAGCCAATGTTGATACTCCTACCATGGGTGTGGTTTGGTGTGCTTACGCAACCAAACACTAGTGATGATTAGCGTCGCAATGCATTTTCTGATGCGTACATCAAATACTGAGATGAGTTTTGCAAGGTAATCATAAATAGCGGCAGTTGAATCAACGTTGTCTCAAATCGTACCATGACCCACTTAGGACTGAAACTTGTTCTGCATTCCCAAGTGTACAAAGTTTCGTGAGTTAACAACTCCTTAATCACTGTAAAAGAGGGTCGCCTTATGCCCCTCCAGTTGATGTCCTATAAAGACATCATTTGGTGCGATGTCACTGCTATGGATGTGGGTCATATTATCTTCTATTGACCTTGGTCCTATGATCTTGGTACATTAGATGGCCGCTCGAACTCTTCTTGTTTTGAGTTTTATGGCCAAACAATTAATTTCAAGCCTTTGAAGCCTAAATATGCTGCTGAAAACAACAAGCCCGAGCTTTCCTCGTAGAAATGGCTACACATGCTTGGCCCAAAACATTTGAACAGGAAGTACACAATGAGCCTATTGTCTTTTCTAGTCATCCTTAGAGAGGTCATACCCATTATTCTCCAAGACCACCCAGACGTAGTCAGTATTCTTCTTGAATTTCAGGACGTCTTTCCTAATGACCTACTTGGTCATTTACCATCCTTGCGTAATATTCAATATGAATCAATTTGGTGTTGGACACTTTTCTCCCCAATCTCTTGCACTATCGCATGAATCCCACGGAACATGCTGAATTACAGAGGCAAGTAACCAACCTCCTTCGTAAAGTTTTTCTTCAGGAAAGC
Source organism: Arctostaphylos glauca (assembly GCA_019985065.2). Lineage (NCBI taxonomy): Eukaryota > Viridiplantae > Streptophyta > Magnoliopsida > Ericales > Ericaceae > Arctostaphylos > Arctostaphylos glauca. Next base: position 11,331,226 of record JAHSPW020000010.1, on the reverse strand, counting down.
ACAAGCCCTTGTGTTAGCATAGTTGACCCCAAAGAAAGTTGGGACTTTATCTTGCCACCTTCCCAATTCGCTTACAATAGCTCTATCAACCAGCCATTTACCATCTTTGCGTAATATTCAATATGAGATCAATTTGGTGCAAGACATTTCTCTCCCCAATCTCCCGCACTATCGCATGAATCCCACGAAACATGTTGAATTACAAAGGCAAGTAACTAGCCTCCTCCGTAAAGTTTTTTGTTCAAGAAAGCACAAGCCCTTGTGTTGTGTTAGCATAGTTGACCCCAAAGAAAGTTGGGACTTTATCTTGCCACCTTCCCAGTTCGCTTACAATAGCTCTATCAACCAGCCAACAATAGCTCTATGGACCAGTCTATTGGCTTAAGTACTTTGAGGTCGTGCATGGTACCTCACAATCCTATTGACCTCCTTCCCATGAGCCGTCACAGGAGAATCTCTAAGTCAGCTTATGCATTTGCACATAATATTAATGACTAGCATGCGACATTAGCCAACAAATCCAAACTAGTAATGCTAAATATAAAATGCATGCAGATTCACGTCAGAGACAAAATTTCAAACTGGTGACAACATTATGATTAGAGTTTGTCCCAAACGGCTCGTCGGCACTGCTTGTGGACTGCAATCTCTTAGTGCAACAGATTGGTAAAAATGCCTATGTTCTAGACCTTTCACCAGACTACGACACCACTTTTACCATAGAGGATTTGGTTGCTTATCAGGCCCCTATTTATACTCCTCCTGACCTGTTTGTTAACTTCCTCATCCCATCCGATACGCCACCTATTCCTACCCTTGTTCCTTAACCTGTTTCCCTGTCCAAAATGGTACTATCGAGGCTATTTTAATGATCGGACTGTGTCCACTAGGGAAACATCCAAAAAAGTTGTCCAGTGTTTCCTTGTTTGTTGGTCTAACCAACTGACGCCAAATTCTACTTGGTGGCGACAAGTTACAACAGTTGGCGCCTGTTGCTTGAGTACCACAGGAGCAGTACTAGTCCACACTCGACGGAGCTGAGTTTGGTTGACCTTGGGAGAGTTGGTGCGAACAACGCATTCACGCACGTTTACCATCATCAGCGCGAGATGATATGGCTTGATGATTTTGGGCCCACGTGGTCTATCATTAGGATATTTCATTTGCTATCTAGAAATTATCTCTTTTCTAGTTAGGTTTTGTCGTATTAAGTCTATGTTTTCTCTTTATCTTGGTTGTTGTCTCTTTAACGGACTCATGCAGGATGTTTATTTTCATCGAGATAAAACTTTTCATGTTTCCTTGAATTAGTGTCGATTCTAATTGTCCCCTAGGTGTGGATTCCTAGAGGTTATATTTGGTTCTACATCAGGTCCATAATACTAATGTTACAACACAAAATACGTCAAATGAAAAGATTTGTACTCCAGGTATTGCCGACGTGGCAATTACCATCAATTTGTTGACAGCAACGGCCTGATGGTGGAACATTAAAATTTTATGATATATTCCGGGGCCAAACTAAGAAAACTTTTAGTTCCTGTGCAAAGTGGGAAAAAGACCTTGCCCTTACAGATCACATACACCAGAGATTTGTATCTAACACTAAAGCATCAATAAATTTATGATATCCTCCATTCGTCGCCTAAAAATAGTGGCCCTGGTATTCGGGAATTATCAAGAGAATCAGTCCTCCGCATCTCAAAGTAACGAAAGCAACCACTTCATCGCTGTGCTTCATTTCTTTTCTCTCTAACCAACACCAAATGCGTTGGTTGAATGTTAAACTTAAGGTTGGAAAAAAACCCTTCCCTAGAACCTATTCTCTATGGACTTGAAATAAGATTGTGCATGATGGTGGAAAAATATTTTCAAAGTGTACGACTGAAAAGTGCCCCCGTGTTGAATCATGGATCCGTCACTTCTATGCATGTATACTTATAGGGAGAGGAAAAGAAAGGAGGATTGAGGATGAAAATATACTTGAAGATAATCAAGAGGAACATAGTTGACAAGACCGCTGCAGATGATTCTTGGTTGTGGTTCACCGATATCCACCTCTTCAACATAAAGGGAATCGGCCTCCTCGTGTCTCCAAGCTTTTAGGATTCTCCCAACCCTTATGTCGAGCGTGTTGGCTGCATCCTTTAGCGTCACCAAATCGCCAACAACAGCGGGAGAGGATGGTGTTTCTGGGATAGACGAAGAAGAATCAACAGATACTGCTGTACAGTTGCATTTAGGAAGGGAAATAGGAAAAGGCGATTGCGAAAGCCGCCGAATTTTCCACTTCCCAACCCTATTTCCGTTCCCACTGATTTGGCAGCGAAAGGAACTGCAAGACAGAGAGCAGAACGTCGGAAGCAGCTGTAGGCGACCACCGACACCGCCGTAATTTGTCAGGAGAGCACTGCTGCCTTTCAGAACGTTAAAGAATACCATCACTAACGGCTACTATTCCCGTTCCAACTTCAAGCGTTCTAGTTATCACTTACCCGTTCATCAGCTGGCTTCCATTGGATTGGGCCTTATAATAAGTGTACCAATTTGTAAAATTGAAAATGACACCGTAAATATGTTTCCCTTTGGTTTCTCAAACCAATGGAATGAACATTACTGGACATGTTTCTCAAAGATCAAAATCCAAAGTTTCACATAATGAAACGAGTTTGCGCAATATTTTCACAACTTTGAATGTACATGAATGGATGAAAATACTTAAATAAAAATTATTGAATTTTCTTTTAAATAAATAGACGAGTTCAATAGCATGTACGTATATGTTGTTGAGCTCGAAAGTAGAGTGGTCGACTTGATAAAAGCAGTTCACATATTTACCTTGAATTATAGTGCCACCACAGCCTTTGAGACGATGGTCTTGATGAGAAATGCTATTCGCAAGGAACTCCGTAAGGAATCGCGCAGGGATAACATGGCGGAGGTCTTTCTTTGCTTGAAAAATATTCTTCTTTTCTCATCTCCGTCATGTGATCCTTGTGCGATTCCCTGCTAGATTCCTTACGAATAGCATAACTCGGTTTTGATCACTTTGATCTTCACGCGGAACAAAAACTCATTTTTACCGCTTGATCTTCATGCAATTTTTTTAATCCTAATCTTCATGAGGAACAAAATCAAATAACTCATGGTTTTGATCGCTTGATTTCATGCAATTTTTTTTGCACCTAGAACGATGAAACCACATTTATCAATTTCGCTCATATTCTATCAACTCTCAGCTGCTGTTGAACCGGTGAACCATTGACCATGTTACGAACCTAGAACTATGCAAAGCAAAAACACTCGCTTGTGAGAGAGGGGTGGCTTTTATATATGGGTTTTGTTAATGTGTGCCCTAAGGGCACATGATAAGGAGCATTAAACCAGACTAATTAAATTTACTTTTATAGGAAATGATGACAAACATTAATGTTTTGTGCAGAATTAAATTAAGAGAAAAACTTGTATTATAGTAAGACCAAAATACCCTTTTTATATTTCTCTTAGTATTACATTTTTATTTTTATTTTTTATTCTTTTAACTATCTTGAATATCTCAAATGATGAAATAACTTGCCACATGAGGACAATTAATTGTTTATTGGCATAGACTAAAAAAATGAAAAAAATAAAGGAAAAGTAGCAACTAAAAATAAGTTCATTTCAACTATCCACTTTGATTTAAATAAACTTCTAAAAAATATAATATCCTCCTCTTAATTTTTTGACGTTAATTTTTTAATGAACTAACCGCTCATGGTTTCGTAGATTTTTCTGTATTTTTTTTACATTAGTTTTTTTGCCTAAATTTCAACTACCTATCTTTTTCTCCCACTTATTTAACTAAATTCACACAAAAAGAAAAAATATTTTTCAAAAAGATCATGCACATATGGTATTTAAGTTGTGTTATGGTACAAAGGCTCTAGTTTTACATGAGAATGCGAATAATTAATGTTATATCATCTTAAACACCAAGTCAAATAATTAAATCTTAAAAATAAACAAAATATTATCAAATATTCGGAAGTAACTATCGAAAGGAATAAAATTCTAAAGATTTTTTTTTACTAGGAAGTAAGCAATTCTCATGTAAAACTAGTTAGAGTCTTTGTACCATAGCACAACTTGAATACCATATGTAGACCATGGATCTTTTGGAAAAATATTTTTTCCTTTTGTGTGAATTTAGTGAAATAAGTAGGAGAAAAAGAGAGAGAGTCGAAATTTAGGTAAAAAACTAATGTAAAAGAAGTACAGAAAAATCTACGAAACCATGAGTGAGTAATTCATTTAAAAAATTAATGTAAAAAAATTAAGAGAAGAATATTACATTTTTCAAAAGTTCATTTAAATAAAAGTGGGTAGTTGAAATAAACTTATTTTTAGTGGCTACTTTTCCTTTATTTTTTTCATTTTTTTAGTTTATCCAATAAACAGCTAATTGCTCTCGTGTGTCAAGTTATTTCATCATCTGAAACATTCGAGATGGTTAAAAGAATTTAAAAAATGAAGAAAAAAATAAAAATGTAACACTAAGAACAATATAAAAAGGACATTTTGGTCTCACTATAATACAAATTTTTCTCTTGATCCAATTTTGCACAAGACTGTCATCATTTTCTGTACAAGTGAATTTAGTTAGTTCTATTTAATGACCCTTATCATGTGCCCTTAGGGCACACATTAACAAAACCCTTTATAGACGTGCACTAATCTTTTATCACAGGTACATCAGCAAAGCATGCAAAAATAAATATATAGTACTCTTATAAACACTTATTAGAATAATAAAATATATTTTATCACGCTTCTAATAAACCGTAACTAATAAGAATTTATATTTTATTTTACTTGTAAATAAAACGTGGTTAAAACCATTGTGCATAATTACAGTTCTATAAAAATTGTGATAAAAGGTACTTTTTACCACGATTTTATTAACAAAGTGAGATTGAAAGTTGATCCTCGATTTCTTTGTCACGCTTTTAACAAAAGCATGATCTTTTTAATTTTTCTAGCTTGATCTTATCTATTATTCTAGTTGTAACACCTCAATTTTTGGACACGTTAATAAAAGAATAAAGTAATTTCAAAATATTTATCATTTCATAAATAAAGGAGAAAGTACAAGTTTTCTTGGTACATCATCTTGGATAGGAAATTAAACCTAAGAAAAAATGGGATACATTTCAAAATACTATGTCAAAAAGTGAAATACAGAGCATCTATTCCTATGTAACTAAGGCTTGAAGAAATCTCCAATTCAGGGCGTTGTTGTTAGTCACACATCTCGAGGCTACTTCATCGTCTTTAGTACCTGGCACGAAATGCCAAGGGCAAACAAATATGCATCATGAGTTATGAGACTTAATAAATTACCCTACCCTTCAAATCTCTTTGAATGCTCAGAATAAAATGATCAAGTAAACGTGGCATGAAATGCACAATTTATATGAAAGCAGTAACACACAAGTACAAGAAGTAAATAAGTAATGTGAAGTGAAGTTCACAAGCTAAGTCCGCTAGTGAAAACCTCATCGTTCATCGTGTGTTCACAAGTACTATTAAAATCCCAAATGTTACACAAGTTCTATCAAAGTCCATAGTTTTTTACACAAGTCCCCGACTTAATTCATAATTCATGACAATGGCCGCATGTCATTTAATTCTATCAATGTATACAGTTATGGTGTTCCTATACGATAACGATCCTGATTGCCATGTTAACTGTGGCCCCCAATCGCAATGCTCCCAATTGTCATATTTCCTATATGACATGTTCCGAAACACTATGTTTCTGAACATTTATATTTTCCGCCAACGTGCTAACACCAAAGTAACATCTTACACTTTACTTGACAACAACTAGACTTTATCGAGAATGACACGCTACGATTTAATATAACACGACTAAATACATAACTTAGCTAAAGACATGACACGACTAGGTGCCTAGACTTGGCTAAATGACACTGCTTGCGTATTACACCTCAGGTTAAGTCAAAACTTAGTTTACGTTGCATCACGGAATGACACACATAAATATACTCATGGAGAATATAATCCATAACAATTCAAATTTCACAGTTTCCAACAAGTTTTCAGTTCGGGTATCTATGTGATACCTTAAATACCAATGTTCAAATCAACGTTCTAAATATTAGAGTCTAAACTCGTGTTATAATTAGCGTATTACCCATATCTATGGTACTACCAACAAAATTAAAGTCACAAATTCAAATCCATGTTGACCGGTCTATTAATCACATTAGTCCTGAACGCAGTTGATAATAAAGCCGACTTCGCACTAGGTTAACCAATTTATTGATCACATTCGTTAAATCCAACTATCCTTCCAAAATAGCTTTTTAGCCAGTGACACGCTTATGTGTGGTTCTCTCACCTTTATAAAGGGTAGGCATGGCAAACCCTTCCTCCAACCAAAAACATTGAAGTGAATAAAAAATAATTTAAGTGGGGTGTATTGATGGTGATGCAGAAATTTATTGTTCTCATAGACTTTGAGATAGTAGCAAAATGAAGCCCCAATAACCACATCAAGAAGCTACCAGTAATAATTGAATATGCACAAAGATAACCACACATTACCCTAAGCAACAGAAGATGATTTAATATTTAGAAATTGCTAGTCCTTATAAAATTGATTGTGAAAAATGATGTCTTCTTCAAATTTGAGTTCTGATAAGAAGCTCACCAAAGGATCAGGATAACAGAGTGGCTCTTCCTCAAGTAGAATAGTCCTTAATGGAAAATGCTGGTGCCTAAACATACAGCCCAAATACTTATCAAAAGAAACCATTTCAAATGGAAACTGACTCAAATACTTATCAAATGAAGAATATAAGAACACTGAAACATCATGCAAAAGGCAAATAACCTTTGTAAAAATTTGAAAAGCATAAGAAAATCATGTTAGAGGAAGATAATACAGGAAAAATATTTAATTTAATAAAAAGTTATACACAATAACCATCTATTTTAAAAAGAACAATAGCAACATTCAAATCATTTTTTGGGCAACAGAGAACAAATAACATTTGAATACTTTTTATAGAAATTTCACATTTGAAGTATAAATAAAGTTTAAAGAAGGAACCGCATCGCTACAGAGCAAAACCCACAACAGATTCTTGAACTTACATGAGTGCAAACAAATAACTTCGAACTTGAAATAGTAAAGAAGACATAACCGGTCCTTGGACAAATGGAAAAAGAACGTGCGATTTCTTATGGTAATAATTTCGAACATGGAACGGAACAAATGGCTCAAAAACCATGCTCGCAAAAAATTGAACCTGAAATAACTGGTTCTTGAACAAATCAAACCTACAAAAAATCGAACCTGCAATACTTGATTCCTGAAATAGAATAATTGTATCAAAACATTGAAAACCTGCAATAAAAATGCACAAGTGTTTAGAAATTAGAGGCAAATGAACTAGAAAGTCATAAAAATGCAAAATAAAAAATCAGAACATGGATACATATGGGTATTGATGAAACGGATTTGATCTCCTTCCCGTCTGACTTGCAAAAGAGAACTTGACACCGGTGTGGTATCTCACCGACACCCCTCCGATGCCTAAGTTAGCTTTAGGAAGGAGGAAATATATGGAAAGTAAGGAGAATTATCTTAACAGAATGCCCGTACCTTGTACCGTAGGGGTTTCTCAATTATATAGAGACTTCCTTGGCGGATTTGTAGGAAGGGATCATGCGTATCTTCTTCCCTGGATAAGTGGAGCGAATAGCTGGTGCTTATCTTTGTTTCTATCAGTGTATATCTCAAACGTTATCCTTATTCTAGATTGGGGGATCTGATGGAGCTTTTCCGCATACAATGGAGAGATTTTAGGAATTGCAATAGGCTTTTTCCCTTCTTGAGAGGAGGTGACTAGTTTGGAGGAGGAGGTCCTGACTGAGTAGAGTGCATGACTGGTGCCTGAGCACATTTTTATTGAGCAGATCGTAGGAGACGGAGCTGAGCAGGTCACATCCGACCGAGCAGAGCACATAAGGCTGAGCTGAGCAGATATGGTCAGCTCAACCATTTTATTATGACTCATTAGCTACTCCCCTATTTCTGAGCGGTTGGCTTGCTTACGAGAAGAAATATAAACAATCTGATACGTTGAATTTTGGCGGTTTTGGATTTACCTTGATCTTCACGTAGCATTGAATACAATGTCAGAGACTTTGAGAGTCTAATACGTGGTGTTAATCCGAGCGTGGCACGTGTGAATGATCGATGGTCTGTATTTGAAGGCGCTTCATGAAAAAGTCTTTAAAAGGCATTTGTTGGAACTCCTAGAGGTTTCCTTCTCCGCCATTGTTCCAGCAACCACCAACAGCTTGTGAGTTCTGCCATTGTGTTTGTCTCCAAATCTTGAGATTTACCATTCATACAAAGGCCTGCTATTTTTGCTCTTCAGTACGTTCGCGCTTTATTTTTTATTCTGGCTGACAATAGTTTTACTCTAGACCCTAGAGGCTTAGGGCATTCTTGGGTCTTTTTCTTCCTTCGCTTGTGCCGATATTTGCAGCACAACTCTTATTGTCTTTCGTTTGGAGAGTTTGCCTACTCTCTAGTTGTTCAGTACTATTACCAGGGCATTTTTGACATTATTTGTCCTACTGTCCCCCATTTTCATAAAATGGCAACCCGTAGGCAATCGTCTAGGTCTTCAGTCCCAGTTTTTTCAAATTTAGAGAAAGAAATATATATAGACCAGACATCTCGCCCTAGCCAGGCGACTGCGCCTATCTCTCCTCCGCCTTTCGGCGTGGTGCTGAACCTTAAGCCTATAGAAGCTAACTGGATAGTTTCAAGCGTTTCTGAGGAAGAGTTGATGGCATTAAGAATGAAATGCCAGATTCCCGATTCCGTATTAATGAGAGTCCTAGGACCGACCGAGAGGGCAAATATGTAAGAACCCGGGAAATTGTGAACTTTTTATAAATAAAATAAAATAAAATAAATAAATTACATTTATATTCGGGGTTAATCGATCGATTGGTTATTGTGTGTTTCGCAATTTTAGTTATAAGACCCGAGCCCGGGGTCTTTGGTTTATTTCTCGCGCGTTACATACATGTGTTTTACATGGGGGCCCTTGGGGGCCCTAAATAATCAGATTTTTGGGGCAAAAGGGGGAGGGCAAGAACACATATTCTCTCTCTCTCTCTCTCTCTCTCTCTCTCTCTCTCTCCATCCCTTGAGCTCCACCTTCTCTCTACCACCACCATCAAACTACCCCACCATTTTTAAATTCCTTCGGGATAGAGGAAGTTTGGATCGTGCTTAACATGAAATCGAAGACGGATCGCGATTTGGAGTTCGGGAAGGAAAGATCCGAGGTTTGGAACCTAGGGCTTCTACCTCTTCGCCAAATATTTTGATTCAAAGCTTGAGATAGGGATGTCTCACCCTTATTATGTGTTTATTCATGGTATTGGTAGTTGAATTCGTGTTTAGATTGGGTATTGTTGCGTTTTTGATCGATTTAGATAAGTTACAAACTGTCTGTGCGAAACCAGAGATCGACCAAGTCGGCGTCGCTCGAGCGACCTTGCCTTTATGGAAGTCGCTCGAGTGACTTGTCCAGCGACCATCCAGCGACCTCCACTGATTTTGGCACGTCTAGTGACTTTTTAGCCGCTCCAGCGATTTTTTGGGCGACTTTTACTGACGAATTTTACCCTAATTTGAGATTATGGACGTTTTAAGAATACTTTCACTCATACATGTGGTATGTGGACGTTTGACACAAGCAGGCTCTTAATATGGCAATAAATTTCGTAGGGCTCGATAACGTTGAAATTATATGTGATATGTGAATGGCCGGCATAGTGTCAAACTGTGAATTTTTTTGTATTGCATTGACATGATGCGATTTCTAGACTCCAACGGGAGATATGCTAGTTATGTGAGGTCTAGCCTCCAACGGGAGATGTGCTAGTATGTTTTAGTATTGTCTAGTCACCAAAGGGTGATGTGCTAGTTGGAATATGATAACTGAGTCAATATGAGAACTGCGAATTGACCAAAACAGTTGATATATAGTTTTGCGTTCTAGATTAATGGATTAATTATTCATGAAGCATGCCATATTATTCATATTCATATAATATTGGCGTGGATATCTCTACTGGGCTTTTAGCTCACCCTTTCATTCTTCCAGGTATAGTTTTGGAGGCTTGACATGGATTGTATGGATGCATGGTGGTGCATGTTTTGAGAAGACTTTCATACTAGGAGTTACATAGTATCTTTAGAACTATTTTTGAAAGATGTACACTAACTCCTCTTTTGTTCTTTCTTTTGTAATTGAAAGCAAATAATATTGTACTTGTTCAAATTTATATTTTCATGTGACAGGGCGGGAGTACTACCTATGCATTGTAATAGTTGAAACACTTTATCAATGATGGACTATGGAAAGTGTATTTTGGATAATTGTGAGGTTTTAAAAATGGTAAATAGGGTTATGCCATATGTTTGAAAACAAGGGTGTGACACGACTCATTTCAAGTATTTCGTCGATTAAAACAGGTTAAGTCTGAATGCTGCTTCCCAATTCTCTCATATCCATTTGGTTCGTATTAACATTAGAATGAAAACAGATAAAGTTATCTGCTTAATTTTTTATATGTATCTAATCATATAATAACAACAGATAAGGTTATCTGTATCAATTTGTCTTGTAATATGAAATCAAATGACCTTATTTGTTTTTATTTATTTTACGTATCTGTACATTATATTTTAGAGTTTTTGGTTAATGTGTATAAGTTTTGAGCTACGTTCTGGCAATTTAGATGTGGTCACGAGTACATGGTGAACTCAGGCATATCCTGACTCATTTCAATCATTTCGTCGATCAAAACAGAATAAGTCTGAATGCTGCTTCTCAATTCTCTCATATCCATTTGGTACTTATTTAACTTTTCAATGAAAACAGATAAAATTATCTGTTTAATTTTTCATACATAGATGTTCATATAGTAACAACAAGTAAGGTTAACTGTATCAATTTATCTTGTACTATGAAATCAGATAACCTTATCTGTTTTCATTTGTTTTGCGTATCTGTAAATTATATTTTAGAGTTTTTGGTTCACGTGGATCAGTTCTGAGCTTCGTTCTTGCAATTCTGATGTAGTCATGAGTTCATGGAATACTTAGACAAATCCTGAATCATCTCAATCATTTCGTCGATTAAAACAGGTTAAGTCTGGATGCTGCTTCCCAATTCTCTCATATCCATTCGTTCCCTATTAACCTTAGAATGAAAACAGATCAAGTTATCTGCTTAATTTTTGCATATGTATCTAATCATATAGTAACAACATATAAGGTTATCTGTATCAATTTGTCTTGTAATATTAAAACAAATAACCTTACTTGTTTTTATTTATTTTACATTTCAATCATTTCGACGATCAAAATAGGATAAGTCTGAATGCTGCTTCCCAATTCTCTCATATCCATTTGGTCCTTATTTAACTTTTCACTGAAAACTGATAAAATTATCTGTTTAGTTTTTCATACGTAGATGTTCATATAGTAATAACAAGTAAGATTATATGTATCAATTTGTCTTGTAATATGAAAGCAGATAATCTTATCTGTTTTCATTTGTTTTGCGTATCTGTAAATTATATTTTCGAGTTTTTGGTTCATGTGGATCAGTTCCGAGCTTCGTTCCTGCAATTCTGATGTGCTCATGAGTTCATCGTATACTTAGGCAAATCCTGACTCATTTCAATCCTTTCGTCGATTAAAACAGGTTAACTCTAAATGTTGCTTCCCAATTCTAGCATATCCGTTTGGTGCCTATTAACTTTAGAATGAAAATAGATAAAGTTATCTGCTTAATTTTTCATATAAATCTAATCATATAGTGACAACAAATCAGGTTATCTGTATCAATTTTTCATAAGTCTGAATGTTGTTTATCAATTCTCTCATATTCATTTGGTTCTTATTTAATTTTTCAATGAAAATAGATAATAGTAACAACAAGTAAGGTTATCTGTATCAATTTGTTTTCTACTATAAAAGCAGATAATCTTATCTGTTTTCAATTGTTTTGCGTATTTGTACATTATATTTTCGAGTTTTTGGTTCATGTGGATCAGTTCCGAGCTTCATTCCTCCAATTCTGATGTGGTCATGAGTTCATGGTATACTTAGGCAAATCCAGACTCATTTCAATCGTTTCGTCGATTAAAACAGGTTAACTCTGAATGCTGCTTCCCAATTCTCGCATATCCATTCGGTCCCTATTAACTTTAGAATGAAAACAGATAAAGTTATCTGCTTAATTTTTCATATGTATCTAATCATATAGTAACAACAGATGAGTTTATCTGTATCAATTTTTCATAAGTGTGAATGCTGCTTCTCAATTCTCTCATATCCATTTGATCCTTATTTAACTTTTCAATAAAAACAGATAAAATTAGCTGTTTAATTTTTCTTACGTAGATGTTCATATAGTAAGAAAAAGCAAGCTTATCTGTATCAATTTGTCTTGTACTATGAAAGCAGATAACCTTATCTGTTTTCCGTTGTTTTGCGTATTTGTACATTATATTTTCGAGTTTTTGGTTGACGTGGATTAGTTCTGAACTTCGTTCCTGCAATTTAGATGTGGTCATGAGTTCATAGTATACTTAGGCATATCCTGACTCATTTCAATCGTTTCGTCGATTAAAACAAGTTAACTTCTAATGCTGCTTCCCAATTCTCGCATATCCATTCGGTCTCTATTAACTTTAGAATGAAAACAGATAAAGTTATCTGCTTAATTTTTCATATGTATCTAGTCATATAGTAACAACAGATAAGGTTATCTGTATCAATATTCATAAGTCTGATTGCTGTTTCTCAATTCTGTCATATTCATTTGGTTCTTATTTAATTTTTCAATGAAAACAGATAAAATTATCTGTTTAATTTTTCATACGTAGATGTTCATATAGTAACAACAAGTAAGGTTATCTGTATCAATTTGTCTTATACTATGAAAGCAGATAACCTTATCTGTTTTCATTTGTTTTGCGTATCTGTAGATTATATATTCGAGTTTTTGGTTCATATGGATCAGTTCCGAGCTTCGTTCATGCACTTCTGATGTGGTCATGAGTTCATGGTATACTTAAGCAAATCTTAACTCATTTCAATCGTTTCGTCAATTAAAATAGGTTAACTCTGAATGCTGCTTCTCAATTCTCGCATATTCATTCAGTCCCTATTAACTTTAGAATGAAAACAGATAAAGTTATCTGCTTAATTTTTCATATGTATCTAATGATATAGTAACAACAGATAAGGTTATCTGTATCAATTTTTCATAAGTGTGATGCTGCTTCTCAATTCTCTCATATCCATTTGGTCCTTATTTAACTTTTCAATAAAAACAGATAAAATTATCTGTTTAATTTTTCATACGCAGATGTTCATATAGTAACACCAAGTAAGGTTATCTGTATCAATTTGGCTTGTACTATGAAAGCAGATAACCTTGTCTGTTTTCATTTGTTTTGCGTATCTGTACATTATATTTTTGAGTTTTTAGTTCATGTGGATCAGTTCCAAGCTTCGTTCCTAAAATTCTGATGTGGTCATGAGTTCATGGTATACATAGGCAAATCCTGACTCATTTCAATCGTTTCGTTGATTAAAACAGGTTAACTCTGAATGCTGCTTCCAAATTCTCGAATATCCATTCGGTCCTATTAACTTTAGAATGAAAATATATAAAGTTATCTACTTAATTTTTCATATGTATCTAATCATATAGTAACAATAGATAAGTTTATCTGTATCAATTTTTCATAATTGTGAATGCTGCTTCTCAATTCTCTAATATCCATTTGGTCCTTATTTAACTTTTCATTAAAAAAAATTAAAATTATCTGTTTAATTTTTCATACGTAGATGTTCATATAGTAAGAACAAGCAAGGTTATCTGTATCAATTTGTCTTAGACAATGAAAGCACATAACCTTATTTGTTTTCACTTGTTTTGCGTATCTGTATATTATATTTTCCAGTTTTCGGTTAATGTGGATCAGTTTCGAGCTTCGTTCCTGCAATTCTGACGTGGTCATGAGTTCATGGTATACTTAGGCAAATCCTGACTCATTTCAATCGTTTTGTCGATTAAAACAGGTTTACTCTGAATGCTGCTTCCCAATTCTCGCATATATCCATTCGGTCCCTATTAACTTTAGAATGAAAACAGATAAATTTATTTGCTTAATTTTTCATATGTATCTAATCATATAGTAAGAACAGATAAGTTTATCTGTATATATTTTTCATAAGTCTGAATGCTGCTTCTCAATTCTCGCATATTCATTTGGTCCTTATTTAATTTTTCAATTAAAACAGATAAAATTATCTGTTTAATTTTTCATACGTAGATGTTCATATAGTAACAACAAGTAAGGTTATCTGTATCAATTTGTCATGTACTATGAAAACAGACAATCTTATCTGTTTTCATTTGTTTTGTGTATCTATACATTATATTTTTGAGTTTTTGGTTCATGTGTATCAGTTCCGAGCTTTGTTCCTGCAATTCTGATGTGGTCATGAGTTCATGGTATACTTAGGCAAATCCTGACTCATTTCAATCGTTTCGTCGATTAAAATAGGTTAACTCTGAATGCTGCTCCTCAATTCTCGCATATCGATTCAGTCCGTATTAACTTTAGAATGAAAACAGATAAAGTTATCTGTTTAATTTTTCATATGTATCTAATCATATAGTAACAACAGATCAGGTTATCTGTATCAATTTTTCATAAGTCTGAATGCTGCTTCTCAATTCTCTAATATCCATTTGGTCCTCATTTAACTTTTTAATGAAAACACATAAAATTATCTATTTAATTTATCATACGTAGATGTTCATATAGTAACAACAAGTAAGGTTATCTGTATCAATTCATCTTGTACTATGAAAGCAGATATCATTATTTGTTTTCATTTGTTTTGCGTATCTGTACATTATATTTTCGAATTTTTGCTTCATGTGGATCAATTTCGAGCTTCGTTCCAGCAATTCTGATGTGGTCATGAGTTCATGGTATACTCAGGCAAATCCTGACTCATTTCAATCATTTTGTCGATTAAAACAGGTTAACTCTGAATGCTGCTTCCCAATTCTCGCATATCTGTTTGGTCCCTATTAACTTTAGAATGAAAAAAGATAAAGTTATCTGTTTAATTTTTCATATGTATCTAATTATATATTAACAACAGATAAGGTTATCTGTTTCATTTTTTCATAAGTCTGAATGCTGCTTCTATATTCTCTTATATCCATTTGGTCCTTATTTAACTTTTCAATGAAAACAGATAAAATTACCTGTGTACTTTTTCATACGTAGATGTTCATATAGTAACAACAAGTAAGGTTATCTGTATCAATTTGTCTTGTACTATGAAAACAGATAACCTTATCTGTTTTCATTTGTCTTGCGTATCTGTACGTTATGTTTTTGAGTTTTTGGTTCATGTGGATCAGTTCCGAGCTTCGTTCCTACAATTCGATGTGGTCATGAGTTCATGGTATACTTAGGCAAATCCTGACTCATTTCAATCATTTGGTCGATTAAAACACGTGAACTCTAGATGCTGCTTCCCAATTCTCGCATATCTATTTGGTCCCTATTAACTTTAGAATGAAAAAAGATAAAGTTATCTGCTTAATTTTTCATATGTGTCTAATCATATAGTAACAACAGATAAGGTTATCTGTATCAATTTTTCATATGTCTGAATGCTACTTCTCAATTCTCTCATATCCATTTGGTCCTTATTTAACTTATTAATGAAAACAGATAAAATTATTTATTTAATTTTTCATACGTAGATGTTTATGTAAGAACAACAAGTAAGGTTATCTGTATCAATTTGTCTTGTACTATGAAAGCAGATAACCTTATCTATTTCCATTTCTTTTGCGTATCTGTACATTATATTTTCGAGTTTTTGGTTCATGTGGATCAGTTCCGAACTTCGTTCCTACAATTCTGATGTGGTCATGAGTTCATGGTATACTTAGGCAAATCCTGACTCATTTCAATCGTTTCGTCGATTAAAACAGGTTAACTCTGAATGTTGCTTCCCAATTCTCGCATATCCGTTCGGTCCCTATTAACTTCAGAATGAAAACATAAAAAGTTATCTGCTTAATTTTTCATATGTATCTAATCATGTAGTAACAACAGATAAGGTTATCTGTATCAATTTTTCATAAGTCTGAATGCTGCTTCTCAATTCTCTCATATCCATTTGGTCCTCATTTAACTTTTTAATGAAAACACATAAAATTTTCTGTTTAATTTTTCATACGTAGATGTTCATATAGTAACAACAAGTAAGCTGATCTGTATCAATTTATCTCGTACTATGAAAGCAAATATCATTATCTGTTTTCACTTGTTTTGCGTATCTGTATATTATATTTTCGAGTTTTCGGTTCATGTGGATCAGTTTCGAGCTTCGTTCCTGCAATTCTGATGTGGTCATGAGTTCATGGTATACTCAGGCAAATCCTGACTCATTTCAATCGTTTTGTCGATTAAAACAGGTTAACTCTGAATGCTGCTTCCCAATTCTCGCATATCCGTTCGGTCCCTATTAACTTTAGAATGAAAACAGATAAAAGTTATCTGTTTCATTTTTCATATGTAACTAATCATATAGTAACAACTGATAAGGTTATCTGTTTCAATTTTTCATAAGTCTGAATGCTGATTTTCAATTCTCTCATATCCATTTGGTCGTTATTTAACTTTTCAATGAAAACAGATAAAATTATCAGTTTAATTTTTCATACGTAGATGTTCATATGGTAACAACAAGTAAGGTTATCTGTATCAATTTATCTTGTACTATGAAAACAGACAACCTTATCTGTTTTCATTTGTATTGCGTATCTGTACATTATGTTTTTGAGTTTTTGGTTCATGTGGATCAGTTCCGCGCTTCGTTCCTGCAATTCTGATGTGGTCATGAGTTCAAGGTCTACTTAGGCAAATCCTTACTCATTTCAATCGTTTCGTCGATTAAAACACGTTAACTCTGGATGCTGCTTCCCAATTCTCGCATATGTATTTGGTCCCTATTAACTTTAGAATGGAAACAGATAAAGTTATCTGCTTAATGTTTCATATGTGTCTAATCATATAGTAAGAACAGATAAGGTTATCTGTATATATTTTTTATAAGTCTGAATGCTGCTTTTCAATTCTCTCATATTCATTTGGTCCTTATTTAATTTTTAAATGAAAACAGATAAAATTATCTGTTTAATTTTTCATACGTGGATATTCATATAGTAACAACAAGTAAGGTTATCTGTATCAATTTGTCTTGTACTATGAAAACAGATAATTTTATCTGTTTTCATTTGTTTTGCGTATCTATACATTATATTTTCGAGTTTTTGGTTCATGTGGATCAGTTCCGAGCTTTGTTCCTGCAATTCTGATGTTGTCATGAGTTCATGGTATATTTAGGCAAATCCTGACTCATTTCAATCGTTTTGTCGATTAAAACAGGTTAACTCTGAATGCTGCTTCTCAATTCTCGCATATCCATTCAGTCTCTATTAACTTTAGAATGAAAACAGATAAAGTTATATGCTTAATTTTTCATATGTATCTAATCATATAGTAACAACAGATGAGTTTATTCTGTATCATTTTTTCATAAGTGTGAATGCTGCTTCTCAATTCTCTCATATCCTTTTGGTCCTTATTTAACTTTTCAATGAAAACAGATAAAATTATCTGTTTAATTTTTCATACGTAGATGTTCATATAGTAACAAGTAAAATTATCTGTATCAATTTGTCTTGTACTATGAAAGCATAAACTTATCTGTTTTCATTTGTTTTGCGTGTCTGTATATTATATTTTCGAGTTTTTAGTTAATGTGGATCAGTTCGAGGTTCGTTCCTACAATTCTGATGTGGTCATGAGTTCATGGTATACTTAGGCAAATCCTGACTCATTTCAATCGTTTCGTCGATTAACACAGGTTAACTCTGAATGCTGCTTCCCAATTCTCGCATATCGGTTCGGTCCCTATTAACTTTAGAATGAAAACAGAGAAAGTTATCTGCTTAATTTTTCATATGTATCTAATAATGTAGTAACAACAGATAATGTTATCTATATCAATTTTTAATAAGTGTGAATGCTGCTTCTCAATTCTCTCATATCCATTTGGTCCTTATTTAACTTTCTAATGAAAACTTATAAAATTATCTGTATAATTTTTCATACGTAGATGTTCATATAGTAACAACAAGTAAGGTTATCTGTATCAATTTGTCTTGTATTATGAAAGCAGATATAATTATCTATTTTCATTTCTTTGCGTATCTGTACATTATATTTTCGAGTTTTTAGTTCATGTGGATCAGTTTCCAGCTTCATTCCTGCAATTCTGATGTGGTCATGAGTTCAATGTATACTCAGGCAAGTCTTGACTCATTTCAATCGTTTCGTCGATAAAACTAGGTTAACTCTGAATGCTGCTTCCCAATTCTCGCATATCCGTTCGGTCCCTATTAATTTTAGACTGAAAACAGACAAAGGTATCTGCTTAATTTTTCATATGTATCTAACAATGTAGCAACAACAGATAAGGTTATCTATATCAATTTTTCATAAATGTGAATGCTGCTTCTCAATTCTCTCATATCCATTTGGTCCTTATTTTACTTTTTAATGAAAACAGATAAAATTATCTATTTAATTTTTCGTACGTAGATGTTTATATAAGAACAACAAGTAAGGTTATCTGTATCAATTTGTCTTGTACTATGAAAGCAGATAACCTTATCTGTTTTCATTTGTCTTGCGTATCTGTACATTATGTTTTTGAGTTTTCGGCTCGCGTGGATCAGTTCCGAGTTTCGTTCCTGCAATTCTGATGTGGTCATGAGTTCATGTTATACTTAGGCAAATCTTGACTCATTTCAATCGTTTCGTCGATTAAAACAGGTTAACTCTAGATGCTGATTCCCAATTCTCGCATATCCATTTGGTCCCTATTAATTTTAGAATTAAAACAGATAAAGTTATCTGCTTAATTTTTCATATGTATCTAATCATATAGTAACAACAGATAACGTTATTTGTATCAATTTTTCATATGTCTGAATGCTGCTTCTCAATTCTCTCATATCCATTTGGTCCTTATTTAACTTTTTAATGAAAACAGATAAAATTATCTAATTAATTTTTCATACGTAGATATTCATATACTAACAACAAGTAAGTTTATCTGTATCAATTTGTCTTGTACTATGAAAGCAGATAACCTTATCTGTTTTAATTTTTTTTGCGTATCTGTACATTATGGTCATGTTTGGTAACTATTCCGTTTTCTGTTTTCTATTTTTATTTTCTAAATTTTCTATTTTTGGGGAAAAAAACATGTTTGTGTTGATGTTTTAGTTCCAAAAATTCGAAAACAGTTTTCATTATTTTCAAAAAAAGTGAAATTATGAAAAGTGAGCTTTCATTTATTTCAAAAACAGTTTTCATTATTTTCAAAAATGAACTATATGCATATGTATATATATACATATATGTCTATATATATATGTAATTGAATATGTAGTACATGTATAATTATACATGTACATGATATATATATACATATATATGTATACACATTATACATATATGTATATAATACACGTACATATACATGTAATTGTATAATGTACATGTATAATTATATGTAATTGTATATACATATATGTATAATGTATATATATATGTATATATGTGTATATGTGTATATAATTATACATAAATACATAAATACATGTATATACATTTATATGTATGTATATGTATAATGTACATGTATTATTATGTATGTATATACATTTTATATGTATGTATATGTATAATGTACATGTATAATTATATACATATATGTATATACATTTATATACATATACTTATACTTATGTATTATATATTATACATATATACATGTATATTCATATATATACGTACTTATAATATACATAATATATGTATATATACACTTAGATACATGATAATATATACTTTTATATATATATAATCTTAGATATATAATAATATATACATTATTATATGTATATATTATACTTATAAATACATAGATATGTACATGTATCTATATACTTAAATATAAGTATGTACTTATATACTTTGATATATATTTATATACATGTATATTATATAAATATATATGTATTTTGATATATACTTATATACATGTATATACTTATATGTATATTTACACACACACGTATAAGTATATTAGATATAAGTAATATACATGATACATATATAAGTATATATATAAGTGTATGTATATAAGTGTATGTATAATATATATAAGTATATTATACACTTATATATACATACAAATATACTTATATAAATATATGTATACTTAGATATATTATAACATATATTTATATACATAATATTATATACATATATATACTTATATATATAATATATTATTACATTATATAATATATACTTATATATACTTATATATATAACAAACTAAAAATAGGGTAACACAAACAAGTTTTTAATTTTTGTTTTTTTAAAAACAAAAACAAAAATTAGGAAACAAAAATAGAAAACAGAAAACAGAAAACAGGAAGTGTTACCAAACAAGGCCTATATTTTCGAGTTTTTAGTTAATGTGGATCAGTTCTGAGGTTCGTTTCTACAATTCTGATGTGGTCATGAGTTCATGGTATACTTAGGCAAATCCTGATTCATTTCAATCGTTTCGTCGATTAAAACAGGTTAACTCTAGATGCCGCTTCCCAATTCTCGCATATCCATTTGGTCCCTATTAACTTTAGAATGAAAACAGATAAAGTTATCTGCTTAATTTTTCATATGTGTCTAATCATATAGTAACAACAGATAAGGTTATCTGTATCAATTTTTCATATGTTTGAATGCTGCTTCTCAATTCTCTCATATCCATTTGGTCCTTATTTATCTTTTTAATGAAAACAGATAAAATTATCTATTTAATTTTTCATACGTAGATGTTTAGTAAGAACAACAAGTAAGGTTATATGTATCAATTTGTCTTGTACTATGAAAGGAGATAACTTTATCTGTTTTCATTTATCTTGCGTATCTGTACATTATGTTTTTGAGTTTTTGGTTCGTGTGGATCAGTTCCGAGCTTCGTTCCTGCAATTCTGATGTGCTCATGAGTTCATGGTATACTTAGGCAAATCTTGACTCATTTCAATTGTTTCGTTGATTAAAACAGGTTAACTCTAGATGCTGCTTCCCAATTCTCACATATCCATTTGGTCCCTATTAACTTTAGATTGAAAATATATAAAGTTATCTGCTTAATTTTTCATATGTATCTAATAATATAGTAACAACAGATAAGGTTATCTATATCAATTTTTCATAAGTGTGAATGCTGCTTCTCAATTCTCTCATATCCATTTCGTCCTTATTTAACTTTTTAATGAAAACATATAATGTTATCCGTTTAATTTTTCATACGTAGATGTTCATATACTAACAACAAGTAAGGTTATCTGTATCAATTTGTCTTGTACTATGAAAGCATATATCATTATCTGTTTTCATTTGTTTTGCGTATCTATACATTATGTTTTCGAGTTTTTGGTTCTTGTGGATCAGTTTCGAGTTTCGTTCCTGCAATTCTGATGTGGTCATGAGTTCATGGTATACTCAGGCAAGTCCTGACTCATTTCAATCGTTCGTCGATTAAAACAGGTTAGCTCTGAATGCTGCTTCCCAATTCTTGCATATCCGTTCGATCCCTATTAACTTTAGAATGAAAACAGATAAAGTTATCTGCTTAAATTTTCATATGTATCTAATAATGTAGTAACAACAGATAAAGTTATCTATATCAATTTTTCATAAGTGTGAATGATCTTCAGTTTCTAGCACGAAACTAATAATGGAGAAAAAAATAGACTATTTTAAAGAATTTTCAATTAAAATTTTCTATTAAGTGGGACGTCGTTTTAGATTAACAAGTAACAAGTAAAGGAAGAAAGAAATTATCTAGCATTTTATTTCATTATATGATTAAAATTGCGTTGCTGTGTCAGAAGAAGGATCTGCTTCTCAATTCTCTCATATCCATTTGGTCCTTATTTAATTTTTAACGAAAACAGATAAGATTATCTATTTAATTTTTCATACGTAGATGTTTATATCAGAACAACAAGTAAGGTTATCTGTATCAATTTGTCTTGTAATATGAAAGCAGATAACGTTATCTGTTTTCATTTGTCTTGCGTATCTGTACATTATGTTTTTGAGTTTTTGGTTCGTATGGATCAGTTCCGAGCTTCGTTCCTGCAATTCTGATGTGGTCATGAGTTCATGGTATACTTAGGCAAATCTTGACTCATTTCAATCGTTTCGTCGATTAAAACAGGTTAACTCTAGATGCTGCTTCCCAATTCTCGCATATCCATTTGGTCCCTATTAATTTTAGAATAAAAACTGATAAAGTTATCTGCTTAATTTTTCATATGTATCTAATCATATAGTGACAATAGATGAGATTATCTGTATCAATTTTTCATATGTCTGAATGTTGTTTCTCAATTCTCTCATATCCATTTAGTCCTTATTTAACTTTTTAATGAAAACAGATAAAATTATCTATTTAATTTTTCATACGTAGATATTCATATAGTAACAACAAGTAAGGTTATCTGTATCAATTTGTCTTGTACTATGAAAGCAGATAACCTTATCTGTTTTCATTTGTTTTGCGTATCTGTACATTATATTTTCGAGTTTTTAGTCAATGTAGATCAGTTCTGAGGTTCGTTCCTACAATTCTGATGTGGTCATGAGTTCATGGTATACTTAGGTAAATCCTGACTCATTTCAATTGTTTCGTCGATTAAAACAGGTTAACTCTGAATGCTGCTTCCCAATTCTCGCATATCCGTTCGGTCCCTATTAACTTTAGAATGAAAACCGTCAAAGTTATCTGCTTAATTTTTCATATGTATCTAATAATGTAGTAACAACAGATAAAGTTATCTATATCAATTTTTCATAAGTGTGAATGATCTTCAGTTTCTAGCCCGAAACTAATAATGGAGAAAAAAATAGACTATTTTAAAGAATTTTCAATTAAAATTTTCTATTAAGTGGGACGTCGTTTTAGATTAACAAGTAACAAGTAAAGGAAGAAAGAAATTATCTAGCATTTTATTTCATTATATGATTAAAATTGCGTTGCTGTGTCAGAAGAAGGATCTGCTTCTCAATTCTCTCATATCCATTTGGTCCTTATTTAATTTTTAACGAAAACAGATAAGATTATCTATTTAATTTTTCATACGTAGATGTTTATATCAGAACAACAAGTAAGGTTATCTGTATCCAATTTGTCTTGTAATATGAAAGCAGATAACGTTATCTGTTTTCATTTGTCTTGCGTATCTGTACATTATGTTTTTGAGTTTTTGGTTCGTATGGATCAGTTCCGAGCTTCGTTCCTGCAATTCTGATGTGGTCATGAGTTCATGGTATACTTAGGCAAATCTTGACTCATTTCAATCGTTTCGTCGATTAAAACAGGTTAACTCTAGATGCTGCTTCCCAATTCTCGCATATCCATTTGGTCCCTATTAATTTTAGAATAAAAACTGATAAAGTTATCTGCTTAATTTTTCATATGTATCTAATCATATAGTGACAATAGATGAGATTATCTGTATCAATTTTTCATATGTCTGAATGTTGTTTCTCAATTCTCTCATATCCATTTAGTCCTTATTTAACTTTTTAATGAAAACAGATAAAATTATCTATTTAATTTTTCATACGTAGATATTCATATAGTAACAACAAGTAAGGTTATCTGTATCAATTTGTCTTGTACTATGAAAGCAGATAACCTTATCTGTTTTCATTTGTTTTGCGTATCTGTACATTATATTTTCTAGTTTTTAGTCAATGTAGATCAGTTCTGAGGTTCGTTCCTACAATTCTGATGTGGTCATGAGTTCATGGTATACTTAGGTAAATCCTGACTCATTTCAATTGTTTCGTCGATTAAAACAGGTTAACTCTGAATGCTGCTTCCCAATTCTCGCATATCCGTTCGGTCCCTATTAACTTTAGAATGAAAACCGTCAAAGTTATCTGCTTAATTTTTCATATGTATCTAATAATGTAGTAACAACAGATAAAGTTATCTATATCAATTTTTCATAAGTGTGAATGCTGCTTCTCAATTATCTCAAATTCATTTGGTCCTTATTTAACTTTTCAATGAAAACAGATAAAATTATCTGTTTAATTTTTCATAAGCGGATGTTCATATTGTAATAACAAGTAAGGTTATCTGTATCAATTTGTCTTGTGCCACGAAAGCAGATAACCTTATCTGTTTTCATTTGTTTTGCGCATTTGTACATTATATTTTCACGTTTTTGGTTCATGTGGATCATTTTCGAGCTTCGTTCCTGCAATTCTGATTTGGTCATGAGTTGTAAAGACCCGGAAAATTTAAAATTTTTATATTAATGTTCGGGTTAATAATCATAATTACTGTGGAGTATGTGAAAATTGGTGTTAAAACATGATTTGGGGTCAATGTGATATAAGGTGATAACCTTGGGGGCTTGTGGTAGCATTTATCATACATGAGGGGTGTAAGTGTAATTTTATGGGTTGTATTTGGTCCATATCAGACATTTTGTTTTGCCAAAAACAAAACCCACTTCTCTCTCTCTCCCTCCCTCACGTTGAGCTTCCCCTCTCTCAAAACCCATCCGAAAAACTTGCTCCAAACCTCGATTCCTTGAAGATCCTACGCATTTCTCTCCTCCTTGGGTGATATCCGGTGTTGGTTTGCTACCATTAGCTTGGAAGAGGTGTATTTGGTCTTCTTCAACATTTGGAAGCTAAAGCTTGAAGTTGGAGCTTGGTTTCTTGCACCCGGGAGTTGAGGTAGGGATTTCTCACACCTATTACGCGTGTATAACTTGATTTGGTAGTCTTTTGATGTTTTGAAGTGGTATGGAAAAGCCCTAAAACTTAGAGTAGAAATCTGTTGAAATTTGCCTTGTGCGTACTCGATACACCGGTGCCTTGTTTTGGTGGCACCGGTGTCATTTGTTCTCTGGATCTCTGTATCTCTGAGTTTTGTGCTTCGACACCGGTGCCTTGATTTTGTTACACCGGTGTCACTTGTTCTCTGTATCTCAGCTTATGACTTTCGTGCTTTGACACCGGTGCCTTGTTTTGGTGACACCGGTGTCTCCCTTTGAAACTTCCCAGACTTTGGACCTTACACCGGTGCCTTGTTTTGGTGACACCGGTGTCAATAACTCTCTGTATCTTGGTATTTGGCTGGACACCGGGGCCTTGTTTTGGGGTACACCGGTGCCTCTTCCCTTGGAACTTTTCATAGATTCGGGCTACACTTTGGCACTTGTTTGGGGCACTCTCTCGTTAACTTTGGAACCCCGTGAACCCTTAAACGTACGTTCCTTGGACATTAATTGTTGTCTTTTACTTAATGATTTAGATCACGTTAAGCGTTGTATCGCGCCATAAATGAGAACATAAGAAGTGAATCACGGGACACACTTTGAGATTGAACCTAATGGATGAAAGTGATGAATTTTACGACTTGTGAGCATGTTTTGACGACACGAACGTTATGAGACACATGACATATGTGAACGAGGTACTGGAATGCCTTCGGGAGTGCCAGGAATGTACTAGAATGCCTTCGGGAGTGCTAGGAATGTACTGGAATGCCTCCGGGAGTGCCAGGAATGTACTAGAATGCCTTCGGGAGTGCTAGGAGTGTACTGGAATGCCTCCGGGAGTGTCAGGAATGTACTAGAATGCCTTCGGGAGTGCTAGGGATGTACTGGAATGCCTCCGGGAGTGCCAAGAATGTACTGGAATGGCTTCGGGAGTGCCAGGAATGACACTTGACGCATGAAACGGACACATTGGAGACACATGACATGTGTGGACTTGAAATTGAATGAGTTAAGAAACCAAAGCACATGAAAGAGTTACCTATATGTTCTCTCCATTGAGTATTACTTCTGTTGACTCTATCTCTCCTTGTGTTGAAATAATTGTTCGTGTGACATATCATATCATGTCATATGCATGTAATACTTGTGTAGACTTTCCTACTGGGCTGTCGAGCTCAACCCTTCTTTCTTTTCAGGTACAACCTTGGAGTGATAGCATGGAGTGCTTGGCTTGCATGGATCGACATGCATATTTTTGAAAGCTGCATTGGATGATTTACTTAACATCTTTTAGTCACTATTTTTGAAAAGATGTAATGTAACTCGTACCTTATCTATTTTAGTTCAAACGATGTAAACTATTTAACTCCTTTTTGGCTTTGGAGATGGTGATCTTTGGTCGAAGTGACCATTATTGTAATGTATTTCAACTTCTTCTGAATTACTCTTTTATCAATGAATTTTTGGGGAAACTTGGTGAGATTGTAAATCTTTATTAATGGTAAATGTATTATTTAATTATGTTAAAAATTGAGGGCGTGACATGAGTTCATGGTATACTTAGGCAAATCCTGACTCATTTCAATCGTTTCGTCGATTAAAATAGGTTAACTCTGAATGCCGCTTCCCAATTCTCGCATATCCGTTCGGTCCCTATTAACTTTAGAATGAAAAGAGAGAAAGTTATCTGCTTAATTTTTCATATGTATCTAATCATATAGTAACAACAGATAAGGTTATGTGTATCAATTTTTCATAAGTTTGAATGCTGATTCTCAATTCTCTCATATCCATTTGGTCCTTTTTTTAGTTTTCATTGAAAATAGATAAAATTATCTATTTAATTCTTCATACGAAGATGTTCAAATAGTAACAACAAGTAAGGTTATCTGTATCAATTTGTCTTGTACTATGAAAGCAGATAACCTTATCTGTTTTTATTTATTTTGCGTATCTCTACATTATATTTTCGAGTTTTTGGTTCATATGGATTAGTTCTGAGCTTCGTTCCTGCAATTCTGATGTGGTCATGAGTTCATTGTATACTCAGGCAAGTCGTGACTCATTTCAATCGTTTCGTTGATTAAAACAGGTTAACTCTGAATACTGATTCCCAATTCTCGCATATCCGTTCGGTCCCTATTAACTTTAGAATGAAAACATACAAAGTTATCTGCTTAATTTTTCATATGTATATAATAATGTAGTAACAACAGATAAGGTTATCTATATCAATTTTTCATAAGTGTGAATGCTGCTTCTCAATTCTGTCATATCCATTTGGTCCTTATTTAACTTTTTAATGAAAACAGATAAAATTATCTATTTAATTTTTCATACGTAGATGTTTATATAAGAACAACAAGTAAGGTTATCTATATCAATTTGTCTTATACTATGAAAGCAGATAACCTTATCTGTTTTGATTTGTCTTGCGCATCTGTACATTATGTTTTTGAGTTTTTGGTTCGTGTGGATCAGTTCCGAGTTTCGTTCCTGCAATTCTGATGTGCTCAGAAGTTCATGGTATACTTAGGCAAATCTTGACTCATTTCAATCGTTTCGTCGATTAAAACAGATTAACTCTAGATGCTGCTTCCGAATTCTCGCTTATCAATTTGGTCCCTATTAACTTTTGAATGAAAACAGATAAAGTTATCTGCTTAATTTTTTATATGTATCTAATAATGTAGTAACAACAGATAAGGTTATCTATATCAATTTTTCATAAGTGTGAATGCTGCTTCTCAATTCTCTCCTATCCATTTGGTCCTTATTTAACTTTTTAATGAAAACAGATAAAATTATCTATTTAATTTTTCATACGTAGATGTTTCTATAAGAACAACAAGTAAGGTTATCTGTATCAATTTGTCTTGTACTATGAAAGCAGATAACCTTATCTGTTTTCATTTGTCTTGCGTATCTGTACATTATGTTTTCGAGTTTTTTGTTCGTGTGGATCAGTTCCGAGCTTCGTTCCTGCGATTCTGATGTGGTCATGAGTTCATGGTATACTTAGGCGAATCTTGACTCATTACAATCGTTTCGTCGATTAAAACAGGTTAACTCTAGATGCTGCTTCCCAATTTTCGCATATCCATTTGGTCCCTATTAATTTTAGAATGAAAACAGATAAAGTTATCTGCTTAATTTTTCATATTTTCATATGTCTTAATGCTGCTTCTCAATTCTCTCATATCCATTTGGTCCTTATTTAACTTTTCATTGAAAACAGATAAAATTATCTGTTTAATTCTTCATACGTAGATGTTCATATAGTAACAACAAGTAAGGTTATCTGTATCAACTTGTCTTGTACTATGAAAGCAGATAACCTTATCTGTTTTCATTTGTTTTGCGTATCTCTACATTATATTTTCGAGTTTTTGGTTCATGTGGATCAATTCCGAGCTTCGTTCCTGCAATTCTGATATGGTCATGAGTTCATTGTATACTTAGGCAAATTCTGACTCATTTCAATCGTTTCATCGATTAAAACAGGTTAACTCTGAATGCTTCTTCCCAATTTTCGCATATCCATTCGGTCCCTATCAACTTTAGAATGAAAACGGATAAAGTTATCTGCTTAATTTCTCATATGTATCTAA
Source organism: Arctostaphylos glauca (assembly GCA_019985065.2). Lineage (NCBI taxonomy): Eukaryota > Viridiplantae > Streptophyta > Magnoliopsida > Ericales > Ericaceae > Arctostaphylos > Arctostaphylos glauca. The sequence goes on along the minus strand of JAHSPW020000010.1, from coordinate 11,302,497 downwards.
TCATATAGTAACAACAGATAAGGTTATCTGTATCAATTTTTCATAAGTCTGAATGCTGCTTCTCAATTCTCTCAAATCTATTTGGTCCTTATTTAACATTTCAATGAAAACAGATAAAATTATCTGTTTAATTTTTCATACGCAGATGTCCATATTGTAATAACAAGTAAGGTTATCTGTATAAATTAGTTTTGTACTATGAAAGCAGATAACCTTATCTGTTTTCATTTGTTTTGCGCATCTGTACATTATATTTTCGAGTTTTTGGTTCTTGTGGATCAGTTCCTAGCTTCGGTCCTGCAATTCTGATGTGGTCATGAGTTCGTGGAATACTTAGGCAAATCCTGACTCATTTCAATCGTTTCATCGATTAAAACAGGTTAACTCTGAATGCTGCTTCCCAATTCTCGCATATCTGTTCGGTCCCTATTAACTTTAGAATGAAAATGGATAACGTTATCTGCTTAATTTTTCATATGTAACTAATCATCTAGTAACAACAGATAAGGTTATCTGTGTCAATTTTTCATAAGTCTGAATGCTGCTTCTCAATTCTCTCATATTCATTTGGTCCTTATTTAACTTTTCATTGATAACCAATGTTCTGAATACCGGATCGGTTTGCGTACCGGTTTTCCTACTGATACGGTACGTACCGGTACCGGTCATGTACCGGATACCGTATCGGATTTATCGCAACTATCAATATATATATAAATTATAGAGAGAAAGCCAAAAAAAATTAATTTTTTTCGCAATTTTAAAAAAAAAAAAAAAAATCCGGTACCGGCCGGATACCGGGCCGGTATCCGACCGGTACGGCCGGTATCCGGCCGGTATCGGCCGGTATTGAGAACGGTACGGTACTAGAGGTACTTGGTACCGTTTTTTTGCCAAAACGGTACGTACCGGCCGGTACCGGCCGGTACGGTACGGTATTAATAACTTTGTTGATAACAGATAAAATTATCTGTTTAACTCTTCATACATAGATGTTCATATAGTAACAAAAAGTAAGGTTATCTGTATCAATTTGTCTTGTACTATGAAAGCAGATAACCTTATCTGTTTTCATTTGTTTTGCGTATCTCTACATTATATTTTCGAGTTTTTGGTTCATGTGGATCAGTTCCGAGTTTCGTTCCTGCAATTCTGATGTGGTCATGAGTTCATTGTATATTTAGGCAAATCCTAACTCATTTCAATCGTTCCGTCGATTAAAACAAAACTTTGAATGTTGCCTCCCAATTTTCGCATATCCGTTCGGTCCCTATCAACATTAGAATGAAAACAGATAAAGTTATCTGCTTAATTTTTCATATGTATCTAATCATATAGTAACAAAAGATAAAATTATCTGTATCAATTTTTCATAAGTCTGAATGCTGCTTCTAAATTCTCTCAAATCCATTTGGTCCTTATTTAACATTTCAATGAAAACAAATAAAATTATCTATTTAATTTTTCATACGCGGATGTTCATATTGTAATAACGAGTAAGGTTATCTGTATAAATTTGTTTTGTACTATGAAAGCAGATAACCTTATCTGTTTTCATTTGTTTTGCGCATCTGTAAATTATATTTTCGAATTTTTGGTTCATGTGGATCAGTTCCGAGCTTCGTTCCTGCAATTCTGAAGTGGTCATGAGTTCATGATATACTTAGGCAAATCCTGACTCATTTCAATCGTTTCGTCGATTAAAAAAGGTTAACTCTGAATGCTGCTTCCCAATTCTCGCATATCCGTTCGGTCCCTATTAACTTTAGAATGAAAACTGATAAAGTTATCTACTTAATTTTTCATATGTATCTAATCGTATAGTAACAACAGATAAGTTTATCTGTATCAATTTTTCATAAGTCTGAATGCTGTTTCTCAATTCTCTCATATCTATTTGGTCCTTATTTAACTTTTCAATGAAAACAGATAAAATTATTTGTTTAATTTTTCATACGCAGATGTTCATACAGTAACAACAAGTAAGGTTATCTGTATCAATTTGTCTTGTACTATGAAATCAAATAACCTTATCTGTTTTAATTTGTTTTGCGTATCCGTACATTATATTTTCGCGTTTTTGGTTCATTTGGACCAGTTCCGAGCTTCGTTCCTACAATTCTGATGTGGTCATGAGTTCATGGTATACTTAGGCAAATCCGGACTCATTTCAATTTTTTCGTCGATTAGAACAGGTTAACTCTGAATGCTGCTTTCCAATTCTCGCATATCCGTTCGGTCCCTATTAACTTTAGAATGAAAACAAATAAAGTTATCTGGTTAATTTTTCATATGTATCTAATCATGTAGTAACAACAGATAAGGTTATTTGTATCAATTTTTGATAAGTCTGAATGCTGCTTCTCAATTCTCTCATATCCATTTGGTCCTTATTTAACTTTTCAATAAAAACAGATAAAATTATATATTTAATTTTTCATACGTAGATGTTCATCTAATAACAACAAGTAAGGTTATCTGTATCAATTTGTCTTGTACTATGAAAGCAGATAACCTTATCTGTTTTCATTTGCTTTGTGTATCTATACATTATATTTTCGAGTTTTTGGTTCATGTGGATCAGTTCCGAGCTTCGTTCCTGCAATTCTGATGTGGTCATGAGTTCATGATATACTTGGCCAAATCCAGAATCATTTCAATCGTTTCGTCGATTAAAAAAAGTTAACTCTGAATGCTGCTTCCCAATTCTCGCATATCCGTTCGGTCCCAATTAACTTTAGAATAAAAACCGATAAAGTTATCTACTTAATTTTTCATATGTATCTAATCGTATAGTAACAACAGATAAGGTTATCTGTATAAATTTTTCATAAGTATGAATGCTGCTTCTCAATTTCTCTCATATCCATTTGGTCTTTATTTAACTTTTCAATGAAAACCGATAAAATTATCAGTTTAATTTTTCATACGTAGATGTTTATATAGTAACAACAAGTAAGGTTATCTGTATCAATTTGTCTTGTACTATGAAATCAAAAAACCTTATCTGTTTTCATTTGTTTTGCATATCTGTACATTATATTTTCGAGTTTTTGGTTCATGTGGATCTGTTCCGAGCTTCGTTCCCGCAATTCTAATGTGGTTATGAGTTCATGGTATACTTAGGCAAATCCTGACTCATTTCAATCGTTTCGTCGATTAAAACAGGTTAACTCTGAATCCTGCTTCCCAATTCTCGCATATCCGTTCGGTCCCTATTAACTTTGAAATGAAAACAGATAAAGTTATCTGCTTAATTTTTTATATGTATCTAATGATATAGTAACAAAAGATGAGGTTATCTGTATCAATTTTTCATAAGTCTGAATGCTTTCTCTCACATCCATTTGGTCCTTATTTCACTTTTCAATGAAAATAGATAAAATTATCTGTTTAATTTTTCATACGCAGATGTTCATATAGTAACAACAAGTAAGGTTATCTGTATCAATTTGTTCTCTACTATGAATGTAGATAACCTTATCTGTTTTCATTTGTTTTGCGTATTTGTACATTATATTTTCGAGTTTTTGGTTCATGTGGATCAGTTCCGAGTTTCGTTCCTGCAATTCTGATGTGCTCATGAGTTCATGGTATACTTAGGGAAATCCTGACTCATTTCAATCGTTTCGTCGATTAAAAAAGGTTAACTCTGAATGCTGCTTCCCAATTCTCGCAAATCCGTTCGGTCCCTATTAACTTTAGAATAAAAACCGATAAAGTTATCTACTTAATTTTTCATATGTATCTAATCGTATAGTAACAACAGATAAGGTTATCTGTATAAATTTTTCATAAGTCTGAATGCTGCTTCTCAATTTCTCTCATATCCATTTGGTCCTTATTTAACTTTTCAATGAAAACCGATAAAATTATCAGTTTAATTTTTCATACGTAGATGTTTATATAGTAACAACAAGTAAGGTTATCTGTATCAATTTGTCTTGTACTATGAAATCAGATAACCTTATCTGTTTTCATTTGTTTTGCATATCTGTACATTATATTTTCGAGTTTTTGGTTCATGTGGATCAGTTCCGAGCTTCGTTCCTGCAATTCTAATGTGGTTATGAGTTCATGGTATACTTAGGCAAATCCTGACTCATTTCAATCGTTTCGTCGATTAAAACAGGTTAACTCTGAATCCTGCTTCCCAATTCTCACATATCCGTTCGGTCCCTATTAACTTTGAAATGAAAACAGATTAAGTTATCTGCTTAATTTTTTATATGTATCTAATGATATAGTAACAAAAGATAAGGTTATCTGTATCAATTTTTCATAAGTCTGAATGCTGCTCTGAATTCTCTCACATCCATTTGGTCCTTATTTCACTTTTCAATAAAAATAGATAAAATTATCTGTTTAATTTTTCATACGCGGATGTTCATATAGTAACAACAAGTAAGGTTATCTGTATCAATTTGTTCTCTACTATGAAAGTAGATAACCTTATCTGTTTTCATTTGTTTTGCGTATTTGTACATTATATTTTCGAGTTTTTGGTTCATGTGGATCAGTTCCGAGTTTCGTTCCTGCAATTCTGATGTGCTCATGAGTTCATGGTATACTTAGGGAAATCCTGACTCATTTCAATCGTTTCGTTGATTAAAAAAGGTTAACTCTGAATGCTGCTTCCCAATTCTCGCAAATCCGTTCGGTCCCTATTAACTTTAGAATAAAAACCGATAAAGTTTTCTACTTAATTTTTCATATGTATCTAATCGTATAGTAACAACAGATAAGGTTATCTTTATAAATTTTTCATAAGTCTGAATGCTGCTTCTCAATTTCTCTCATATCCATTTGGTCCTTATTTAACTTTTCAATGAAAACCGATAAAATTATCAGTTTAATTTTTCATACGTAGATGTTTATATAGTAACAACAAGTAAGGTTATCTGTATCAATTTGTCTTGTACTATGAAATCAGATAACCTTATCTGTTTTCATTTGTTTTGCATATCTGTACATTATATTTTCGAGTTTTTGGTTCATGTGGATCAGTTCCGAGCTTCGTTCCTGCAATTCTAATGTGGTTATGAGTTCATGGTATACTTAGGCAAATCCTGACTCATTTCAATCGTTTCGTCGATTAAAACAGGTTAACTCTGAATCCTGCTTCCCAATTCTCGCATATCCGTTCGGTCCCTATTAACTTTGAAATGAAAACAGATAAAGTTATCTGTTTAATTTTTTATATGTATCTAATGATATAGTAACAAAAGATAAGGTTATCTGTATCAATTTTTCATAAGTCTGAATGCTGCTCTCAATTCTCTCACATCCATTTGGTCCTTATTTCACTTTTCAATGAAAATAGATAAAATTATCTGTTTAATTTTTCATACGCAGATGTTCATATAGTAACAACAAGTAAGGTTATCTGTATCATTTTGTTCTCTACTATGAAAGTAGATAACCTTATCTGTTTTCATTTGTTTTGCGTATTTGTAAATTATATTTTCGAGTTTTTGGTTCATGTGGATCAGTTCCGAGTTTCGTTCCTGCAATTCTGATGTGCTCATGAGTTCATGGTATACTTAGGCAAATCCTGACTCATTTCAATCGTTTCGTCGATTAAACCAGGTTAACTCCGAAAGTTGTTTCCCAATTCTCGCTTATCCTTTTAATCCCTATTAACTTTAGAATGAAAACAGATAAAATAATCTGCCTAATTTTGCATATGTATCTAATCGTATAGTAAAAACAAATATGGTTATCTGTATCAATTTGTCATAAGTCTGAATGTTGTTTCTCAATTCTCTCATATCCATTTGGTCCTTATTTAATTTTTCAATGAAAACAGATAAAATTATCTGTTTAATTTTTAGTTCATATGTAACAACAAGTAAGGTTATTTGTATCAATTTGTTTTGTACTATGAAAGCAGATAAACTTATCTGTTTTTATTTGTATTGCGTATCAGTACATTATATTTCTGAGTTTTTGGTTCATGTGGATCAGTTCTGAGCATCATTCCTGCAATTCTAATGTGGTCATGAGTTCATGGTATACTTAGGCAAATGCTGACTCATTTCATTCGTTTCGTCGATCAAAACAGGTTAACTCTCAATGTTGCTTCCCAATTTTCGCATATCCGTTTGGTCCCTTTTAACTTTAGAATGAAAACAGATAAAGTTATCTGCTTAATTTTTCATATGTATCTAATCATATAGTAAAAACAGATATGGTTATCTGTATCAATTTTTCATAAGTTCTACTGTTGTTTCTCAATTCTCCCACATTCAGTTGGTCCTCATTTAACTTTTCAATGAAAACAGATAAAATTATCTGTTTAATTTTTCATACGCGGATGTTCATATTGTAACGACAAGTAAGGTTATCTATATCAATATGTCTTGTACTATGAAAGCAGATAACCGTATCTCTTTTTCATTTGTTTTGCGCATCTGTACATTATATTTTCGAGTTTTTGGTTCATGTGGATCAGTTCCGAGCTTCGTTCCTGCAATTATGATGTGGTCATTAGTTCATGGTATACTTAGGCAAATCCTGACTCATTTCAATCGTTTCGTCGATTAAAACAGGTTAACTATGAATGCTGCTTCCCATTTCTCGCATATCCAATCGGTCCCTATTGACTTTAGAATGAAAACAGATAAAGTTATTTGGTTAATTTTTCATATGTATCTAATCATATAGTAACAACAAATAAGGTTATCTGTATCAGTTTTTCATAAGTCTGAATGCTGCTTCTCAATTCTCCCATATCCATTTGGTCCTTATTTAACTTTTCAATGAAAATAGATAAAATTATCTGTTTAACTTTTCATACGTAGATGTTCATATAGTAACAACAAGTAAGGTTATCTGTATCAATTTGTCCTGTACTATGAAAGCAGATAACCTTATCTGCTTTCATTTGTTTTGCGTATCTGTACATTATATTTTCGAGTTTTTCGTTCATGTGGATCAGTTCCGAGCTTCGTTCCTGCAATTCTGATGTGGTCATGAGTTCATGGTATACTTAGGCAAATCCTTTATTAGAAGGTGATTAATATAGAGAGAGCTTCTAATAAAGGATTCCTTATTTTTCAATGGTGTGGACCTCCTATTTATTGATCAAATTATGATGATCTGAACTGCCCAATGTGTTTCAAACGTGTTTTTAAGAGTACCAGCAAGAAATCGGCTAAAAACAATATCTGAAAAGGCTTGATCAATTTAATTTTTTTATAAAACTGTTCCTGTCAGTATTTATCAAAAACTGTTTAGGTCAAGTCCTTCTTGATATTATTTTGAACCGATTTTTTGCGGGTACGGTTAAAAACATATGTTAAACACATTGAACGGTTCCGATCATCAAAATTTGGTCAGAAAATAGGAGATCCACACAGTAGCAAAATAAGGGATCACCTATTAGCGGGGAACTAATATAGAGTGAGCTTTTAATAAGGGATACCTTATTTTGCTACCGTGTGGACCTACTATTTTGTTGATCAAATTATGATGATCTGAAGTGTCCAATGTGTTTAAAACATGTTTTTAAGAATATCAACAAGAAATCGGCTCAAAACAATATCTGGAAAGGCTTGATCAATTTAATTTTTTAGAAAACTGTTCCTGTCAGTATTTATCAAAAACCGTTTAGATCAAGTCTTTCTTGATATTATTTTGAGCCGATTTCTTACGGGTACCCTTAAAGACATATTTTAAACACATTGAACGGTTCCGAGCATTAAAATTTGGTCAGAAAATAGGAGGTCCGAACTGTAGAAAAATAAGGGATCCCTTATTAGAAGGTGAGTAATATAGAGTGAGCTTCAAATAAGGGATCCCTTATTTTGCTACGGTGTGAACCTCGTACATGTTGATCAAATTATGATGATCTGAACCATCCAATGTGTTTCAAACACATTTTTAAGAGAACCAGTAAGAAATCGGCTCAAAATAATATCTGAAAAGGCTTGATCAATTTAATTTTTCATAAAACTGTTCCTGTCTGTATTTTATCAAAAACTGTTTAGATCAAGTCCTTCTTGAAATTATTTTGAGCCGATTTCTTACGAGTACCGTTAAAAGGGATCCCTTATTAGAAGGGGGCTAATAAGGGATCCCTAATATAGAGTGGGGCTTCTAATAAGGGATCCCTTATTTTGTTACGGTGTGGACCTCCTATTTTTTGAACAAATTAGGATGATCTGAACTGTCCAATGTGTTTGAAACATGTTTTTAAGAGTACCAGCAAGAAATCGGCTCAAAACAATATCTGAAAAGGTTTGATCAATTTAATTTTTTTAAAAACTGTTCCTGTCAGTATTTGTGAAAAAGTGTTTAGATCAAGTCCTTCTTGATATTATTTGAGCCGATTTTTGCGAGTACCGTTAAAAACATACGTTAAACACATTGAACGGTTCCGATAATCAAAATTTGTTCAGAAAATAGGAGCTCCACACCGAAGTAAAATAAGAGATCCCTTATTAGAAGTGGACTAATATAGAGTGAGTTTCTAATAAGGGATCTGTTATTTTACTACGGTGTGGACCTCCTATTTCTTGATCAAATTATGATGATCTGAATCGTCCAATGTGTTTGAAACATATTTTTAAGAGTACCAGGAAGAAATCGGCTCAAAATAATATCTGAAAAGGCTTGATCAATTTAATTTTTTATAAAACCGTTCCTGCCAGTATTTATCAAAAACTTTTTAGATCAAGTCTTTCTTGATATTATTTTGAGCCGATTTCTTGCGGGTACCTTTAAAAACATATTTTAAACACATTGAACTATTCCGATCATCAAAATTTGGTCAGAAAATAGGAGATTCACACCGTAGCAAAATAAATGATCACTTATTAGAAGGGAACTAATATAGAGTAGGCTTCTAATAAGGGATCCCATATTTTGCTACGGAGTGGACCTCCTATTTCTTGATCAAATTATGATGATCTTAATCGTCCAATGTGTTTAAAACATGTTTTTATGATTACCAACAAGAAATCGGGCTCAAAACAATATTTGAAAATGCTTGATCAATTTAATTTTTTTTATAAAACAGCTGTTGTCAGTATTTATCAAAAACTGTTTAGATCAAGTCCTTCTTGATACTAATTTGAGCCGATTTGTTGCGGGTACCCTTAAAAACATATTTTAAATGTATTGAACGGTTCCGATCATCAAAATTCGGTCAGAAAATAGGAGATCCACACCATAGCAAAATAAGGGATCGCTTATTAGAAGGGGACTAATATCGAGTGAGTTTCCAATAAGGGATGGTATTTTGCTACGGTGTGCACCTCCTATATCTCGATCAAATTATGACGATCTTAACCGACAAATGTGTTTAAAATATGTTTTTAAGCTTACCAACAAGAAATCGGCTCAAAACAATATCTGAAAATGCTTGATCAATTTAATTTTTTATAAAACTGTTCTTGTCAGTATTTATCAAAAACTGTTTAGATCAAGTTCTTCTTCATATTATTTTGAGCCGATTTGTTGCGGGTACCCTTAAAAACATATTTTAAATACATTAAACAGTTCCGATCATCAAAATTTGGTCAGAAAATAGGACGTCCACACCGTAGCAAAATAAATGATCCCTTATTAGAAGGGGACTAATAAAGAGTGAGCTTCTAATAAGGGATCCCTTATTTTGTTACAGTGTGGACCTCCTATTTCTTGATGAAATTATGATGATCTGAATCGTCCAATGTGTTTGAAACATGTTTTTAGAGTACCAGCAAGAAATCGGCTCAAAACATTATCTGAAAAGGCTTGATCAATTTAATTTTTTATAAAACTGTTCCTGTTAATATTTATCAAAAACTGTTTAGATCATGTCCTTCTTGATATTATTTTGAGCCGATTTCTTGTGGGTACTCATAAAAACTTATTTTAAACACATTGAACGATTCCGATCATCAACATTTGGTCAGAAACTAAGAGGTCCACACCGTAACAAAATAAGGGATCCCTTATTAGAAAGGAACTAATATGGAGTGAGCTTCTAATAAGGGATCCTTATTTTGCTTCGGTGTGGACCTCCTATTTGTTGATCAAATTATGATGATCTGAACCGTCCAATGTGTTTAAAACATGTTTTTAAGAGTACCACGAAAAAATCGGCTCAAAACAATATCTGAAAAGGCTTGATCAATTGAATTTTTCATAAAACTGTTCCTGTCAATATTTATTAAAAACTTTTTAGATCAAGTCCTTCTTGATATTATTTTGAGCCGATTTTTTGCGGGCAACCTCAAAAACATATTTTAAACACATTGAACGGTTCCGATCATCAAAATTTGGTCAAAAAATAGGACGTCCACACCGTAGCAAAAGAAGTGATCCCTTATTAGAAGGGGACTAAAATAGAGTAAGCTTCTAATAAGGGATCACTTATTTTGCTACGGTGTGGACCTCCTATTTCTTGATCAAATTATGATGATCTGAATCGTCCAATGTGTTTGAAACATGTTTTTCAGAGTAGCAGCAAGAAATTGGCTCAAAATAATATCTGAAAAGGCTTGATCAATTTAATTTTTTATAAAACTGTTCCTGTCAGTATTTATCAAAAACTGTTTAGATCAAGTCCTTCTTGATATTATTTTGAGCCGATTTCTTGCGGGTACCCTTAAAAACATGTTTTAAACACATTGAACAGTTCCGATGATTAAAATTCGGTCAGAAAATAGGAGGTCCACATCGTAGCAAAATAAAGGATCCCTTATTAGAAGGGACTAATATAGAGTGAGTTTCTGATAAGGAATCCCTTATTTTGTTACGGTGTACACCTCCTATTTCTTGATCAAATTATGATGATCTGAACCGTCCAATGTGTTTAAAACATGTTTTTAAGAGTACCAGCAAGAAATCGGCTCAAAACAATATCTGAAAAGGCTTGATCAATTTAATTTTTTATAAAACTGTTCCTGTCAGTATTTATCAAAAACTGTTTAGATCAAGTCCTTCTTGATATTATTTTGAGCTGATTTCTTGCGGGTATCCATAAAAAATTATTTTAAACACATTGAACGATTCCGATCATCAAAATTTGGTCAGAAACTAGGAGGTCCACACCGTAATAAAATAACGGATCCCTTATTAGAAAGGGACTAATATGGAGTGAGACTCTAATAAGGGATCTCTTATTTTGCTACGGTATGGACCTCCTATTTCTTGATCAAATTATGATGATCTGAACCGTCCAATGTGTTCAAAACAAGTTTTTAAGAGTACCTGAAAAAAATCGGCTCAAAACAATATCTGAAAAGGCTTGGTCAATTTAATTTTTCATAAAACTGTTCCTGTCAATATTTATTAAAAACTGTTTAGATCAAGTCGTTTTTGATATTATTTTGAACCGATTTTTGCGGGTACCCTTAAAAACATATTTTAAACATATTGAACGGTTTCGATCATCAAAAATTGGTCAAAAAATAGGACGTCCACACCGTAGCAAAATTAATGATCCCTTATTAGAAGGGGACTAATATAGAGTAAACTTCTAATAAGGGATCCCTTATTTTGCTACAGTGTGGACCTCCTATTTCTTGATCAAATTATGATGATCTGAATCGTCCAATGTGTTTGAAACATGTTTTTCAGAGTACCAGCAAGAAATTGGCTCAAAAAAATATCTGAAAAGGCTTGATCAATTTAATTTTTTATAAAACTGTTCCTGTCAGTATTTATCAAAAACTGTTTAGATCATGTCTTTCTTGATATTATTTTGAGCCGATTTCTTGCGGGTACCATTAAAAACATGTTTTAAACACATTGAACGGTTCCGATGATCAAAATTCGGTCAGAAAATAGGAGGTCCACACCGTAGCAAAATAAATGATCCCTTATTAGAAGGGACTAATATAGAGTGAGCTTCTAATAAGGGATCCCTTATTTTGCTACGGTGTATACCACCTATTTCTTGAACAAATTATGATGATCTGAACCGTCCAATGTGTTTAAAACAAGTTTTTAAGAGTGCCAACAAATAATCGGCTCAAAACAATATCTGAAAAGGCTTGATCAATTTAATTTTTCATAAAACTGTTCCTGTCAATATTTATTAAAAACTGTTTAGATCAAGTCATTCTTGATATTATTTTGGACCGATTTCTTGCGGGTACCCTTAAAAACACATTTTAAACATATTGAACAGTTCCGATCATCAAAATTTGGTGAAAAAATAGGAGGTACACACCGTACTAAAATAAATGATCCCTTATTAGAAGGGAACTAATATAGAGTAGGCTTCTAATAAGGGATCTCTTAATTTGCTACGGAGTGGACCTCCTATTTCTTGATCAAATTATGATGATCTGAATCGTCCAATGTGTTTGAAACATGTTTTTAAGAGTACCAGCAAGAAATCGGCTCAAAATAATATCTGAAAAAGCTTGATTAATTTAATTTTTTATAAGACTATTCCTGTCAGTATTTATTAAAAACTGTTTAGATCATGTATTTCTTGATATTATTTTGAGCCGATTTCTTGCAGGTGCCCTTAAAAACATATTTTAAACACATTGAACGGTTCCGATCATCAAAATTTGGTTAGAAAATAGAAGGTCCATACCGTAGCAAAATAAGGGATCCCTTATTACAAGGGGACTAATATATAGTGAGCTTCTAATAAGGGATCTCTTATTTTACTACGGTGTGGACCTCCTATTTCTTGATCAAATTATGATGATCTGAATCGTCCAATGTATTTGAAACATGTTTTTAAGAGTACCAGCAAGAAATCGGCTAAAAATAATATCTGAAAAGACTTGATCAATTTAATTTTTTATAAAACCGTTCCTGCCAGTATTTATCAAAAATTGTTTAGATCAAGTCTTTCTTGATATTATTTTGAGCCGATTTCTTGCGGGTACCCTTAAAAACATATTTGAAACACATTGAACTGTTCCGATCATCAAAATTTGGTCAGAAAATAGGAGATTCACACCGTAGCAAAATAAATGATCCCTTATTAGAAGGAAACTAATATGGAGTACGCTTCTAATAAGGGATCCCTTATTTTGCTACGGAGTGAACCTCATATTTCTTGATCAAATTATGATGATCTGAATCGTCCAATGTGTTTAAAACATGTTTTTAAGAGTACCGGCAAGAAATCGGGCTCAAAACAATATTTGAAAAGGCTTGATCAATTTAATTTTTTTTATAAAACAGCCGTTGTCAGTATTTATCAAAAACTGTTTAGATCAAGTCCTTCTTGATACTAATTTGAGCCGATTTGTTGCGGGTACCCTTAAAAACATATTTTAAATGTATTGAACGGTTCCGATCATCAAAATTCGGTCAGAAAATAGTAGATCCACTCTGTAGCAAAATAAGGGATCGCTTATTTGAAGGGGACTAATATAGAGTGAGTTTCCAATAAGGGATCCCTTATTCTGCTACGGTGTGTACCTCCTATTTCTCGATCAAATTATGATGATCTTAACCGTCAAATGTGTTTAAAATATGTTTTTAAGGTTACCAATAAGAAATCAGCTCAAAACAATATCTGAAAAGGCTTGATCAATTTAATTTTTTATAAAATTGTTCCTGTCAGTATTTATCAAAAACTGTTTAGATCAAGTTTTTCTTGATATTATTTTGAGCCGATTTGTTGCGAGTACCTTTAAAAACATATTTTAAATACATTAAACAGTTCCGATCATCAAAATTTGGTCAGAAAATAGGACATCCACACCGTAGCAAAATAAATGATCCCTTATTAGAAGGGGACTAATATAGAGTGAGCTTCTAATAAGGGATCCCTTATTTTGTTATAGTGTGGACCTCTTATTTCTTGATCAAATTATGATAATCTGAATCGTCTAATGTGTTTGAAACATGTTTTTAGAGTACCAGCAAGAAATCGGCTCAAAACAATATCTGAAAAGGCTTGATCAATTTAATTTTTTATAAAACTGTTCCTGTCAGTATTTATGAAAAACTGTTTAGATCATGTCCTTCTTGATATTATGTTGAATTTCTTGCGGGTACCCATAAAAACTTATTTTAAACACATTGAACGATTCCGATCATCAATATTTGGTCAGAAACTAGAAGGTCCACACCGTAACAAAATAAGGGATCCCTTATTAGAAAGGGACTAATATGGAGTGAGCCTCTAATAAGGGATCCCTTATTTTGCTACGGTGTGTACCTCCTACTTCTTGATCAAATTATGATGATCTAAACCGTCCAATGTGTTTAAAACATGTTTTTCAGAGTACCAGGAAAAAATCGGCTCAAAACAATATCTGAAAAGGTTTGATCAATTTAATTTTTCATAAAACTGTTCCTGGTAATATTTATTAAAAACTGTTTAGATCAAGTCCTTCTTCATATTATTTAGAGCCGATTTCTTCCGGGTACCCTTAAAAACATATTTTAAACATATTGAACGGTTCCGATCATCAAAATTTGGACAGAAAATAGGAGGTACACACCGTACCAAAATAAATGATCCTTTATTAGAAATGAACTAATAGAGAGTAGGTTTCTAAGAAGGGCTTGATCTAAACAGTTTTTGATAAATACTGACAGGAACTGTTTTATAGAAATTAAATTAATCAAGCCCTTTCAGATATTGTTTTGAGCCGATTTCTTGCTGGTGCTCTTAAAAACATGTTTTAAACGTATTGGACTGTTTAGATCATCAAAATTTGATCAAGAAATATGAGATCCACACCGTAGCAAATGAAGGATCCCTTATTAGAGCCTCACTCTATATTAGTCCCCTTCTAATAAGGGATCCCTTATTTTGCTACGTTGTGGACCTCCTATTTTCTAACCAAATTTTGATGATCGGAACCGTTCAATGTGTTTAAAATATGTTCTTAAGGATACCCACACGAAATCGGCTCAAAATAATATCAAGAAGGACTTGATCTAAAAAGTTTTTGATAAATACTGATAGAAACAGTTTTATAAAAAATTAAATTGATCAAGCCTTTTTAGATATTGTTTTGAGCCGATTTCTACCTGGTACTCTTAAAAACGTGTTTTCAATATATTGGACGGTTCAGATCATCATAATTTGATCAAAAAATAGGAGGTCCACCCCGTAGCCAAATAAGGATCCCTTATTAGAAACTCACTCTATATTAGTCCCCTTCTAATAAGTGATCTCTTATGTTGCTACAGTGTGAACCTCCTATTTTCTGACCAAATTTGGATGATCGGAACCGTTCAATGTGTTTAAAATATGTTTTTAAAGGTACCCGTAAGAAAATCGGGTCAAAATAATATCAAGAAGGACTTGATCTAAACAGTTTTTAATAAATACTGACAGGAACAGTTTTATAAAAAATTAAATTGATCAAGCCTTTTCATATATTGTTTTCAGCCGATTTCTTGCTGCTCCTCTTAAAAACATGATTCAAACACATTGGACGGTTCAGATCATCATAATTTGATCAAGAAATAGGTGGTCCACACTGTAACAAAATAATGGATCGCTCATTAGAAGCTCTATCTATATTAGTCCCCTTCTAATAAGGGATCCCTTATTTTGCTACGGTGTGGCCTCCTATTTTAATGCCAAATTTTGATGATCGGAACCGTTCAATGTGTTTAAAATATATTTTTAAGGGTACCCGCAAGAAATCTGCTCAAAATAATATCAAGAATGACTTGTTCTAAACAGTTTTTGATAAATACTGACAGGTACAATTTTATGAAAAATTAAATTGATCAAGCCGTTTCAAAAATTGTTTTGAGCCGATTTCTAGCTGGTTACTCTTAAAAACAAGTTTTAAACACATTGGACGGTTCAGATCATCATAATTTGTTCAAAAAATAGGAGGTGCACACCGTAGCAAAATAAGGGATCTCTTATTAGAATCTCACTCTATATTAGTCCCTTCTAATAAGGGATCCCTTATTTTGCTACGGTGTGGACCTTCTATTTTCTGTCCAAATTTTGATGATCGGAACCGTTCAAAGTGTTTAAAATATGTTTTTAAGTGTACCCGCAAGAAAATCGGCTCAAAATAATATAAAGAAGGACTTGATCTAAATAATTTTTGATAAATACTGACAGGAACAGTTTTATAAAAAATTAAATTAATCAAGCCTTTTCAGATATTTTTTTGAGCCGTATTCTTGCTGGTACTCTTAAAAACGTGTTTTAAACACATTGGGTGGTTCAGATCATGATAATTTGATCAAGAAATAGGAGGTCCACACCGTAACAAAATAAGGGATCCCTTATTAGAAGTTTACTCTATATTAGTCTCCTTCTAATAAGTGATCCCTTATTTTACAACGTTGTGAACCTCCTATTTTCTGACCAAATTTTGATGATCGGAACCGTTCAATGTGTTTAAAATATGTTTTTAAGAGTACCCGCAAGAAATCGGCTCAAAATAATACCAAGAAAGATTTGATCTAAACAGTTTTTGATAAATACTGACAGGAACAGTTCTATAAAAAATTAAATTAATCAAGCCTTTTCATATATTGTTTTGAGCCGATTTCTTGCTGCTACTCTTAAAAACATGATTCAAACACATTGGACGGTCCGGATCATCATAATTTGATCAAGAAATAGGAGGTCCACACCGTATCAAAATAAGGGATCCCTCATTAGAAGCTCACTCTATATTAGTCCCTTCTGATAAGTGAACCCTTATTTTGCTACGGTGTGGATCTCCTATTTTCAGACCAAATTTGGATGATCGAAACCGTTCAATGTGTTTAAAATATATTTTTAAGAGTATCCGCAAGAAATCGGCTCAAAATAATATTAAGAAGGACTTGATCTAAACAGTTTTTGATAATACTGACAGGAACAGTTTTATAAAAAATTAAATTGATCAAGCCTTTACAGAAATTGTTTTGAGCCGATTTCTTGCTTGTACTCTTAAAAACATGTTTTAAACATATTAAACGGTTCAGATCATCATAATTTGATCAAGAAATAGGAGGACCACACCGTAGCAAAATAAGAGATCCATAGTGGACATAGTGGATCCCTTATTTTGCTACGGTGTGGACCTCCTATTTTGAGACAAATTTTGATGATCGGAACCGTTCAATATGTTTAAAATTTGTTTTTAAGAGTACCTGGAAGAAATCGGCTCAAAATAATATAAAAAATGACTTGATCTAAACAGTTTTTGATAAATACTGACAGGAACAATTTTATAAAAAAATTAAATTAATTCAGCCTTTTCAGATATTGTTTTGAGCCGATTTTTTGCTGGTACTTTTAAAAACATGTTTTAAACACATTGGACGGTTCAAATCATCATAATTTGACGAAGAAATAGGAGGTGCACACCGTAGCAAAATAAGTGATTGCTTATTAGAATCTCACTCTATATTAGTCCCCTTCTAATAAGGGATCCCTTATTTTGCTGCGGTGTTGATCTCCTATTTTCTGATCAAATTTTGATGATCGGAACCGTTCAATGTGTTTAAAATATGTTCTGAAGGGTACCCGCAAAAATCGGCCCAAAATAATATCAAGAAGGAGTTGATCTAAACAGTTTTTGACAAATACTGACAACAACAGTTTTATAAAAAAATTAAATTGATCAAGCCTTTTCATATATTAGATTGAGCCGAGTTTCTTGCTGGTAATCTTAAAAACATGATTCAAACACATTGGACGGTTCAGATCATCATAATTTGATCAAGAAATAGGAGGTCCACATAGCAAAATAAGGGATCCCTATTATAAGCTCACACTATATTACTCTCCTTCCAATAAGGGATCCCTTGTTTTGCTACGGTGTGGACCTCCTGTTTTCTGACCAACTTTTGATGATCGGAACCGTTCAATGTGTTTAAAATATGTTTTGAAGGGTACCCGCAAAAAATTGCCTGAAAATATTATCGAGAAAGACTTGATCTAAACAGTTTTTGATAAAATACTGACAGGAACAGTTTTATAAAAAATTAAATGGATCAAGCCATTTCATATATTGTTTTGAGCCGATTTGTTGCTGGTTATCTTAAAAATATGTTTTAAACACATTGAACGGTTCAAAATAATATCTAGATGGACTTGATCTAAACAGTTTTTTGATAAATATTGACAGAAATTGTTTTATAAAAAATTAAATTGATCAAGCCTTTTCAAATATTGTTTTGAGCCGATTTCTTGCTGGTACTCTTAAAAACATGTTTTAAACACATTGGACGGTTCAGATCATCATAATTTGAACAAGAAATAGGAGTTCCACACCGTAGGAAAATAAGGGATCCCTTATTAGAAGCACACTCGATATTAGTCCCCTTCTAATAAGAGATCGCTTATTTTGCTACGGTGTGTACCTCTTATTTTCTGACTAAATTTTGATGATCGGAACCGTTGAATGTGTTTAAAATACATTTTTAAGGGTACCCGAAAGAAATCGGCTCAAAATAATATTAAGAAGGACTTGATCTAAACAGTTTTTGATAAATACTTACTGGAACAGTTTTATAAAAAATTAAATTGATCAAGCCTTTTCATATATTGTTTTGAGCCGATTTTTTGCTGGTACTCTTAAAAACATGATTCAAACATATTGGACGGTTCAGATCATCATAATTTGATCAAGAAATAGACGGTCCACACCGTAGCAAAATAAGAGATTCCTTATTAGAAGGTCACTCAATATTAGTCCCGTTCTAATAAGGGATCCCTTATTTTGCTACGGTGCGGATCTCCTATTTTCAGACCAAATTTTGATGATTGGAACCGTTCAATGTGTTTAAAATATGTTTTTAAGAGTACCCGCAAGAAATCGGCTCAAAATAATATCAATAAGGACTTGATCTAAACAGTTTTTCATAAATACTGAGAGGAACACTTTTATAAAAAATTAAATTGATCAAGCCTTTTCAGATATTGTTTTGAACCGATTTCTAGCTGGTACTCTTAAAAACATGTTTTAAACACATTGGACGGTTCAGATAATCATAATTTTTTCAAGAAATAGGAGGTCCACACCGTAGCAAAATAAGGGATCCCTTATTAGAATCTCGCTCTATATTAGTCCCGTTCTAGTAAGGGATTCCTTATTTTGCTATGGTGTGGATCTCGTATTTTCTGATCAAATTTTGGTGATCGTAACCGTTCAATGTGTTTAAAATATATTTTTAAGGGTACCCGCAAGAAATCTGCTCAAAATAATATCAAGAATGACTTGATCTAAACAGGTTTTGATAAATACTGACAGGTACAATTTTATAAAAAATTAAATTGATCAAGCCGTTTCAAAAATTGTTTTGAGCCGATTTCTAGCTGGTTACTCTTAAAAACAAGTTTTAAACACATTGGACGGTTCAGATCATCATAATTTGTTCAAAAAATAGGAGGTGCACACCGTAGCAAAATAAGGGATCTCTTATTAGAATCTCACTCTATATTAGTCCCTTCTAATAAGGGATCCCTTATTTTGCTACGGTGTGGACCTTCTATTTTCTGTCCAAATTTTGATGATCGGAACCGTTCAAAGTGTTTAAAATATGTTTTTAAGTGTACCCGCAAGAAAATCGGCTCAAAATAATATAAAGAAGGACTTGATCTAAATAATTTTTGATAAATACTGACAGGAACAGTTTTATAAAAAATTAAATTAATCAAGCCTTTTCAGATATTTTTTTGAGCCGTATTCTTGCTGGTACTCTTAAAAACGTGTTTTAAACACATTGGGTGGTTCAGATCATGATAATTTGATCAAGGAATAGGAGGTCCACACCGTAACAAAATAAGGGATCCCTTATTAGAAGTTTACTCTATATTAGTCTCCTTCTAATAAGTGATCCCTTATTTTACAACGTTGTGAACCTCCTATTTTCTGACCAAATTTTGATGATCGGAACCGTTCAATGTGTTTAAAATATGTTTTTAAGAGTACCCGCAAGAAATCGGCTCAAAATAATACCAAGAAAGATTTGATCTAAACAGTTTTTGATAAATACTGACAGGAACAGTTCTATAAAAAATTAAATTAATCAAGCCTTTTCATATATTGTTTTGAGCCGATTTCTTGCTGCTACTCTTAAAAACATGATTCAAACACATTGGACGGTCCGGATCATCATAATTTGATCAAGAAATAGGAGGTCCACACCGTATCAAAATAAGGGATCCCTCATTAGAAGCTCACTCTATGTTAGTCCCTTCTGATAAGTGAACCCTTATTTTGCTACGGTGTGGATCTCCTATTTTCAGACCAAATTTGGATGATCGAAACCGTTCAATGTGTTTAAAATATATTTTAAGAGTACCCGCAAGAAATCAGCTCAAAATAATATCAAGAAGGACTTGATCTAAACAGTTTGTGATAATACTGACAGGAACAGTTTTATAAAAAATTAAATTGATCAAGCCTTTACAGAAATTGTTTTGAGCCGATTTCTTGCTTGTACTCTTAAAAACATGTTTTAAACATATTAAACGGTTCAGATCATCATAATTTGATCAAGAAATAGGAGGACCACACCGTAGCAAAATAAGAGATCCATAGTGGACATAGTGGATCCCTTATTTTGCTACGGTGTGGACCTCCTATTTTGAGACAAATTTTGATGATCGGAACCGTTCAATGTGTTTAAAATATGTTTTTAAGAGTACCTGGAAGAAATCGGCTCAAAATAATATAAAAAATGACTTGATCTAAACAGTTTTTGATAAATACTGACAGGAACAATTTTATAAAAAATTAAATTAATTCAGCCTTTTCAGATATTGTTTTGAGCCGATTTTTTGCTGGTACTTTTAAAAACATGTTTTAAACACATTGGACGGTTCAAATCATCATAATTTGACGAAGAAATAGGAGGTGCACACCGTAGCAAAATAAGTGATTGCTTATTAGAATCTCACTCTATATTAGTCCCCTTCTAATAAGGGATCCCTTATTTTGCTGCGGTGTTGATCTCCTATTTTCTGACCAAATTTTGATGATCGGAACCGTTCAATGTGTTTAAAATATGTTCTGAAGGGTACCCGCAAAAATCGGCCCAAAATAATATCAAGAAGGAGTTGATCTAAACAGATTTTGACAAATACTGACAACAACAGTTTTATAAAAAAATTAAATTGATCAAGCCTTTTCATATATTAGATTGAGCCGAGTTTCTTGCTGGTAATCTTAAAAACATGATTCAAACACATTGGACGGTTCAGATCATCATAATTTGATCAAGAAATAGGAGGTCCACATAGCAAAATAAGGGATCCCTATTATAAGCTCACACTATATTACTCTCCTTCCAATAAGGGATCCCTTGTTTTGCTACGGTGTGGACCTCCTGTTTTCTGACCAACTTTTGATGATCGGAATCGTTCAATGTGTTTAAAATATGTTTTGAAGGCTACCCGCAAAAAATTGCCTGAAAATATTATCGAGAAAGACTTGATCTAAACAGTTTTTGATAAAATACTGACAGGACCAGTTTTATAAAAAATTAAATCGATAAAGCCTTTTCATTTATTGTTTTGAGCCGATTTATTGCTGGTTATCTTAAAAATATGTTTTAAACACATTGAACGGTTCAAAATAATATCTAGATGGACTTGATCTAAACAGTTTTTTGATAAATATTGACAGAAACTGTTTTATAAAAAATTAAATTGATCAAGCCTTTTCAAATATTGTTTTGAGCCGATTTCTTGCTGGTACTCTTAAAAACATGATTCAAACATATTGGACGGTTCAGATCATCATAATTTGATCAAGAAATAGACGGTCGCAAAATAAGAGATCCCTTATTAGAAGCTCACTCAATATTAGTCCCGTTCTAATAAGGGATCCCTTATTTTGCTACGGTGCGGATCTCCTATTTTCAGACCAAATTTTGATGATTGGAACCGTTCAATGTGTTTAAAATATGTTTTTAAGAGTACCCGCAAAAAATCGGCTCAAAATAATATCAATAAGGACTTGATCTAAACAGTTTTTCATAAATACTGAGAGGAACACTTTTATAAAAAATTAAATTGATCAAGCCTTTTCAGATATTGTTTTGAGCCGATTTCTAGCTGGTACTCTTAAAAACATGTTTTAAACACATTGGACGGTTCAGATAATCATAATTTTTTCAAGAAATAGGAGATCCACACCGTAGCAAAATAAGGGATCCCTTATTAGAATCTCGCTCTATATTAGTCCCGTTCTAGTAAGGGATTCCTTATTTTGCTAGGGTGTGGATCTCGTATTTTCTGATCAAATTTTGATGATCGTAACCGTTCAATGTGTTTAAAATATGTTTTTAAGGGTAACCGCAAGAAATCGGCTCAAAATAATATGAAGAAGGACTTGAGGTAAATAGTTTTTGATAAATACTGACAGGAACTGTTTTATAAAAAATTAAATTGGTCAAGCCTTTTCAGATATTATTTCGAGCCGATTTCTTGCTGGTACTCTTAAAAACATGTTTTAAACACATTGGACGTTCAGATCATCATAATTTGATCAAGAAATAGGAGGTCCACAACGTAACAAAATAAGGGATCCCTTATTAGAAGCACACTCTATACTACTCCCTTCTAATAGGGGATCCCTTATTTTGCTACAGTGTGTACCTCCTATTTTCTGACTAAATTTTGATGATCGGAACTGTTCAATGTGTTTAAAATATGTTTTTAAGGTTACCCAAAAGAAATAGGCCCAAATTTTATAAAATTATTCATGTCAATATTTATCAAAAACTGTTTAGATCAAGTCTTTCTTGATATTATTTTGAGCCGATTTCTTGCGGGTAGCCTTAAAAACATATTTTAAACACATTGAACGGTTCCGATCATCAAAATTTAGTCAGAAAATAGGAGGTTCACACCGTTGCAAAATAAGGGATCCCTTATTAGAACCGGACTAATATAGAATGAGCTTCTAATTAGGGATCTGTTATTTTGCTACGGCGTGGACCTCCTATTTCTTGATCAAATTATCATCATCTGAACCGTCCAATGTGTTTGAAACATGTTTTCAAGAGTAACAGCAAGAAATCGGCTCAAAACAATATCTGAAACGGCTTGATCAATTTAATTTTTTATAAAACTGTTGCTGTCATTATTTATCAAAAACTGTTTAAATCAAGTCCTTTTTAATATTATTTTGAGCCAATTTTCTTGAGGAGACTCTTAAAAACATATTTTAAAAACATTAAACGGTTCCGATCATCATAATTTGGTCAGAAAATAGGAGGTGCACACCGTACCAAAATAAGAGATCCCTTATTAGAAGTGGACTAATATAGAGTGAGCTTCTAATAAGAGATGCCTTATTTTGATACGGTGTGAACCTCCTATTTCTTGATCAAATTATGATGATCTGAACCATCCAATGTGTTTAAAACATGTTTTTAAGAGTACCAGCAAGAAATCGGCTCAAAATAATATCTGAAAAGAATTGATCAATTTAATTTTTTATAAAACTGTTTCTGTCTGTATTTATCAAAAAACTGTTTAAATGAAGTCCTTAATATTATTTTGTGACGATTTCTTGCGGGTACCCTTAATAACATATTTTAATAATATTGAACGGTTCCGATCGTCAAAATTTGATCAGAAAATAGGAGGTCCACACAGTAACAAAATAAGGGATCTCTTATTACAAGGGGACTATTATAGAGTGAATTTTTAATAAGGGATCCCTTATTTTGCTGCAGTGTAGACCTCCTATTTCTCTATCAAATTATGAGGATCTGAACCGTCCAATGTGTTTAAAACTTATTTTTAAGAGTACCAGCAAAAAATCAGCTCAAAACAATATCTAGAAAGGCTTGATCAATTTAATGTTTTATAAAACTGTTCCTGTCAGTATTTATAAAAAACTGCTTAGATTAAGTCCTTCTTGACATTATTTTGAGGCGATTTCTTGCGGATACCCTAAAAAACATATTTTAAACACATTGAACGGTTCCGATCATCAAAAGTTGGATAGAAAATAAGAGGTCCACACCGTAGCAAAATAAGGGATGGACCTCCTATTTCTTGATCAAATTACGATGATCTGAACTGTCCAATGTGTTTGAATCATGTTTTTAAGAGTACCAGGAGAAATCGGCTCAAACAATATCTTAAAAGGCTTGATCAATTTTATTTTTATAAAACTGTTCCTGTCAGTATTTATCAAAAACAGTTTAGATCAAGTCCTTCTTGATATTATTTTGAGCCGATTTGTTGTGGTACCCTCAAAAACAAATTTTAAACACATTGAACGGTTCAGATCATCAAAATTTGGTCAGAAAATCAGAGGTCCACACTATACCAAACAAGGGATCCCTTATTGGAAGCGGACTAATATAGAGTGAGCTTGTAATAATGGATCCCTTATTTTGGTACGTGTGAACCTCCTATTTCTTAATCAAATTATGATGATCTGAACCGTCCAATGCGTTTAAAAGATGTTTTTAAGAGTACCAGCAAGAAATCGGCTCAAAACAATATCTGAAAAAAATTGATCAATTTAATTTTTTATAAAACTTTTCCTGTCAGTATTTATCAAAAACAATTCAGATTAAATCCCTCTTGGTATGATTTTGAGCCGATTTCTTGCGGGTACCCTTAAAAACATATTTTAAACACATTGAACGGTTCCGATTATCAAAATTTGGTCAGAAAATAGAGTGTACACAAACCGTAGTAAAATAAGGGATCGCTTATTAGAAGGGAACTAATATAGAGTGAACTTCTAATAAGAGATCCCTTATTTTGCTACGGTGTGTACCTCCTAGTTCTTGATCAAATTATGATGATCTGAACCGTGTAATGTGTTTGAAACATGTTTTTAAGAGTACCAGTAAGAAATCGGCTCAAAAACAATTTCTGAAAAGGCTTGATCAATTTAATTTTTAAAAAACAGTTCCTGTCAGTATTTACCAAAAACTGTTTAGATCAAGTCCTTCTTGACATTATTTCGAGCTGATTTTTTATGGGTACTCTTAAAAACATATTTTGAGCACATTAAACGGTTCCAATCATCTAAATTTGGTCAGAAAATAGGAGATCCATACCGTAGCAAAAAAAGGGATCCCTTATTAGAAGGGACTAATATAGAGTGAGCTTCTAATAAGAGATCCTTTATTTTGCTACGGTATGGACCTCCTATTTCTTGATCAAATTATGATGATCTGAACCGTCCATTGTGTTTAAAACATGTTTTTATGAGTACCATCAAAAAATCGGCTCAAAATAATATCTGAAAAGGTTTGATCAATTTAAGTATTTACAAAACTGTTAGTGTCAGTATTGATGAAAAACAGTTTAGACTAATTCCTTGTTGATATTATTTTCAGCCGATTTCTTGCGGATACCCTTAAAAACATATTTTAAACACATTGAACGGTTCCGATCCTCAAAATTTGGTCAGAAAATAAGAGGTCTGCACCGTAGCAAAATAAGGGATCTCTTATTAGAAGAGGACTAATATAGAGTGAGCTTCTAATAAGGAATTCCTTATTTTGCTACGGTGCGGACCTCCGATTTCTTGATCAAATTATGATGATCTGTACCGCCATTGTGTTTAAAACATGATTTTAAGAGTTCCAGCAAGAAATCGGCTCAAAATAATATCTGAAAAGGCTTGATCAATTTAATTATTTATAAAACTGTTACTGTCAGTATTTATCAAAAACTGTTTAGATTAAGTCCTTCTTGATATTATTTTGAGCCGATTTCTTACGGGTACCCTTAAAAACATATTTTAAACACATTGAACGTTTCCGATCATCAAAATTTGGTCACAAAATAGAAGGTACACACTTTAGCAAAACAAGAGATCCCTTATTAGAAGGGGACTAATATAGAGTGAGTTTCTAACAAGGTATCGCTTATTTTGCTACGGTGTGGACCTCCTATTTTTTGATCAAATTATGATGATCCGAACCGGCCAATGCGTTTAAAACATGTTTTTAAGAGTACCAGCAGGAAATCGGCTCAAAACAATATCTGAAAAGGTTTGATCAATTTAAGTATTTATAAAACTGTTAGTGCCAGTATTGATGAAAAACAGTTTAGACTAATTCCTTGTTGATATTATTTTCAGCTGGTTTCTTGCGGTTACCCTTAAAAATATATTTTAAACACATTGAACGGTTTCGATCCTCAAAATTTGGTCAGAAAATAAGAGGTCCACACCGTAGCAAAATAAGAGATCCCTTATTAGAAGGGGACTAATATAGAGTGAGCTTCTAATAAGGAATACTTTATTTTGCTACGGTGCGGACCTTCTATTTCTTGATCAAATTATGATGATCTGAACCATCCATTGTGTTTAAAAGATGATTTTAAGAGTTCCAGCAAGAAATCGGCTCAAAATAATATCTGAAAATGCTTGATCAATTTAATTATTTATAAAACTGTTATTATCTGTATTTATCAAAAACTGTTTAGATTAAGTCCTTCTTGATATTATTTTGAGCCGATTTCTTGCGGGTACCCTTAAAAACATATTTTAAACACATTGAACGGTTCCGATCATCAAAATTTGGTCAGAAAATAGAAGGTACACACTTTAGCAAAACAAGAGATCCCTTATTAGAAGGGGACTAATATAGAGTGAGTTTCTAACAAGGTATCGCTTATTTTGCTACGGTGTGGACCTCCTATTTTTTGATCAAATTATGATGATCTGAACCGGCCAATGCGTTTAAAACATGTTTTTAAGAGTACCAGCAAGAAATCGGCTCACAACAATATCTGGAAATACTTGATCAATTTAATTTTTTATAAAACTGTTCCTGTCAATATTTATCACAAACTGTTTAGATCAAGTCCTTCCTGATTTTATTTTGAGCCGATTTCTTGCGGATACCCTTAAAAACATATTCTAAACACATTGAACGGTTCCGATCATCAAAATTTGATCAGGAAATAAGAGATCCACACCGTAGCAAAATAAGGGATCCCTTATTAGAAGGAAAGGAAATGGCTCATTTTGGAACTTATCTTTTATGAGAAAATTGTAGCAGGATTAGCGCCCTAATATTTATGCACTTGATGTATTTATCGATCAAAAAACTAATTATATTTTTTTCTGCCCATATTTTGTAAGATTGATAAATATATCTTTTTAGGAGTATAGTCTTCAGCTGTAATGTTATTTTTGAGTCTTTTTGAATTAATAGTTTTAACACATCAATAGAGCTAACATAATATATTTTATGTAGTCTGATTTGAAAAATTATTTTGGCTAACAATTTTTATAGCTTAGCGTATTTCATTTGCAGAGAATATTTTTCATTACTTCTTCCTTTCTTCTAGAATATGAAATTTTATTATTGTAATTGTATTTTATATTTTCAAAATAAAATTTTGTCCTTATAGTATTCGTTGTTTTATGTTCTATAATGTTAATTTTAACCCCGTATAATTGGAAGTATTTTTATCATTTTAGTTTTAAATTGTGACAGCTCATTGTGCATCTTAAATATTTTATAGATTTTTAGTTTAAATATTTTTAACATCTTGTGCAAGTTTTTGGGGAGGTGGTTTTTGAAATTTTGCCAGCAACAAATATTCTGATTTTGTTTTTCGTCCCATTTTATTTTTACCATCGTAAGCGTAAATTTAAAATAAAGATTTGGAAGTAGGTATTACTTATTATGACTTTTGAACATACTACAAAATAGTTATATGTAATTTTCTTATTTTTTGAGTTTGTTTCAAATTAAATACCGAGATGCATTTTAATATTTTTAGTTTGACTTTCCTAGAACGTTAATTTTCATAATGTTTTGTTTTTGTATACCAATATAATTGTTTTGTAGCTATGGTATTTTATTTTTCTTTTGATATTTGCTTTACAATATGATATTGATTTTTCACAATTCTTCGTGGTATAAGTAATAATAATTTTTTGATTTTTAGATTTATTTTGCGAGAAGTCTTTGTTGTGTAATACAACGTTTCTTATATTGTTAAGTTCTATTGCTTTAGATGACATTATTCATAGTTTTCATCATAATAGTTTTAGTATAGTACTTTATTTGATTTTTATAGTAATGTACGGAAGAAAAACATGTGAAGTTCCTTACACTTTGAAATTTTATTTTATATGTTATATTGTTTTTTAAAATTAGTTTTTGTAGAAAAATGATTTATTATAAAAAATTATTTTTAAGTTTTATCATACGGACTAAATATTATCCTTGCAAAAGCTTCTCATAAGAGATGGCCTTCAAGTGAGGGGGCCCACTTTTGGAGCTATTTTTTGAGAGAAAATTGTAGTTGGATTAACACACTAATATTTATGCACTTAATGTATTTTTTGACAAAAAAATTATTATATTTTCTTCTGTCTGTATTTTGTAAGATTGATAAATGTAACTTTTTAGAAGTACACTTTTATCCCTAACATTATTTTGGAGTCTTTTTGAATTAATAATGTTAGCACATTTGTGTAAACAACAGAATATATTTTATGTAATCTGATTTTCAAAATTATTTTGGCGAATATAGCTTAGCGTATTTGATTTGCGTAAAATATTTTTGATTACTTTTTCTTTTCTTCTAGAATATGAAATTGTATTATTGTTATTGTATTTCATATTTTTAAAATAAAATTTTGTCGTTATAGACTATTGTGTTCTTATTCGTTGTTTTTTATTCTAGAATGGTAATTTTACCCCAGTATAATTGGAAGTATTTTTTTATCATTTTAGCTTCAAATTGTGACAGCTCATTGTGCATTTTAAATATTTTATAGATTTTTAGTTTAAATATTTTTAACATCTTGTACAAATTTTTGTGTATGTGGGTACAATAAGTATTCTGATTTTATTTTTTGTCCCATTTTATATTTACCATTGTAAGTGTAAATCTAAAATAAAGATTTTGATGTAAGTATTACTTATTATGACTTTTCACCATACTACAAAATAGTTATTTGTAATTTTCTTAGTTTCTGAGTATGTTTCGAATTAAATATCAAGAGGTATTTTTAATTTTTGAGTTTGACTTTCCTAGAATATTAATTTTCATAAGTTTTGTTTTTGTAATTTTTTTTGCTTTATAATATGATATTGATTTTTTGCTTTATTTTGCGAGAAGTCTTTGTTGTGTATTATAATGTTTTCTAAATTATTAATTTCTATTGCATTAGATGACATTATACATAGTTTTTGTCATAACAGTTTTAGTATTGTACTTTATTTGAAGTATAGTATTTACCTCTAACATTATTTCTGAGTCTTTTGATTGTTCTTGAGTAATATGGTACTCATTATTTTCTTTGAAATGATAGTTTTAGCACATCATTAGAACCAACACAATATATTTTATGTAGTCTGATTTGAAAGTTTATTTTGGCTATATAGCTTAGCGTATTTGATTTGTGTAAAATAGTTTTTCATTAGTTTTTCTTTTGTCTACAATATTAAATTTTTACATTGTAATTGTGTTTTATATTTTCAAAATAAAATTTTGTCGGTATAGACTATTGTATTTTTATTCGTTGTTTTTTTGTTCTAGACCATTAATTTTACCTTGTATAAGTGGAAGTATTTTTATCATTTTAGCCTTAAATTGTGATAGCTTATTGTGCATTTTAAATATTTTATAGATGGTTGATTTAAATATTTTTAACATCTTATACAGATTTTTGGGTACGTGGGTTTTGAATTTTTGTAGATAATAAGTATTTTGATTTTATTTTTCGTCCCAAATTTTTACCATCGTAAGCGTAAATTTAAAATAAAGATTTGAAAGTATTACTTATTATGACTTTTCACCTTACGACAAAATGCTTATTTGTAATTTTCTTATCATATGAGTTTGTTTCAAATTAACCATCATGTTGTATCTTTAATTTTTGAGTTTGACTTTCCTAGAATATTAATTTTCATAATTGTTTTTGCCTCTATACTTTTTTTTTTTGCTTTTGATATTTGCTTTATAATGTGATATTGATTTTATCAATTAAATAATAATTTTTTTATTTTTAGATTTATTTTGTGAGAAGTCTTTGTTGTCTATTATAGCGTTTTCTATATTGTTAATTTCCATTGCATTAGATAACATTGTACATAGTTTTGGTGGTAATAGTTTTAGCATAGTACTTTATTTTGATTTTTCTTTTGTCTCGATATTGGAAAGGACGAAGAAAGCTATGGACTTAAGCATAATAAATGGTATTTACTTTGACTTTGTCCTATAGCACAAAATATAAAATTACAATTTTCTTACACTAGTTTTGGAAGCTTTGGTTTCAATTTGATATCGAGAAATGTATATAAATTTTTATGTAACAGATATTTTATTGCTAGTTTTTTCTTGAACCATTAATTTTCATTACACATCATTTTATTTTTATCATATTAATGTATATGTGGAGTCTAGAATTCGGCAAAACACTTAATACTAAGTTAGTGCTGACCAGAATTGGGTCTTCGGTGGGTATTCCGACGATCAAGTTAGCCTTTAATGAGAGTAAAAACTACTAGAAAGTATGAGAGTTAGCACGAGTGTATGTGTGTACCTTAGGTTGGAAGGCTGCTGTTGTATTTATAAGGTGAGAGCCCAACTGTTTGATTGGACCTTCGGTTGAAAATGTAGTGTCGTGGTTCGAGAATCATGGTGGTTATGCCATGTTTCCCTTTTCCTTATGGATCGAATGGGCGTGTCTGCACTTTTAGTAGCCATGATTTCCACGTTCCTTTGTACAATAATCTGCATGTGAGGAGCACGGCTTTAATGTGACTATGCCGAATGCAATATAGTCAACGACGAAGAGTGGCAGAAGACAGATGCCGTTTACGTACGCATTGAGGAAGGGTAGCCAAGGATCACTCGGTCGTTCAACCTATTAAGTTGAAAGTTTGTAGTGTAATTTTTGGTTCTAGCTCCACTCTATCCCACCATGAGTGGGCCAAAGGTCCACTATTGTGTAGAACCGAATCCTGAGCTTGGCACACAAGTCTTTGAAGAGATTACCCACGAATTGCGTTTCGTTGTCCAAGATGAAGGCACATGGGACACCGAACTGGAGACAATGTTCCTCTAGACGAATCTTTTGACGTCTCGATCTTCGATTGTAAATAGGGGTTCGATTTGCACTTGAATCCTCCTAGTGCCATTGGGAACTTATTACGAATGTCCAAGTTCCATTGTGCAAATGGTCAAGGACTGGAGAGGGGATTGAACTGCTTGGCAGGCTGGTGGAGGAATGGCGAAACCTCTGACATTGGCCGCACTCCTTGACGAATTGATCAACGTCTTTCTTCATGTTCAGCCACCAATAGCCTTGGGTGAGGGCTTGGTGCACTAGTGAGCGTCGTCCTGAGTGATAACCACAGCTGCCGGAGAGTAATTTGTCAAGGATGACCGTCGTCGATTCGACGTGGACGCATAAAAAGTTGGGTGCCGAATAGGCTTGTCAGTAGAGATTAGGGTCGGGGGTGAATGAGAATTGGACTACCTTATGAATGATTTTGTGCGCTTCTTTTCAGTTCTCGGGTAGGACTTCATCCTTGAGGTAGGCGATTATTGGGTCCATCCAACTTGTATTAGGAGAGATATAGTTGATTCCAACCCTTGGTTCATCATCTTCAATGCTAGGTGCGGGAAGGATGTACACTGAGACGGTCTTTTGCCCCCAGCATCTATGGCCAAAGCCAATCCTGCTAATGCGTTGGCACGGGCATTTTGGTCTCTTGCAATTTGGTCAAGGCTGAATTGTTGGAACCGGGGGATGAGTTTTTGAACTTCGTCTATGTATTACGACATCCTATCATCTTGGGCTTTGTACCCACTTGACAACTGGTTAACCACTAGTTGAGAATCACTGAATGTTTTAATCTATTTGGCCCCTAGCTTCGGCGAATCGTAGACTTGCAAGGAGGACTTCGTATTCGACCTTGTTGTTGGAGGCAATGAAGTCAAGTCTAAGGGCTTGCTTATGGATAATGCCTTCGGGTGAAATCAAAACTACTCCTGCACCTAAACCATGGTTGTTGGAGGAACTGTCGACGTACAACTTCCAAAAGTCACGATGGAGGAGTCTCCAAGGTGTGTTACCTGTTGAATTAGTGCGTGGCTTCGAGGTTGTCCGCTGGCGCTTGGTGAAAATTCTATAATAAGGTCTGCAAGGACCTGACCTTTGATTGTTGTCCTTGGCTGCTACTAGATATCAAAGTTGGCTAATTCGATTGCCCACTTCGAGATTCTATTGGAGTGATCGACTTTGCGTAGCAGAGTTTTGAGTGGATGCTTGATTAGCACTGTGATAAGGTGAGCTTGGAAGTACAGTGCTAGTTTTCTAGAGGTCGAGACAAGTGTTAGGGCAAGCTTCTCCAAAGGCAAATACATGGTCTCAGCGTTGACCAAAATCTTGCTGGTCTAGTAGATGGGGAATTGTGTCCGGTTTACCTAGCGCACAAGGACTGAACTAACTGCATGTTGAGAGATAGCCAAATAAATGAAGAGGAACTCCTTCTCTTTCGATGTGGTGAGGAGTGGTGCCTAAGATAGGTATTGCTTAAGATCTTATAGTGCTCGGTCGCACTCCGGCATCTAGTTGAAGCTCTTATGGCTACACTTCTTTAGGAGCTGAAAGAAGAGTCGACATTTGTTGGATGATCGACTAATGAACCTATTTAGTGCGGCTATCATTCTTGTTAATTACTAGACTCCCTTAATAGTGTAAGGAGCCTCCAAGTTGTTGATGACTGTGGTTTGATTAGGGTCGGCTTCAATGCCTCTCCTAGTTGTTGAGCCAACGTCGAAAGCACATTTCTCGACGTTTAAGCTAAGCTTGTGCTTCTTAAGGATATTGAAGACTCTTGAAAATGCGTGGTCGGCCTCATGCCAAGTTTTGATGACCATGTCATCAATATAAGCCTCTATTGTGTCGCTAATCTGTTCGTCGAATATTTTGGTGATCATTCTTTGTTAGGTGGCCCCAGCATTCTTGAGGCTGAAGGGCATCACTCAGTAGCAGAATAGTTTGCGAGGATTGATGAAGGTTGTCTTCTCCTTGTTTGGCTCATGCATGGCAATCTGAGAATAGCCTCAGTAAGCATCCATAAAGCTGAACTGAGTATGCCCGGTTGTTGAGTCCACCAGCCTGTTTATCCTCAATAGGAGAAGGTGATCTTTGAGACAGGTATCATTGAGATTAGTGTAGGCAACACAAATTCATTTGTTCTATTTCTTCACCACCACTTTGTTGGCAAGCCATGTCAGATACTCAACCTTCTGTATAGCTCCGGCTTTCAATAGGCGATTAACTTCTTCGATGACGGCATCAATATTGGTTACTGTCGATTGTCGAGGCTTTTGAATCAATGCTCGACAGGAGAGATTGACGTTGAGTTCGTGGTAAATGAAGGAGGGGTCGACCCCCATCATTTCGTATGTTGTGCAAGCAAGCACTTCCCCGTTTTGAATGAGGAAAGCTGTCATCTCTTCCCTCTTGGCAGGTGACAAGGTTGATCTGAACAGAAAAGTTCTATCGGTGTTTGAGTTGTCGGTTGGCAACAGAACTAGGTCTTCGATGGATTTCTCTGTGGCTCATGTATAGACATTCTCGAGTACTGGAGCATCCTATACTTCCACTTTGTGCACTTGCTTTGGGCTGACCTTACTTTTGATTGCCGCTACGTAGCATTTTTTGGCAATCACCTGATTTCCTAGTCCCTTTTCTTGTGCCCAATAGTGATTTGCTTGTAGGTAGAAGCGATGACTCCTAACTTGTGCAGCCAAACCCTGCCAAGCATGGAGTTTTATGGGCTCGGCACATCCACGACAACAAACTCTACTTCAATAATGGTCTTAGAGCCGGTGTAGATGGAAAGTTTGATTTTGCCCAGTGGACATACAGGGGCGGAGTTGAATCCCACCAGTGGGACCTTAGTGGGTTCGAGGTTAGTTTTCTTAAGGCGGAGTGCTTCCTTGACCTCTCGGCCGAACTTCCTTCATCCACCAAGATTCGTTGGACGAAAAAGGTACCAAGGGTAAGTGAAACAACCAAGGCATCATTGTGTGACATCTGGAGGCGCTCCAAGTTTCGGTCAAAGAAGGAAATATCGCCATGTGTTAAGTCGTCCAGACGCGGGCGTTTGGCACCCGAGCTTACTGTCGTGACTTGTTTACTAGAGACTACCCATTTGATTTCAGCCCAGAGGCTCTCTTTTGTAGTTGGATCCACCATTCCATGGATCACATCGATCGCTCGGACCTCAAAGCTGCTCTACTCAGGCTTTGGCTGAGGTTCGGCTTTTGTCTTCTTTTCATCAATGTACTCTTTGAGATGGCCTTTGGTACCAACCTCACAAGGAAATCACTCCAACCATGGCACCTAATCGTAAGGTGCCCTTTCTCTTTATGGTAAGAGCAGCGATAGGGGGAGTCACTAGGCTTCTACTGATCTCCTAGTGGCCGAGGTAAGGCTCATTCTGAATCTTCTTGAGGATCTTGTACGTCAAAACCTTGAAGATGGTCTTCGTGGAGGCAAATTCAAGAAGCTAATGGCCTCTCTTTCAGCCAGAAGTCACCTTGTTGATACTCTGGCGTCCTCTGTTGCTGTTCGCGTTTTTGTTCCCATCTCCCCGACGAGGATGGTCTTGTTCGGCCTAACGCTGCTCACTACGAGCTCCCTCCAGTCGGGAATGATTGCCCATCTAGCTCATTAAGTCATCCATGTCGGCAGGACTGCACAACATCAGATCCTCGAATTGTCAGCTTTGGTGATCCAAGTCGAGCTTGAACGAGGTTACGGCAATTGCTGGATTGCAGCCTTGTATCTCGTTGAAGAGCTCACAATACCAAGTTGCATACCGCCAGAGGGATTCATTAGCCAACTTGCTTAGAGTGAGGAGGGAATCAACTCCTTTATTTTGCCAACTACTAGTAACAAACCGAGCAAGAAAGGCAAATAAAAGATCCTTGAAGGAGGGAATGAGCTATCCCCAAGTAGAAGGAAAGAGTTTGCACATGAGTGCATCATTTGAGTCATAAAGTGACATCATCTGCCTGAAGTGCATTAAGTGGAGGTAGGCATCTGTCTTTGGGTGGCACTTGGTGAACTTAAGTGGGTTAAAACTAAGTGCAGGGCGGACTCCATCGATTTATCTAGTGAATGGGGAGGACACGAGTTGATCGTGTATGATATCGCATTGAGACTTGGTCTAACGAACCTCTTGCTCTGCCGGATCCCTGCGCTTGGCAACAAGTTGAGGCCTAAAGTCCTCATCTTTGTGATACCGAGGGAATCGTTCCCAATGATGACAACGCTGAGAGGAACAGTCCATGTGTTCGTCGTACCTTATATCCAACTGACTCTCGTGAGTGAGCGTAACTCTTGAAGCCATGGTTGGAGGAGAGAACGAATGGGTGCTACTGACAGATTTTGCACTCAATCGTTTGTGTACCGAAACACTCTGTGCTTGGTGCTCATCGTCCACGTAGTGCTCAAGAGGGGGAGAGCGCACCCACTCTTGGCCTTTGATTCTGTTGGTGGGACACCCAGCCTCGCCACTGTCGCCCAACTGCTCAAGGGCCAAACGCTTGAGATGTTACCTACTATCAACAGAGTGAGTCCGGTTGCGCATGTGATGCCTAGATTGAGATGCTTGTTCGTTTTGAAGGGGCTTGATCGCCAAATTTAACTGCATTACCTCCTTCTTAACCAATTGGAGGAGCTAATCTTTTTCGACTAGCCAAGCTTCTAGACTTTTGACGTATTTTCGGTCAGTAAGCTTGGAAGGGATCTTTGTAGGTAAAGACGGAGGAGGAGGCAGCAGAGCTACGAGGTTTGTGGACCCGACAACCATTGTTGCTTTCCATGCTGAAGCAAATTCGATCTAATCATTCTTCAGAGTTGGGATTTTCGCCCTGAAGCTGAGCTTGAAATTATTTGAGATGAAAAGTCGAGTGAATCTCCCATTATGGTCACCAAAATGTGGAGTCTAAAATTTAATTTTGACTTTTCAAAAGTATGTTGCGAACTCTCTAGCTAATCCTGCAAAAACACTCAACACTAAGTTAGTGCTGACTGGAATTGGTTCTCTGATGAGCATTCCGACGATCAAGTTAGCCTTTAATGAGAATAAAAGTCACTAGAAAGTACGAGAGTTAGCACGAATGTATTCATGTACCTGAGGTTGGAGTGCTACTGCTGTATTTATAAGGCGAGAGCCCAACTACTTCCCTGGACCTTCGGTCGAGAATGTAGCGTCATGATCTGAGAATCACTGTAGTTATGCCACATGTCTCAATTTTGTACAGATCGGACGGTCACGTCTACACGTTTAATAGCCACCTTTCCCATGTTTCTTTGTACAATAATCAGCATGTGAGGAGCACGCCTTTGATTTTTTGTCCGTCTTTTGTTACCATCGTTAGCATAAATTTCAAATAAAGATGTGGAATTAAGAATTATAATCGTACTTATTATGATTTTTCACCATGCTAAAAAATACTATATTGCAATTTACTTATCTCATGTGTTTAGCTCAAATTAAATATCAAGACGTGTTTTTAATTTTTGAGTTTGACTTTCCTAGAAAATTAATTTTCTTAATTTTTTTTTTGTATTTCAAAATAATTTTTTTGCCTCTATACTATTTTTCTATTGGTATTTGTTTTATAATATGATATCAATTTTCATCATTGTTCATAGTATAATTAATAATATTTTTTCATTTTTAAAATTATTTTGCGAGAAGTCTTTATTCTGTGTATCATGATGGTTTCTACAATGTTATTTTTCTATTGCATTGGATAACATTATACATAATTTTCGTAATAATGGTTTTAGTACAGTACTTAATTTAATTTTTTTATTTCGCTATTAGAAAGTACGAATAAAGCTATTGATTTAAGCATTTTAAATTGTATTATGTTGATTTGTTGGTGTAGTGCAAAATATAAAATTATAATTTTCTTATAGTACTTTTGGAAGTTTTGGTTCCAATTCGATATCGAGAAATGTCTTTAAATTTTTATGTAACATTTGACTCTCCTTAAACTATAACTTTAAAATTTTATTTTATATGAACGAAATAATTGATATTCATGGGGATAGACAAAATTAGTTTTTCGTCATAAACTAATTTAATATAAAAGAATAAATCTATTTTTAAGTTTTATTATGTGCATAAATATTATCCTTACAAAATCTTTTCACAAGAGATGGGCTTAAAAAATGAGGGCACTACCCTAATATTTATGCACTTGATATATATATATATATATATATATATATATATATATATATATATATTGGTAAAAAAAATTTATTATATTTTCTTTTACCCTTTGTAATATTGAAAAATGTAGCTTTTTAGAATTTGACTCTTTACCCCTAACATTATTATAAACTATTGATCAAAAAAATTATTATATTTTCTTATAGACTATTGTATTTTTATTCATTTATTTTTTTATTCTAGAATATCAACTTTACCTCAGTTTGATTTTCAGTAAACGTCATTTTATTTTTATTATAGTAATGTATGATAGAAAAATATTTGACTTTTGTTAAACTATTACTTTAAAATTTTATTATATTGTATATGTACGAAATAATTCTCATTGTGTATTTTTAATATTTTATGGATTGTCAATTTTAAATAATTTTTTAACATCATATACAATTTTCTGGGTACTTGAGTTTTAGATTTTAGTAGATAATAAGTAATTTGATTTTAATTTTTGTCCCACTTTTTGTTACCATCATTAGCATAAATTTCAAATAAAGATTTGGAATTAAGTATTATAATCGTACTTATTATGACTTTTCATCATACTACAAAATAGTTATTTTAATTTTTGGATTTGACTTTGGAGAATATTAATTTTCATTATGGTTATATTTTGTATTTTTAAATAATGTATTTTTGCCTCTATAATATTTTATTTTTTATTCATATTTATTTTAAAATTGTATTGATTTTTATCATTGTTCATAGTATATATAGACTATAATATTTCATGATTTTAAGAATTATTTTGCGAGAAGTCTTTATTGTATATTATAACGTTTCTTATAATGTTATTTTCTATTGTTTTAAATAACATTTTACATAATTTTTTGTGATAATGATTTTAGTATAGTACTTAATTTGATTTTTTTTTATCTTGCTATTGAAAAGTACAACTAATATTTACGTTGACTAGTTGGTATAGTGCAAAATATAAAATTATAATTTTCTTACAATATTTTTGCAAGCTTTGGTTTCAATTCGATATCGAGAAATCTCTTTAAATTTTTAAGTAATATTGATTTCATTGCTAGTTTTTCCTAGAACCATTGATTTTCATTATAGGTCATTTTATAGTGATGTATGGATGAAAAACATTTGACTCTTAAATTTTATTTTATATGTTATAATTTATATACATAGGAATAGACAAAATTAATTTTTTTTTGTAATAAACTGATTTATTATAAAAAATTAAAATTATTTCTAAATTTTATTATGTGCATAAATATTATCCTTGCAAAATCTTCTTATAAGAGATGGACTTCAACTAAGAAGGCCTACTTTGGAACTTATCTTTTATGAGAAAATTACAATAGGATTTGCGCCCTCACTTGATGTGTTTATCGATCAAAAAAATTATTAAATTTTCTGATACCTTTATTTTGTAGTATGCATAAATATAACTTTTTAGGATTACATTCTTTACCTCTAACATTATTTTTTATTCACTTTGATTGTTTTTGAGTAATATAGTACTCATTCTGTACATAATTTTGTTTCAAATGATGGTTTTAGCACATCGTTAGAACCAACATGTCACGCCTTTATTTTCAAATATAATATATATTATATTTACTATTTAAAGATCTCACAATTTCTCCAACATAAGTCTAAAATCATAATTTTCATAACTCGTAACAAAGATTTAAAAAATAGTACAACAATAAGGGACACTCCTAGCCCAAATAACCCAACTAGAAAATTTGAGTCGATATAATTTAGTATGCCCTTAATACAACATTTGAATAAATGAGGAGTTAATTTACATGTTTTAAAAATTAAATTCTAAATATGCTATATAACTCATACGACGAAATTTTTTCAAAAACATACATCATCATGTACCCATGCTAATTTAGATTATGCTTCCGGAGCAGTACCTGAAAATCAAAGGGATGAACAATAACCTAGTAGAAAAATCTATGCCAAGACTATGTGCATATGAGATGAACAGAATGGATTATGAACATTGCATGATGAT
Organism: Arctostaphylos glauca; assembly: GCA_019985065.2. Classification (NCBI taxonomy): domain Eukaryota; kingdom Viridiplantae; phylum Streptophyta; class Magnoliopsida; order Ericales; family Ericaceae; genus Arctostaphylos; species Arctostaphylos glauca. The sequence goes on along the minus strand of JAHSPW020000010.1, from coordinate 11,263,403 downwards.
ACAAGGCATAGATATATCAATTTCACAATAACAAGATCAAAGATACACACATAATAAACAATCAACATCATTTACAATTCATCAATACAACTACTTCTACGACCATACCACATTACTATCTCATCACCAAACGGTGGCTAGCCAAATTATGTCACGTTCTAGCTGTAATGTCCCAATTTTTGGCTACGTTATTTAAAAGCGTTTATTCAATTGTTTTATTAATAGAAACATAAATAAAAAATACCTTTTAATTTAAAATAATAAGGAATAAGATAAATCAGAATTTTAAAATGTTGAAATGAAATTAATAAAAGTACCATTCGAATTTATATTTTATTAAAAAATAAAAATAAAATAATAACAGAGTATCCACAATCTTCTCTAGCAGCTCTCAATGTCTTCTGCTAGAACAGATTCTTCAAGTGCTCTTGGACATCTGATATGAAACACTAGGGGCAAAGAAGTTGTATCGATGAGTTTATAAAATTCGGTAAGAAGATTTATTCGAAAACCAAACCCATAGGTAAATACACATACAATAAGAAATATAACATAACAACACAATACATGAAATGCAACATAAAAGATAGAATTTAGTAACAGATGCTGATATGTCAAAAATTGTAAAAGATAACTATAATATTTTAAATTCATTACCTTTTCTTTTAATCGAGATGAAGTCCAAGGAATCTAATCCATAATCAACATGGCACGACGACAAGTGGGAATCTAACTCAGAAGATAAAAGTGGAAGGGAATCGAACTACCAATCACCTCAAAAATCTAACCCGAAAATAACTTGGGAATCTAACTCGTCAACAAAGAGTGAAAGGGGAATCTAACCACTAATTCACTTTGGGATTCTAACTCGGAATGTAAGCGAGAAGGGAAATCGAACTACCAATTCACTTCGGGAATCTAACCTGGAACAATAGCAAAATGGAGAATCAAACCACCAAATTCACCTCGGGAAACTAACCCGAAACAACACCATAATTGAATCCAAATCAACACATTGGCACAACGACCTTTAATTCTAGTCTGTTATGTTCCGTCAACGTTATTTCTTACTTTTACATGCTTCTAATGTTTTCAAGTAAACCACATTCATAAATTTACTCCTCAGTTGTACTTAAAAACATGATGACAGTAAAATAGAAGCATTACTTTCTCAACATTTCAAACAATCAAATTTAAGACCAACAGGTGAATACGTTGGTTATAGCAAATGTATTATTCAAACAAGCAAATTTAAGACCATCGAAATTAATGATAAATTAATAGCAAAATAATTTCATAAGCCATCACATAATATAACCAACTATTTAAGCAAAGTAACTAAACATATATATCTCGGATGGTAATCATGTCCTCTTGAAATCCACGGGGATCCAAGGCATTATTAAAGTCACACGTGGATACATGTGCATGTGAACGAGTGTCGGGGTTTGTTAAAGTTAGTGGCCAAAGCCCAAAAGAAAACAATCAAAGGAATGAAATTCGGATCAAAATTATGATCGGTTATCGGGCCTGTAGACTGGGGTGGTGGCGGGACCTTAAATTATTAACTAAAAAATTGCAATTGACAACAGAAAGTAGATACCTAAAGTTCGAAGATAAACAATTCTACCTTAGATCGGAAAGAAAATAAATGAACAGAAATGATTCAGTTAAGTTTTGGATTTGGCACCCCTTCATCTCTCTCTCTCTCTCTCTCTCTCTCAAACTCATTGTATTCTTGGTTTCTATCAAATTCACTTATCAACTATCCTTTGCTCACAACTAAACCAAGTATTAAAAAGAAAACTAATGACTCGCGGCCCTAGAAAAATCTATCCTATAAAGCATTGTTAATTCCCCTAATAAAATCATTATCATGACCATGAATGTCCAAAAAAAAAAAATGTTCTTCCTTTTTATTTTTAAAACCCAACGTTCCTAAAGAATTGAAGGAAAAAACAAAATGGAAAGATAATCCTATGTTCTTGCTCTATCTTAACCCGTGCAACCTCACGATTTTAATCATCGGTAAATCAAATAATCTAAAACGTACAAATAAATACAAATAAAGAATTAAACATGAATATCACAAAAAAGAAAATAATTTTTATAGTATTATTATTATTATCATTTTTTAACTTTTAAAAACTCGGGTCGTTACACTAGCACTTCTCTTAACGGAGGTTAGTCAAGCAAATTCATAGCATTTTCTAGCACATTTTTTAAAGAAGCTAGACCTATAGTTCCCTAGCACTTCTCCTGATGGAGGGTAGCATTATGCTTGCGTCGATCAAATGTCAACATGTGTCTATGTTATTCATAACGATGCTACACTCATATCATATCCACTAAATTCCATTCCTTTTAGATTATAAGAGAACGAATGAATAGTCACTATAAAAAATGAAATCACTCAGTACTATATTTTCAATTCTTACACCCACGCACACGCAATAAATTAAAGTGTAATCATAACAATTGAACAAGTAAAAGAGCATTCCAAGGCAATCTATAAGATAACCAAACTGTCAGAAGGAATGTTGCACAATTCCGTCCGGACGTCCAACTACCTCGTCTGGACATCTAAGTTTTCCGTTCGGATGCTCCATTTCCAACATCTCTATCAAAATCCTAGGGCAATCTGTCCAAACCCACCAAGTCCCCATCTGGACGCCACTCCAAAACAATTCTCTGTGTAAGTTTTCAATCCAGCCGTCCAGACATCTGTGCTTCATGTCCAGACGCCATGTCGCAATCTGCAGATTTTCTGCATGATTCTATTTTCTTCAACTCTCCAAATCATGCCAAAATCTCAATATATGTATAAAATGTGTGAACAAAAATATGTCATATACACATAATACAAGATATAAATTCATACCGCAAGCTTTAAAAGATGGATTTGGCAAAGATATGAAAATCCTAGCTTTCGGTGAACTTTCAAACTTCAAATCCTTAGCCCCCAGGTTCCAAATCGCGATTCGTCTTTGAATGTGACGTGCGTGTAACAAAAATAAAAGTCTTTGGGTTCGGGTCCCGTAATTAAAATTTGAAATACATAATAATAAATCAATTACATATCTTGAAATATAAATTTTAAATAATTAATTAAAACAGAAAAAATTTCAAGGCCTTACACAAGGCAGTATAATTCATGTAGTTTGATTTGAAAATTATTATGGTTAATAAATTGTGTAGCTTAGCATATTTGATTTGTATAAAATATTTTTTCATGAGTTTTTTTCTTTTTTCTAGAATAATAAATTTTATTGTTGTTATTTTATTTTGTATTTTCAAAATAAATTTTTATTCTTATAGACTATTATATTTTTATTCATTATTTTTGTATTCGAGAATATTAATTTTAGCCCAGTATAATTGCAAGTATTTTTATGATTTTACCCTTAAATTGTGATAGCTCATTGTGCATTTTAAATATTTTATAGATTGTCAGTTTAAATGTTTCTAACATCATTTACAAATTTTTGGTACTTAACTTTTAGGTTTTTGTAGATAATAAGTATTTTGATTTTATTTTTCTTCCTTTTTTTTATGATCATTACCATAAGTTTAAAAAAAAATTGGAATTAAGCATTATAATGGCACTTATTATGACATATTTTCAATTTTTAAATTTTGACTTCCCTAAAATATTGATTTTCATGGTTGTTTTTTTATATGTCGAAATAATTTTTTTTCCCTCTATACTATCTTGTTTATCCAATAATCAGCACGTGAGGAAGCACGGCTTTAATGTGGCTATGTCGAATGCAATATAGTCAACGACAGAGAGTGGCCGAAGATAGATGCCATTTACGTATGAGACACAGTGAGAAAGGGTGGCCAAGGATCACTCGGTCGTTCAACCTATTAAGCTAAAAGTTAGTAGTGCAATTTTTGGGCCAAGCTCCACTCTCCCACCATGAGTGGGCCAAAGGTCCACTATTGTGTAGAACCAAATCCTGAGCTTGGGACACAAGTCTTTGAAGAGATTACCCATGAATTGCATTTCATTGTCCAAGATGAAGGCGTATGGAACATCGAACTTGGAGACAATGTTCCTCCAAACGAATCTTTTGACGTCTCGATCTTCGATGGTAAACAAGGGTTCGATTTGTACTTGAATCCTCCTAGTGCCACTAGGAACTTATTACCAATGTCCAAGTCCCATTGTGCAAATGGCCAAGGGCTGGAGAGGGGATTGAACTGCTTGGCAGGCTGGTGGAGGAGCGGCGAAACCTTTGACATTAGCGCACTCCTTGACTAATTGATCAACATCTTTCTTCATGTTCGGCCACCAATAGCCTTGGGTGAGGGCTTGGTGCACCAGTGAGCGTCCTCCTAAGTGATAACCATAGCTGTCGGAGAGTAATTCGTCAAGTACGACTGTTGTCGATTCGGGGTGGACACATAAAAGGAAGGGTGCCGAATAGGCTTGTTAGTAGAGATTAGGGTCGGGGTGAACTAGAATTGGACTGCCTTATGAATGATTTTGTGCGCTTCTTTTCGGTCCTCGGGTAGGACTTCACACTTGAGGTAGGCGATTATTGAGTCCATCCAACTTGTATCAGGAGAGATGTAGTTGAGTCCAGCCCTTGGTTCGTCATCTTCATTGCTAGGTGCGGGAAGGATGTCCACTGAGACGGTCTTTTGCTCCTAGTGTCTATGGCCGCAGCCAATCCTGCTAATGCGTCAGCACAGGCATTTTGGTCTCTTGCAATTTGGTCAAGGCTGAATTGTTGGAACCGGGGGATGAGTTTTTGAACTTCGTCAACTGGTTAACTACTAGTTGAGAATCACTGAATGTTTTAATCTGTTCGGCCCCTAGCCTTTGGCGAATCGTAGACTTGCAAGGAGGACTTCGTATTCGGCCTTGTTGTTGGAGGCAATGAAGTCAAGTCTGAGGGCTTGCTTATGGATAATGCCTTCGGGTGAAATCAAAACTACTCCTACACCTAAACCATGGTTGTTGGAGGAACTGTCGACGTACAACTTCCAAAAGTCACCATGGAGGAGTCTCCAAGGTGTATTACTTGTTGAATTAGTGCGTGGCTTCGAGTTGTCTGCTAGCGCTTGGTGAAAATTCTACAATAAAATCAGCAAGGACCTGACCTTTGATCGCTGTCCAAGCTAGATATCAAAGTTGGCTAATTTGATTGCCCACTTCGAGATTCTATTGGAGTGATCGGCTTTGCGTAGCAGAATTTTGAGTGGATGCTCGATTAGCACTATGATGAGGTGAGCTTGGAAGTACAATGCTAGTTTTCTAGAGGTTGAGACAAGTGTTAAGGCAAGCTTCTCCAAGGGCAAGTACATGGTCACGGCACTGACCAGAGTCTTGTTGGTCTAGTAGATGGGGAATTGTGCTCGGTTTACCTAGCGCACAAGGACTGAACTAATTGCATGTTGAGAGATAGCCAAATAAATGAAGAGAGACTCTTTCTCTTTCGATGTGGAGAGGAGTGGTGCCTGGGATAGGTATTGATTGAGATCTTGCAGTGCTTGATCGCACTCTGGCATCCAGTTGAAGCTCCTATGGCTGCACTTCTTGAGAAGCTGAAAGAAGAGTCGACATTTATCGGATGATCGGCTAATGAACCTATTTAGTGCGGTTGTCATTCCTGTTAATTTCTAGACTCCCTTAATAGTGCAAGGAGCCTCCAAGTTGTTGATGACAGTGATCTGATTAGGGTCGGCTTCAATGCCTCTCCTAATTGTTGAGCCAACGTTGAAAGCACATTTCTCGGCGTTTAGGCTAAGCTTGTGCTTCTTAAGGATATTGAGGACCTCTTGAAAATGCGCCAGGTGGTTGGCCTCATGCCAACTTTTGACGACTATGTCATCAATGTAAGCTTCCATTGTGTCACTAATCTGTTCGTCGGATACTTTGGTGATCATTCTTTAGTAGGTGGCCCCAGCACTCTTGAGACCGAAGGCATCACTCAGTAGCAGAATAGTTCGCGAGGACTGATGAAAGCTGTCTTCTCCTTGTTTGGCTCATGCACGACAATCTGGGAATAGCCTCAATAAGCATCCATAAAGCTGAACTGGGCATGCTCGGTTGTTAAGTCCACCAGCCTGTCTATCCTCGATAGGGGAAGGTGGTCTTTAGGGCAGGTATCATTGAGGTTCGTGTAGTCAACACAAATTCATTTGTTGTTCTTTTTCTTAACCACTAGGTTGGCAAGCCATGTCAGGTATTACACTTTCTGTATAGCTCCGGCTTTCAAAAGGCGATTGACTTCTTGGATGACGGCATCAATATTTGTTAATGTTGACCGTCGAGGCTTTTGAATCAATGCCCGACAGAAGAGATCGACGTTGAGTTCGTGGTAAATGGAGGAGGAGTCGACCCCCATCATTTCGTATGTTGTGCAAGCAAGCACTTGGAAGGCTGTCATCTCTTCCCTCTCGGCAGGTGACAAGGTTGATCTGAACAGAAAAGTTCTATTGGTGTTTGAGTTGTCGGTTGGCAACAGAACTACGTCTTCGATGGATTTCTCTGTGGCTCATGTACCGACATTCTCGAGTATTGGAGCGTCCGACGCTTCCACTTAGTGCAATTGCTTTGGGCTAACCTTACTTTTGATTGCCACTACGTAACATTTTTTGGCAGCCACCTGATTTCTTAGTACCTTTTCTTGCACCCGACAGTGATTTGCTGGTAGGTAGAAGTGATGACTCTTCACTTGTGCATGAAACCCTGCCGACCATGGAGTTTTATGGGCTTGGCACATCCACAACAACAAACTCTACTTCAATGATGGTCTTGGAGCCGGTGTAGATGGAAGGTTTCATTTTGCCCATTGGACATACAGGAGCGGAGTTGAATCCCACTAGTGGACCTCGGTGGGTTCGAGGTTGGTTTTCTTAAGGCGGAGTGCCTTGAACAAGGAATAATGCATGACCTCTCGTCCGAACTTCCTTGATCCACCAAGATTCGTTGGACTAAAGAGGTACCAAGGGTAAGTGAAACGACCAAGGCGTCGTTGTGTGGCATCTGAAGGCTCTCCAAGTCTCGGTCAAAGAAGGAAATATCGCCATTTGTTAAGTCGTCTGGACGCGGGCGTTTGGCGCCCGAGCTTACTGTCGTGACCTGTTTACTAGAGACTACCCATTTGATTTCAGCCCAGAGGCTCTCTTTTGTAGTTGGATCCACCATTCCATGGATTACATCGATCACTCGGACCTCAGAGCTATTCTACTTCTCAGGCTTTGCTGAGGTTCGGCTTTTGTCTTCTTTTCATCAATGTACTCTTTGAGATGGCCTTTGGTACTAGCCTCTCAAGGAAATCACTCCAACCATGGCACCTAATCGTAAGGTGCCATTTCTCTTTGCGGTAAGAGCAGCGATAGGGGGAGTCACTAGGCTTCTGCTGATCTCCTAGTGGCCGAGGTAAGGCTCGTTCTAAATCATCTTGGGGATCTCGTACGTCGGAACCTCGAAGATGGTCTTCGTGGAGGCAAATTCATGAGGCCAATGACCTCTCTTTTAGCCAAAAGTCACCATGTTGACACTCTGGCGTCCTCTATTGTTGTTCGCGTTTTTGTTCCCATCTCCCTGACGAGGATGGTCTTGTTCGGCTTGACGCTACTCACTATGGGCTTCCTCCAGTCAGCAATGATTGTGCATCTAGCTCATTAAGTCATCCATGTCGGCAAGACTTGACAACATCAGATCCTCGAATAGTCAGCTTTGGTGATCCATGCCGAACTTGAACGAGGGTACGACAATTGTTGGATTGCAGCCTTGTATCTCGTTTAAGAGCTCACAATACCAAGCTGCATACTGCCGGAGGGATTCATTAGCCAACTTCCTTAGAGCGAGGAGAGAGTCAACTCCTTTATTTTGCCTACTACTAGTAACAAACCGAGCAAGAAAGGCAAAGAAAAGATCCTTGAATGAGGGAATGAGCTCTCCCAAACTAAAAGGAAAGAGTTTGCACATGAGTGCATCATCCAAGTCATAAAGTGACATCATCTGCCTAAAGTGCACTAGGTGGAGGTAGGCATCCATCTTCGGGTCGCACTTCGTGAACTTAAGTGGGTTAAAACCAAGTGTCGGGCAAACTCCATCGATTTATCTCGTGAATGGGGAGGATACGAGTTGATCGTGTATGATATCGCATTGGGACTTGGTCTGACGAACCTCTTGCTTTGTCGGATCCCTGTGGTTGGCAACAAGCTGAGGGCTAAAGTCCTCATCTCTGTGGTACCGAGGGGATCGTTCCCAATGATGATGCCGCCGAGAGGAATAGTCCATGTGTTCGTCGTACCTTATATCCAACCGAGTCTCGTGAGTGAGCGTAACTCCTGAAGCCATGGTTGGAGGAGAGAACGAATGGGTGCTACTGACAGATTTTGCACTCAATCGTTTGTGTACTGAGACACTCTGTGCTTGGTGCTCATTGTCCGCGTAGTGCTCAAGAGGGGGAGAGCGGACCCACTCTCGGCCCTTGATTCCGTTGGCGGGACACCCAGCCTCGTCACTGTCGCCCAAATGCTCAAGGGCCAAACGCTTGAGATGTTTCCTACTATTGGCAGAGTGAGTCCAGTTGCACCTGCGGTGTGTAGCTTGAGATGCTTGTCCGTTTTGAAGGGGCCTGATCGCCAAATTTAACTGCATTACCTCCTCCTTGACCAGTTGGAGGAGCTAATCTTTTTTGGCTAGCCGAGCTTTTAGACTTTTGACATATGTTTAGTCAGTAATCTTGGAAGGGATCTCTGTAGGTAAAGATTCGGAGGAGGAGGCAGCAGAGCTGCGGGGTTTGTGGACCCGGTAACCATTGTTGCTTTCCATGCTGAAGCAGATTCGATCTGATCATTCTTCTGATTTGGGATTTTCACCATGAAGCTGAGCTTGAAATGATTTGAGATGAAAAGTCAAATGAATCTCCCATTATGGTCACCAAAATGTGGAGTCTAAAATTCAAATTTGACTTCCAAAAGTATGTTGCGAACTCTCTGGCTAATCCTGCAAAAACACTCAAAACTAAGTTAGTGCTTATCGGAATTGGTTCTCCGGTGGGCACTCCGACGATCAAGTTAGTCTTTAATGAGAGTAAAAGTCACTAGAAAGTAACAACGAGTTAGCACGAGTGTATTCATGTACTTGAGGTTGGAGTGCTACTACTGTATTTATAAGGTGAGAGCCCAACTACTTTCCTAGACCTTCGGCCGAAAATGTAGCATTGTGGTCTGAGAATCACGGTGGTTATGCCACATGTCTCAATTTTGTACAGATCGGACGGTCACGTCTGCACGTTTAATAGCCACCTTCACCATGTTTCTTTGTACAATAATCAGCACGTGAGGAGCACGCCTTTGATTTTTTGCCGGTCTTTTGTTACCATTGTTAGCATAAATTTCAAATAAAGATTTGGAATTAAGAATTATAATCGTACTTATTATGATTTTTCACCATACTACAAAATAGTATATTGCAATTTACTTATCTCATGTGTTTACCTCAAATTAAATATCAAGACGTGTTTTTAATTTTTGAGTTCGACTTTCGTAGAAAATTAATTTTCTTAATGTTTTTTTTTTGTATTTCAAATTTTTTTTTGCCTCTATACTATTTTATTTTTCTATTGGTATTTGTTTTATAATATGATATTAATTTTCACCATTGTTCATAGTATAATTAATAATATTTTTTCATTTTTAAAATTATTTTGGGAGAAGTCTTTATTGTGTATCATGATGTTTTCTATAATGTTATTTTTTTATTGCATTGGATAACATTATACATAATTTTCGTAATAACGGGTTTAGTACAGTACTTAATTTAATTTTTTTATCTCGCTATTAGAAAGTACGAATAAAGCTATTGATTTAAGCATTTTAAATGGTATTTACGTTGATTTGTTGGTGTATTGCAAAATATAAAATTATAATTTTCTTACAGTACTTTTGGAAGTTTTGGTTTCAATTCAATATCGAGAAATGTCTTTATTTTTATGTAACATTTGACTCTCCACTATAATTTTAAAATTTTATTTTATATATTATATTTTATCTGAATGAAATAATGGATATACGTGGGGATAGACAAAAATAGTTTTTGTAATAAACTAATTTAATATAAAAATAAATCTATTTTTAAGTTTTATTATGTGCATAAATATTATCTTTACAAAATCTTCTCGTAAGAGATAGACTTAAAGTAAGAGGGCCCACTTTAAAACTTATCTTTTATGCACTTGATATATGTGTCGGTAAAAAAAATTTATTATATTTTCTGCTACCGTTTGTAGTATTGAAAAATGTAGCTTTTTAGAATTTGACTCTTTACCCCTAACATTATTATAAACTATTGATCAAAAAAATTATTATATTTTCTTATAGACTATTATATTTTTATTCATTGATTTTTTTATTCTAGAATATTAACTTTACCTCAGTATAATTGCAAGTATTTTTATAACTTGTATTTTTATTCATTGATAAATGTAACTTTTGATCATTAGCGTAAATTTCAGAAAAAGATGTCGAATGAAGTATTATAAGTGCATTAGATAACATTAAACGTATTTTTCTTGATAATAATTTTAGTATAGTACTTAATTTGATTTTTTTTTTTAGTCTAGCTATTGGAAAGTACGAATAAAGTTATGAATTTAAGCACAATAAATGATATTTACTTTGACTTTGAGAAATGTGTTTAAATTTTTACATTGACATAGATGTCATTGCTAGTTTTTCCTAGAACCATTGATTTTCAGTAAACGTCATTTTATTTTTATTATAGTAATGTATGAAGAAAAATATTTGACTTTTGTTAAACTATTGCTTTAAAATTTTATTATATTGTATATGTACGAAATAATTCTCATTGTGTATTTTTAACATTTTATGGATTGTCAATTTTAAATAATTTTGTAACATCATATACAATTTTCTGGGTACTTGAGTTTCAGATTTTAGTAGATAATAAGTAATTTGATTTTAATTTTTGTCCCACATTTTGTTACCATCATTAGCATAAATTTCAAATAAAGATTTGGAATTAAGTATTATAATCGTACTTATTATGACTTTTCATCATACTACAAAATAGTTATTTTGAATTTGCTTATCTTATGAGTTTGGTTGAAATTAAATATGAAGACGTACTTTAATTTTTGGATTTGACTTTGGAGAATATTAATTTTCATTATGGTTATATTTTGTATTTTTAAATAATGTATTTTTGCCTCTATAATATTTTATTTTTAGTCATATTTATTTTAAAATTGTATTGATTTTTATCATTGTTCATAGTATATATAGTTAATAATATTTCATGATTTTAAGAATTATTTTGCGAGAAGTCTTTATTGTATATTATAACGTTTCCTATAATGTTATTTTCTATTGTTTTAAATAACATTTTACATAATTTTTTGTGATAATGATTTTAGTATAGTACTTAATTTGATTTTTTTATCTTGCTATTGAAAAGTACAACTAAAGTTATTGAATTAAGCGTATTAAATTATATTTACGTTGACTAGTTGGTATAGTGCAAAATATAAAATTATAATTTTCTTACAATATTTTTGCGAGCTTTGGTTTCAATTCGAGATCGAGAAATCTCTTTAAATTTTTAAGTAATATTGATTTCATTGCTAGTTTTTCCTAGAACCATTGATTTTCATTATAGGTCATTTTATAGTGATGTATGGATGAAAAACATTTGACTCTTAAATTTTATTTTATATGTTATAATTTATATACATAGGAATAGACAAAATTAATTTTTTTGTAATAAACTGATTTATTATAAAAAAATTAAAATTATTTCTAAATTTTATTATGTGCATAAATATTATCCTTGCAAAATCTTCTTATAAGAGATGGGCTTCAACTAAGAAGGCCTACTTTGGAACTTATCTTTTATGAGAAAATTACAATAGAATTCGCGCCCTCACTTGATGTGTTTATCGATCAAAAAAATTATTAAATTTTCTTATACCTTTATTTTGTAGTATGCATAAATATAACTTTTTAGAATTACATTCTTTACCTCTAACATTATTTTTTTATTCATTTGATTGTTTTTGAGTAATATAGTACTCATTCTGTACATAATTTTGTTTCAAATGATGGTTTTAGCACATCGTTAGAACCAACATGTCACGCCCTTATTTTCAAATATAATATATATTATATTTACTATTTAAAGATCTCACAATTTCTCCAACATAAGTCTAAAATCATAATTTTCATAATTCACTTGTAACAAAGATTTAAAAAATAGTACGGACACTCCTAGCCCAAATAACCCAACTAGAAAATTTGAGTCGATATAATTTAGTATGCCCTTAATACAACATTTGAATAAATGAGGAGTTAATTTACATGTTTTAAAAATTAAGTTCTAAATATGCTATATAACCCAACCAGATGGATTGCTGTGTAGCATGTCAAATTGTCTATTTCTTTAAGCTTTGTTGTATCTAATCAATATGCATCTCGAAATAACCCAATATAGAAATTTACGAATCAAGCTTGACTTTGAATTATTGAAAGTCTCGTGTTACCCTAACACCCATGTTCATGATGTTTATCTGTCTTAGACAACATATTCTAAAAATATATATATATATATATATATATATATATATATTCTGATTTTTTTTTAGTTGATGAAACCATATTTGTTGAGATCATGGGAGAGAGAGAGAGGGCGACCGATTATAGAATGGGGGAGAGGAGAGAATGTGGTATTCTACCGTTAAAATATAAAATTGGGTCTATCTAAGGAGGGCGTTTGTTAAGAAGCTAAAAAAGTATTTTCCTCACACAAACGCAAGGGGGTGTTTGGCGCCTGAAATTAAATAACCTCCCCACTCTCTCTTTCTCTTTCGAACATGATAACTCTTTTTCTTTGGACTTAAAAATTCAACTTTTTTTAATTTCAATACTTTTGTCAAATTGAATACATGTGCACTTAATTACGATATTAAAATATATGTTTTATTTTAAAATTTTAAATTCGTAATAAATCTTGAAATATTTTTTTAGGTTAATGATAAATTTTTAATAAAATTTTGAAAATAAAATTCAAACAGCACAATAAAAAAAGGATTCAAATAAATAGTGTCAATTACTTTTTTGATAAAAAAGAATTCAAATAAATAGTGTCAGATACTTTTTTTAATAGGATGGTGGAAAAATTAAAAACAAAAACAAAAAATATGTCCACTCAATACCATCGCATTAAAAAAAATTATTGATACCGTCTATTTGAACCCCTCCCTGTTGAAATTCAAAAGAAAAATATATTTCGACCAAAAGATGTTCAAATGAGTAATGTCAGTCATTTTTTTAGTGGGGCGGTGGCTGAATAGGCATATTTTTTTCCTTTTTACTTTTGCCACCGTTCCATTAAAAAATGACTGACACTGCTCATTTGAATCCATTCGGTCATATTGTCCGGATTTTATTTTTGAAAATTTTTTAAAAATGTATCGTTAAGTTAAAAAAATATTTCAAAATTAACAGCGAGTTTCGAATTTTAAAATAAAACATATATTTTGATGTTGTAATTGAGTATACATGTATTCAATTTAACCATTTGTTTCAAAACACTGCGGATGGCGTTCACCGTTCACACAGCACACCGAAAGAGCCCAAGGGCTAAAAGGTCCACAAAAAAAAGCCACTTTTTGTTATGTCAATACTGCTATTCCTAAGACATAGTAGGGTTAATTTTGTAATTAAGCCAACTTTGCTTTTTTTGATTCTGTACTAGCTTGATGAATGTGCGGAAGTTACCAACAGGGCCCAGCTTATCGGGCGCCCCGTTTAAAATTATATCCATTTTTTTAATTAACGTCAAGTTCTCAAGAGGAAACTCAAGTGCCCGCTTGGATGGGGTAAAGGGAAAGCGTGTACGTTATCACACTCTCTGTTTTCCAAAGGTGCCTAGAGGACGGGCCAGACGTAGCAGAGCGACGATCCGAGAGCGGATTCCCCACCGGTAGGGGGATAGGAGACGGCCATCTCGAGGCACATCACGACTTACAGGTAACACCGGCGAGACCTGGGAAGGCAACCCGATTGGGAGTCAGAGGATACATAGTACCTGCAGCCCCCTTTAAAAAAATGGTAAATTTCACTTCTTCAATCGCACCGACCACCATTGTCGATGTACGACAAGCGAACCATTCTACAATCGGTTACGCTCTCTCTCTCTCTCTTGCCCCACAACCATCTTCAATCGCACCAACCACCATTATCGGCGTACGACAAGCGAACCAGGGGTGGGACAAGCGACCACAATCGGTTGCTCTCTCTATGCATAACTATCTTAAACCGCATCGACCACCATTGCCGATGTAGGACAAGCGACCAGGGGTGGGAGTCCATCAAAGAAGTCAGCTCTGGTGGTGAGTATTTAGTTGATTCTGTGTTGATTTCTTGTTTTAGGGTTTTAATCAGTTTTTTCTTTTCTTGAAATGTATGTTTTGATAATATTGGAGGTATTTTGCAGTTCGAATTAGGATTCTGCCCTTTTCGTTTTATGGGGATCTGTTAATTGGTTTTCTGATTCTTGAAATGGGTATCCTCTCTCTCTGCTTCCCTACTTCTGGTTCCTCCTTTATTTGGTCATATGTATGTCGTATCGGTCTCTGAACGATGCCTATTGAGGGTAAACTCAGGAGTTTGATCGAGGTTATTTTGATGGATTTAAAATCACTATTTAATGTGGGTAACACTTCGTGTTCAGAATTGCATAACTGACTTGTAGTTATAGCAGTATCTCCACATAATACATCTTTTCTACCTTTAATCCAAGCCACTTATATTCTTGTTACATTAATGTTAAGTTCCTTTGATTGGAATTCCTATCTATCTGAATGGAGCCTTTGTTATTTGATGTCTTATGTTTACTAAAATCTTGCATTTGAACTTGATTTTGGATTGTTTGTTGGGGCTGAAGGCAGTTATCGATGCTCTCTCTTTTGAGTTGTGTTGATACCGTAATACACCTCGTATAACCGGTTCAACATGTCTTATTTAGCATACGTGCGATACTTAATTGTTAATTTTATCGGATAATGCACGTTTGGTAGCTTTTGTCCAATTTTAGGTTTTCTGTGTTAAAAGAGGTGTTAGACCGACAAAATTGTGAAATCCAAAAGTTCGGAGCCGGTCCCAAAACCCGAGGAAAGATGGAAGTACAATTGGAAGAAGTGCTGAGTTCATGAAAGATACGAAGATCGAAGAAAATACGGAAAAAGATAGAAGAATCAAGAAAGAAGAAAATCGGACCTGACCTGATGAAACCTGACTGGAACCTTCTAGTCAGGCTTGCTCGCGAATTAGATTTATTTATTTTTGTAAATTCCTTTTTTAATTAATCTTTCTAGATAGTGTCCTATTAGAATTAGGTAACCTTTCCTTTTTCTTTTATTTTAATTGTAATTAGTTTCTTTAGGGGATGAGGAATCCTTTCCTAATTTCTCTCCTAGGATTCTTTTCCTAATTTCTCTCCTAGGTTTTCTCTATTTAAAGACCTAGGAGACCTAGTCTAAGATATCTTAGCTATCTCTTTAGAATCTCTAGTTGTTATTATCTTTTTAGTCTTTACCTTTTACATTCAATTCCAATTCAATTACTAGTGTTCTTAACAATAAATTTCCGGCGATTATTCTATTTTTCTATTGAAGATTCATTCAAGTTATTCAAGTTTTCCGTTCAAGTTTTCCGGTAAGATTATTAGATATTTATTGCGTTCATCAATTCTAGTAAGATGTCTTCAATTCATTATTTAGTTTTAAATATGTTAGGCTAAATCTCTAGGCAAGATCCAAGGATGAATTTCATCTCATGATTGAGGGTTTCAATATCTTCTCATTCTTTTTCACTATTTATTCAAAAATTGATTCAAGTTCTTATTTTTCGAACCAAACAAGGAGTGTTATGCTCTTGATTAATCGTCGCCATTAATTTGGTACGATTAATACTTGGGTCGATGTCCGCCTATGATTTGACCTAATTTTATTGAACAAGAATCAATTTCGAATACATCTTTTGAATTAAAGATATTGTTACCTAAAATTTAGGATGGAAGGATTCCACGGATCTAGCCTATTTTCTTAATCAATTAAGTTTCCTATTTTAGTTTAATTATAAAATTAGAATCAAAATCAAATCAAATCAAAGGCTAGCGTCCGAAACGCTACAACTTTCAGTTACGTGATTCCCCCTTCCTGCTGTTCTTCGTGGATCGATACTCTATCTTGCTGCTCTACTGGTTTTCTAAACTCGTGAGCCAAAGATCAGTTTTAACAAAATTAAATATTGATTTGGCCGGCGCGTCAGCGACACTTTTGCCGGTCGATCAAGTTTTTGGCGCCGTTGCCGGGGAACAGCCAAGGCAAGGTACGTAACTTGTAGTTGTTATTTTTATTTTTTTTATTCTATTTCTTTATTGGGGAGTAATTTTTGTGCATGAGTGTTTACACTCGCAGCCACACCAATCGTCTTACTCGAACTGAAAACCTCCCCCACATGTGATGGCTGCCCAACTGGGGGCCAATAATACAATACCTCCGAGGACCATGAGGGACTATTTATACTCATCTAATTTTGAAACTCATGATTTCTACTCTGAAGGGCGGGACCCACTATGGTACCCGCCTAATAATTGGCAACAATATGGACCTCAAGAACCTTTTGTGATTTCTGAGGCATACCAACCGACTCATAAGCCGAGTTTAGAGGACATGCTGATGATCATACAGGGGCAATCCAAAGTCATTGAGCAAAACACGCAAGCCTTCCATTCCCAAATGGCTGAGTTGAACCTTATGCTCAATGTTTCGAGTCAAATTAAGGACGATGATAATGAGTTTCATGATGTGGATCATCGTGATGCCTTAGACCTAGCACAAGGGGACTCTCATGTATCCCCCGACCCTTCGGAGAATTACCTCACTACTAAAGTGGCTACTTTTCTTGACTTACATGAGGTGGATAATATATGCTCATTCCTCAAGAAAGAAGAGGTCATGGACACGAAAAGGTGGGAACCCACTGTTGAAATACTACCTTCTAACAAATCGATAACTAGTCCGTCGAGTGTACTACCCCTAGTACCTGATCCTCTTGAAACTGGTCTCACTGCTGAAGAGGCCGCATTTTTAGACTCAGATGAGGTAGAATACTTGGACTCACTCCTCGCACAAGAAGAAGTCATGGGCACAGAAAATTGGGAACCTACAATTGAAAAGTTACCCCCAAATAAACCACCATTATTTTTGGCAGGTGTCCAATCTCCATCCTTGGCATCCCAACTTTTTCTCGAAAAATCGAAAGATACTCCCCTTAGTGAGGCAGGATGCCATTTTGTTGTGATTTTTTCCATTCAAGAGCACCATTGGGGGAGCAGAATACAGAAAGTTATGAGCAAGTATCAACAAGCTTGTAATTTGCATGCAAGGAAAGATCACTTCCCTCCGCCTTTTACTGATTGTTTCTTTGCGAGGAAAGATGACCACTCAAGTTATAATCACACCGCGGTCTCTCTGGTAGACCAAGCACATCCGCATGTACCTCATCCATTCGGGACTTTTCCGTTAAAAATTCTGCGCTCGAATTATTTAAATAACTCACATGGGTTAACATTAATATGTTGTTCCCCAATTTTGCTTTGCAGTCTGTTTTGCAGAAAATTCATATGTTGCCAAAATATGAGGAGGACTTGGTTGATCCTGTCTATTCGGATCAATGAGCTTTTATGAGTCTAGGAGATTATAAATCCATGGAGTTTGAGATACCTCCAGTGTTCGCCGTGCTCGAACGGCTCAGCTGGTCCGGTATAGCCACCTGTCGCAGCTATGTATGGAGTACCTAGGAGGTTGGGTCTGACGGCAGGCGCATCGAACAACGAGAAATCTGTCCGAACCATCTGGCTTTAATGCCAAGCTCTATGGAGATAGCTTCAAATTAGAGTGGTGGGTAAGGAATTTGGGGTTGCTCCCAAAGGGAGAGGTAGCCTATTAGATGATGGCGCCTCTTCTCAAGATATTGTTGAACCCGTTGCATACTGTCCTTCCAACGAATAGGGAAACACAGTCTCCGAACAGGGAGAAAAGTAGTACCCGTGCCTTTCGCGTGAAGAAAGTGGTGGATTTCCATTTTGTTTCAGGCCTAACACTTGCAGGTTTCATCGTTCCAGTTGGGGGGCCTACCTTCCTGACCATCTTCGGTGCAGGTAATATCTTTCCTTCTCTTTAATTTAATTTGTCTTCGTGCATTGAGGACATTGCACAATTCAAGTTGGGGGGAGCAGCTAGTCCCTATGTTAGGCCTTGCCTTAAATTCTATCTAAATTTAAATTTTTATGAGTCAATCTTCCCTTGTGCGAATCACGAATCACCATACGTGCGCTAAACATAGGAATGAGAGTCATGTGTTACTAAGATTATTGTGTTGCATTCGTATCAATTGTGAAAAGATGAAATATTCTAAAAGGACACAAGGATAAACTGATGCATGTGAGTCAAGTGATCGATGTTAATAAAGACTTAGGTGCGGTATCCAATTGAAAAATTTGAACTCTTCGTTTCTTGATCTCCAATTGTGCCATATATTATTTGTGTTAACACATGCATACATCATTTGATAATCCGTGAAGCATGTGGGAAGTGATACTAGGCCATTCTTCTTTGATCAAACCACATACGAGTCACCTAGACCATGAAATTTGTGCCAAGTTTCCCAATTTTTTTGCAAACTTAGGAAACTGGATGATATAAGGGTGGTTCGGTGAAAAATGGTAACGAATTCTAAATGAGGAAGGTCAGGATGGGAGAAAGGAGTTTGGAAAAAAAAAAAAGTTTCAGTAAGTGACCTGACGGGTCAGATCCATCAGGTCAGATTAAATTTCTTCCAGTCAGATTTTCAGAAAAATTCGGGCAGTAGCTAGACCTGACCTGTCAGGCCATCCGGTCAGGTAGGTTCATCCAGTCAGATTTTGGCCAAATATTTGGTCAGTAGGTGGATCTGACGAGTCAGCTCCTTCCGGTCAGGACGGGTCCATTCGGTCAGATTTATTAAAAATTCGCAGGGGTCAATAAAAAAAAAATGAATCTCTCAACTCGTTCTCCCTCAATGACGATACAGAGAACAGAGGGGAGAGAAGTGCAAACGGCGAAGACCCAACTCCATGGCCGATCATAGTCGAACCAAACCCTAAATCTGGTCGAAATCTCCATCTCCTACCCAAGAATCCCACCAGTCTCAACCTCGGAAACCCTATCCAGCCCTCAAACCGAACCCCTGACCCAGATTGAAACCCACTCAACCTCGAACCAAATCGCGAAACCCTAAGTCGCGATTCCAGAAGGAAGAAGGGGCGAAGCCCTGCGAAATCCAACCACCATCGACCAACCCTCAACCCTAAATCGGTTCGAAATCAGAATATCCAGTCCAGAAAAGTCTATTTCACGAATACAGAACAAAGAGCCACCGAAGCTCCAGGTTTCCCAAACCGCCATTGACGGCGATTGAAGGGCTAAGAAACGCTCCCAATCGTCATCTCCAACCACCATCCACCACATAAAACCCTCCTCTCTCTCTAATTCGTAACCCCCTGAACCCAGATCGAGAACCCCCAATTCGGTCAGAAACCCTAATACGCGTTTTGTTGTTCGAAACAGTGAAGTCTGTACTCCATTCGATCAGTGGAAGTCCAATTCGAGGATCGGATTGCAGAGGACAGGTAACCTTTTTTGGCTCAACTTCCTCCGTTCTTGATGTTAATTCTGGGTTGGGTACCCTTGGCTGAAGTTGGAACTGTCATGTACTGACCATTGTGTGTGGTCTGATTCAAATTTTGCTGATATTATGATATGCTGATAAATTGTGTTTGATGATAATCTGAGCCTTGGTTGAAATTGCCGTGATTTTTGGATGTTCGAATAGTGGGTCAGTGTTGATTGACAATTTTTGAAATTTGGGTTGTTGTTCTTAACCCCTGTTGAATACTGTGATCCATGGAAAATTGATTGAATATTGTGATAAGTTGGGCCTTAGTGAACCACTGCCAATTCCTGACCAAATTCTGCTGTTGATTAGTTACAATTGGAGGCATGATTATCCTTGGTAATGGATAGAACTGATTGGCCCTACTCGAATGGTTTTTGAATTTGGGATTGCTTGCCCATTGGGACTCCTGTTAATCTAGTTTCCAAACTGCTGATGATGCAATTTTGAGTAGTGCTGAGTTGATAAGTTCTGAACTAAGAACCTGCATTACATTGGTAATTAGTCATCGAAATAAACTGGACTTAAGCTGTTTCTGTGTTGTGGAGTTTCTGTTTGGTGACGGTGACCGGGGTAGTTACCCATAAGCCAATTTTCAACTGTCACCAACTTCGTTTACCAATTTCTTGATAACCCAAGGTCATTACAATCCAAAAAGTCCTACGCTTGATCCCATGTGCAATTCGGATTTAGAATGTTTGTGGCATCATGTTTTCATAAGCTAATATGGCATATTCTCTTGACATAGCCTTTTGTTGCATCTTTGAGCCATTACACTTAACTCTATGAAAATCTTGTGTGAGCATGTTGGGATAGCCGTACAATCAACTCCATTCTTTCTGAGAGTTCGGTGAGCTTTGAAGTCCTAATTGCATAGGTTGTGATAAGCATGCATTCGTTCAAACACGTGGTGTTTTGGAATATTTAAATTTTGAATGAATGATTCGTTTGTTAGCACACGACATGTTAGAAGCATCGCACTTTCGAATTCCCATAATGCTTTCAATGAATAAGTTCATGATTCGTACAATGGAAATCATACTCATCCTTGTCTTCGTAGTTTCGTTGCTAGGGACTAGCAACCCTCAAGTTGGGGGGTGTGTTGATACCGTAATACACCTCGTATAACCGGTTCAACATGTCTTATTTAGCATACGTGCGATACTTAATTGTCAATTTTATCGGATAATGCACGTTTGGTAGCTTTTGTCCAATTTTAGGTTTTCTGTGTTAAAAGAGGTGTTAGACCGACAAAATTGCAATGTTCTAAAAATCGCTAGGCGCTAGTCGGGTGGTGGGGGATCTTCTAGCGTCTAGGCCTAGTAATCGGAGATTAATCGACCTAGGAGGATTAGTCAGGTTTTTTCCTTTTTGTAATAAATATTTCTATAAAGTTCAAAGTTGTTTTGATATAATACACCATTATACAGCTATTATACACCATTGTACTGATATAAGCTATAATATAATACTGATATTCTACAATATATATATATATATATATAAACTGTAAAGTGTAATGAGAGTATGAGAGGCGAGCGAGAGAGAGAGACGACATCAAGAGAACTGTAGCTCTATAAGTTCCGTAACAATTCTTATAACCCTAGTAATACTTAATCTATACTACGTCATTTTAATTGCCCCATTTTCATTTTCCCATCGGCCGACTAATCGATGGTCCGATTAGTGGGCGATTAGCCGATTAGTGGGCGATTAGCCGATTAGTCGGCGATTAGCCGATTAGACTCCGACTAGGTGACCAGCCGATTTCCCTCAGCGATTTGGGTGTAGTCGCCTAGGTGACCAACCGATTACCGATTAATCGCCGATTAATCCGATTTTTAGAACACTGCAAAATTGTGAAATCCAAAAGTTCGGAGCCGGTCCCGAAACCCGAGGAAAGATGGAAGTACAATTGGAAGAAGTGCTGAGTTCATGAAAGATACGAAGATCGAAGAAAATACGGAAAAAGATAGAAGAATCAAGAAAGAAGAAAATCGGACCTGACCTGATGAAACCTGACTGGAACCTTCTAGTCAGGCTTGCTCGCGAATTAGATTTATTTATTTTTGTAAATTCCTTTTTTTAATTAATCTTTCTAGATAGTGTCCTATTAGAATTAGGTAACCTTTCCTTTTTCTTTTATTTTAATTGTAATTAGTTTCTTTAGGGGATGAGGAATCCTTTCCTAATTTCTCTCCTAGGATTCTTTTCCTAATTTCTCTCCTAGGTTTTCTCTATTTAAAGACCTAGGAGACCTAGTCTAAGATATCTTAGCTATCTCTTTAGAATCTCTAGTTGTTATTATCTTTTTAGTCTTTACCTTTTACATTCAATTCCAATTCAATTACTAGTGTTCTTAACAATAAATTTCCGGCGATTATTCTATTTTTCTATTGAAGATTCATTCAAGTTATTCAAGTTTTCCGTTCAAGTTTTCCGGTAAGATTATTAGATATTTATTGCGTTCATCAATTCTAGTAAGATGTCTTCAATTCATTATTTCGTTTTTAGTTTTAAATATGTTAGGCTAAATCTCTAGGCAAGATCCAAGGATGAATTTCATCTCATGATTGAGGGTTTCAATATCTTCTCATTCTTTTTCACTGTTTATTCAAAAATTGATTCAAGTTCTTATTTTTCGAACCAAACAAGGAGTGTTATGCTCTTGATTAATCGTCGCCATTAATTTGGTACGATTAATACTTGGGTCGATGTCCGCCTATGATTTGACCTAATTTTATTGAACAAAAATCAATTTCGAATACATCTTTTGAATTAAAGATATTGTTACCTAAAATTTAGGATGGAAGGATTCCACGGATCTAACCTATTTTCTTAATCAATTAAGTTTCCTATTTTAGTTTAATTATAAAATTAGAATCAAAATCAAATCAAATCAAAGGCTAGCGTCCGAAACGATACAACTTTCAGTTACGTGATTCCCCCTTCCTGCTGTTCTTCATGGATCGATACTCTATCTTGCCGCTCTACTGGTTTTCTAAACTCGTGAGCCAAATATCAGTTTTAACAAAATTAAATATTGATTTGGCCGGTGCGTCAGCGACACTTTTGCCGGTCGATCAAGTTGCCTAAGGCGGTTGCGAGATTTGCATGCTTGTCTCGGAGATGCTTGGAGATGGCTGAAAGGGTCATCTATCAGTTTATCGAGACTTGCAATCCCCGTGATATGATTTTGATTCTCTGTGAGGTATAATACCTTATTTTGTGTTGGCCAATTGGATTAGAGAAATATAGGTATCTCATGAATACCACATAGAGTAGCAAATGGATAATAACCGAGTCTTTCCTTAGAAGAAGATGGGTTCCTTGAATTTACAGTAAATGAGCCTCTTATTTCTCAGGCTCATATGTTCGTAAGTATTTCATCGCAGTGGTTAAAAAATGTAGTGAATTGGTTAATCATGGTATTTATTTTTCTTTCTAAAATTCTTTAGCAGAGTGGCTCTTTTGTTCCAATTTGACATGTATACATTTCATGTGTTTAGATACTGTGCTACTATTTTGAATCTACCTATATCAAGCTATAATTTCCACTTGATAAGTGGAGTTTGATTTGCTTGACAAGAATCCCTTCTTTTTTCTGATGTGTAATCATCAATGTGATTGCAATGCCTGTATGATTTGAGTCTTTCCTGTTTGTGCATGTTGTTTTTTGCCCCCTAGTTTTTCACTGGGCTATTGGTTACCAATTAGCTGAAACCAGTTCACCTTTGATATTGTGTGCCTTGAGTGCCCATGTTAACAATACCCATTTAGAAAAGCCTTCAAGATATTTCTTATTTTGAGTACAAAAAGTCATAGTAGATAATAAATTCTCCTAGTTTTTGCTGTATCTAGTGTCTTTCCATAACTCACTCGTTGCAGGCCATTATGTTAGTTTTTGAAGGTTCTACAAAAGTTCTATGAATATTGGATGCGACTGATGTAGTTCATTTAAGGAGTGTCAAATGCTTGGCTGGAGCCTGTCCTCATGATTTGCATTTCATGGCATTCTCCAGATATTTTATACTGCTAATGCCTCTTAGTTGTTTGTCTAGCAATTTTATTGACTGTTACGTACTCACCCAAATGTCACTTTTTGTTCTCAGGTTTGAGGGTATTTATGGTATCTATTGGGAGATTTAGAGTATCAGCATCAGACGGTGTAATACTTAAATTAGGTGTGCAGCTAGGTAAAAACTTTATATTTTTTGTTTGGCATAGAAGTTGTACATCAAAATACAGAAGTTATTGTTTAAGTTGCTGAAGTTCTTGCTTAGAAGCCGAAAAATAACATTTCTTAAGTGTTGAAATCGGGGTTTAATGGCTATAAATTTCATCTAGAACCTAAATTGTTGGACTATAACCAAACTACTTTTTTAAAGCTTAAGTTCTATTATTAAGCAAACTTTGGTTATTTTTCATTTATGAATCTCTCTTTAAATGCTGAAAAATAGTATGTTTTAGTGCTGAAATTAGTGTATTGCTAGAAAGGGTGCCGAACCATGAATCATTTTAAAAGCTGAATATTTGAACTATATGATGGATATAGTCTTTGTTTTAGAAATTTGATATTTAAAAAACCGTTGTAATGATGAGGTTTTCCAACTTTGACTTTGTTAAAACAGTAGATATGCTAGATAAATGGGGAATTCAATTGTGTAACCCATTTTAACAAATGTGAGGTTTGGATATTTGGGTTCGGATGTTGGTGAAAAGTTCTTTCGGGCATGGACAATTAACTAGTTTTTAAGGTGGAAAAGTTTTAAACTCAACCATTAGGCAGTGATTAAGGCTTAAAAACTGTATTCAAATATGTGAAAAGTATGCTGAAGTGCATTGAAGTACGCCAAAAGCGTATAGATGTTGTAAATGTGAGGGTTCGGATATGGTGGTGTTGTTTGGCATGGATTTGTTTCCTTAGCTGTTATCAAGATCTAATCCGTCAAGATCTCCAACTTTGAATGTGGCACTAAAATTACCAATCTCCTCAATTTGTCTCATTCTCTTAAGTTGTGTAATGTGGGTATTTAGATAATGCTTTTTGCCAATTCTTATTTTCCATTCTCTGATAATTTCTTTGTTTTTTGTTTAATTGTTTCAGTACATGCTTGTATACGTTGAAGGTCAATTCTTTTGCCCTGAACTTCAACAGATCAAGGTGAGTATTCACACTCTCTATTTGATTGTGTGGACGGACGTGTAGTTAGCTATAAAAATGTGTGGTTTTTTGGTGTCCAGCTCGTATCCCCCTTAGTTCAATCGTTTAGACGTGGTTGGCCATTCGTTTGTATGTAGTTTTGTTAGGTAATTTCTATAATTTAAGGGTTTGTAAGTTAAAATATGCCGGTCTGGGGCCTTTCTTTCCTGGCTTGTTATCCAACCAAGTTAAACGATTGAACTTGTCACAAGTATGTTGGCTACATGATTGAGTACTATCGTATAGAGGCACCGAAGATCAAAAGGGACTTTATAGTAGTTAGAATTCCTAGATTATTTAGATTTTTTTAGAACCTACATATTTGTTTAGAAATATTTTTGGTTGTTTGAGATCATCTTTCGTTTTATTCTTCTATAAAAAAACATCACAACACCATAATTTTACAACATCATTTTTTGTTTTGCTTTTTTTTTTTTCCAAAATCATTTTTCGTGTTATTTTTTTGTATTCTTTTTTTTCTAATTATTACTTCACAACTTGGAATACCTAAGTATTTTCTCTGGAATGATATTTTTGGTTTTCCTAAGTTTCTACATTTTTCGTAATTTTGATTTTTTGCTTTTGTGAAGAATACCTAGATTATTTCTTTTGTTATTTGTTCTCCTAGAACATTATTTTACCTCATCTCAGTTTTCATATTGATATATATTAGGGGTGAAATCGGTTCGAGGTCGGTCGGTTCGGTCCAATATTTTCATGGACCGATTCGGTTCGGTCCAAAGTTTTTCCAAACCGACCCCGACCGATTTATTTTCGGTTCGGTTCGGTTCGGGGCGAGGTCAAATTATTTCGGGGATTTCGGTCCGCCCCGAATGGGCAGTGTCAAAAATTAATTTTGAGCTCGTTCGATCCAAATTCGCCACTAATGAAAATATATTACCAAATGGGCCTCTATTCAAATTTTTTTCCATCAAATATCACATGGGCATATTTTAAGAAAAAAATTAATATATTTTTCCACCAAAATAGTAAAAAACACATAATAAAAATACAAAAGCCAAACGCATCAATAAATTTCGGTTCGGTCCAAGTTAGTTTGGTCTAAGTCGGTTCAGTCCAATACCACTCGGTCCACTATCGGTTCGGTTCGGTTCGGGTCGGTCAAAATTCCAGAAAACCGAGACCGAACCGAATATATTTCGAAAAACCTATCATAGACCGAAACCGACCGAACCCCATTGTGGACCGACCGAAGACCGAACCGAACGGTCGGTTTTTTCGGTCGGTTCGGTTTTTTCGGTTTTTCTTTCACCCCTAATATATATAGTTTTCCTAGTACTCGAGTTTTGGATCTCAGCATAATACTTTGATTTTTCTTTAACTTTTTTTTATACTTTTTAAACTTTTTTTAGTACCTTTTTATACTTTTGATATCAGTAATGTGGGAAGGAAGGCATTAACTATTATTTTTATATTTGTTATATATATACAACCACATATATAAAAATAATTTCAAAGATTGTTTAAGGACCAACACCCTAACATTTATGCATGTAATTAATGTAATGTTTTTGTTTATCTTTATTCTGCAGTTCAAAAAAAAAAAGATTTCTTTATACTAATCCTTTGCAATTTTATTATATATATTATATTACATATTGTCGTAATATCGCATTCTTTACGTAAGTAATTCTCTTTGAAATGACTTTTTTAGCACATCATCATGACCAAAAACATAAGATTTATGTGATGTGATTTGAAAAATTATTATTTTTAACAATTTATATCTTAGCATATTTAATTTATTTAAAATATTTTTGTAAACGTTTTTTTAAGTCTTTCTTAGAATAGTGATTTTCAGTGCTTCTGTTTTTATTTTTTAAAATAATGTTCGTGGCCTCTATACTATATTATTTTTATTGATATTTGTTTTAACCTACGATATTGATATACACAATAGCTTGTAATATAGTTAACAATGGCAATATTTTTTATTGTACACTATTGTATTTTTATTCGCATTTTTTTATTCTATAATATTGATTTTGCCTCAGTATAGTTGCAAGTATTTTTATTATTTTAGCTTTAAATTGTGATAACTGATTATGCATTTTAAATATTTTTATAGATTGTTAGTTTAATTTTTTTCATATCATATACAATTTTGGGGTACTTGAATTTTTTTCATATCATATACCTTAAACTATAACTTTGAAATAATTGATATACACAAGGATAGAGAAAATTATTTTTTGTAATAAACTGATTTATTATAGTAATGTGCGGAAGAAAAACATTGGACTCTCCTTAAACTAAAACTTTGAAATTTTATTTTATAGGCTGTATCAAAGTTATCAATCTCGTACCGGCGAGCGTACCGGTTTTGTTACTGGTACGGTACGTACCGGTACCGGTAGATACCGGCGTACCGTTTCGGATTTATCGTTAAAAAATAATAATTAAGAATTATATATATATATATATATATATATATATATATATATATTTGTTAAGTTATTAAAATTTTAGAATTACATAATAATTTTTTATTTGTATATTAAATCATAACTCCTTTTGTGAAGGACCATCTAAGTAACCTGTCCTTTACCTAGCTACAGCCTACATGCTGCATCTATACGTAAAAGTAAAAATAAAAGTACAAGTGTAAAACTGGTTTACAAAACAACAGGCAGGAAAAATACTACTCGTGGTTTTTAACACAAGGATCAGTCCTCTCCTCTCTCCTCCCAGAGATCAATCCCACTTCTTCTTTTTCTTGTTCTTGAATGCAGAAGCAGAGGAAGATGAAACAGGACTGTTAATCTTGCGAAGAAGCTCAAATCTGGTCACATGACAGAAGTAGGTGTCGAGAGTAGCATACTTTACCTTCTCATCAGTAAGCTAAGGACTCTCGTGGTGGAAGAAATTGCGATTGTTGCTCTCCCTTCTCTCTCTCTCTCCTCATCCACCGTTTCTCTCTCTCGATCCAGACCCACTACCTCCGAAGATCTTCCTCTCCCGATCCCATCCCTAACTCAAGTCACGATTCTTCTCAGGATTCATCTCGGCCGAGATCCGGTACACCGTCGGTATTGCCAAATCCGGCCATAACAGGCCGGAACTCGCCGGAACAGCCGGTAACTTCGCCGGAACGGTACACCGCTTCACGTGTCCCGATCTAACTCCGGTACGGAACGTACCGCCCGGTACCGGGCGGTACGGGACGAGATTAATAACATTGGGCTGTATTGTATTTTAAAATTAGTTTTCGTAATAAACTGATTTATTATAAAAAGTTATTTTTAAGTTTTATCATATGCATAAATATTATCCTTGCAAAATCTTCTCATAAGAGATAGGCTTCAAGTGAGAGGGCCCACTTTGGAAACTATTTTTTATGAGAAAATTGTAGTAGGATTAGCGCCCTAATATTTATGCACTTGATGTATTATTGATCAAAAAAATTATTATATTTTCTTTTGCCCGTCTTTCGTAAGATTGATAAATGTAACTTTTTAGAAGCACACTCTTTACCCCTAATATTATTTTTGAGTCTTTCTGAATTAATAGTTTTATAACATCAGTAGAACCAATACAATATATTTTATATAGTCTGATTTGAAAAATTATTTTGGCTAATAATTTGTATAGCTTAGCGTATTTGATTTGTGTAAAATATTTCTTATTACTTTTTCTTTTCTTCTAGAATATGGAATTTTATTATTGTAATTGTATTTTATAGGTTCAAAATAAAATTTTGTCGTTATCAATGTTATTAATCTCGTCCCGTACCGCCCGGTACCGGGCGGTACGTTCCGTACCGGAGTTAGATCGGGACACGTGAAGAGGTGTACCGTTCCGGCGAAGTTACCGGCTGTTCCGGCGAGTTCCGGCCTGTTCCGGCCGGATTTGGCAATACCGGCGGTATACCGGATCTCGGCCGAGATGAATCCTGAGAAGAATGGTGACTTGAGTTAGGGATGGGATCGGGAGAGGAAGATCTTCAGAGGTAGTGGGTCTGGATCGAGAGAGAGAAACGGTGGATGAGGAGAGAGAGAGAGAGAAGGGAGAGCAACAATCGCAATTTCTTCCACCACGAGAGTCCTTAGCTTACTGATGAGAAGGTAAAGTATGCTACTCTCGACACCTACTTCTGTCATGTGACTAGATTTGAGCTTCTTCGCAAGATTAACAGTCCTGTTTCATCTTCCTCTGCTTCTGCATTCAAGAACAAGAAAAAGAAGAAGTGGGATTGATCTCTGGGAGGAGAGAGGAGAGGACTGATCCTTGTGTTAAAAACCACGAGTAGTATTTTTCCTGCCTGTTGTTTTGTAAACCAGTTTTACACTTGTACTTTTATTTTTACTTTTACGTATAGATGCAGCATGTAGGCTGTAGCTAGGTAAAGGACAGGTTACTTAGATGGTCCTTCACAAAAGGAGTTATGATTTAATATACAAATAAAAAATTATTATGTAATTCTAAAATTTTAATAACTTAACAAATATATATATATATATATATATAATTCTTAATTATTATTTTTTAACGATAAATCCGAAACGGTACGCCGGTATCTACTGGTACGTACCGTACCAGTAACAAAATCGGTACGCTCGCCGGTACGAGATTGATAACTTTGGTCGTTATAGACTAATGTATTTTTATCCGTTTTTTTTTTTGTTGTAGAACGTTAATTTTATCCCAGTAAATTGGAAGTATTTTTATTATTTTAGCTTTAAATTGTGACAGTTCATTGTGCATTTTAAAATTTTTATAGATTTTTAGTTTAAATATTTTAAAGATCTTATACAAATTTTTGGGTACGTGAGTTTTGAATTTTTGTATACAATAAGTATTTTGATTTTACTTTTCGTCCCATTTTATTTTTATCATCATAAGAGTAAATTTAAAATAAAGATTTGGAAGTAAGTATTACTTATTATGACTTTTAATCATACTACAAAATAGTTATTTGTAATTTTCTTATCTTATGAGTTTGTTTCACATTAAATATCGAGACGTATTTTTAATTTTGAGTTTGACTTTCCTAGAATATTAATTTTTATAATATTTTTTTTCATAATATAAGAAAAACACTCTCTTAAGTTTCCTCTTGAGAACTTGACGTTAATTTTAAAAAATGGATATAATTTTAAATTTAAACGGTAGAATACCACATTTTCCCCCACAACCATCTTCGATCTCTCCCCCTACAACCATCTTCAGTTGCACCGACCACCATTGTCGATATACGACAAGCGAACCATTCAACAATCGGTTGCTCTCTCTATCTACAACCATCTTAAACCGCATCGACCACCATTGCCGATGTAGGACAAGCGACCAGGGGTGGGAGTCCGTCGAAGAAATCAGCTCTGGTGGTGAGTATTTAGTTGATTCTGTGTTGTTTACTCATTGCTTGTTATAGGTTTTTAATCAGTTTTTTCTTTTCTTGAAATGTATAGTTTGATAATATTGGAGGTATTTTGCAGTTCGAATTAGTATTCTGCCCTTTTCGTTTTATGGGGATCTGTTAATTGGTTTTCTGATTCTTGAAATGGGTGTTCTCCCAGTTTTTACTGTATCTAGTGTCTTTCCATTGCAGGCCATTACGTTAGTTTTTGAAGGTTCGACAAAGGTTCTGTGAATATTGGATTCGACTGATGTAGTTCATTTAAGGGGTGTCAAATATGTCCAACATGGCTGGAGCCTATCCTCATGATTTGCATCTCATGGCACTATTAATCTTTTGATTATGTACTCATACCTAAGTGGGAAAAATAAGTTCATTCTCCAGATATTTTACATTGCTAATGTCTCTTAGTTATTTGTCTAGCAATTTTATTGACTATTACTCACCCAAATGTCACTTTTTGTTCTCAGGTTTGAGGGTATCTATTGGGAGATTTAGAGTATCTTTGATGCAAGGTTGGAGGTTAATATTGTGAGGTAACATGAAATCAGCATTAGAAGGTGTAATTCTTAAATTAGGTGTGCTGCTAGGTAGAAACTTTATATTTTTGTCTGGCATAGAAGTTGTACATCAAACTCGTTGCGTAGAAGCCGAAAAATATCATTTTTAAGTGTTGAAATCGGGGTTTAATGGCTATAAATTTCATCTAGAACCTAAATTGTTGGACCATAACTAAATATCTCCTTGTCCTTGCCGGTTGTTTTCCAGTACCCTGCTTCCGTAGCTCGATTTGTTCTCAATCCAGTTGGGTATTTTCTGTCTCTCAAACTAAAGAAGTACCACTCCTTCTCCCGCATGGATGCTTTGCCTGTACATTTATAGTTCCAACATATTACGGATTCAGCCTGTACAACTGATAGGATTCTAACAAATCTTTCTTATTTTATAAAATGAAGCTAAGATTACACCGAATCATTTTAAAAGCTGAATATTTGAACTATATGATGGATATAGTGTTTGTTTTAGAAATTTGATATTTAAAAAACCGTTGTAATGATGAGGTTTGCCACCTTTGACATTGTTAAAACAGTAGATATGCTAGATAAATGGGGAATTCAATTGTGTAACCCATTTTAAGGTTTGGATATTTGGGTTTGGATTGGTGAAAAGCTTTTATGGTAGATAAGTTTTAAACTCAACCACTAAGCAGTGATTAAGGCTTAAAAACTGTATTCAAATATGTGAAAAGTATGCTGAAGTGCGTTGAAGTACGCCAAAAGCATATAGATGTTCTAAATGTGAGGGTTCGGATATTGTGGTGTTGTTTGGCGTGGATTTGTTTCCTTTGCTGTTATCAAGATGTAATCCGTCATTACTTAATTTTTGTGTATGTTTGTGCTGCAGAAATACCCAAATTCAACCTTGCTTGCTTAGGATGTTTTCAAGAAGATATTCATAAAATCACTCTGCATCTCCAATTTTGGGACAGAAAAGGTCAGTCCCATGAACAATAGCACTGAAGTTTAAATGCATTTATCTCCAACTTCGAATGTGGCACTAAAATTACCTATCTCCTCAATTTTCTTAACTTCGTATATGTTGAAGGTCAATTCTTTTGCCCTGAACTTCAACAGATCAAGGTGAGTATTCACACTCTCTATTTGATTGTGTGGACGGATGTGTAGTTAGCTATAAAAATGTGTGGTTTGTTGGTGTCCATCTCGTATCCCCCTTAGTTCAATCGTTTAGACATGGTTGGCCATTCGTTTGTATGTAGTTTTGTTATATAATTTCTATAATTTATGGGTTTGTAAGTTAAAATAGGCCGGTTTGGGGCCTCTCTTTCTTGGCTTGTTATCCAACCAAGTTAAACGATTGAACTTGTCACAAGTATGTTGGCTACATGATTGAGTTCTATCATATAGAGGCACCGAAGATCAAAAGGGACTTTATAGAAATCTTGGTTTGAGCATGTGCAATATTTGGCATGGAAGGTTTGGAGACGAATGTTAGAGCTTGGAAGGTAATGATAAGACGACTCAAGTTCATGTAGCCCTTCGATGACATGGGATACGAGATGGACATATTTTTCTTTTTCTGTTTGCGGTCATAAGTGGGAGTGTTGTGCTGTGATGTGTTTGATTTGTTTGGCTTACTCTTTATTTGCTCATTTTTCTTTTTTTAGTTTTTAAACTTGTTTGCATGATCTTTGTTTTGCTAATATTCCTATTTCATTTATTGTCTTAGTATGACATGTTAAGTTTTAGTCTACAACATCATTTTTGGTTTCGCTTTTTTTATTTAAAAAATTCATGATGTTTATTTTACTAATAGATTTTTTTTCCCTCCTGCAGCAGACACCATAATTTAGTAAATAATATTAGTATTCATATGCATTATTCTTTTTCCTCGTGATATTATGTTTGCGTGTTTTTGTTTTCCCATAAATTTTCTGCATTAAATATCGTAGTTAGAATACCTAGATTATTTGTTTTGGTATGCATTAACTATTTAGGTAATTCTCTTTGAAATTACTTTTTTAGCACATCATCATGACCAAAAACATAAGATTTATGTGATGTGATTTGAAAAATTATTATTTTTAACAATTTATAACTTAGCATATTTAATTTATTTAAAATATTTTTGTAAACTTTTTTTAGTCTTTCTTAGAATAGTGATTTTCAGTGCATGATATTATTTTTGTTGATATTTGTTGTGACCTACAATATTGATATACACAATAGCTTGTGATATAGTTAACAATAGCAATATTTTTTATTGTACGCTACTGTATTTTTATTCGCATTTGTTTATTCTATAATATTGATTTTACCTCAGTATAATTGCAAGTATTTTTATTATTTTGGTCTTAAATTGTGATAACTGATTGTGCATTTTAAACATTTTATAGATTGTTAGTTTCAATTTTTTTTCACATCATATTCAATTTTATGGGGACGTGAGTTTTAGATTTTGGTAGATAATAGGTATTTTCATTTTATTTTTCGTCCCATTTTTTTTAACCTTCATTATTTCGTCCCATACTGCAAAATAGTACGTTGTAATTTAATTATCTTTTGAGTTTGATTCAAATTAAATATAAAGACGCATTCTTAATTATTGAGTTTGACTTTCCTAGAAATTTGATTTTCTTAATTTTTTTTTTGTATTTCAACATAATATGTTTTTTCCTCTATACTATTTTATTTTTTCTATTGATATTTGTTTTAAATATGGTATTGATTTTCACCAATATTGTGCGTAGTTGCTAGTTTTTCTTAGAGCCATTGATATTCATTATAGGTCATTTTATTTTTATTATAGTAATATACGGAAGAAAAATATTCGACTATCCTTAAACTAAAACTTTGAAAATTTATTTTATATTGTATATGAATGAAATAATTGAGGATAAACAAAATTAGTTTTTGTATTATTAAAAAAAATAAAAATATTTTAAAGTTGTATCATGTGTATGAATATTATCCTTCTAAAATCTTCTCATAAGAGATGGGTTTCAAGTGAGGGGGTCCACTTTGGAATTTATCTTTTATGAGAAAATTGTAGTAGGATTAGCGCCCTAATATTTATGCACTTGATGTATTTACCAATAAAAAAAATTATTATATTTTCTTCTGCCCGTATTTTGTAAGATTGATAAATATAACTTTTTTTTATTACACTCTTTACCCCTAATATTATTTTTGAGTCTTTTAATTGTTCTTGAGTAATGTGGTACTCATTATATATAATTTTCGTTGAATTTTTAGTTTTAGCACATCATTAGAACCAACACAACATATTTTTTGGCTAATAGTTTGTACTTTTATAGCTAAGTGTATTTGATATGCATAAAATATTTTTCATTACTTTTTCTTTTCTTCTAGAATATGAAATTTTATTATTGTAATTGTATTTTATTTTATGTTTTCAAAATAAAATTTTGTTGTTATGGACTATTGTATTTTTATTCGTTGTTTTTTGTTGTACAACATTAATTTTATCCTAGTATAATTGAAAGTATTTTTATCATTTTAGCTTTAAATTATGACAGTTCATTGTACATTTTAAATATTTTTAGGTAAATATTTTTAACATCTTATACAAATTTTTGGGTACATGAGTTTTGAATTTTTGTAGACAATAAGTATTCTAATTTTATTTTTCGTTTCATTTTATTTTTACCATCGTAAGCATAAATTTAAAATAAAGACTCGGAAGTAAGTATTAATTGTTATGACTTTTCACTATACTATAAAATAGTTATTTGTAATTTTCTTATATTATGATTTATGAGTTTGTTTCAAATTAAATATCAAGACGTATTATTAATTTTTGACTTTGACTTTCCTAGAATATTAATTTTCAAAATTTTCTTTTTTGTATTTCACTATAATTTTCTTTTCCCTATAGACTATTTAATTTTTCTTTGATATTTGGTTTATAATATAATATTGATTTTCAACAATTCTTGTAGTATAATTAATAATATTTCTTTGATTTTTAACAATTTATTGCTTAGCATATTTAATTTATTTAAAATATTTTTGTAAACGTTTTTTAGTCTTTCTTAGAATAGTGATTTTCAGTGCTTCTGTTTTCATTTTTTGAAATAATATTCGTGGACTCTACACTTTATTATTTTTATTGATATTTGATTGAACCTACGATATTGATATACACAATAGCTTGTAATATAGTTAACAATAGCAAATTTTTTTGGGGTACACTATTGTATTTTTATTCGCATTTTAAATTCTATAATATTGATTTTACTCGGTATAATTGCAAGTATTTTTATTATTTTAACCTTAAATTGTGATAGCTGATTGTGCATTTTAAATATTTTATAGATTGTTAGTTTTATTTTTTTTTTCACAGCATATTCAATTTTATGGGTACTTGAGTTTTAGATTTTGGTAGATAATAGGTATTTTTATATTATTTTTCGTCCCTTTTTTTTAACCTTCATTATTGTAAATTTCAAATAAAGATTTGAAATTAAGACTTACAATGGTACTTACTACGACTTGTTACCATACTGCAAAATAGTACGTTGTAATTTAATTATCTTATGAGTTTGATTCAAACTAAATATAAAGATGTATTCTTCATTATTGAGTTTGACTTTCCTAGAAATTTGATTTTTTTAATTTTTTTTTTTTTGTATTTCAACATAATATTTTGTTTCCTCTATACTATTTTAATTTTCTATTGATATTTGTTTTAAATATGATATTGATTTTCACCATTGTTCATTGATATTCATTATAAATCATTTTATTTTTATTATAGTAATATACGAAAGAAAAACATTCGACTATCCTTAAACTATAACTTTGAAATTTTATTGTATATTGTATATGAATGAAATAATTGAAGATAAACAAAATTAGTTTTTGTAGTAAACTGATTTATTAAAAAATAAGACTATTTTTAAGTTTTATCATGTGCATAAATATTATCCTTGAAAAATCTTTTCATAAGAGATGGGTTTCAAGTGAGGGGGCCCATTTTGGAATTTTATCTCTTATGAGAAAATTGTAATAGGATTAGCGCCCTAATATTTATGCACTTGATGTATTTATCGATAAAAAAAATTATATTTTTTTCTGCTCGTATTTTGTAAGATTGATAAATGTAACTTTTTTATAGTTTTCAGTTTAAATGTTTTTAACATCTTATACAGATTCTTGGGTATGTGAGTTTTCAATTTTTTGTTGAGAATAAGTATTCTGATTTTATTTTTCATGTATACAGATTTTTGGGTATGTGAGTTTTCAAGACGTATTTAATTTTTGAGTTTGACTTTGCTAGAATATTAATTTTCATATTTTTTTTCGTATTTCAATATAATTTTTTTGTCTCTAGACTATTTTATTTTTCTTTGATATCTATTTTATTTTATTTTTTAATCTCGCTATTGAAAAGTACGAATAAAGTTATTGATTTGAGCATGTTAAAAGGTATTTACGTTGACTTGTTTGTATAGTGCACAATATAAAATTATGATTTCCTTACGGTACATTTGGAAGCTTTGGTTTCAATTCGATGTTGAGAAATGTCTTTAAATTTTTACGTAAAATTGATTTTATTGCTATTTTTTTCCCAAGAACCACTTATTTCAATTATAGGTCATTTTATTTTTATTGCAGTAATGTACAGAAGAAAAACATTTGACTCTCCTTAAATTATTACATATGTTGTATTGTATATGAACAAAATAATTGATGTACACAGGATAAGACAAAATTAGTTTTTGTAATAAACTGATTTATTATTGTAACGCACGAAATAAATCATTTGACTCTCCTTAAACTATAAATTTGAAATTTTATTTTTTATGTTATGTTGTATTTTAAAATTAACAAACTTTTTTATTATAAAAATAGAAAACAATTTTTATGTTTTATCGTGTGCATAAATATTATCCTTGCAAAATCTTCTCACAAGAGATGGGCTTCAAGGGAGAGGGCAAACTTTGGACTTATCCTTTTTGAGAAAATTGTAGTAGGATTAGCGCCCTAATATTTATGCACTTGATGTATTTATCGATAAAAAAAATATTATATTTTCTTCTGCCCATATTTTGTAAGATTTATAAGTGTAACTTTTTAGAAGTATACTCTTTAGTTTTGAGTCTTTTAGAATTAATAGTTTTAGCACATCAGTAGAACCAAAACAATATATTTTATGTAGTCTAATTTGAAAAACTATTTTGGCTAATAATTTGTATGGCTTAGCGTATTTGATTTGCATAAAATATTTTTCATTACTTTTTCTTTTCTTCAGGAATATGAAATTTTATTATAATTGTATTTTATTTTATATTTTTCAAAATAAAATTTTGCAGTTATAGACTAGTGGATTTTTATTCGTTGTTTTGTGTTCTAGAATGTTAATTTTACCCCAATATAATTGGAAGTATTTTTATCGTTTTAGCTTTAAATTGTGACAGCTGATTATGCATTTCAAATATTTTATAGATTTTTAGTTTAAATATTTTTAACATCTTGGACAAATTTTTGGGGATGTCAGTTTTGAAATTTTGTTGGCAATAAGTGTTTTGATTTTATTTTCTGTCCCATTTTATTTTTACCATCGTAAGTGTAAATTTATAATAAAGATTTGGAAGTAAGTATTATTTATTATGACTTCCGATCATACTACAAAATAGTTATTTGCAATTAAATACCAAGACTTATTTTTAGTTTTTCAGTTTGACTTTCCTAGAATATTAAAATGCTTTGTTTTTGGTTCTCAATATAATTTTTTTTGCCGCTATGCTTTTTTATTTTTCTTTTGATATTTGCTTTATAATATGATATTGATTTTTCACAATTCTATGTGGTATAAGTAATAATTTTTTTTGATTTTTAGATTTATTTTGTGAGGAGTCTTTGTTGTGAAATATAACGTTTCTTATATTGTTAATTTCTATTGCATTAGATGATATTATTCATAGTTTTCATCATAACAGTTTTAGTATAGTACATTATTTGATTTTGTTTAGTCTTGATATTGGAAAGGACGAATAAAATTATTGATTTACGGATAGTAAATGGTATTTAGTTCGTACTGTAGAGCAAAATATAAAATTTTAATTTTATTAAACTATTTTCCCAAGCTTCTATATCGGTTCGATATTGAAAAACGTCTTTAAATTTTTACATAAAATTGATTTATTGCTAGTTTTTCCAAGAACCACTTATTTCCGTTATAGGTCTTTAAACATTTTATTTTTAAATTATTACTTTTTTATTATATATGAACAAAATAATTGATGTACACAGGATAAGACAAAATTAGTTTTTGTAATAAACTGATTTATTATTGTAATGTAAGAAAGAAATCATTTGACTCTCCTTAAACTATAAATTTGAAATTTTATTTTTTATGTTATGTTGCATTTTAAAATTAGTTTTCATAATAAACTTATTTATTATAAAAACATAAAACTATTTTTAAGTTTTATCATGTGCATAAATATTATCCTTGCAAAATCTTCTTATAAGAGATGGGCTTCAAGGGTGAGGGCTCATTTTGGAACTTATCTCTTTTGAGAAAATTGTAGTAGGATTAGCGCCCTAATATTTATACACTTGATGTATTTATAGACCAAAAAAATGTTATATTTTCTTCTGCCCATATTTTGTAAGATTTATATATGACACTTTTTAGAAGTATAATTTTTACCCCTAATGTTATTTTTGGGTCTTTTTGAATTAATAGTTTTAGCACATCAGTAGAACCAACACAATTTTTTTATTTAGTCTGATTTGAAAAATTAATTTGGCTAATAATTTGTATAGCTTAGCGTATTTAATTTGAATAAAATATTTTTTATTACTTTTTCTTTTCTGGCAGAATATGAAATTTTATTATTGTAATTGTATTTTATATTTTCATAATAAAATATTGTTGTTATAGACTATTGTATTTTTATTTGTTGTTTTATGTTCTAGAATGTTAATTTTACCCCAGTATAATTAGAAGTATTTTTATCATTTTAGCTTTAAATTGTGACAGCGCATTGTGTATTTGAAATATTTTATAAACTCTTTACCCTTAGTGTCATTTTTGAGTCTTTTGATTGTTCTAGAGTAATATGGTACTCATTATATATATAATTTTCTTTGAATTGATAGTTTTAGCACATCATTAGAACCAACACAAAATATTTTTTTGTAGTTTGACTTGAAAAATTATTTGGCTAATAATTTGTATACCTTAGCTTATTTCATTTGAATAAAATATTTTTTCATTACTTTTTCTTTGGCTAATAATAAAATATTTTTTCATTACTTTTTCATTACATAAAATATTAACTTTATTATTGTAATTATATTTTATATTTTCAAAATAAATTTTGTTGTTATAGACTATTGTATTTTTATTCATTAGTTTTTTGTTCTAGAGTGTTGATTTTAACCCGTATAATTGGAAGTATTTTTTATCATTTTAGCCTTAAATTGTGACGGCTCATTGTGCATTTTAAATATTTTATAGTTTTTAGTTTAAATATTTTTACAATCTAATAAGGATTTTTGGGTACGCGAGTTTTCAATTTTTTGTGGAGAATAAGTATTCTGATTTTATCTTTTGTCCCATTTTTTTTACCATCATAAGCGTAAATTTAAAATAAAGATTTCATTGATTTATTATCGTAATGTACAGAAGAAAACATTGGACTCTCCTTAAACTATAACTATGAAATTTTATTTTATATGTTATATTGTATTTTAAAATTAGTTTTCAAAATAAACTAATTTAAACTATTTTTAAGTTTTATCATATGCATAAATATTATCTTTGCACAATGTTCTCATAAGAGATGGGCAACAAGTGAAAGGGCCCACTATGGAACCTATCTTTTATGAGAAAATTGTAGTAGGATTAGCGCCCTAATATTTATGCAATTGATGTATTTATCGATCAAAAAAATTATTATATTTTCTTTTGCCCCTATTTTGTAAGATTTGATAAATGTAACTTTCAAGAAATACAATCTTTACCCCTAACATTATGTAGTCTTTTTGAAAAATTAATTTGGCTAGTAGTTTGTATAGCTAAGCGTATTTGATATGCATAAAATATCTTTCATTACTTTTTCTTTTCCTCTAGAATATGAAATTTTATTATTGTAATTTTATTTTATGTTTTCAAAATAAATTTTTGTCATGGTAGACTATTGTATTTTTATTCGTTGTTTTTCGTTGTACAACGTTTTTATCCTAGTATAATTGAAAGTATTTTTATCATTTTAGCTTTAAATTATGACAGCTCATTTTACATTTTAAATATTTTATATATTTTTTGGTAAATATTTTTAACATCTTATACAAATTTTTGGGTACATGAGTTTTGAATTTTTGTAGACAATAAGTATTCTAATTTTATTTTTCGTTTCATTTTATTTTTACCATCGTAAGCGTAAATTTAAAATAAAGATTCGGAAGTAAGTATTAA
Source organism: Arctostaphylos glauca (assembly GCA_019985065.2). Classification (NCBI taxonomy): domain Eukaryota; kingdom Viridiplantae; phylum Streptophyta; class Magnoliopsida; order Ericales; family Ericaceae; genus Arctostaphylos; species Arctostaphylos glauca. Next base: position 11,223,087 of record JAHSPW020000010.1, on the reverse strand, counting down.
TTGTTATGACTTTTCATCATACTACAAAATAGGTATTTGTAATTTTCTTATATTATGAATTTGTTTAAAATTAAATATCAAGACATATTATTAATTTTTGAGTTTGACTTTCATAGAATATTAATTTTCATAATGTTCTTTTTTGTATTTCACTATAATTTTTTTTGCCTCTAGACTATTTTAATTTTCTTTGATATTTGGTTTATAATATAATATTAATATTCAACAATTCTTGTAGTATAATTAATAATATTTCTTTGATTTTTAGATTTATTTTGCGAGAAGTCTTTGCTGTGTATTATAATGTTTCTTTGTATTGTTAATTTCTATTGCATTAGATAACATTATACATAGTTTTCGTGATAAAAGTTTTAGCATTGTACTTTATTTGATTTTTTATCTCGCTATTGAAAAGTATGAATAAAGTTATTGATTTAAACACGTTAAACGGTATACTGAATTGTTTCTATTGTGGAAAATATAAAATTATAGTTTTCTTACAGTACGTTTGGAAGCTTTGGTTTTAATTCGATATCGAGAAATATCTTTAAAGTTTTACATAAAATTGATTTTATTGCTAGTTTTTCCAAGAACCACTTATTTTCATTATATATGTTATATTGTATATGAACAAAATAATTGATATACACAGCATAAGACAAAATTAGTTTTTGTAATACTGTTTTTGGCCTGGTTGAATTATTGGATTATTCACTGTTTAGTTTTTTCTCCTTATTTGAAATTTTTTGTTTTTCATGAATTTTTTGATAGTTGTTGGTTCGTTTTGACAAGAGATTTCAGAAAAGTACAAAATTATGTTAAAACTGAAAAAAATTCAGAAAATATGAAAATAAGGCTTACTTTCATCTTTAGTGACTTTTTTAAAACTTTTGGACATAATTTTATGGTTTTTAGATTTCTTTCATCGATACGAACCAATAAGATACGAAAAAATAATATAAAAATAACAAATACAAAAAAAATTTGAATAAAGACAAAAAATAAACTAGAAATTTAAGTTTGGCCAAATGGAGATAGTAATGTACGGAAGAAATCATTTGAGTTTTCTTAAACTATAACTTTGAAATTTTATTTTATATGTTATGTTGTATTTTAAAATTAGTTTTCGTAATAAATTTATTTATTATAAAAAATGAAATTATTTTTAAGTTTTATCATGTGCATAAATATTATCCTTGCAAAATCTTCTCATAAGAGATGGGCTTCAAAGGAAAGGGCTCATTTTGGAACTTATCTTTTATAAGAAAATTGTAGCAGGATTAGCGCCCTAATATTTATGCACTTGATGTATTTATCGATCAAAAAACTAATTATATTTTTTTCTGCCCATATTTTGTAAGATTGATAAATATATCTTTTTAGGAGTATAGTCTTCAGCTGTAATGTTATTTTTGAGTCTTTTTGAATTAATAGTTTTAACACATCAATAGAGCTAACATAATATATTTTATGATTTGAAAAATTATTTTGGCTAACAATTTTTATAGCTTAGCGTATTTCATTTGCAGAGAATATTTTTCATTACTTCTTCCTTTCTTCTAGAATATGAAATTTTATTATTGTAATTGTATTTTATATTTTCAAAATAAAATTTTGTCCTTATAGTATTCGTTGTTTTATGTTCTATAATGTTAATTTTAACCCCGTATAATTGGAAGTATTTTTATCATTTTAGTTTTAAATTGTGACAGCTCATTGTGCATCTTAAATATTTTATAGATTTTTAGTTTAAATATTTTTAACATCTTGTGCAAGTTTTTGGGGAGGTGGTTTTTGAAATTTTGCCGGCAACAAATATTCTGATTTTGTTTTTCGTCCCATTTTATTTTTACCATCGTAAGCGTAAATTTAAAATAAAGATTTGGAAGTAGGTATTACTTATTATGACTTTTGAACATACTACAAAATAGTTATATGTAATTTTCTTATTTTTTGAGTTTGTTTCAAATTAAATACCGAGATGCATTTTAATATTTTTAGTTTGACTTTCCTAGAACGTTAATTTTCATAGTGTTTTGTTTTTGTATATCAATATAATTGTTTTGTAGCTATGGTATTTTATTTTTCTTTTGATATTTGCTTTACAATATGATATTGATTTTTCACAATTCTTCGTGGTATAAGTAATAATAATTTTTTGATTTTTAGATTTATTTTGCGAGAAGTCTTTGTTGTGTAATACAACGTTTCTTATATTGTTAAGTTCTATTGCTTTAGATGACATTATTCATAGTTTTCATCATAATAGTTTTAGTATAGTACTTTATTTGATTTTTATAGTAATGTACGGAAGAAAAACATGTGAAGTTCCTTACACTTTGAAATTTTATTTTATATGTTATATTGTTTTTTAAAATTAGTTTTTGTAGAAAAATGATTTATTATAAAAAATTATTTTTAAGTTTTATCATACGGACTAAATATTATCCTTGCAAAAGCTTCTCATAAGAGATGGCCTTCAAGTGAGGGGGTTCACTTTTGGAGCTATTTTTTGAGAGAAAATTGTAGTTGGATTAACACACTAATATTTATGCACTTAATGTATTTTTTGACAAAAAAATTATTATATTTTCTTCTGTCTGTATTTTGTAAGATTGATAAATGTAACTTTTTAGAAGTACACTTTTATCCCTAACATTATTTTGGAGTCTTTTTGAATTAATAATGTTAGCACATTTGTGTAAACAACACAATATATTTTATGTAATCTGATTTTCAAAATTATTTTGGCGAATATAGCTTAGCGTATTTGATTTGCGTAAAATATTTTTGATTACTTTTTCTTTTCTTCTAGAATATGAAATTATATTATTGTTATTGTATTTCATATTTTTAAAATAAAATTTTGTCGTTATAGACTATTGTGTTCTTATTCGTTGTTTTTTATTCTAGAATGGTAATTTTACCCCAGTATAATTGGAAGTATTTTTTTATCATTTTAGCTTCAAATTGTGACAGCTCATTGTGCATTTTAAATATTTTATAGATTTTTAGTTTAAATATTTTTAACATCTTGTACAAATTTTTGTGTATGTGGGTACAATAAGTATTCTGATTTTATTTTTTGTCCCATTTTATATTTACCATTGTAAGTGTAAATTTAAAATAAAGATTTTGATGTAAGTATTACTTATTATGACTTTTCACCATACTACAAAATAGTTATTTGTAATTTTCTTAGTTTCTGAGTATGTTTCGAATTAAATATCAAGAGGTATTTTTAATTTTTGAGTTTGACTTTCCTAGAATATTAATTTTCATAAGTTTTGTTTTTGTAATTTTTTTTGCTTTATAATATGATATTGATTTTTTGCTTTATTTTGCGAGAAGTCTTTGTTGTGTATTATAATGTTTTCTAAATTATTAATTTCTATTGCATTAGATGACATTATACATAGTTTTTGTCATAACAGTTTTAGTATTGTACTTTATTTGAAGTATAGTATTTACCTCTAACATTATTTCTGAGTCTTTTGATTGTTCTTGAGTAATATGGTACTCATTATTTTCTTTGAAATGATAGTTTTAGCACATCATTAGAACCAACACAATATATTTTATGTAGTCTGATTTGAAAGTTTATTTTGGCTATATAGCTTAGCGTATTTGATTTGTGTAAAATAGTTTTTCATTAGTTTTTCTTTTGTCTACAATATTAAATTTTTACATTGTAATTGTGTTTTATATTTTCAAAATAAAATTTTGTCGGTATAGACTATTGTATTTTTATTCGTTGTTTTTTTGTTCTAGACCATTAATTTTACCTTGTATAAGTGGAAGTATTTTTATCATTTTAGCCTTAAATTGTGATAGCTTATTGTGCATTTTAAATATTTTATAGATGGTTGATTTAAATATTTTTAACATCTTATACAGATTTTTGGGTACGTGGGTTTTGAATTTTTGTAGATAATAAGTATTTTGATTTTATTTTTCGTCCCAAATTTTTACCATCGTAAGCGTAAATTTAAAATAAAGATTTGAAAGTATTACTTATTATGACTTTTCACCTTACGACAAAATGCTTATTTGTAATTTTCTTATCATATGAGTTTGTTTCAAATTAACCATCATGTTGTATCTTTAATTTTTGAGTTTGACTTTCCTAGAATATTAATTTTCATAATTGTTTTTGCCTCTATACTTTTTTTTTTTTGATTTTGATATTTGCTTTATAATGTGATATTGATTTTATCAATTAAATAATAATTTTTTTATTTTTAGATTTATTTTGTGAGAAGTCTTTGTTGTCTATTATAGCGTTTTCTATATTGTTAATTTCCATTGCATTAGATAACATTGTACATAGTTTTGGTGGTAATAGTTTTAGCATAGTACTTTATTTTGATTTTTCTTTTGTCTCGATATTGGAAAGGACGAAGAAAGCTATGGACTTAAGCATAATAAATGGTATTTACTTTGACTTTGTCCTATAGCACAAAATATAAAATTACAATTTTCTTACACTAGTTTTGGAAGCTTTGGTTTCAATTTGATATCGAGAAATGTATATAAATTTTTATGTAACAGATATTTTATTGCTAGTTTTTTCTTGAACCATTAATTTTCATTACACATCATTTTATTTTTATCATATTAATGTATATGTGGAGTCTAGAATTCGGCAAAACACTTAATACTAAGTTAGTGCTGACCAGAATTGGGTCTTCGGTGGGTATTCCGACGATCAAGTTAGCCTTTAATGAGAGTAAAAGCTACTAGAAAGTATGAGAGTTAGCACGAGTGTATGTGTGTACCTTAGGTTGGAAGGCTGCTGTTGTATTTATAAGGTGAGAGCCCAACTGTTTGCTTGGACCTTCGGTTGAAAATGTAGTGTCGTGGTTCGAGAATCATGGTGGTTATGCCATGTTTCCCTTTTCCTTATGGATCGAATGGGCGTGTCTGCACTTTTAGTAGCCATGATTTCCACGTTCCTTTGTACAATAATCTGCATGTGAGGAGCACGGCTTTAATGTGACTATGCCGAATGCAATATAGTCAACGACGAAGAGTGGCAGAAGACAGATGCCGTTTACGTACGCATTGAGGAAGGGTAGCCAAGGATCACTCGGTCGTTCAACCTATTAAGTTGAAAGTTTGTAGTGTAATTTTTGGTTCTAGCTCCACTCTATCCCACCATGAGTGGGCCAAAGGTCCACTATTGTGTAGAACCGAATCCTGAGCTTGGCACACAAGTCTTTGAAGAGATTACCCACGAATTGCGTTTCGTTGTCCAAGATGAAGGCACATGGGACACCGAACTGGAGACAATGTTCCTCTAGACGAATCTTTTGACGTCTCGATCTTCGATTGTAAATAGGGGTTCGATTTGCACTTGAATCCTCCTAGTGCCATTGGGAACTTATTACGAATGTCCAAGTTCCATTGTGCAAATGGTCAAGGACTGGAGAGGGGATTGAACTGCTTGGCAGGCTGGTGGAGGAATGGCGAAACCTCTGACATTGGCCGCACTCCTTGACGAATTGATCAACGTCTTTCTTCATGTTCAGCCACCAATAGCCTTGGGTGAGGGCTTGGTGCACTAGTGAGCGTCGTCCTGAGTGATAACCACAGCTGCCGGAGAGTAATTTGTCAAGGATGACCGTCGTCGATTCGACGTGGACGCATAAAAAGTTGGGTGCCGAATAGGCTTGTCAGTAGAGATTAGGGTCGGGGGTGAATGAGAATTGGACTACCTTATGAATGATTTTGTGCGCTTCTTTTCAGTTCTCGGGTAGGACTTCATCCTTGAGGTAGGCGATTATTGGGTCCATCCAACTTGTATTAGGAGAGATATAGTTGATTCCAGCCCTTGGTTCATCATCTTCAATGCTAGGTGCGGGAAGGATGTACACTGAGACGGTCTTTTGCCCCCAGCGTCTATGGCCAAAGCCAATCCTGCTAATGCGTTGGCACGGGCATTTTGGTCTCTTGCAATTTGGTCAAGGCTGAATTGTTGGAACCGGGGGATGAGTTTTTGAACTTCGTCTATGTATTACGACATCCTATCATCTTGGGCTTTGTACTCACTTGACAACTGGTTAACCACTAGTTGAGAATCACTGAATGTTTTAATCTATTTGGCCCCTAGCTTCGGCGAATCGTAGACTTGCAAGGAGGACTTCGTATTCGACCTTGTTGTTGGAGGCAATGAAGTCAAGTCTAAGGGCTTGCTTATGGATAATGCCTTCGGGTGAAATCAAAACTACTCCTGCACCTAAACCATGGTTGTTGGAGGAACTATCGACGTACAACTTCCAAAAGTCACGATGGAGGAGTCTCCAAGGTGTGTTACCTGTTGAATTAGTGCGTGGCTTCGAGGTTGTCCGCTGGCGCTTGGTGAAAATTCTATAATAAGGTCTGCAAGGACCTGACCTTTGATTGTTGTCCTTGGCTGCTACTAGATATCAAAGTTGGCTAATTCGATTGCCCACTTCGAGATTCTATTGGAGTGATCGACTTTGCGTAGCAGAGTTTTGAGTGGATGCTTGATTAGCACTGTGATAAGGTGAGCTTGGAAGTACAGTGCTAGTTTTCTAGAGGTCGAGACAAGTGTTAGGGCAAGCTTCTCCAAAGGCAAATACATGGTCTCAGCGTTGACCAAAGTCTTGCTGGTCTAGTAGATGGGGAATTGTGTCCGGTTTACCTAGCGCACAAGGACTGAACTAACTGCATGTTGAGAGAGCCAAATAAATGAAGAGGAACTCCTTCTCTTTCGATGTGGTGAGGAGTGGTGCCTAAGATAGGTATTGCTTAAGATCTTATAGTGCTCGGTCGCACTCCGGCATCCAGTTGAAGCTCTTATGGCTACACTTCTTTGGGAGCTGAAAGAAGAGTCGACATTTGTTGGATGATCGACTAATGAACCTATTTAGTGCGGCTATCATTCTTGTTAATTACTAGACTCCCTTAATAGTGTAAGGAGCCTCCAAGTTGTTGATGACTGTGGTTTGATTAGGGTCGGCTTCAATGCCTCTCCTAGTTGTTGAGCCAACGTCGAAAGCACATTTCTCGACGTTTAAGCTAAGCTTGTGCTTCTTAAGGATATTGAAGACTCTTGAAAATGCGTGGTCGGCCTCATGCCAAGTTTTGATGACCATGTCATCAATATAAGCCTCTATTGTGTCGCTAATCTGTTCGTCGAATATTTTGGTGATCATTCTTTGTTAGGTGGCCCCAGCATTCTTGAGGCTGAAGGGCATCACTCAGTAGCAGAATAGTTTGCGAGGATTGATGAAGGTTGTCTTCTCCTTGTTTGGCTCATGCATGGCAATCTGAGAATAGCCTCAGTAAGCATCCATAAAGCTGAACTGAGTATGCCCGGTTGTTGAGTCCACCAGCCTGTTTATCCTCAATAGGAGAAGGTGATCTTTGGGACAGGTATCATTGAGATTAGTGTAGGCAACACAAATTCATTTGTTCTATTTCTTCACCACCACTTTGTTGGCAAGCCATGTCAGATACTCAACCTTCTGTATAGCTCCGGCTTTCAATAGGCGATTAACTTCTTCGATGACGGCATCAATATTGGTTACTGTCGATTGTCGAGGCTTTTGAATCAATGCTCGACAGGAGAGATTGACGTTGAGTTCGTGGTAAATGAAGGAGGGGTCGACCCCCATCATTTCGTATGTTGTGCAAGCAAGCACTTCCCCGTTTTGAATGAGGAAAGCTGTCATCTCTTCCCTCTTGGCAGGTGACAAGGTTGATCTGAACAGAAAAGTTCTATCGGTGTTTGAGTTGTCGGTTGGCAACAGAACTAGGTCTTTGATGGATTTCTCTGTGGCTCATGTACAGACATTCTCGAGTACTGGAGCATCCTATACTTCCACTTTGTGCACTTGCTTTGGGCTGACCTTACTTTTGATTGCCGCTACGTAGCATTTTTTGGCAATCACCTGATTTCCTAGTCCCTTTTCTTGTGCCCAATAGTGATTTGCTTGTAGGTAGAAGCGATGACTCCTAACTTGTGCAGCCAAACCCTGCCAAGCATGGAGTTTTATGGGCTCGGCACATCCACAACAACAAACTCTACTTCAATAATGGTCTTAGAGTCGGTGTAGATGGAAAGTTTGATTTTGCCCAGTGGACATACAGGGGCGGAGTTGAATCCCACCAGTGGGACCTTAGTGGGTTCGAGGTTAGTTTTCTTAAGGCGGAGTGCTTCCTTGACCTCTCGGCCGAACTTCCTTCATCCACCAAGATTCGTTGGACGAAAAAGGTACCAAGGGTAAGTGAAACAACCAAGGCATCATTGTGTGACATCTGGAGGCGCTCCAAGTTTCGGTCAAAGAAGGAAATATCGCCATGTGTTAAGTCGTCCAGACGCGGGCGTTTGGCACCCGAGCTTACTGTCGTGACTTGTTTACTAGAGACTACCCATTTGATTTCAGCCCAGAGGCTCTCTTTTGTAGTTGGATCCACCATTCCATGGATCACATCGATCGCTCGGACCTCAAAGCTGCTCTACTCAGGCTTTGGCTGAGGTTCGGCTTTTGTCTTCTTTTCATCAATGTACTCTTTGAGATGGCCTTTGGTACCAACCTCACAAGGAAATCACTCCAACCATGGCACCTAATCGTAAGGTGCCCTTTCTCTTTATGGTAAGAGCAGCGATAGGGGGAGTCACTAGGCTTCTACTGATCTCCTAGTGGCCGAGGTAAGGCTCATTCTAAATCTTCTTGAGGATCTTGTACGTCAAAACCTTGAAGATGGTCTTCGTGGAGGCAAATTCAAGAAGCTAATGGCCTCTCTTTCAGCCAGAAGTCACCTTGTTGATACTCTGGCGTCCTCTGTTGCTGTTCGCGTTTTTGTTCCCATCTCCCCGACGAGGATGGTCTTGTTCGGCCTAACGCTACTCACTACGGGCTCCCTCCAGTCGGGAATGATTGCCCATCTAGCTCATTAAGTCATCCATGTCGGCAGGACTGCACAACATCAGATCCTCGAATTGTCAGCTTTGGTGATCCAAGTCGAGCTTGAACGAGGTTACGGCAATTGCTGGATTGCAGCCTTGTATCTCGTTGAAGAGCTCACAATACCAAGTTGCATACCGCCAGAGGGATTCATTAGCCAACTTGCTTAGAGTGAGGAGGGAATCAACTCCTTTATTTTGCCAACTACTAGTAACAAACCGAGCAAGAAAGGCAAATAAAAGATCCTTGAAGGAGGGAATGAGCTATCCCCAAGTAGAAGGAAAGAGTTTGCACATGAGTGCATCATTCGAGTCATAAAGTGACATCATCTGCCTGAAGTGCATTAAGTGGAGGTAGGCATCTGTCTTTGGGTGGCACTTGGTGAACTTAAGTGGGTTAAAACTAAGTGCAGGGCGGACTCCATCGATTTATCTAGTGAATGGGGAGGACACGAGTTGATCGTGTATGATATCGCATTGAGACTTGGTCTAACGAACCTCTTGCTCTGCCGGATCCCTGCGCTTGGCAACAAGTTGAGGCCTAAAGTCCTCATCTTTGTGATACCGAGGGAATCGTTCCCAATGATGACAACGCTGAGAGGAACAGTCCATGTGTTCGTCGTACCTTATATCCAACTGACTCTCGTGAGTGAGCGTAACTCTTGAAGCCATGGTTGGAGGAGAGAACGAATGGGTGCTACTGACAGATTTTGCACTCAATCGTTTGTGTACCGAAACACTCTGTGCTTGGTGCTCATCGTCCACGTAGTGCTCAAGAGGGGGAGAGCGCACCCACTCTTGGCCTTTGATTCTGTTGGTGGGACACCCAGCCTCGCCACTGTCGCCCAACTGCTCAAGGGCCAAACGCTTGAGATGTTACCTACTATCAACAGAGTGAGTCCGGTTGCGCATGTGATGCCTAGCTTGAGATGCTTGTTCGTTTTGAAGGGGCTTGATCGCCAAATTTAACTGCATTACCTCCTTCTTAACCAATTGGAGGAGCTAATCTTTTTCGACTAGCCAAGCTTCTAGACTTTTGACGTATTTTCGGTCAGTAAGCTTGGAAGGGATCTTTGTAGGTAAAGACGGAGGAGGAGGCAGCAGAGCTATGAGGTTTGTGGACCCGACAACCATTGTTGCTTTCCATGCTGAAGCAAATTCGATCTAATCATTCTTCAGAGTTGGGATTTTCGCCCTGAAGCTGAGCTTGAAATTATTTGAGATGAAAAGTCGAGTGAATCTCCCATTATGGTCACCAAAATGTGGAGTCTAAAATTCAATTTTGACTTTTCAAAAGTATGTTGCGAACTCTCTAGCTAATCCTGCAAAAACACTCAACACTAAGTTAGTGCTGAATGGAATTGGTTCTCTGATGAGCATTCCGACGATCAAGTTAGCCTTTAATGAGAATAAAAGTCACTAGAAAGTACGAGAGTTAGCACGAATGTATTCATGTACCTGAGGTTGGAGTGCTACTGCTGTATTTATAAGGTGAGAGCCCAACTACTTCCCTGGACCTTCGGTCGAGAATGTAGCGTCATGATCTGAGAATCACGGTAGTTATGCCACATGTCTCAATTTTGTACAGATCGGACGGTCACGTCTACACGTTTAATAGCCACCTTTCCCATGTTTCTTTGTACAATAATCAGCATGTGAGGAGCACGCCTTTGATTTTTTGTCCGTCTTTTGTTACCATCGTTAGCATAAATTTCAAATAAAGATGTGGAATTAAGAATTATAATCGTACTTATTATGATTTTTCACCATGCTAAAAAATACTATATTGCAATTTACTTATCTCATGTGTTTAGCTCAAATTAAATATCAAGACGTGTTTTTAATTTTTGAGTTTGACTTTCCTAGAAAATTAATTTTCTTAATTTTTTTTTTGTATTTCAAAATAATTTTTTTGCCTCTATACTATTTTATTTTTCTATTGGTATTTGTTTTATAATATGATATCAATTTTCATCATTGTTCATAGTATAATTAATAATATTTTTTCATTTTTAAAATTATTTTGCGAGAAGTCTTTATTGTGTGTATCATGATGGTTTCTACAATGTTATTTTTCTATTGCATTGGATAACATTATGCATAATTTTCGTAATAATGGTTTTAGTACAGTACTTAATTTAATTTTTTTATTTCGCTATTAGAAAGTACGAATAAAGCTATTGATTTAAGCATTTTAAATTGTATTATGTTGATTTGTTGGTGTAGTGCAAAATATAAAATTATAATTTTCTTATAGTACTTTTGAAAGTTTTGGTTCCAATTCGATATCGAGAAATGTCTTTAAATTTTTATGTAACATTTGACTCTCCTTAAACTATAACTTTAAAATTTTATTTTATATGAACGAAATAATTGATATTCATGGGGATAGACAAAATTAGTTTTTCGTAATAAACTAATTTAATATAAAAGAATAAATCTATTTTTAAGTTTTATTATGTGCATAAATATTATCCTTACAAAATCTTTTCACAAGAGATGGGCTTAAAATGAGAGGGCACTACCCTAATATTTATGCACTTGATATATATATATATTGGTAAAAAAAATTTATTATATTTTCTTTTACCCTTTGTAATATTGAAAAATGTAGCTTTTTAGAATTTGACTCTTTACCCCTAACATTATTATAAACTATTGATCAAAAAAATTATTATATTTTCTTACAGACTATTGTATTTTTATTCATTTATTTTTTTATTTTAGAATATCAACTTTACCTCAGTTTGATTTTCAGTAAACGTCATTTTATTTTTATTATAGTAATGTATGATAGAAAAATATTTGACTTTTGTTAAACTATTACTTTAAAATTTTATTATATTGTATATGTACGAAATAATTCTCATTGTGTATTTTTAATATTTTATGGATTGTCAATTTTAAATAATTTTTTAACATCATATACAATTTTCTGGGTACTTGAGTTTTAGATTTTAGTAGATAATAAGTAATTTGATTTTAATTTTTGTCCCACTTTTTGTTACCATCATTAGCATAAATTTCAAATAAAGATTTGGAATTAAGTATTATAATCGTACTTATTATGACTTTTCATCATACTACAAAATAGTTATTTTAATTTTTGGATTTGACTTTGGAGAATATTAATTTTCATTATGGTTATATTTTGTATTTTTAAATAATGTATTTTTGCCTCTATAATATTTTATTTTTTATTCATATTTATTTTAAAATTGTATTGATTTTTATCATTGTTCATAGTATATATAGACTATAATATTTCATGATTTTAAGAATTATTTTGCGAGAAGTCTTTATTGTATATTATAACGTTTCCTATAATGTTATTTTCTATTGTTTTAAATAACATTTTACATAATTTTTTGTGATAATGATTTTAGTATAGTACTTAATTTGATTTTTTTTTATCTTGCTATTGAAAAGTACAACTAAAGTTATTGAATTAAGCGTATTAAATTATATTTACGTTGACTAGTTGGTATAGTGCAAAATATAAAATTATAATTTTCTTACAATATTTTTGCAAGCTTTGGTTTCAATTCGATATCGAGAAATCTCTTTAAATTTTTAAGTAATATTGATTTCATTGCTAGTTTTTCCTAGAACCATTGATTTTCATTATAGGTCATTTTATAGTGATGTATGGATGAAAAACATTTGACTCTTAAATTTTATTTTATATGTTATAATTTATATACATAGGAATAGACAAAATTAATTTTTTTTGTAATAAATTGATTTATTATAAAAAATTAAAATTATTTCTAAATTTTATTATGTGCATAAATATTATCCTTGCAAAATCTTCTTATAAGAGATGGACTTCAACTAAGAAGGCCTACTATGGAACTTATCTTTTATGAGAAAATTACAATAGGATTTGCGCCCTCACTTGATGTGTTTATCGATCAAAAAAATTATTAAATTTTCTTATACCTTTATTTTGTAGTATGCATAAATATAACTTTTTAGAATTACATTCTTTACCTCTAACATTATTTTTTATTCACTTTGATTGTTTTTGAGTAATATAGTACTCATTCTGTACATAATTTTGTTTCAAATGATGGTTTTAGCACATCGTTAGAACCAACATGTCACGCCTTTATTTTCAAATATAATATATATTATATTTACTATTTAAAGATCTCACAATTTCTCCAACATAAGTCTAAAATCATAATTTTCATAACTTGTAACAAAGATTTAAAAAATAGTACAACAATAAGGGACACTCCTAGCCCAAATAACCCAACTAGAAAATTTGAGTCGATATAATTTAGTATGCCCTTAATACAACATTTGAATAAATGAGGAGTTAATTTACATGTTTTAAAAATTAAATTCTAAATATGCTATATAACTCATACGACGAAATTTTTTCAAAAACATACATCATCATGTACCCATGCTAATTTAGATTATGCTTCCGGAGCAGTACCTGAAAATCAAAGGGATGAACAATAACCTAGTAGAAAAATCTATGTCAAGACTATGTGCATATGAGATGAACAGAATGGATTATGAACATTGCATGATGATACAAGGCATAGATATATCAATTTCACAATAACAAGATCAAAGATACACACATAATAAACAATCAACATCATTTACAATTCATCAATACAACTACTTCTACGACCATACCACATTACTATCTCATCACCAAACGGTGGCTAGCCAAATTATGTCACGTTCTAGCTGTAATGTCCCAATTTTTGGCTACGTTATTTAAAAGCGTTTATTCAATTGTTTTATTAATAGAAACATAAATAAAAAATACCTTTTAATTTAAAATAATAAGGAATAAGATAAATCAGAATTTTAAAATGTTGAAATGAAATTAATAAAAGTACCATTCGAATTTATATTTTATTAAAAAATAAAAATAAAATAATAACAGAGTATCCACAATCTTCTCTAGCAGCTCTCAATGTCTTCTGCTAGAACAGATTCTTCAAGTGCTCTTGGACATCTGATATGAAACACTAGGGGCAAAGAAATTGTATCGATGAGTTTATAAAATTCGGTAAGAAGATTTATTCGAAAACCAAACCCATAGGTAAATACACATACAATAAGAAATATAACATAACAACACAATACATGAAATGCAACATAAAAGATAGAATTTAGTAACAGATGCTGATATGTCAAAAATTGTAAAAGATAACTATAATATTTTAAATTCATTACCTTTTCTTTTAATCGAGATGAAGTCCAAGGAATCTAATCCATAATCAACATGGCACGACGACAAGTGGGAATCTAACTCAGAAGATAAAAGTGGAAGGGAATCGAACTACCAATCACCTCAAAAATCTAACCCGAAAATAACTTGGGAATCTAACTCGTCAACAAAGAGTGAAAGGGGAATCTAACCACTAATTCACTTTGGGATTCTAACTCGGAATGTAAGCGAGAAGGGAAATCGAACTACCAATTCACTTCGGGAATCTAACCTGGAACAATAGCAAAATGGAGAATCAAACCACCAAATTCACCTCGGGAAACTAACCCGAAACAACACGATAATTGAATCCAAATCAACACATTGGCACAACGACCTTTAATTCTAGTCTGTTATGTTCCGTCAACGTTATTTCTTACTTTTACATGTTTCTAATGTTTTCAAGTAAACCACATTCATAAATTTACTCCTCAGTTGTACTTAAAAACATGATGACAGTAAAATAGAAGCATTACTTTCTCAACATTTCAAACAATCAAATTTAAGACCAACAGGTGAATACGTTGGTTATAGCAAATGTATTATTCAAACAAGCAAATTTAAGACCATCGAAATTAATGATAAATTAATAGCAAAATAATTTCATAAGCCATCACATAATATAACCAACTATTTAAGCAAAGTAACTAAACATATATATCTCGGATGGTAATCATGTCCTCTTGAAATCCACGGGGATCCAAGGCATTATTAAAGTCACACGTGGATACATGTGCATGTGAACGAGTGTCGGGGTTTGTTAAAGTTAGTGGCCAAAGCCCAAAAGAAAACAATCAAAGGAATGAAATTCGGATCAAAATTATGATCGGTTATCGGGCCTGTAGACTGGGGTGGTGGCGGGACCTTAAATTATTAACTAAAAAATTGCAATTGACAACAGAAAGTAGATACCTAAAGTTCGAAGATAAACAATTCTACCTTAGATCGGAAAGAAAATAAATGAACAGAAATGATTCAGTTAAGTTTTGGATTTGGCATCCCTTCATCTCTCTCTCTCTCTCTCTCTCTCTCTCTCTCTCTCTCTCTCTCTCAAACTCATTGTATTCTTGGTTTCTATCAAATTCACTTATCAACTATCCTTTGCTCACAACTAAACCAAGTATTAAAAAGAAAACTAATGGCTCGCGGCCCTAGAAAAATCTATCCTATAAAGCATTGTTAATTCCCCTAATAAAATCATTATCATGACCATGAATGTCCAAAAAAAAAAAATGTTCTTCCTTTTTATTTTTAAAAACCCAACGTTCCTAAAGAATTGAAGGAAAAAACAAAATGGAAAGAGAATCCTATGTTCTTGCTCTATCTTAACCCGTGCAACCTCACGATTTTAATCATCGGTAAATCAAATAATCTAAAACGTACAAATAAATACAAATAAAGAATTAAACATGAATATCACAAAAAAGAAAATAATTTTTATAGTATTATTATTATTATCATTTTTTAACTTTTAAAAACTCGGGTCGTTACACTAGCACTTCTCTTAACGGAGGTTAGTCAAGCAAATTCATAGCATTTTCTAGCACATTTTTTAAAGAAGCTAGACCTATAGTTCCCTAGCACTTCTCTTGATGGAGGGTAGCATTATGCTTGCGTCGATCAAATGTCAACATGTGTCTATGTTATTCATAACGATGCTACACTCATATCATATCCACTAAATTCCATTCCTTTTAGATTATAAGAGAACGAATGAATAGTCACTATAAAAAATGAAATCACTCAGTACTATATTTTCAATTCTTACACCCACGCACACGCAATAAATTAAAGTGTAATCATAACAATTGAACAAGTAAAAGAGCATTCCAAGGCAATCTATAAGATAACCAAACTGTCAGAAGGAATGTTGCACAATTCCGTCCGGACGTCCAACTACCCCGTCTGGACATCTAAGTTTTCCGTTCGGATGCTCCATTTCCAACATCTCTATCAAAATCCTAGGGCAATCTGTCCAAACCCACCAAGTCCCCATCTGGACGCCACTCCAAAACAATTCTCTGTGTAAGTTTTCAATCCAGCCGTCCAGACATCTGTGCTTCATGTCCAGACGCCATGTCGCAATCTGCAGATTTTCTGCATGATTCTATTTTCTTCAACTCTCCAAATCATGCCAAAATCTCAATATATGTATAAAATGTGTGAACAAAAATATGTCATATACACATAATACAAGATATAAATTCATACCGCAAGCTTTAAAAGATGGATTTGGCAAAGATATGAAAATCCTAGCTTTCGGTGAACTTTCAAACTTCAAATCCTTAGCCCCCAGGTTCCAAATCGCGATTCGTCTTTGAATGTGACGTGCGTGTAACAAAAATAAAAGTCTTTGGGTTCGGGTCCCGTAATTAAAATTTGAAATACATAATAATAAATCAATTACATATCTTGAAATATAAATTTTAAATAATTAATTAAAACAGAAAAAATTTCAAGGCCTTACACAAGGCAGTATAATTCATGTAGTTTGATTTGAAAAATTATTATGGTTAATAAATTGTGTAGCTTAGCATATTTGATTTGTATAAAATATTTTTTCATGAGTTTTTTTCTTTTTTCTAGAATAATAAATTTTATTGTTGTTATTTTATTTTGTATTTTCAAAATAAATTTTTATTCTTATAGACTATTGTATTTTTATTCATTATTTTTGTATTCGAGAATATTAATTTTAGCCCAGTATAATTGCAAGTATTTTTATGATTTTACCCTTAAATTGTGATAGCTCATTGTGCATTTTAAATATTTTATAGATTGTCAGTTTAAATGTTTCTAACATCATTTACAAATTTTTGGTACTTAACTTTTAGGTTTTTGTAGATAATAAGTATTTTGCTTTTATTTTTCTTCCTTTTTTTTATGATCATTACCATAAGTTTAAAAAAAAATTGGAATTAAGCATTATAATGGCACTTATTATGACATATTTTCAATTTTTAAATTTTGACTTCCCTAAAATATTGATTTTCATGGTTGTTTTTTTATATGTCGAAATAATTTTTTTTCCCTCTATACTATCTTGTTTATCCAATAATCAGCACGTGAGGAAGCACGGCTTTAATGTGGCTATGTCGAATGCAATATAGTCAACGACAGAGAGTGGCCGAAGATAGATGCCATTTACGTATGAGACACAGTGAGAAAGGGTGGTCAAGGATCACTCAGTCGTTCAACCTATTAAGCTAAAAGTTAGTAGTGCAATTTTTGGGCCAAGCTCCACTCTCCCACCATGAGTGGGCCAAAGGTCCACTATTGTGTAGAACCAAATCCTGAGCTTGGGACACAAGTCTTTGAAGAGATTACCCATGAATTGCATTTCATTGTCCAAGATGAAGGCGTATGGAACATCGAACTTGGAGACAATGTTCCTCCAAACGAATCTTTTGACGTCTCGATCTTCGATGGTAAACAAGGGTTCGATTTGTACTTGAATCCTCCTAGTGCCACTAGGAACTTATTACCAATGTCCAAGTCCCATTGTGCAAATGGCCAAGGGCTGGAGAGGGGATTGAACTGCTTGGCAGGCTGGTGGAGGAGCGGCGAAACCTTTGACATTAGCGCACTCCTTGACTAATTGATCAGCATCTTTCTTCATGTTCGGCCACCAATAGCCTTGGGTGAGGGCTTGGTGCACCAGTGAGCGTCCTCCTAAGTGATAACCACAGCTGTCGGAGAGTAATTCGTCAAGTACGACTGTTGTCGATTCGGGGTGGACACATAAAAGGTAGGGTGCCGAATAGGCTTGTTAGTAGAGATTAGGGTCGGGGTGAACTAGAATTGGACTGCCTTATGAATGATTTTGTGCGCTTCTTTTCGGTCCTCAGGTAGGACTTCACACTTGAGGTAGGCGATTATTGAGTCCATCCAACTTGTATCAGGAGAGATGTAGTTGAGTCCAGCCCTTGGTTCGTCATCTTCATTGCTAGGTGCGGGAAGGATGTCCACTGAGACGGTCTTTTGCTCCTAGTGTCTATGG
This sequence comes from Arctostaphylos glauca, assembly GCA_019985065.2. NCBI lineage: Eukaryota > Viridiplantae > Streptophyta > Magnoliopsida > Ericales > Ericaceae > Arctostaphylos > Arctostaphylos glauca. Next base: position 11,204,913 of record JAHSPW020000010.1, on the reverse strand, counting down.
CCGCAGCCAATCCTGCTAATGCGTCAGCACAGGCATTTTGGTCTCTTGCAATTTGGTCAAGGCTGAATTGTTGGAACCGGGGGATGAGTTTTTGAACTTCGTCAACTGGTTAACTACTAGTTGAGAATCACTGAATGTTTTAATCTGTTCGGCCCCTAGCCTTTGGCGAATCGTAGACTTGCAAGGAGGACTTCGTATTCGGCCTTGTTGTTGGAGGCAATGAAGTCAAGTCTGAGGGCTTGCTTATGGATAATGCCTTCGGGTGAAATCAAAACTACTCCTACACCTAAACCATGGTTGTTGGAGGAACTGTCGACGTACAACTTCCAAAAGTCACCATGGAGGAGTCTCCAAGGTGTATTACTTGTTGAATTAGTGCGTGGCTTCGAGTTGTCTGCTAGCGCTTGGTGAAAATTCTACAATAAAATCAGCAAGGACCTGACCTTTGATCGCTGTCCTTGGCTACTACTAGATATCAAAGTTGGCTAATTTGATTGCCCACTTCGAGATTCTATTGGAGTGATCGGCTTTGCGTAGCAGAATTTTGAGTGGATGCTCGATTAGCACTATGATGAGGTGAGCTTAGAAGTACAATGCTAGTTTTCTAGAGGTTGAGACAAGTGTTAAGGCAAGCTTCTCCAAGGGCAAGTACATGGTCACGGCACTGACCAGAGTCTTGTTGGTCTAGTAGATGGGGAATTGTGCTCGGTTTACCTAGCGCACAAGGACTGAACTAATTGCATGTTGAGAGATAGCCAAATAAATGAAGAGAGACTCCTTCTCTTTCGATGTGGAGAGGAGTGGTGCCTGGGATAGGTATTGATTGAGATCTTGCAGTGCTTGATCGCACTCTGGCATCCAGTTGAAGCTCCTATGGCTGCACTTCTTGAGAAGCTGAAAGAAGAGTCGACATTTATCGGATGATCGGCTAATGAACCTATTTAGTGCGGTTGTCATTCCTGTTAATTTCTAGACTCCCTTAATAGTGCAAGGAGCCTCCAAGTTGTTGATGACAGTGATCTGATTAGGGTCGGCTTCAATGCCTCTCCTAATTGTTGAGCCAACGTTGAAAGCACATTTCTCGGCGTTAGGCTAAGCTTGTGCTTCTTAAGGATATTGAGGACCTCTTGAAAATGCGCCAGGTGGTTGGCCTCATGCCAACTTTTGACGACTATGTCATCAATGTAAGCTTCCATTGTGTCGCTAATCTGTTCGTCGGATACTTTGGTGATCATTCTTTAGTAGGTGGCCCCAGCACTCTTGAGACCGAAGGCATCACTCAATAGCAGAATAGTTCGCGAGGACTGATGAAAGCTGTCTTCTCCTTGTTTGGCTCATGCACGACAATCTGGGAATAGCCTCAATAAGCATCCATAAAGCTGAACTGGGCATGCTCGGTTGTTAAGTCCACCAGCCTGTCTATCCTCGATAGGGGAAGGTGGTCTTTAGGGCAGGTATCATTGAGGTTCGTGTAGTCAACACAAATTCATTTGTTGTTCTTTTTCTTAACCACTAGGTTGGCAAGCCATGTCAGGTATTACACTTTCTGTATAGCTCCGGCTTTCAAAAGGCGATTGACTTCTTGGATGACGGCATCAATATTTGTTAATGTTGACCGTCGAGGCTTTCGAATCAATGCCCGACAGAAGAGATCGACGTTGAGTTCGTGGTAAATGGAGGAGGAGTCGACCCCCATCATTTCGTATGTTGTGCAAGCAAGCACTTGGAAGGCTGTCATCTCTTCCCTCTCGGCAGGTGACAAGGTTGATCTGAACAGAAAAGTTCTATTGGTGTTTGAGTTGTCGGTTGGCAACAGAACTACGTCTTCGATGGATTTCTCTGTGGCTCATGTACCGACATTCTCGAGTATTGGAGCGTCCGACGCTTCCACTTAGTGCAATTGCTTTGGGCTAACCTTACTTTTGATTGCCACTACGTAACATTTTTTGGCAGCCACCTGATTTCTTAGTACCTTTTCTTGCACCCGACAGTGATTTGCTGGTAGGTAGAAGTGATGACTCTTCACTTGTGCATGAAACCCTGCCGACCATGGAGTTTTATGGGCTTGGCACATCCACAACAACAAACTCTACTTCAATGATGGTCTTGGAGCCGGTGTAGATGGAAGGTTTCATTTTGCCCATTGGACATACAGGAGCGGAGTTGAATCCCACTAGTGGACCTCGGTGGGTTCGAGGTTAGTTTTCTTAAGGCGGAGTGCCTTGAACAAGGAATAATGCATGACCTCTCGTCCGAACTTCCTTGATCCACCAAGATTCGTTGGACTAAAGAGGTACCAAGGGTAAGTGAAACGACCAAGGCGTCGTTGTGTGGCATCTGAAGGCTCTCCAAGTCTCAGTCAAAGAAGGAAATATCGCCATTTGTTAAGTCGTCCGGACGCGGGCGTTTGGCGCCCGAGCTTACTGTCGTGACCTGTTTACTAGAGACTACCCATTTGATTTCAGCCCAGAGGCTCTCTTTTGTAGTTGGATCCACCATTCCATGGATTACATCGATCACTCGGACCTCAGAGCTATTCTACTTCTCAGGCTTTGCTGAGGTTCGGCTTTTGTCTTCTTTTCATCAATGTACTCTTTGAGATGGCCTTTGGTACTAGCCTCTCAAGGAAATCACTCCAACCATGGCACCTAATCGTAAGGTGCCATTTCTCTTTGCGGTAAGAGCAGCGATAGGGGGAGTCACTAGGCTTCTGCTGATCTCCTAGTGGCCGAGGTAAGGCTCGTTCTAAATCTTCTTGGGGATCTCGTACGTCGGAACCTTGAAGATGGTCTTCGTGGAGGCAAATTCATGAGGCCAATGACCTCTCTTTTAGCCAAAAGTCACCATGTTGACACTCTGGCGTCCTCTATTGTTGTTCTCGTTTTTGTTCCCATCTCCCTGACGAGGATGGTCTTGTTCGGCTTGACGCTACTCACTATGGGCTTCCTCCAGTCAGCAATGATTGTGCATCTAGCTCATTAAGTCATCCATGTCGGCAAGACTTGACAACATCAGATCCTCGAATAGTCAGCTTTGGTGATCCATGCCGAACTTGAACGAGGGTACGACAATTGTTGGATTGCAGCCTTGTATCTCGTTTAAGAGCTCACAATACCAAGCTGCATACTGCCGGAGGGATTCATTAGCCAACTTCCTTAGAGCGAGGAGAGAGTCAACTCCTTTATTTTGCCTACTACTAGTAACAAACCGAGCAAGAAAGGCAAAGAAAAGATCCTTGAATGAGGGAATGAGCTCTCCCAAACTAAAAGGAAAGAGTTTGCACATGAGTGCATCATCCAAGTCATAAAGTGACATCATCTGCCTAAAGTGCACTAGGTGGAGGTAGGCATCCATCTTCGGGTCGCACTTCGTGAACTTAAGTGGGTTAAAACCAAGTGTCGGGCAAACTCCATCGATTTATCTGGTGAATGGGGAGGATACGAGTTGATCGTGTATGATATCGCATTGGGACTTGGTCTGACGAACCTCTTGCTTTGTCGGATCCCTGTGGTTGGCAACAAGCTGAGGGCTAAAGTCCTCATCTCTGTGGTACCGAGGGGATCGTTCCCAATGATGATGCCGCCGAGAGGAATAGTCCATGTGTTCGTCGTACCTTATATCCAACCGAGTCTCGTGAGTGAGCGTAACTCCTGAAGCCATGGTTGGAGGAGAGAACGAATGGGTGCTACTGACAGATTTTGCACTCAATCGTTTGTGTACTGAGACACTCTGTGCTTGGTGCTCATCGTCCGCGTAGTGCTCAAGAGGGGGAGAGCGCACCCACTCTCGGCCCTTGATTCCGTTGGCGGGACACCCAGCCTCGCCACTGTCGCCCAAATGCTCAAGGGCCAAACGCTTGAGATGTTTCCTACTATTGGCAGAGTGAGTCCAGTTGCACCTGCGGTGCGTAGCTTGAGATGCTTGTCAGTTTCGAAGGGGCCTGATCGCCAAATTTAACTGCATTACCTCCTCCTTGACCAGTTGGAGGAGCTAATCTTTTTTGGCTAGCCGAGCTTTTAGACTTTTGACATATGTTTAGTCAGTAATCTTGGAAGGGATCTCTGTAGGTAAAGATTCGGAGGAGGAGGCAGCAGAGCTGCGGGGTTTGTGGACCCGGTAACCATTGTTGCTTTCCATGCTGAAGCAGATTCGATCTGATCATTCTTCTGATTTGGGATTTTCACCATGAAGCTGAGCTTGAAATGATTTGAGATGAAAAGTCAAATGAATCTCCCATTATGGTCACCAAAATGTGGAGTCTAAAATTCAAATTTGACTTCCAAAAGTATGTTGCGAACTCTCTGGCTAATCCTGCAAAAACACTCAAAACTAAGTTAGTGCTTATCGGAGTTGGTTCTCCGGTGGGCACTCCGACGATCAAGTTAGTCTTTAATGAGAGTAAAAGTCACTAGAAAGTAACAACGAGTTAGCACGAGTGTATTCATGTACTTGAGGTTGGAGTGCTACTACTGTATTTATAAGGTGAGAGCCCAACTACTTTCCTAGACCTTCGGCCGAAAATGTAGCATTGTGGTCTGAGAATCACGGTGGTTATGCCACATGTCTCAATTTTGTACAGATCGGACGGTCACGTCTGCACGTTTAATAGCCACCTTCACCATGTTTCTTTGTACAATAATCAGCACGTGAGGAGCACGCCTTTGATTTTTTGCCGGTCTTTTGTTACCATTGTTAGCATAAATTTCAAATAAAGATTTGGAATTAAGAATTATAATCGTACTTATTATGATTTTTCACCATACTACAAAATAGTATATTGCAATTTACTTATCTCATGTGTTTACCTCAAATTAAATATCAAGACGTGTTTTTAATTTTTGAGTTCGACTTTCGTAGAAAATTAATTTTCTTAATGTTTTTTTTTTGTATTTCAATTTTTTTTTTGCCTCTATACTATTTTATTTTTCTATTGGTATTTGTTTTATAATATGATATTAATTTTCACCATTGTTCATAGTATAATTAATAATATTTTTTCATTTTTAAAATTATTTTGGGAGAAGTCTTTATTGTGTATCATGATGTTTTCTATAATGTTATTTTTTTATTGCATTGGATAACATTATACATAATTTTCGTAATAATGGGTTTAGTACAGTACTTAATTTAATTTTTTTATCTCGCTATTAGAAAGTACGAATAAAGCTATTGATTTAAGCATTTTAAATGGTATTTACGTTGATTTGTTGGTGTATTGCAAAATATAAAATTATAATTTTCTTACAGTACTTTTGGAAGTTTTGGTTTCAATTCAATATCGAGAAATGTCTTTATTTTTATGTAACATTTGACTCTCCACTATAATTTCAAAATTTTATTTTATATATTATATTTTATCTGAATGAAATAATGGATATACGTGGGGATAGACAAAAATAGTTTTTGTAATAAACTAATTTAATATAAAAATAAATCTATTTTTAAGTTTTATTATGTGCATAAAATATTATCTTTACAAAATCTTCTCGTAAGAGATAGACTTAAAGTAAGAGGGCCCACTTTAAAACTTATCTTTTATGCACTTGATATATGGACTTGATATATGTGTCGGTAAAAAAAATTTATTATATTTTCTGCTACCGTTTGTAGTATTGAAAAATGTAGCTTTTTAGAATTTGACTCTTTACCCCTAACATTATTATAAACTATTGATCAAAAAAATTATTATATTTTCTTATAGACTATTATATTTTTATTCATTGATTTTTTTATTCTAGAATATTAACTTTACCTCAGTATAATTGCAAGTATTTTTATAACTTGTATTTTTATTCATTGATAAATGTAACTTTTGATCATTAGCGTAAATTTCAGAAAAAGATGTCGAATGAAGTATTATAAGTGCATTAGATAACATTAAACGTATTTTTCTTGATAATAATTTTAGTATAGTACTTAATTTGATTTTTTTTTTTAGTCTAGCTATTGAAAAGTACGAATAAAGTTATGAATTTAAGCACAATAAATGATATTTACTTTGACTTTGAGAAATGTGTTTAAATTTTTACATTGACATAGATGTCATTGCTAGTTTTTCCTAGAACCATTGATTTTCAGTAAACGTCATTTTATTTTTATTATAGTAATGTATGAAGAAAAATATTTGACTTTTGTTAAACTATTACTTTAAAATTTTATTATATTGTATATGTACAAAATAATTCTCATTGTGTATTTTGAACATTTTATGGATTGTCAATTTTAAATAATTTTGTAACATCATATACAATTTTCTGGGTACTTGAGTTTCAGATTTTAGTAGATAATAAGTAATTTGATTTTAATTTTTGTCCCACATTTTGTTACCATCATTAGCATAAATTTCAAATAAAGATTTGGAATTAAGTATTATAATCGTACTTATTATGACTTTTCATCATACTACAAAATAGTTATTTTGAATTTGCTTATCTTATGAGTTTGGTTGAAATTAAATATGAAGACGTACTTTAATTTTTGGATTTCACTTTGGAGAATATTAATTTTCATTATGGTTATATTTTGTATTTTTAAATAATGTATTTTTGCCTCTATAATATTTTATTTTTATTCATATTTATTTTAAAATTGTATTGATTTTTATCATTGTTCATAGTATATTTAGTTAATAATATTTCATGATTTTAAGAATTATTTTGCGAGAAGTCTTTATTGTATATTATAACGTTTCCTATAATGTTATTTTCTATTGTTTTAAATAACATTTTACATAATTTTTTGTGATAATGATTTTAGTATAGTACTTAATTTGATTTTTTTTATCTTGCTATTGAAAAGTACAACTAAAGTTATTGAATTAAGCGTATTAAATTTTATTTACGTTGACTAGTTGGTATAGTGCAAAATATAAAATTATAATTTTCTTACAATATTTTTGCGAGCTTTGGTTTCAATTCGATATCGAGAAATCTCTTTAAATTTTTAAGTAATATTGATTTCATTGCTAGTTTTTCCTAGAACCATTGATTTTCATTATAGGTCATTTTATAGTGATGTATGGATGAAAAACATTTGACTCTTAAATTTTATTTTATATGTTATAATTTATATACATAGGAATAGACAAAATTAATTTTTTTGTAATAAACTGATTTATTATAAAAAATTAAAATTATTTCTAAATTTTATTATGTGCATAAATATTATCCTTGCAAAATCTTCTTATAAGAGATGGGCTTCAACTAAGAAGGCCTACTTTGGAACTTATCTTTTATGAGAAAATTACAATAGAATTCGCGCCCTCACTTGATGTGTTTATCGATCAAAAAAATTATTAAATTTTACCTTTATTTTGTAGTATGCATAAATATAACTTTTTAGAATTACATTCTTTACCTCTAACATTATTTTTTTATTCATTTGATTGTTTTTGAGTAATATAGTACTCATTCTGTACATAATTTTGTTTCAAATGATGGTTTTAGCACATCGTTAGAACCAACATGTCACGCCCTTATTTTCAAATATAATATATATTATATTTACTATTTAAAGATCTCACAATTTCTCCAACATAAGTCTAAAATCATAATTTTCATAATTCACTTGTAACAAAGATTTAAAAAATAGTACGGACACTCCTAGCCCAAATAACTCAAGTAGAAAATTTGAGTCGATATAATTTAGTATGCCCTTAATACAACATTTGAATAAATGAGGAGTTAATTTACATGTTTTAAAAATTAAGTTCTAAATATGCTATATAACCCAACCAGATGGATTGCTGTGTAGCATGTCAAATTGTCTATTTCTTTAAGCTTTGTTGTATCTAATCAATATGCATCTCGAAATAACCCAATATAGAAATTTACGAATCAAGCTTGACTTTGAATTATTGAAAGTCTCGTGTTACCCTAACACCCATGTTCATGATGTTTATCTGTCTTAGACAACATATTCTAAATATATATATATATATATATATATATATATATATATATATATATATTCTGATTTTTTTTTTTAGTTGATGAAACCATATTTGTTGAGATCACAATCAAAACACTCGTATGTCTTTTAAGGAACCTTGAATTCACAGGTTCAACTGAGTGAAATTCTTATAGCGCTCACTCAATTTTTGTCATACTTCTCAGCTTTTAAGATGTGAAATCTTGAAAAGAGTATGCTTCAAACTCTCATAAATTTATTCTATCATAAGAATCTCATTAGAATACATCATTTGAGGATTCAGTGAAGATTTCATCCCCTCAAACTATTTCTATACTTGACACTTCTATCAAAAAATAGAGTCCTATGTTTGTCTTGAAACACATTTGGCTGATGTAATTTCAAGACAAATATCCGATATAGTTTTTCACACCCAATATCAAACTTTCTAAAATTTTATTTTTGCTGCAGTTCAGTTACTTTTGTCATAGAAACCTTTCTTTTCCTATAATACTATGGTCTTTCGAACCAAAGTATTCGTTTGTTGCTTTTGGTTAGCCACCCCTCGGTTCACGAACATTGTGATACAACTCAGCATTTTGTATTTCTTAAGTTTATTTCATTGAACTTAACACCAACCTTGAATCCAATTTTGACTCTTATCTTGAAACTCGAGAGAGTGTGTATTCACTCCGTCTTAAGTATATCATCTTAAAATTATATTGTTATGTGTTTTGATCTAATACTGGGGATGCACCAAACCCATAAAGTCTTGATTGAAATTTGGGACTCTGTATCGAATAATTAATGCATACTATTCCGTGAAATTTCAAGGACAAAATTCTTTTAAGGGGGATAGATTGTAACGACCCGAAATTTTTACAAAAATAAATAAATTGTTTTCAAATACTCTTTATTTCATGTGTAGTATTAATTTAGTCTTTTTTATTTTTTTTCATGAACGGTTGTGATTGCATGTGCATGATAGTCGTGTTGGGTTGTGTTATACCGAAGCGAAACTTCCTTTTTGTATCCCTTCAAATTCCAGCCGTGTAACCCCTTTGAGATTAATTAGAAGTTTAATGACATAATGGTAGCAATCAAAATTGAGATTTCAATGCTTAAGCTCCAATAAGAGCTAAGCCCTCACCCATTTTATTTTTCGGCACATTATCCTTCACCAACATAGAGAACTGAGGGCTTTGAGAGAGAAAGTTATTGGGGAAGAAGAAGAGGTCCTGCTAGTTTCCGATTTTTGATGAATCAATTCCGTTTCTTTGATTTTTTCTGCATTGGAGGTAGGATTGTTTATCTCCGCCCATTGGTTTAAGTATTTTCTTTAGTAGAAAAATGTTATGTCTAATTCTTAGAAATATATTTGTCATACAATTTCATGTTTAGTTTTTAGTAATTATGTGATTTTTGATCGATTCATGCTAGGAAGCGTAAACACTAGAATGTTACGAATTTGAAAGAGATAGAAACTTGGTGTGAATTTGATTTTGATAATTTTCGTTGAAATTGTTCGAAGACTCTAAAATTTCTGAAATTTTTGATGAAGATTCCTCTATGTGTCTTCTGTATTGGGTAAAAATTTCGAAGCCTAACTCAAAATAGAAAATTCTATAAAAATCTGTAACCAAGCTGCTGCGGATTCGTCACTGTGCAGACTGGTTTGACACACGTTAGGAAAACAGCCATAACTTTTAACACGGGTATCGAAATTGCGCACCGTTTGTTTTATTTGAAACTAGATACATAGAACTTCAAAAATATGTAGATTTTGTATTTTTCTTTTACGTAATAGAAATTAATTTTTCTTTTAAAGTTGATAATGCAGTTTTTGGTATTGTTTTGGTGAATATGGATCTTGTTCATGTTAACATGATATGCACTAGTTTATGTTCATTAGTTTCCGTTGGATTTTGTGTGAGCGGGAATAATATAAAAGTGACCTTTGGTGTTGTTTTGGTGAACATGAATCTTGTTGGTAATAACATAATAGGTGTTAGAAAATTCTGATTGTGTTGATAAGAACTTGGACATGTGATAAAAGTGGAAATGATTTAATTACAACTGTCGTGTTACTCATTGATTTTTCGGGTTAGATTCCCGAGATTATTCCGGGTTAGATTCCCGAGGTGATTGTGGTTTGATTCCCCTTCACTTTTATTCCGGGTTAGATTCCCGAGGTGGTTGGTGGTTCGATTTCCCTTCTCACTTTTGTTCCGGGTTAGATTTCCGAGGTGACTGGTGGTTCGATTCTCCTTCACTTTGTACTGGGTTAGATTCTCGATGTGATTTGTGTTCCGGGTTAGATTCCCGAGGTGACTGGTGGTTCGATTCCCCTTCACTTTGTACCGGGTTAGATTCCCGAGGTGATTTGTGTTCCGGGTTAGATTCCCGAGGTGACTGGTGGTTCGATTCCCCTTCACTTTTATTCCAGGTTAGATTCCCGAGATAGTTGGCGGTTTGATTCCCCTCTATTTTTATATTCCGGGTTTGATTCCCGAGGTGGGTTAGATTCCCACTGGCCATCGTGCCGTGTTGATTATGGGTTAGATTCTCTGGGCGTCGTCCCGATTAACGGAAAAAAAGAGAGAAAGAAGAATGGACTTAATACACTTAAACGTTACTTTACAGCTTTTGATATATTCGCATTTGTTATTTAAAATTCTGTTGTTATGTTTCATTTGATGTATTCTGTTTTTATGTCATATCTCCTGTTATATGTGTGCTTTTACCCATGGGTTCGATTTTCGGATAAACCTTCCTACCGAGTTTTATAAACTCATTGGTGCAACTTCTCTGCCCCTGGTGTTTCATACCAGATTTCGAAGAGCAGTTGCAGAATCTGTCCGAGTAGGAGAAAGTGGGAGCTGCTGGAGGACTGTGGCGGCGTTTAGTTGTCCTACCTTTAGATGTTCTGTTATTTTATTTATTTTTAGTAAAAATATAAATCTCAAGAGTATTCTTATCAATTTCACTTCCGCATTTTAAAACTCTGATTTATCTTATTTTCTGTTATTTTAAATTAAATAATAAAAGGCATTTCTTTGATTTATGTTTCAATTAATCAAATAATTGAATAAACGATTTTAAATAACGTACCGAGAAATCGGGGGCATTACAGGCTGATTCCATGTTCGACCTTCTCGGCTAGAATATAATGTGGTCAACCAAAGTCAAGTCAGCCCTACCCCACGCGATTGGCGTGTGTGTCTTGATTTATTTAATTACATTTTTACCTCGTGAAAGATTAAAACTAGGGTTTGAAAAGCGCTCTCTCTCTTCTTTCTACACAAAAGAAGAATCAAAATGTCGATATGGGTACGAACAACGATTGGAAGATACTGAAAGAATAATTTGTAGGAGATGATGGAGTGAGGAAATCAAACAAAAATTAGATGGGCGGAGTAATATGGGAATTTAGAAAATTTGGAAGCATGACATCAGCTTTTTTTTCACAGTCAACGAATGTTCATTGACAACAGGGAGGTCCTGAAAGAATAATGTGTAAAGTAAGAGAGGATAGTGCAATTATCAGAACCACGAGGGAGGACAGTAATTTTTTCAGTAACCTTGGGGGAGGTAAGTGAAATTTACCATTTTTTTTAAAGGGGGCTGCAGGTACTATGGATCCTCTGACTCCCAATCGGGTTGCCTTCCCAGGTCTCACCGGTGTTACCTGTAAGTCGTGATGTGCCTCGAGATGACCGTCATCCCCCTACCGGTGGGGAATCCGCTCTCGGATCATCGCTCTGCTACGTCTGGCCCGTCCTCTAGGCACCTTTGGAAAACAGAGAGTGTGATAACGTACACGCTTTCCCTTTACCCCATCCAAGCGGGCACTTGAGTTTCCTCTTGAGAACTTGACGTTAATTAAAAAAATGGATATAATTTTAAACGGGGCGCCCGATAAGCTGGGCCCTGTTGGTAACTTCCGCACATTCATCAAGCTAGTACAGAATCAAAAAAAGCAAAGTTGGCTTAATTACAAAATTAACCCTACTATGTCTTAGGAATAGCAGTATTGACATAACAAAAAGTGGCTTTTTTTGTGGACCTTTTAGCCCTTGGGCTCTTTCGGTGTGCTGTGTGAACTGTGAACGCCATCCGCAGTGTTTTGAAACAAATGGTTAAATTGAATACATGTATACTCAATTACAACATCAAAATATATGTTTTATTTTAAAATTCGAAACTCGCTGTTAATTTTGAAATATTTTTTTAACTTAACGGTACATTTTTTAAAAATTTTCAAAAATAAAATCCGGACAATATGACCGAATGGATTCAAATGAGCAGTGTCAGTCATTTTTTAATGGAACGGTGGCAAAAGTAAAAAGGAAAAAAATATGCCTATTCAGCCACCGCCCCACTAAAAAAATGACTGACATTACTCATTTGAATATCTTTTGGTCGAAATATATTTTTCTTTTGAATTTCAACAGGGAGGGGTTCAAATAGACGGTATCAATAATTTTTTTTAATGCGATGGTATTGAGTGGACATATTTTTTGTTTTTGTTTTTAATTTTTCCACCATCCTATTAAAAAAAGTATCTGACACTATTTATTTGAATTCTTTTTTATCAAAAAAGTAATTGACACTATTTATTTGAATCCTTTTTTTATTGTGCTGTTTGAATTTTATTTTCAAAATTTTATTAAAAATTTATCATTAACCTAAAAAAATATTTCAAGATTTATTACGAATTTAAAATTTTAAAATAAAACATATATTTTAATATCGTAATTAAGTGCACATGTATTCAATTTGACAAAAGTATTGAAATTAAAAAAAGTTGAATTTTTAAGTCCAAAAAAAAAGAGTTATCATGTTCGAAAGAGAAAGAGAGAGTGGGGAGGTTATTTAATTTCAGGCGCCAAACACCCCCTTGCGTTTGTGTGAGGAAAATACTTTTTTAGCTTCTTAACAAACGCCCTCCTTAGATAGACCCAATTTTATATTTTAACGGTAGAATACCACATTCTCTCCTCTCCCCCATTCTACAATCGGTCGCCCTCTCTCTCTCTCCCCACAACCATCTTCAATCGCACCGACCACCATTGTCGATGTACGACAAGCGAACCATTCTACAATCGGTTGCGCTCTCTCTCTCTCTCTTGCCCCACAACCATCTTCAATCGCACCAACCACCATTATCGGCGTACGACAAGCGAACCAGGGGTGGGACAAGCGACCACAATCGGTTGCTCTCTCTATGCATAACTATCTTAAACCGCATCGACCACCATTGCCGATGTAGGACAAGCGACCAGGGGTGAGAGTCCGTCAAAGAAATCAGCTCTGGTGGTGAGTATTTAGTTGATTCTGTGTTGATTTCTTGTTTTAGGGTTTTAATCAGTTTTTTCTTTTCTTGAAATGTATGTTTTGATGATATTGGAGGTATTTTGCAGTTCGAATTAGGATTCTGCCCTTTTCGTTTTATGGGGATCTGTTAATTGGTTTTCTGATTCTTGAAATGGGTATCCTCTCTCTCTGCTTCCCTACTTCTGGTTCCTCCTTTATTTGGTCATATGTATGTCGTATCGGTCTCTGAACGATGCCTATTGAGGGTAAACTCAGGAGTTTGATCGAGGTTATTTTGATGGATTTAAAATCACTATTTAATGTGGGTAACACTTCGTGTTCAGAATTGCATAACTGACTTGTAGTTATAGCAGTATCTCCACAGAATACATCTTTTCTACCTTTAATCCAAGCCACTTATATTCTTGTTACATTAATGTTAAGTTCCTTTGATTGGAATTCCTATCTATCTGAATGGAGCCTTTGTTATTTGATGTCTTATGTTTACTAACATCTTGCATTTGAACTTGATTTTGGATTGTTTGTTGGGGCTGAAGGCAGTTATCGATGCTCTCTCTTTTGAGTTGTGTTGATACCGTAATACACCTCGTATAACCGGTTCAACATGTCTTATTTAGCATACGTGCGATACTTAATTGTCAATTTTATCGGATAATGCACGTTTGGTAGCTTTTGTCCAATTTTAGGTTTTCTGTGTTAAAAGAGGTGTTAGACCGACAAAATTGTGAAATCCAAAAGTTCAGAGCCGGTCCCGAAACCCGAGGAAAGATGGAAGTACAATTGGAAGAAGTGCTGAGTTCATGAAAGATACGAAGATCGAAGAAAATATGGAAAAAGATAGAAGAATCAAGAAAGAAGAAAATCGGATCTACCCTGATGAAACCTGACTGGAACTTTCTAGTCAGGCTTGCTCGCGAATTAGATTTATTTATTTTTGTAAATTCCTTTTTTTAATTAATCTTTCTAGATAGTGTCCTATTAGAATTAGGTAACCTTTCCTTTTTCTTTTATTTTAATTGTAATTAGTTTCTTTAGGGGATGAGGAATCCTTTCCTAATTTCTCTCCTAGGATTCTTTTCCTAATTTCTCTCCTAGGTTTTCTCTATTTAAAGACCTAGGAGACCTAGTCTAAGATATCTTAGCTATCTCTTTAGAATCTCTAGTTGTTATTATCTTTTTAGTCTTTACCTTTTACATTCAATTCCAATTCAATTACTAGTGTTCTTAACAATAAATTTCCGGCGATTATTCTATTTTTCTATTGAAGATTCATTCAAGTTATTCAAGTTTTCCGTTCAAGTTTTCCGGTAAGATTATTAGATATTTATTGTGTTCATCAATTCTAGTAAGATGTCTTCAATTCATTATTTCGTTTTTAGTTTTAAATATGTTAGGCTAAATCTCTAGGCAAGATCCAAGGATGAATTTCATCTCATGATTGAGGGTTTCAATATCTTCTCATTCTTTTTCACTGTTTATTCAAAAATTGATTCAAGTTCTTATTTTTCGAACCAAACAAGGAGTGTTATGCTCTTGATTAATCGTCGCCATTAATTTGGTACGATTAATACTTGGGTCGATGTCCGCCTATGATTTGACCTAATTTTATTGAACAAGAATCAATTTCGAATACATCTTTTGAATTAAAGATATTGTTACCTAAAATTTAGGATGGAAGGATTCCACGGATCTAGCCTATTTTCTTAATCAATTAAGTTTCCTATTTTAATTTAATTATAAAATTAGAATCAAAATCAAATCAAATCAAAGGCTAGCGTCCGAAACGCTACAACTTTCAGTTACGTGATTCCCCCTTCCTGCTGTTCTTCGTGGATCGATACTCTATCTTGCCGCTCTACTGGTTTTCTAAACTCGTGAGCCAAAGATCAGTTTTAACAAAATTAAATATTGATTTGGCCGGCGCGTCAGCGACACTTTTGCCGGTCGATCAAGTTTTTGGCGCCGTTGCCGGGGAACAGCCAAGGCAAGGTACGTAACTTGTAGTTGTTATTTTTCTTTTTTTATTCTATTTCTTTATTGGGGAGTAATTTTTGTGCATGAGTGTTTACACTCGCAGCCACACCAATCGTCTTATTCGAACTGAAAACCTCCCCCACATGTGATGGCTGCCCTACTGGGGGCCAATAATACAATACCTCCGAGGACCATGAGGGACTATTTATACTCATCTAATTTTGAAACTCATGATTTCTACTCTGAAGGGCGGGACCCACTATGGTACCCGCCTAATAATTGGCAACAATATGGACCTCAAGAACCTTTTGTGATTTCTGAGGCATACCAACCGACTCATAAGCCGAGTTTAGAGGACATGCTGATGATCATACAGGGGCAATCCAAAGTCATTGAGCAAAACATGCAAGCCTTCCATTCCCAAATGGCTGAGTTGAACCTTATGCTCAATGTTTCGAGTCAAATTAAGGACGATGATAATGAGTTTCATGATGTGGATCATCGTGATGCCTTAGACCTAGCACAAGGGGACTCTCATGTATCCCCCAACCCTTCGGAGAATTACCTCACTACTAAAGTGGCTACTTTTCTTGACTTACATGAGGTGGATAATATATGCTCATTCCTCAAGAAAGAAGAGGTCATGGACACGAAAAGGTGGGAACCCACTGTTGAAATACTACCTTCTAACAAATCGATAACTAGTCCGTCGAGTGTACTACCCCTAGTACCTGATCCTCTTGAAACTGGTCTCACTGCTGAAGAGGCCGCATTTTTAGACTCAGATGAGGTAGAATACTTGGACTCACTCCTCGCACAAGAAGAAGTCATGGGCACAGAAAATTGGGAACCTACAATTGAAAAGTTACCCCCAAATAAACCACCATTATTTTTGGCAGGTGTCCAATCTCCATCCTTGGCATCCCAACTTTTTCTCGAAAAATCGAAAGATACTCCCCTTAGTGAGGCAGGATGCCATTTTGTTGTGATTTTTTCCATTCAAGAGCACCATTGGGGGAGCAGAATACAGAAAGTTATGAGCAAGTATCAACAAGCTTGTAATTTGCATGCAAGGAAAGATCACTTCCCTCCGCCTTTTACTGATTGTTTCTTTGCGAGGAAAGATGACCACTCAAGTTATAATCACACCGCGGTCTCTCTGGTAGACCAAGCACATCCGCATGTACCTCATCCATTCGGGACTTTTCCGTTAAAAATTCTGCGCTCGAATTATTTAAATAACTCACATGGGTTACCATTAATATGTTGTTCCCCAATTTTGCTTTGCAGTCTGTTTTGCAGAAAATTCATATGTTGCCAAAATATGAGGAGGACTTGGTTGATCCTGTCTATTCGGATCAATGAGCTTTTATGAGTCTAGGAGATTATAAATCCATGGAGTTTGAGATACCTCCAGTGTTCGCCGTGCTCGAACGGCTCAGCTGGTCCGGTATAGCCACCTGTCGCAGCTATGTATGGAGTACCTAGGAGGTTGGGTCTGACGGCAGGCGCATCGAACAACGAGAAATATGTCCGAACCATCTGGCTTTAATGCCAAGCTCTATGGAGATAGCTTCAAAGTAGAGTGGTGGGTAAGGAATTTGGGGTCGCTCCCAAAGGGAGAGGTAGCCTATTAGATGATGGCGCCTCTTCTCAAGATATTGTTGAACCCGTTGCATACTGTCCTTCCAACGAATAGGGAAACACAGTCTCCGAACAGGGAGAAAAGTAGTACCCGTGCCTTTCGCGTGAAGAAAGTGGTGGATTTCCATTTTGTTTCAGGCCTAACACTTGCAGGTTTCATCGTTCCAGTTGGGGGGCCTACCTTCCTGACCATCTTCGGTGCAGGTAATATCTTTCCTTCTCTTTAATTTAATTTGTCTTCGTGCATTGAGGACATTGCACAATTCAAGTTGGGGGGAGCAGCTAGTCCCTATGTTAGGCCTTGCCTTAAATTCTATCTAAATTTAAATTTTTATGAGTCAATCTTCCCTTGTGCGAATCACGAATCACCATACATGCGCTAAACATAGGAATGAGAGTCATGTGTTACTAAGATTATTGTGTTGCATTCGTATCAATTGTGAAAAGATGAAATATTCTAAAAGGACACAAGGATAAACTGATGCATGTGAGTCAAGTGATCGATGTTAATAAAGACTTAGGTGCGGTATCCAATTGAAAAATTTGAACTCTTCGTTTCTTGATCTCCAATTGTGCCATATATTATTTGTGTTAACACATGCATACATCATTTGATAATCCGTGAAGCATGTGGGAAGTGATACTAGGCCATTCTTCTTTGATCAAACCACATACGAGTCACCTAGACCATGAAATTTGTGCCAAGTTTCCCAATTTTTTTGCAAACTTAGGAAACTGGATGATATAAGGGTGGTTCGGTGAAAAATGGTAACGAATTCTAAATGAGGAAGAAGGGGTCAGGATGGGAGAAAGGAGTTTGGAAAAAAAAAAGTTTCAGTAAGTGACCTGACGGGTCAGATCCATCAGGTCAGATTAAATTTCTTCCAGTCAGATTTTCAGAAAAATTCGGGCAGTAACTAGACCTGACCTGTCAGGCCATCCGGTCAGGTAGGTTCATCCAGTCAGATTTTGGCCAAATATTTGGTCAGTAGGTGGATCTGACGAGTCAGCTCCTTCCGGTCAGGACGGGTCCATTCGGTCAGATTTATTAAAAATTCGCAGGGGTCAATAAAAAAAAAATGAATCTCTCAACTCGTTCTCCCTCAATGACGATACAGAGAACAGAGGGGAGAGAAGTGCAAACGGCGAAGACCCAACTCCATGGCCGATCATAGTCGAACCAAACCCTAAATCTGGTCGAAATCTCCATCTCCTACCCAAGAATCCCACCAGTCTCAACCTCGGAAACCCTATCCAGCCCTCAAACCGAACCCCTGACCCAGATTGAAACCCACTCAACCTCGAACCAAATCGCGAAACCCTAAGTCGCGATTCCAGAAGGAAGAAGGGGCGAAGCCCTGCGAAATCCAACCACCATCGACCAACCCTCAACCCTAAATCGGTTCGAAATCAGAATATCCAGTCCAGAAAAGTCTATTTCACGAATACAGAACAAAGAGCCACCGAAGCTCCAGGTTTCCCAAACCTCCATTGACGGCGATTGAAGGGCTAAGAAACGCTCCCAATCGTCATCTCCAACCACCATCCACCACATAAAACCCTCCTCTCTCTCTAATTCGTAACCCCCTGAACCCAGATCGAGAACCCCCAATTCGGTCAGAAACCCTAATACGCGTTTTGTTGTTCGAAACAGTGAAGTCTGTACTCCATTCGATCAGTGGAAGTCCAATTCGAGGATCGGATTGCAGAGGACAGGTAACCTTTTTTGGCTCAACTTCCTCCGTTCTTGATGTTAATTCTGGGTTGGGTACCCTTGGCTGAAGTTGGAACTGTCATGTACTGACCATTGTGTGTGGTCTGATTCAAATTTTGCTGATATTATGATATGCTGATAAATTGTGTTTGATGATAATCTGAGCCTTGGTTGAAATTGCCGTGATTTTTGGATGTTCGAATAGTGGGTCAGTGTTGATTGACAATTTTTGAAATTTGGGTTGTTGTTCTTAACCCCTGTTGAATACTGTGATCCATGGAAAATTGATTGAATATTGTGATAAGTTGGGCCTTAGTGAACCACTGCCAATTCCTGACCAAATTCTGCTGTTGATTAGTTACAATTGGAGGCATGATTATCCTTGGTAATGGATAGAACTGATTGGCCCTACTCGAATGGTTTTTGAATTTGGGATTGCTTGCCCATTGGGACTCCTGTTAATCTAGTTTCCAAACTGCTGATGATGCAATTTTGAGTAGTGCTGAGTTGATAAGTTCTGAACTAAGAACCTGCATTACATTGGTAATTAGTCATCGAAATAAACTGGACTTAAGCTGTTTTTGTGTTGTGGAGTTTCTGTTTGGTGACGGTGACCGGGGTAGTTACCCATAAGCCAATTTTCAACTGTCACCAACTTCGTTTACCAATTTCTTGATAACCCAAGGTCATTACAATCCAAAAGGTCCTACGCTTGATCCCATGTGCAATTCGGATTTAGAATGTTTGTGGCATCATGTTTTCATAAGCTAATATGGCATATTCTCTTGACATAGCCTTTTGTTGCATCTTTGAGCCATTACACTTAACTCTATGAAAATCTTGTGTGAGCATGTTGGGATAGCCGTACAATCAACTCCATTCTTTCTGAGAGTTCGGTGAGCTTTGAAGTCCTAATTGCATAGGTTGTGATAAGCATGCATTCGTTCAAACACGTGGTGTTTTGGAATATTTAAATTTTGAATGAATGATTCGGTTGTTAGCACACGACATGTTAGAAGCATCGCACTTTCGAATTCCCATAATGCTTTCAATGAATAAGTTCATGATTCGTACAATGGAAATCATACTCATCCTTGTCTTCGTAGTTTCGTTGCTAGGGACTAGCAACCCTCAAGTTGGGGGGTGTGTTGATACCGTAATACACCTCGTATAACCGGTTCAACATGTCTTATTTAGCATACGTGCGATACTTAATTGTCAATTTTATCGGATAATGCACGTTTGGTAGCTTTTGTCCAATTTTAGGTTTTCTGTGTTAAAAGAGGTGTTAGACCGACAAAATTGTGAAATCCAAAAGTTCGGAGCCGGTCCCGAAACCCGAGGAAAGATGGAAGTACAATTGGAAGAAGTGCTGAGTTCATGAAAGATACGAAGATCGAAGAAAATACGGAAAAAGATAGAAGAATCAAGAAAGAAGAAAATCGGACCTGACCTGATGAAACCTGACTGGAACC
The DNA here is from genome assembly GCA_019985065.2 of Arctostaphylos glauca. Taxonomy (NCBI): domain Eukaryota; kingdom Viridiplantae; phylum Streptophyta; class Magnoliopsida; order Ericales; family Ericaceae; genus Arctostaphylos; species Arctostaphylos glauca. The sequence goes on along the minus strand of JAHSPW020000010.1, from coordinate 11,184,861 downwards.
TTCTAGTCAGGCTTGCTCGCGAATTAGATTTATTTATTTTTGTAAATTCTTTTTTTTAATTAATCTTTCTAGATAGTGTCCTATTAGAATTAGGTAACCTTTCCTTTTTCTTTTATTTTAATTGTAATTAGTTTCTTTAGGGGATGAGGAATCCTTTCCTAATTTCTCTCCTAGGATTCTTTTCCTAATTTCTCTCCTAGGTTTTCTCTATTTAAAGACCTAGGAGACCTAGTCTAAGATATCTTAGCTATCTCTTTAGAATCTCTAGTTGTTATTATCTTTTTAGTCTTTACCTTTTACATTCAATTCCAATTCAATTACTAGTGTTCTTAACAATAAATTTCCGGCGATTATTCTATTTTTCTATTGAAGATTCATTCAAGTTATTCAAGTTTTCCGTTCAAGTTTTCCGGTAAGATTATTAGATATTTATTGCGTTCATCAATTCTAGTAAGATGTCTTCAATTCATTATTTCGTTTTTAGTTTTAAATATGTTAGGCTAAATCTCTAGGCAAGATCCAATGATGAATTTCATCTCATGATTGAGGATTTCAATATCTTCTCATTCTTTTTCACTGTTTATTCAAAAATTGATTCAAGTTCTTATTTTTCGAACCAAACAAGGAGTGTTATGCTCTTGATTAATCGTCGCCATTAATTTGGTACGATTAATACTTGGGTCGATGTCCGCCTATGATTTGACCTAATTTTATTGAACAAGAATCAATTTCGAATACATCTTTTGAATTAAAGATATTGTTACCTAAAATTTAGGATGGAAGGATTCCACGGATCTAGCCTATTTTCTTAATCAATTAAGTTTCCTATTTTAGTTTAATTATAAAATTAGAATCAAAATCAAATCAAATCAAAGGCTAGCGTCCGAAACGCTACAACTTTCAGTTACGTGATTCCCCCTTCCTGCTGTTCTTCGTGGATCGATACTCTATCTTGCCGCTCTACTGGTTTTCTAAACTCGTGAGCCAAAGATCAGTTTTAACAAAATTAAATATTGATTTGGCCGGCGCGTCAGCGATACTTTTGCCGGTCGATCAAGTTGCCTAAGGCGGTTGCGAGATTTGCATGCTTGTCTCGGAGATGCTTGGAGATGGCTGAAAGGGTCATCTATCAGTTTATCGAGACTTGCAATCCCCGTGATATGATTTTGATTCTCTGTGAGGTATAATACCTTATTTTGTGTTGGCCAATTGGATTAGAGAAATATAGGTATCTCATGAATACCACATAGAGTAGCAAATGGATAATAACCGAGTCTTTCCTTAGAAGAAGATGGGTTCCTTGAATTTACAGTAAATGAGCCTCTTATTTCTCAGGCTCATATGTTCGTAAGTATTTCATCGCAGTGGTTAAAAAATGTAGTGAATTGGTTAATCATGGTATTTATTTTTCTTTCTAAAATTCTTTAGCAGAGTGGCTCTTTTGTTCCAATTTGACATGTATACATTTCATGTGTTTAGATACTGTGCTACTATTTTGAATCTACCTATATCAAGCTATAATTTCCACTTGATAAGTGGAGTTTGATTTGCTTGACAAGAATCCCTTCTTTTTTCTGATGTGTAATCATCAATGTGATTGCAATGCCTGTATGATTTGAGTCTTTCCGGTTTGTGCATGTTGTTTTTTGCCCCCTAGTTTTTCACTGGGCTATTGGTTACCAATTAGCTGAAACCAGTTCACCTTTGATATTGTGTGCCTTGAGTGCCCATGTTAACAATACCCATTTAGAAAAGCCTTCAAGATATTTCTTATTTTGAGTACAAAAAGTCATAGTAGATAATAAATTCTCCTAGTTTTTGCTGTATCTAGTGTCTTTCCATAACTCACTCGTTGCAGGCCATTATGTTAGTTTTTGAAGGTTCTACAAAAGTTCTATGAATATTGGATGCGACTGATGTAGTTCATTTAAGGAGTGTCAAATGCTTGGCTGGAGCCTGTCCTCATGATTTGCATTTCATGGCATTCTCCAGATATTTTATACTGCTAATGCCTCTTAGTTGTTTGTCTAGCAATTTTATTGACTGTTACGTACTCACCCAAATGTCACTTTTTGTTCTCAGGTTTGAGGGTATTTATGGTATCTATTGGGAGATTTAGAGTATCAGCATCAGACGGTGTAATACTTAAATTAGGTGTGCAGCTAGGTAAAAACTTTATATTTTCTGTTTGGCATAGAAGTTGTACATCAAAATACAGAAGTTATTGTTTAAGTTGCTGAAGTTCTTGCATAGAAGCCGAAAAATAACATTTCTTAAGTGTTGAAATCGGGGTTTAATGGCTATAAATTTCATCTAGAACCTAAATTGTTGGACTATAACCAAACTACTTTTTTAAAGCTTAAGTTCTATTATTAAGCAAACTTTGGTTATTTTTCATTTATGAATCTCTCTTTAAATGCTGAAAAATAGTATGTTTTAGTGCTGAAATTAGTGTATTGCTAGAAAGGGTGCCGAACCATGAATCATTTTAAAAGCTGAATATTTGAACTATATGATGGATATAGTCTTTGTTTTAGAAATTTGATATTTAAAAAACCGTTGTAATGATGAGGTTTTCCAACTTTGACTTTGTTAAAACAGTAGATATGCTAGATAAATGGGGAATTCAATTGTGTAACCCATTTTAACAAATGTGAGGTTTGGATATTTGGGTTCGGATGTTGGTGAAAAGTTCTTTCGGGCATGGACAATTAACTAGTTTTTAAGGTGGAAAAGTTTTAAACTCAACCATTAGGCAGTGATTAAGGCTTAAAAACTGTATTCAAATATGTGAAAAGTATGCTGAAGTGCATTGAAGTACGCCAAAAGCGTATAGATGTTGTAAATGTGAGGGTTCGGATATGGTGGTGTTGTTTGGCATGGATTTGTTTCCTTAGCTGTTATCAAGATCTAATCCGTCAAGATCTCCAACTTTGAATGTGGCACTAAAATTACCAATCTCCTCAATTTGTCTCATTCTCTTAAGTTGTGTAATGTGGGTATTTAGATAATGCTTTTTGCCAATTCTTATTTTCCATTCTCTGATAATTTCTTTGTTTTTTGTTTAATTGTTTCAGTACATGCTTGTATACGTTGAAGGTCAATTCTTTTGCCCTGAACTTCAACAGATCAAGGTGAGTATTCACACTCTCTATTTGATTGTGTGGACGGACGTGTAGTTAGCTATAAAAATGTGTGGTTTTTTGGTGTCCAGCTCGTATCCCCCTTAGTTCAATTGTTTAGACGTGGTTGGCCATTCGTTTGTATGTAGTTTTGTTAGGTAATTTCTATAATTTATGGGTTTGTAAGTTAAAATATGCCGGTCTGGGGCCTTTCTTTCCTGGCTTGTTATCCAACCAAGTTAAACGATTGAACTTGTGACAAGTATGTTGGCTACATGATTGAGTACTATCGTATAGAGGCACCGAAGATCAAAAGGGACTTTATAGTAGTTAGAATACCTAGATTATTTAGATTTTTTTAGAACCTACATATTTGTTTAGAAATATTTTTGGTTGTTTGAGATCATCTTTCGTTTTATTCTTCTATAAAAAAAACATCACAACACCATAATTTTACAACATCATTTTTTGTTTTGCTTTTTTTTTTTCCAAAATCATTTTTCGTGTTATTTTTTTGTATTCTTTTTTTTCTAATTATTACTTCACAACTTGGAATACCTAAGTATTTTCTCTGGAATGATATTTTTGGTTTTCCTAAGTTTCTACATTTTTCGTAATTTTGATTTTTTGCTTTTGTGAAGAATACCTAGATTATTTCTTTTGTTATTTGTTCTCCTAGAACATTATTTTACCTCATCTCAGTTTTCATATTGATATATATAGTTTTCCTAGTACTCGAGTTTTGGATCTCAGCATAATACTTTGATTTTTCTTTAACTTTTTTTTATACTTTTTAAACTTTTTTTAGTACCTTTTTATACTTTTGATATCAGTAATGTGGGAAGGAAGGCATTAACTATTATTTTTATAGTTTGTTATATATATACAACCACATATATAAAAATAATTTCAAAGATTGTTTAAGGACCAACACCCTAACATTTATGCATGTAATTAATGTAATGTTTTTGTTTATCTTTATTCTGCAGTTCAAAAAAAAAAAGATTTCTTTATACTAATCCTTTGCAATTTTATTATATATATTATATTACATATTGTCGTAATATCGCATTCTTTACGTAAGTAATTCTCTTTGAAATGACTTTTTTAGCACATCATCATGACCAAAAACATAAGATTTATGTGATGTGATTTGAAAAATTATTATTTTTAACAATTTATATCTTAGCATATTTAATTTATTTAAAATATTTTTGTAAACGTTTTTTTAAGTCTTTCTTAGAATAGTGATTTTCAGTGCTTCTGTTTTTATTTTTTAAAATAATGTTCGTGGCCTCTATACTATATTATTTTTATTGATATTTGTTTTAACCTACGATATTGATATACACAATAGCTTGTAATATAGTTAACAATGGCAATATTTTTTATTGTACACTATTGTATTTTTATTCGCATTTTTTTATTCTATAATATTGATTTTGCCTCAGTATAGTTGCAAGTATTTTTATTATTTTAGCCTTAAATTGTGATAACTTATTATGCATTTTAAATATTTTTATAGATTGTTAGTTTAATTTTTTTCATATCATATACAATTTTGGGGTACTTGAATTTTTTTCATATCATATACCTTAAACTATAACTTTGAAATAATTGATATACACAAGGATAGAGAAAATTATTTTTTGTAATAAACTGATTTATTATAGTAATGTGCGGAAGAAAAACATTGGACTCTCCTTAAACTAAAACTTTGAAATTTTATTTTATAGGCTGTATCAAAGTTATCAATCTCGTACCGGCGAGCGTACCGGTTTTTTTACTGGTACGGTACGTACCGGTACCGGTAGATACCGGCGTACCGTTTCGGATTTATCGTTAAAAAATAATAATTAAGAATTACATATATATATATATATATATATATATATATTTGTTAAGTTATTAAAATTTTAGAATTACATAATAATTTTTTATTTGTATATTAAATCATAACTCCTTTTGTGAAGGACCATCTAAGTAACCTGTCCTTTACCTAGCTACAGCCTACATGCTGCATCTATACGTAAAAGTAAAAATAAAAGTACAAGTGTAAAACTGGTTTACAAAACAACAGGTAGGAAAAATACTACTCGTGGTTTTTAACACAAGGATCAGTCCTCTCCTCTCTCCTCCCAGAGATCAATCCCACTTCTTCTTTTTCTTGTTCTTGAATGCAGAAGCAGAGGAAGATGAAACAGGACTGTTAATCTTGCGAAGAAGCTCAAATCTGGTCACATGATAGAAGTAGGTGTCGAGAGTAGCATACTTTACCTTCTCATCAGTAAGCTAAGGACTCTCGTGGTGGAAGAAATTGCGATTGTTGCTCTCCCTTCTCTCTCTCTCTCCTCATCCACCGTTTCTCTCTCTCGATCCAGACCCACTACCTCCGAAGATCTTCCTCTCCCGATCTCATCCCTAACTCAAGTCACGATTCTTCTCAGGATTCATCTCGGCCGAGATCCGGTACACCGTCGGTATTGCCAAATCCGGCCATAACAGGCCGGAACTCGCCGGAACAGCCGGTAACTTCGCCGGAACGGTACACCTCTTCACGTGTCCCGATCTAACTCCGGTACGGAACGTACCGACCGGTACCGGGCGGTACGGGACGAGATTAATAACATTGGGCTGTATTGTATTTTAAAATTAGTTTTCGTAATAAACTGATTTATTATAAAAAGTTATTTTTAAGTTTTATCATATGCATAAATATTATCGTTGCAAAATCTTCTCATAAGAGATAGGCTTCAAGTGAGAGGGCCCACTTTGGAAACTATTTTTTATGAGAAAATTGTAGTAGGATTAGCGCCCTAATATTTATGCACTTGATGTATTATTGATCAAAAAAATTATTATATTTTCTTTTGCCCGTCTTTCGTAAGATTGATAAATGTAACTTTTTAGAAGCACACTTTTTACCCCTAATATTATTTTTGAGTCTTTCTGAATTAATAGTTTTATAACATCAGTAGAACCAATACAATATATTTTATATAGTCTGATTTGAAAAATTATTTTGGCTAATAATTTGTATAGCTTAGCGTATTTGATTTGTGTAAAATATTTCTTATTACTTTTTCTTTTCTTCTAGAATATGGAATTTTATTATTGTAATTGTATTTTATAGGTTCAAAATAAAATTTTGTCGTTATCAATGTTATTAATCTCGTCCCGTACCGCCCGGTACCGGGCGGTACGTTCCGTACCGGAGTTAGATCGGGACACGTGAAGAGGTGTACCGTTCCGGCGAAGTTACCGGCTGTTTCGGCGAGTTCCGGCCAGATTTGGCAATACCGGCGGTATACCGGATCTCGGCCGAGATGAATCCTGAGAAGAATGGTGACTTGAGTTAGGGATGGGATCGGGAGAGGAAGATCTTCGGAGGTAGTGGGTCTGGATCGAGAGAGAGAAACGATGGATGAGGAGAGAGAGAGAGAAGGGAGAGCAACAATCGCAATTTCTTCCACCACGAGAGTCCTTAGCTTACTGATGAGAAGGTAAAGTATGCTACTCTCGACACCTACTTCTGTCATGTGACTAGATTTGAGCTTCTTCGCAAGATTAACAGTCCTGTTTCATCTTCCTCTGCTTCTGCATTCAAGAACAAGAAAAAGAAGAAGTGGGATTGATCTCTGGGAGGAGAGAGGAGAGGACTGATCCTTGTGTTAAAAACCACGAGTAGTATTTTTCCTGCCTGTTGTTTTGTAAACCAGTTTTACACTTGTACTTTTATTTTTACTTTTACGTATAGATGCAGCATGTAGGCTGTAGCTAGGTAAAGGACAGGTTACTTAGATGGTCCTTCACAAAAGGAGTTATGATTTAATATACAAATAAAAAATTATTATGTAATTCTAAAATTTTAATAACTTAACAAATATATATATATATATATATAATTCTTAATTATTATTTTTTAACGATAAATCCGAAACGGTACGCCGGTATCTACCGGTACCGGTACGTACCGTACCAGTAACAAAACCGGTACGCTCGCCGGTACGAGATTGATAACTTTGGTCGTTATAGACTAATGTATTTTTATCCGTTTTTTTTTTTTGTTGTAGAACGTTAATTTTATCCCAGTAAATTGGAAGTATTTTTATTATTTTAGCTTTAAATTGTGACAGTTCATTGTGCATTTTAAAATTTTTATAGATTTTTAGTTTAAATAGTTTAAAGATCTTATACAAATTTTTGGGTACGTGAGTTTTGAATTTTTGTATACAATAAGTATTTTGATTTTACTTTTCGTCCCATTTTATTTTTATCATCATAAGAGTAAATTTAAAATAAAGATTTGGAAGTAAGTATTACTTATTATGACTTTTTTTTTTTTTTGATAAGCTACTTATTATGACTTTTAACCATACTACAAAATAGTTATTTGTAATTTTCTTATCTTATGAGTTTGTTTCACATTAAATATCGAGACGTATTTTTAATTTTGAGTTTGACTTTCCTAGAATATTAATTTTTATAATATTTTTTTTCATAATATAAGAAAAACACTCTCTTAAGTTTCCTCTTGAGAACTTGGCGTTAATTTTAAAAAATGGATATAATTTTAAATTTAAATGGTAGAATACCACATTTTCCCCCACAACCATCTTCGATCTCTCCCCCTACAACCATCTTCAGTTGCACCGACCACCATTGTTGATATACGACAAGCGAACCATTCAACAATCGGTTGCTCTCTCTATCTACAACCATCTTAAACCGCATCGACCACCATTGCCGATGTAGGACAAGCGACCAGGGGTGGGAGTCCGTCGAAGAAATCAGCTCTGGTGGTGAGTATTTAGTTGATTCTGTGTTGTTTACTCATTGCTTGTTATAGGTTTTTAATCAGTTTTTTCTTTTCTTGAAATGTATAGTTTGATAATATTGGAGGTATTTTGCAGTTCGAATTAGTATTCTGCCCTTTTCGTTTTATGGGGATCTGTTAATTGGTTTTCTGATTCTTGAAATGGGTATTCTCCCAGTTTTTACTGTATCTAGTGTCTTTCCATTGCAGGCCATTACGTTAGTTTTTGAAGGTTCGACAAAAGTTCTGTGAATATTGGATTCGACTGATGTAGTTCATTTAAGGGGTGTCAAATATGTCCAACATGGCTGGAGCCTATCCTCATGATTTGCATCTCATGGCACTATTAATCTTCTTGATTATGTACTCATACCTAAGTGGGAAAAATAAGTTCATTCTCCAGATATTTTACATTGCTAATGTCTCTTAGTTATTTGTCTAGCAATTTTATTGACTATTACTCACCCAAATGTCACTTTTTGTTCTCAGGTTTGAGGGTATCTATTGGGAGATTTAGAGTATCTCTGATGCAAGGTTGGAGGTTAATATTGTGAGGTAACATGAAATCAGCATCAGAAGGTGTAATTCTTAAATTAGGTGTGCTGCTAGGTAGAAACTTTATATTTTTGTCTGGCATAGAAGTTGTACATCAAACTCGTTGCGTAAAAGCCGAAAAATATCATTTTTTAAGTGTTGAAATCGGGGTTTAATGGCTATAAATTTCATCTAGAACCTAAATTGTTGGACCATAACTAAATATCTCCTTGTCCTTGCCGGTTGTTTTCCAGTACCCTGCTTCCGTTGCTCGATTTGTTCTCAATCCAGTTGGGTATTTTCTGTCTCTCAAACTAAAGAAGTACCACTCCTTCTCCCGCATGGATGCTTTGCCTGTACATTTATAGTTCCAACATATTACGGATTCAGCCTGTACAACTTATAGGATTCTAACAAATCTTTCTTATTTTATAAAATGAAGCTAAGATTACACCGAATCATTTTAAAAGCTGAATATTTGAACTATATGATGGATATAGTGTTTGTTTTAGGAATTTGATATTTAAAAAACCGTTGTAATGATGAGGTTTGCCACCTTTGACATTGTTAAAACAGTAGATATGCTAGATAAATGGGGAATTCAATTGTGTAACCCATTTTAAGGTTTGGATATTTGGGTTTGGATTGGTGAAAAGCTTTTATGGTAGATAAGTTTTAAACTCAACCACTAAGCAGTGATTAAGGCTTAAAAACTGTATTCAAATATGTGAAAAGTATGCTGAAGTGCGTTGAAGTACGCCAAAAGCATATAGATGTTCTAAATGTGAGGGTTCGGATATTGTGGTGTTGTTTGGCGTGGATTTGTTTCCTTTGCTGTTATCAAGATGTAATCCGTCATTACTTAATTTTTGTGTATGTTTGTGCTGCAGAAATACCCAAATTCAACCTTGCTTGCTTAGGATGTTTTCAAGAAGATATTCATAAAATCACTCTGCATCTCCAATTTTGGGACAGAAAAGGTCAGTCCCATGAACAATAGCACTGAAGTTTAAATGCATTTATCTCCAACTTCGAATGTGGCACTAAAATTACCTATCTCCTCAATTTTCTTAACTTCGTATATGTTGAAGGTCAATTCTTTTGCCCTGAACTTCAACAGATCAAGGTGAGTATTCACACTCTCTATTTGATTGTGTGGACGGATGTGTAGTTAGCTATAAAAATGTGTGGTTTGTTGGTGTCCATCTCGTATCCCCCTTAGTTCAATCGTTTAGACATGGTTGGCCATTCGTTTGTATGTAGTTTTGTTATATAATTTCTATAATTTATGGGTTTGTAAGTTAAAATAGGCCGGTTTGGGGCCTCTCTTTCTTGGCTTGTTATCCAACCAAGTTAAACGATTGAACTTGTCACAAGTATGTTGGCTACATGATTGAGTTCTATCATATAGAGGCACCGAAGATCAAAAGGGACTTTATAGAAATCTTGGTTTGAGCATGTGCAATATTTGGCATGGAAGGTTTGGAGACGAATGTTAGAGCTTGGAAGGTAATGATAAGACGACTCAAGTTCATGTAGCCCTTCGATGACATGGGATACGAGATGGACATATTTTTCTTTTTCTGTTTGCGGTCATAAGTGGGAGTGTTGTGCTGTGATGTGTTTGATTTGTTTGGCTTACTCTTTATTTGCTCATTTTTCTTTTTTTAGTTTTTAAACTTGTTTGCATGATCTTTGTTTTGCTAATATTCCTATTTCATTTATTGTCTTAGTATGACATGTTAAGTTTTAGTCTACAACATCATTTTTGGTTCACTTTTTTTATTTAAAAAATTCATGATGTTTATTTTACTAATAGATTTTTTTTCCCTCCAGCAGACACCATAATTTAGTAAATAATATTAGTATTCATATGCATTATTCTTTTTCCTCGTGATATTATGTTTGCGTGTTTTTGTTTTCCCATAAATTTTCTGCATTAAATATCGTAGTTAGAATACCTAGATTATTTGTTTTGGTATGCATTAACTATTTAGGTAATTCTCTTTGAAATTACTTTTTTAGCACATCATCATGACCAAAAACATAAGATTTATGTGATGTGATTTTTGAAAAATTATTATTTTTAACAATTTATAACTTAGCATATTTAATTTATTTAAAATATTTTTGTAAACTTTTTTTAGTCTTTCTTAGAATAGTGATTTTCAGTGCTTGATATTATTTTTGTTGATATTTGTTGTGACCTACAATATTGATATACACAATAGCTTGTGATATAGTTAACAATAGCAATATTTTTTATTGTACGCTACTGTATTTTTATTCGCATTTGTTTATTCTATAATATTGATTTTACCTCAGTATAATTGCAAGTATTTTTATTATTTTGGTCTTAAATTGTGATAACTGATTGTGCATTTTAAACATTTTATAGATTGTTAGTTTCAATTTTTTTTCACATCATATTCAATTTTATGGGGACGTGAGTTTTAGATTTTGGTAGATAATAGGTATTTTCATTTTATTTTTCGTCCCATTTTTTTTAACCTTCATTATTTCGTCCCATACTGCAAAATAGTACGTTGTAATTTAATTATCTTTTGAGTTTGATTCAAATTAAATATAAAGACGCATTCTTAATTATTGAGTTTGACTTTCCTAGAAATTTGATTTTCTTAATTTTTTTTTGTATTTCAACATAATATGTTTTTCCCTCTATACTATTTTATTTTTTCTATTGATATTTGTTTTAAATATGGTATTGATTTTCACCAATATTGTGCGTAGTTGCTAGTTTTTCTTAGAGCCATTGATATTCATTATAGTCATTTTATTTTTATTATAGTAATATACGGAAGAAAAATATTCGACTATCCTTAAACTAAAACTTTGAAAATTTATTTTATATTGTATATGAATGAAATAATTGAAGATAAACAAAATTAGTTTTTGTAATAAACTGATTTATTAAAAAAATAAAACTATTTTAAAGTTGTATCATGTGTATGAATATTATCCTTCTAAAATCTTCTCATAAGAGATGGGTTTCAAGTGAGGGGGCCCACTTTGGAATTTATCTTTTATGAGAAAATTGTAGTAGGATTAGCGCCCTAATATTTATGCACTTGATGTATTTATCAATAAAAAAAATTATTATATTTTCTTCTGCCCGTATTTTGTAAGATTGATAAATATAACTTTTTTTTATTACACTCTTTACCCCTAATATTATTTTTGAGTCTTTTAATTGTTCTTGAGTAATGTGGTACTCATTATATATAATTTTCGTTGAATTTTTAGTTTTAGCACATCATTAGAACCAACACAACATATTTTTTGGCTAATAGTTTGTACTTTTATAGCTAAGTGTATTTGATATGCATAAAATATTTTTCATTACTTTTTCTTTTCTTCTAGAATATGAAAAATTTTATTATTGTAATTGTATTTTATTTTATGTTTTCAAAATAAAATTTTGTTGTTATGGACTATTGTATTTTTATTCGTTGTTTTTTGTTGTACAACATTAATTTTATCCTAGTATAATTGAAAGTATTTTTATCATTTTAGCTTTAAATTATGACAGTTCATTGTACATTTTAAATATTTTAAATATTTTTAGGTAAATATTTTTAACATCTTATACAAATTTTTGGGTACATGAGTTTTGAATTTTTGTAGACAATAAGTATTCTAATTTTATTTTTCGTTTCATTTTATTTTTACCATCGTAAGCATAAATTTAAAATAAAGACTCGGAAGTAAGTATTAATTGTTATGACTTTTCACTATACTATAAAATAGTTATTTGTAATTTTCTTATACTATGATTTATGAGTTTGTTTCAAATTAAATATCAAGACGTATTATTAATTTTTGACTTTGACTTTCCTAGAATATTAATTTTCATAATTTTCTTTTTTGTATTTCACTATAATTTTCTTTTCCCTATAGACTATTTAATTTTTCTTTGATATTTGGTTTATAATATAATATTGATTTTTAACAATTTATTGCTTAGCATATTTAATTTATTTAAAATATTTTTGTAAACGTTTTTTAGTCTTTCTTAGAATAGTGATTTTCAGTGCTTCTGTTTTCATTTTTTGAAATAATATTCGTGGACTCTACACTTTATTATTTTTATTGATATTTGTTTGAACCTACGATATTGATATACACAATAGCTTGTAATATAGTTAACAATAGCAAATTTTTTTGGGGTACACTATTGTATTTTTATTCGCATTTTGAATTCTATAATATTGATTTTACTCAGTATAATTGCAAGTATTTTTATTATTTTAACCTTAAATTGTGATAGCTGATTGTGCATTTTAAATATTTTATAGATTGTTAGTTTTATTTTTTTTTTTCACAGCATATTCAATTTTATGGGTACTTGAGTTTTAGATTTTGGTAGATAATAGGTATTTTTATATTATTTTTCGTCCCTTTTTTTTAACCTTCATTATTGTAAATTTCAAATAAAGATTTGAAATTAAGACTTACAATGGTACTTACTACGACTTGTTACCATACTGCAAAATAGTACGTTGTAATTTAATTATCTTATGAGTTTGATTCAAACTAAATATAAAGATGTATTCTTAATTATTGAGTTTGACTTTCCTAGAAATTTGATTTTTTTAATTTTTTTTTTTTGTATTTCAACATAATATTTTGTTTCCTCTATACTATTTTAATTTTCTATTGATATTTGTTTTAAATATGATATTGATTTTCACCATTGTTCATTGATATTCATTATAGGTCATTTTATTTTTATTATATTAATATACGGAAGAAAAACATTCGACTATCCTTAAACTATAACTTTGAAATTTTATTGTATATTGTATATGAATGAAATAATTGAAGATAAACAAAATTAGTTTTTGTAGTAAACTGATTTATTAAAAAATAAGACTATTTTTAAGTTTTATCATGTGCATAAATATTATCCTTGCAAAATCTTTTCATAAGAGATGGGTTTCAAGTGAGGGGGCCCATTTTGGAATTTATCTCTTATGAGAAAATTGTAATAGGATTAGCGCCCTAATATTTATGCACTTGATGTATTTATCGATAAAAAAAATTATATTTTTTTCTGCTCGTATTTTGTAAGATTGATAAATGTAACTTTTTTATAGTTTTCAGTTTAAATGTTTTTAACATCTTATACAGATTCTTGGGTATGTGAGTTTTCAATTTTTTGTTGAGAATAAGTATTCTGATTTTATTTTTCATGTATACAGATTTTTGGGTATGTGAGTTTTCAAGACGTATTTAATTTTTGAGTTTGACTTTGCTAGAATATTAATTTTCATATTTTTTTCGTATTTCAATATAATTTTTTTGTCTCTAGACTATTTTATTTTTCTTTGATATCTATTTTATTTGATTTTTTAATCTCGCTATTGAAAAGTACGAATAAAGTTATTGATTTGAGCATGTTAAAAGGTATTTACGTTGACTTGTTTGTATAGTGCACAATATAAAATTATGATTTCCTTACGGTACATTTGGAAGCTTTGGTTTCAATTCGATGTTGAGAAATGTCTTTAAATTTTTACGTAAAATTGATTTTATTGCTATTTTTTTTCCAAGAACCACTTATTTCAATTATAGGTCATTTTATTTTTATTGCAGTAATGTACAGAAGAAAAACATTTGACTCTCCTTAAATTATTACATATGTTGTATTGTATATGAACAAAATAATTGATGTACACAAGATAAGACAAAATTAGTTTTTGTAATAAACTGATTTATTATTGTAACGCACGAAATAAATCATTTGACTCTCCTTAAACTATAAATTTGAAATTTTATTTTTTATGTTATGTTGTATTTTAAAATTAACAAACTTATTTATTATAAAAATAGAAAACAATTTTTATGTTTTATCGTGTGCATAAATATTATCCTTGCAAAATCTTCTCACAAGAGATGGGCTTCAAGGGAGAGGGCAAACTTTGGACTTATCCTTTTTGAGAAAATTGTAGTAGGATTAGCGTCCTAATATTTATGCACTTGATGTATTTATCGATAAAAAAAATATTATATTTTCTTCTGCCCATATTTTGTAAGATTTATAAGTGTAACTTTTTAGAAGTATACTCTTTAGTTTTGAGTCTTTTAGAATTAATAGTTTTAGCACATCAGTAGAACCAAAACAATATATTTTATGTAGTCTAATTTGGAAAACTATTTTGGCTAATAATTTGTATGGCTTAGCGTATTTGATTTGCATAAAATATTTTTCATTACTTTTTCTTTTCTTCAGGAATATGAAATTTTATTATAATTGTATTTTATTTTATATTTTTCAAAATAAAATTTTGCAGTTATAGACTAGTGGATTTTTATTCGTTGTTTTGTGTTCTAGAATGTTAATTTTACCCCAATATAATTGGAAGTATTTTTATCGTTTTAGCTTTAAATTGTGACAGCTGATTATGCATTTCAAATATTTTATAGATTTTTAGTTTAAATATTTTTAACATCTTGGACAAATTTTTGGGGATGTCAGTTTTGAAATTTTGTTGGCAATAAGTGTTTTGATTTTATTTTCTGTCCCATTTTATTTTTACCATCGTAAGTGTAAATTTATAATAAAGATTTGGAAGTAAGTATTATTTATTATGACTTCCGATCATACTACAAAATAGTTATTTGCAATTAAATACCAAGACTTATTTTTAGTTTTTCAGTTTGACTTTCCTAGAATATTAAAATGCTTTGTTTTTGGTTCTCAATATAATCTTTTTTGCCGCTATGCTTTTTTATTTTTCTTTTGATATTTGCTTTATAATATGATATTGATTTTTCACAATTCTATGTGGTATAAGTAATAATTTTTTTTGATTTTTAGATTTATTTTGTGAGGAGTCTTTCTTGTGAAATATAACGTTTCTTATATTGTTAATTTCTATTGCATTAGATGATATTATTCATAGTTTTCATCATAACAGTTTTAGTATAGTACATTATTTGATTTTGTTTAGTCTTGATATTGGAAAGGACGAATAAAATTATTGATTTACGGATAGTAAATGGTATTTAGTTCGTACTGTAGAGCAAAATATAAAATTTCAATTTTATTAAACTATTTTCCCAAGCTTCTGTATCGGTTCGATATTGAAAAACGTCTTTAAATATTTACATAAAATTGATTTATTGCTAGTTTTTCCAAGAACCACTTATTTCCGTTATAGGTCTTTAAACATTTTATTTTTAAATTATTACTTTTTTATTATATATGAACAAAATAATTGATGTACACAGGATAAGACAAAATTAGTTTTTGTAATAAACTGATTTATTATTGTAATTTAAGAAAGAAATCATTTGACTCTCCTTAAACTATAAATTTGAAATTTTATTTTTTATGTTATGTTGCATTTTAAAATTAGTTTTCATAATAAACTTATTTATTATAAAAACATAAAATTATTTTTAAGTTTTATCATGTGCATAAATATTATCCTTGCAAAATCTTCTTATAAGAGATGGGCTTCAAGGGTGAGGGCTCATTTTGGAACTTATCTCTTTTGAGAAAATTGTAGTAGGATTAGCGCCCTAATATTTATACACTTGATGTATTTATAGACCCAAAAAAATGTTATATTTTCTTCTGCCCATATTTTGTAAGATTTATATATGACACTTTTTAGAAGTATAATTTTTACCCCTAATGTTATTTTTGGGTCTTTTTGAATTAATAGTTTTAGCACATCAGTAGAACCAACACAATTTTTTTATTTAGTCTGATTTGAAAAATTAATTTGGCTAATAATTTGTATAGCTTAGCGTATTTAATTTGAATAAAATATTTTTTATTACTTTTTCTTTTCTGGCAGAATATGAAATTTTATTATTGTAATTGTATTTTATATTTTCATAATAAAATATTGTTGTTACAGACTATTGTATTTTTATTTGTTGTTTTATGTTCTAGAATGTTAATTTTACCCCAGTATAATTAGAAGTATTTTTATCATTTTAGCTTTAAATTGTGACAGCGCATTGTGTATTTGAAATATTTTATAAACTCTTTACCCTTAGTGTCATTTTTGAGTCTTTTGATTGTTCTAGAGTAATATGGTACTCATTATATATATAATTTTCTTTGAATTGATAGTTTTAGCACATCATTAGAACCAACACAAAATATTTTTTTGTGGTTTGATTTGAAAAATTATTTGGCTAATAATTTGTATACCTTAGCTTATTTCATTTGAATAAAATATTTTTTCATTACTTTTTCTTTGGCTAATAATAAAATATTTTTTCATTACTTTTTCATTACATAAAATATTAACTTTATTATTGTAATTATATTTTATATTTTCAAAATAAATTTTGTTGTTATAGACTATTGTATTTTTATTCATTAGTTTTTTGTTCTAGAGTGTTGATTTTAACCCGTATAATTGGAAGTATTTTTTATCATTTTAGCCTTAAATTGTGACGGCTCATTGTGCATTTTAAATATTTTATAGTTTTTAGTTTAAATATTTTTACAATCTAATAAGGATTTTTGGGTACGCGAGTTTTCAATTTTTTGTGGAGAATAAGTATTCTGATTTTATCTTTTGTCCCATTTTTTTTACCATCATAAGCGTAAATTTAAAATAAAGATTTCATTGATTTATTATCGTAATGTACAGAAGAAAACATTGGACTCTCCTTAAACTATAACTCTGAAATTTTATTTTATATGTTATATTGTATTTTAAAATTAGTTTTCAAAATAAACTAATTTAAACTATTTTTAAGTTTTATCATATGCATAAATATTATCTTTGCACAATGTTCTCATAAGAGATGGGCAACAAGTGAAAGGGCCCACTATGGAACCTATCTTTTATGAGAAAATTGTAGTAGGATTAGCGCCCTAATATTTATGCAATTGATGTATTTATCGATCAAAAAAATTATTATATTTTCTTTTGCCCCTATTTTGTAAGATTTGATAAATGTAACTTTCAAGAAATACAATCTTTACCCCTAACATTATGTAGTCTTTTTGAAAAATTAATTTGGCTAGTAGTTTGTATAGCTAAGCGTATTTGATATGCATAAAATATCTTTCATTACTTTTTCTTTTCCTCTAGAATATGAAATTTTATTATTGTAATTTTATTTTATGTTTTCAAAATAAATTTTTGTCATGGTAGACTATTGTATTTTTATTCGTTGTTTTTCGTTGTACAACGTTTTTATCCTAGTATAATTGAAAGTATTTTTATCATTTTAGCTTTAAATTATGACAGCTCATTTTACATTTTAAATATTTTATATATTTTTTGGTAAATATTTTTAACATCTTATACAAATTTTTGGGTACATGAGTTTTGAATTTTTGTAGACAATAAGTATTCTAATTTTATTTTTCGTTTCATTTTATTTTTACCATCGTAAGCGTAAATTTAAAAAAAAGATTCGGAAGTAAGCATTAATTGTTATGACTTTTCATCATACTACAAAATAGGTATTTGTAATTTTCTTATATTATGAATTTGTTTAAAATTAAATATCAAGACATATTATTAATTTTTGAGTTTGACTTTCGTAGAATATTAATTTTCATAATGTTCTTTTTTGTATTTCACTATAATTTTTTTTGCCTCTAGACTATTTTGATTTTCTTTGATATTTGTTTTATAATATAATATTAATATTCAACAATTCTTGTAGTATAATTAATAATATTTCTTTGATTTTTAGATTTATTTTGCGAGAAGTCTTTGCTGTGTATTATAATGTTTCTTTGTATTGTTAATTTCTATTGCATTAGATAACATTATACATAGTTTTTGTGATAAAAGTTTTAGCATTGTACTTTATTTGATTTTTTGTCTCGCTATTGAAAAGTATGAATAAAGTTATTGATTTAAACACGTTAAACGGTATACTGAATTGTTTCTATAGTGGAAAATATAAAATTATAATTTTCTTACAGTACGTTTGGAAGCTTTGGTTTCAATTCGATATCGAGAAATATCTTTAAAGTTTTACATAAAATTGATTTTATTGCTAGTTTTTCCAAGAACCACTTATTTTCATTATATATGTTATATTGTATATGAACAAAATAATTGATATACACAGCATAAGACAAAATTAGTTTCTGTAATACTGTTTTTGGCCTGGTTGAATTATTGGATTATTCACTGTTTAGTTTTTTCTCCTTATTTGAAATTTTTTGTTTTTCATCAATTTTTTGATAGTTGTTGGTTCGTTTCGACAAGAGATTTCAGAAAAGTACAAAATTATGTTAAAACTGAAAAAAATTCAGAAAATATGAAAATAAGGCTTATTTTCATCTTTAGTGACTTTTTTAAAACTTTTGGACATAATTTTATGGTTTTTAGATTTCTTTCATCGATACGAACCAATAAGATACGAAAAAATAATATAAAAATAACAAATACAAAAAAAATTTGTATAAAGACAAAAAATAAACTAGAAATTTAAGTTTGGCCAAATGGAGATAGTAATGTACGGAAGAAATCATTTGAGTTTTCTTAAACTATAACTTTGAAATTTTATTTTATATGTTATGTTGTATTTTAAAATTAGTTTTCGTAATAAATTTATTTATTATAAAAAATGAAATTATTTTTAAGTTTTATCATGTGCATAAATATTATCCTTGCAAAATCTTCTCATAAGAGATGGGCTTCAAAGGAAAGGGCTCATTTTGGAACTTATCTTTTATGAGAAAATTGTAGCAGGATTAGCGCCCTAATATTTATGCACTTGATGTATTTATCGATCAAAAAACTAATTATATTTTTTTCTGCCCATATTTTGTAAGATTGATAAATATATCTTTTTAGGAGTATAGTCTTCAGCTGTAATGTTATTTTTGAGTCTTTTTGAATTAATAGTTTTAACACATCAATAGAGCTAACATAATATATTTTATGTAGTCTGATTTGAAAAATTATTTTGGCTAACAATTTTTATAGCTTAGCGTATTTCATTTGCAGAGAATATTTTTCATTACTTCTTCCTTTCTTCTAGAATATGAAATTTTATTATTGTAATTGTATTTTATATTTTCAAAATAAAATTTTGTCCTTATAGTATTCGTTGTTTTATGTTCTATAATGTTAATTTTAACCCCGTATAATTGGAAGTATTTTTATCATTTTAGTTTTAAATTGTGACAGGTCATTGTGCATCTTAAATATTTTATAGATTTTTAGTTTAAATATTTTTAACATCTTGTGCAAGTTTTTGGGGAGGTGGTTTTTGAAATTTTGCCGGCAACAAATATTCTGATTTTGTTTTTCGTCCCATTTTATTTTTACCATCGTAAGCGTAAATTTAAAATAAAGATTTGGAAGTAGGTATTACTTATTATGACTTTTGAACATACTACAAAATAGTTATATGTAATTTTCTTATTTTTTGAGTTTGTTTCAAATTAAATACCGAGATGCATTTTAATATTTTTAGTTTGACTTTCCTAGAACGTTAATTTTCATAATGTTTTGTTTTTGTATATCAATATAATTGTTTTGTAGCTATGGTATTTTATTTTTCTTTTGATATTTGCTTTACAATATGATATTGATTTTTCACAATTCTTCGTGGTATAAGTAATAATAATTTTTTGATTTTTAGATTTATTTTGCGAGAAGTCTTTGTTGTGTAATACAACATTTCTTATATTGTTAAGTTCTATTGCTTTAGATGACATTATTCATAGTTTTCATCATAATAGTTTTAGTATAGTACTTTATTTGATTTTTATAGTAATGTACGGAAGAAAAACATGTGAAGTTCCTTACACTTTGAAATTTTATTTTATATGTTATATTGTTTTTTAAAATTAGTTTTTGTAGAAAAATGATTTATTATAAAAAATTATTTTTAAGTTTTATCATACGGACTAAATATTATCCTTGCAAAAGCTTCTCATAAGAGATGGCCTTCAAGTGAGGGGGTTCACTTTTGGAGCTATTTTTTGAGAGAAAATTGTAGTTGGATTAACACACTAATATTTATGCACTTAATGTATTTTTTGACAAAAAAATTATTATATTTTCTTCTGTCTGTATTTTGTAAGATTGATAAATGTAACTTTTTAGAAGTACACTTTTATCCCTAACATTATTTTGGAGTCTTTTTGAATTAATAATGTTAGCACATTTGTGTAAACAACACAATATATTTTATGTAATCTGATTTTCAAAATTATTTTGGCGAATATAGCTTAGCGTATTTGATTTGCGTAAAATATTTTTGATTACTTTTTCTTTTCTTCTAGAATATGAAATTATATTATTGTTATTGTATTTCATATTTTTAAAATAAAATTTTGTCGTTATAGACTATTGTGTTCTTATTCGTTGTTTTTTATTCTAGAATGGTAATTTTACCCCAGTATAATTGGAAGTATTTTTTTATCATTTTAGCTTCAAATTGTGACAGCTCATTGTGCATTTTAAATATTTTATAGATTTTTAGTTTAAATATTTTTAACATCTTGTACAAATTTTTGTGTATGTGGGTACAATAAGTATTCTGATTTTATTTTTTGTCCCATTTTATATTTACCATTGTAAGTGTAAATTTAAAATAAAGATTTTGATGTAAGTATTACTTATTATGACTTTTCACCATACTACAAAATAGTTATTTGTAATTTTCTTAGTTTCTGAGTATGTTTCGAATTAAATATCAAGAGGTATTTTTAATTTTTGAGTTTGACTTTCCTAGAATATTAATTTTCATAAGTTTTGTTTTTGTAATTTTTTTTGCTTTATAATATGATATTGATTTTTTGCTTTATTTTGCGAGAAGTCTTTGTTGTGTATTATAACGTTTTCTAAATTATTAATTTCTATTGCATTAGATGACATTATACATAGTTTTTGTCATAACAGTTTTAGTATTGTACTTTATTTGAAGTATAGTATTTACCTCTAACATTATTTCTGAGTCTTTTGATTGTTCTTGAGTAATATGGTACTCATTATTTTCTTTGAAATGATAGTTTTAGCACATCATTAGAACCAACACAATATATTTTATGTAGTCTGATTTGAAAGTTTATTTTGGCTATATAGCTTAGCGTATTTGATTTGTGTAAAATAGTTTTTCATTAGTTTTTCTTTTGTCTACAATATTAAATTTTTACATTGTAATTGTGTTTTATATTCTCAAAATAAAATTTTGTCGGTATAGACTATTGTATTTTTATTCGTTGTTTTTTTGTTCTAGACCATTAATTTTACCTTGTATAAGTGGAAGTATTTTTATCATTTTAGCCTTAAATTGTGATAGCTTATTGTGCATTTTAAATATTTTATAGATGGTTGATTTAAATATTTTTAACATCTTATACAGATTTTTGGGTACGTGGGTTTTGAATTTTTGTAGATAATAAGTATTTTGATTTTATTTTTCGTCCCAAATTTTTACCATCGTAAGCGTAAATTTAAAATAAAGATTTGAAAGTATTACTTATTATGACTTTTCACCTTACGACAAAATGCTTATTTGTAATTTTCTTATCATATGAGTTTGTTTCAAATTAACCATCATGTTGTATCTTTAATTTTTGAGTTTGACTTTCCTAGAATATTAATTTTCATAATTGTTTTTGCCTCTATACTTTTTTTTTTTTGCTTTTGATATTTGCTTTATAATGTGATATTGATTTTATCAATTAAATAATAATTTTTTTATTTTCAGATTTATTTTGTGAGAAGTCTTTGTTGTCTATTATAGCGTTTTCTATATTGTTAATTTCCATTGCATTAGATAACATTGTACATAGTTTTGGTGGTAATAGTTTTAGCATAGTACTTTATTTTGATTTTTCTTTTGTCTCGATATTGGAAAGGACGAAGAAAGCTATGGACTTAAGCATAATAAATGGTATTTACTTTGACTTTGTCCTATAGCACAAAATATAAAATTACAATTTTCTTACACTAGTTTTGGAAGCTTTGGTTTCAATTTGATATCGAGAAATGTATATAAATTTTTATGTAACAGATATTTTATTGCTAGTTTTTTCTTGAACCATTAATTTTCATTACACATCATTTTATTTTTATCATATTAATGTATATGTGGAGTCTAGAATTCGGCAAAACACTTAATACTAAGTTAGTGCTGACCAGAATTGGGTCTTCGGTGGGTATTCCGACGATCAAGTTAGCCTTTAATGAGAGTAAAAGCTACTAGAAAGTATGAGAGTTAGCACGAGTGTATGTGTGTACCTTAGGTTGGAAGGCTGCTGTTGTATTTATAAGGTGAGAGCCCAACTGTTTGCTTGGACCTTCGGTTGAAAATGTAGTGTCGTGGTTCGAGAATCATGGTGGTTATGCCATGTTTCCCTTTTCCTTATGGATCGAATGGGCGTGTCTGCACTTTTAGTAGCCATGATTTCCACGTTCCTTTGTACAATAATCTGCATGTGAGGAGCACGGCTTTAATGTGACTATGCCGAATGCAATATAGTCAACGACGAAGAGTGGCAGAAGACAGATGCCGTTTACGTACGCATTGAGGAAGGGTAGCCAAGGATCACTCGGTCGTTCAACCTATTAAGTTGAAAGTTTGTAGTGTAATTTTTGGTTCTAGCTCCACTCTATCCCACCATGAGTGGGCCAAAGGTCCACTATTGTGTAGAACCGAATCTTGAGCTTGGCACACAAGTCTTTGAAGAGATTACCCACGAATTGCGTTTCGTTGTCCAAGATGAAGGCACATGGGACACCGAACTGGAGACAATGTTCCTCTAGACGAATCTTTTGACGTCTCGATCTTCGATTGTAAATAGGGGTTCGATTTGCACTTGAATCCTCCTAGTGCCATTGGGAACTTATTATGAATGTCCAAGTTCCATTGTGCAAATGGTCAAGGACTGGAGAGGGGATTGAACTGCTTGGCAGGCTGGTGGAGGAATGGCGAAACCTCTGACATTGGCCGCACTCCTTGGCGAATTGATCAACGTCTTTCTTCATGTTCAGCCACCAATAGCCTTGGGTGAGGGCTTGGTGCACTAGTGAGCGTCGTCCTGAGTGATAACCACAGCTGCCGGAGAGTAATTTGTCAAGGATGACCGTCGTCGATTCGACGTGGACGCATAAAAAGTTGGGTGCCGAATAGGCTTGTCAGTAGAGATTAGGGTCGAGGGTGAATGAGAATTGGACTACCTTATGAATGATTTTGTGCGCTTCTTTTCAGTTCTCGGGTAGGACTTCATCCTTGAGGTAGGCGATTATTGGGTCCATCCAACTTGTATTAGGAGAGATATAGTTGATTCCAGCCCTTGGTTCATCATCTTCAATGCTAGGTGCGGGAAGGATGTACACTGAGACGGTCTTTTGCCCCCAGCGTCTATGGCCAAAGCCAATCCTGCTAATGCGTTGGCACGGGCATTTTGGTCTCTTGCAATTTGGTCAAGGCTGAATTGTTGGAACCGGGGGATGAGTTTTTGAACTTCGTCTATGTATTACGACATCCTATCATCTTGGGCTTTGTACTCACTTGACAACTGGTTAACCACTAGTTGAGAATCACTGAATGTTTTAATCTATTTGGCCCCTAGCTTCGGCGAATCGTAGACTTGCAAGGAGGACTTCGTATTCGACCTTGTTGTTGGAGGCAATGAAGTCAAGTCTAAGGGCTTGCTTATGGATAATGCCTTCGGGTGAAATCAAAACTACTCCTGCACCTAAACCATGGTTGTTGGAGGAACTGTCGACGTACAACTTCCAAAAGTCACGATGGAGGAGTCTCCAAGGTGTGTTACCTGTTGAATTAGTGCGTGGCTTCGAGGTTGTCCGCTGGCGCTTGGTGAAAATTCTATAATAAGGTCTGCAAGGACCTGACCTTTGATTGTTGTCCTTGGCTGCTACTAGATATCAAAGTTGGCTAATTCGATTGCCCACTTCGAGATTCTATTGGAGTGATCGACTTTGCGTAGCAGAGTTTTGAGTGGATGCTTGATTAGCACTGTGATAAGGTGAGCTTGGAAGTACAGTGCTAGTTTTCTAGAGGTCGAGACAAGTGTTAGGGCAAGCTTCTCCAAAGGCAAATACATGGTCTCAGCGTTGACCAAAATCTTGCTGGTCTAGTAGATGGGGAATTGTGTCCGGTTTACCTAGCGCACAAGGACTGAACTAACTGCATGTTGAGAGATAGCCAAATAAATGAAGAGGGACTCCTTCTCTTTCGATGTGGTGAGGAGTGGTGCCTAAGATAGGTATTGCTTAAGATCTTACAGTGCTCGGTCGCACTCCGGCATCCAGTTGAAGCTCTTATGGCTACACTTCTTTAGGAGCTGAAAGAAGAGTCGACATTTGTTGGATGATCGACTAATGAACCTATTTAGTGCGGCTATCATTCTTGTTAATTACTAGACTCCCTTAATAGTGTAAGGAGCCTCCAAGTTGTTGATGACTGTGGTTTGATTAGGGTCGGCTTCAATGCCTCTCCTAGTTGTTGAGCCAACGTCGAAAGCACATTTCTCGACGTTTAAGCTAAGCTTGTGCTTCTTAAGGATATTGAAGACTCTTGAAAATGCGTGGTCGGCCTCATGCCAAGTTTTGATGACCATGTCATCAATATAAGCCTCTATTGTGTCGCTAATCTGTTCGTCGAATATTTTGGTGATCATTCTTTGTTAGGTGGCCCCAGCATTCTTGAGGCTGAAGGGCATCACTCAGTAGCAGAATAGTTTGCGAGGATTGATGAAGGTTGTCTTCTCCTTGTTTGGCTCATGCATGGCAATCTGAGAATAGCCTCAGTAAGCATCCATAAAGCTGAACTGAGTATGCCCGGTTGTTGAGTCCACCAGCCTGTTTATCCTCAATAGGAGAAGGTGATCTTTGGGACAGGTATCATTGAGATTAGTGTAGGCAACACAAATTCATTTGTTCTATTTCTTCACCACCACTTTGTTGGCAAGCCATGTCAGATACTCAACCTTCTATATAGCTCCGGCTTTCAATAGGCGATTAACTTCTTCGATGACGGCATCAATATTGGTTACTGTCGATTGTCGAGGCTTTTGAATCAATGCTCGACAGGAGAGATTGACGTTGAGTTCGTGGTAAATGAAGGAGGGGTCGACCCCCATCATTTCGTATGTTGTGCAAGCAAGCACTTCCCCGTTTTGAATGAGGAAGGCTGTCATCTCTTCCCTCTTGGCAAGTGACAAGGTTGATCTGAACAGAAAAGTTCTATCGGTGTTTGAGTTGTCGGTTGGCAACAGAACTAGGTCTTCGATGGATTTCTCTGTGGCTCATGTACAGACATTCTCGAGTACTGGAGCATCCTATACTTCCACTTTGTGCACTTTCTTTGGGCTGACCTTACTTTTGATTGCCGCTACGTAGCATTTTTTGGCAATCACCTGATTTCCTAGTCCCTTTTCTTGTGCCCAATAGTGATTTGCTTGTAGGTAGAAGCGATGACTCCTAACTTGTGCAGCCAAACCCTGCCAAGCATGGATTTTTATGGGCTCGGCACATCCACGACAACAAATTCTACTTCAATAATGGTCTTAGAGCCGGTGTAGATGGAAAGTTTGATTTTGCCCAGTGGACATACAGGGGCGGAGTTGACTCCCACCAGTGGGACCTTAGTGGGTTCGAGGTTAGTTTTCTTAAGGCGGAGTGCTTCCTTGACCTCTCGGCCGAACTTCCTTCATCCACCAAGATTCGTTGGACGAAAAAGGTACCAAGGGTAAGTGAAACAACCAAGGCATCATTGTGTGACATCTGGAGGCGCTCCAAGTTTCGGTCAAAGAAGGAAATATCGCCATGTGTTAAGTCGTCCAGACGCGGGCGTTTGGCACCCGAGCTTACTGTCGTGACTTGTTTACTAGAGACTACCCATTTGATTTCAGCCCAGAGGCTCTCTTTTGTAGTTGGATCCACCATTCCATGGATCACATCGGTCGCTCGGACCTCAAAGCTGCTCTACTCAGGCTTTGGCTGAGGTTCGGCTTTTGTCTTCTTTTCATCAATGTACTCTTTGAGATGGCCTTTGGTACCAACCTCACAAGGAAATCACTCCAACCATGGCACCTAATCGTAAGGTGCCCTTTCTCTTTATGGTAAGAGCAGCGATAGGGGGAGTCACTAGGCTTCTATTGATCTCCTAGTGGCCGAGGTAAGGCTCATTCTAAATCTTCTTGAGGATCTTGTACGTCAAAACCTTGAAGATGGTCTTCGTGGAGGCAAATTCAAGAAGCTAATGGCCTCTCTTTCAGCCAGAAGTCACCTTGTTGATACTCTGGCGTCCTCTGTTGCTGTTCGCGTTTTTGTTCCCATCTCCCTGACGAGGATGGTCTTGTTCGGCCTAACGCTGCTCACTACGGGCTCCCTCCAGTCGGGAATGATTGCCCATCTAGCTCATTAAGTCATCCATGTCGGCAGGACTGCACAACATCAGATCCTCGAATTGTCAGCTTTGGTGATCCAAGTCGAGCTTGAACGAGGTTACGGCAATTGCTGGATTGCAGCCTTGTATCTCGTTGAAGAGCTCACAATACCAAGTTGCATACCGCCAGAGGGATTCATTAGCCAACTTGCTTAGAGTGAGGAGGGAATCAACTCCTTTATTTTGCCAACTACTAGTAACAAACCGAGCAAGAAAGGCAAATAAAAGATCCTTGAAGGAGGGAATGAGCTATCCCCAAGTAGAAGGAAAGAGTTTGCACATGAGTGCATCATTCGAGTCATAAAGTGACATCATCTGCCTGAAGTGCATTAAGTGGAGGTAGGCATCTGTCTTTGGGTGGCACTTGGTGAACTTAAGTGGGTTAAAACTAAGTGCAGGGCGGACTCCATCGATTTATCTAGTGAATGGGGAGGACACGAGTTGATCGTGTATGATATCGCATTGAGACTTGGTCTAACGAACCTCTTGCTCTGCCGGATCCCTGCGCTTGGCAACAAGTTGAGGCCTAAAGTCCTCATCTTTGTGATACCGAGGGAATCGTTCCCAATGATGACAACGCTGAGAGGAACAGTCCATGTGTTCGTCGTACCTTATATCCAACTGACTCTCGTGAGTGAGCGTAACTCTTGAAGCCATGGTTGGAGGAGAGAACGAATGGGTGCTACTGACAGATTTTGCACTCAATCGTTTGTGTACCGAAACACTCTGTGCTTGGTGCTCATCGTCCACGTAGTGCTCAAGAGGGGGAGAGCGCACCCACTCTTGGCCTTTGATTCTGTTGGTGGGACACCCAGCCTCGCCACTGTCGCCCAACTGCTCAAGGGCCAAACGCTTGAGATGTTACCTACTATCAACAGAGTGAGTCTGGTCACGCATGTGATGCCTAGCTTGAGATGCTTGTTCGTTTTGAAGGGGCTTGATCGCCAAATTTAACTGCATTACCTCCTTCTTAACCAATTGGAGGAGCTAATCTTTTTCGACTAGCCAAGCTTCTAGACTTTTGACGTATTTTCGGTCAGTAAGCTTGGAAGGGATCTTTGTAGGTAAAGACGGAGGAGGAGGCAGTAGAGCTACGAGGTTTGTGGACCCGACAACCATTGTTGCTTTCCATGCTGAAGCAAATTCGATCTAATCATTCTTCAGAGTTGGGATTTTCGCCCTGAAGCTGAGCTTGAAATTATTTGAGATGAAAAGTCGAGTGAATCTCCCATTATGGTCACCAAAATGTGGAGTCTAAAATTCAATTTTGACTTTTCAAAAGTATGTTGCGAACTCTCTAGCTAATCCTGCAAAAACACTCAACACTAAGTTAGTGCTGACTGGAATTGGTTCTCTGATGAGCATTCCGACGATCAAGTTAGCCTTTAATGAGAATAAAAGTCACTAGAAAGTACGAGAGTTAGCACGAATGTATTCATGTACCTGAGGTTGGAGTGCTACTGCTGTATTTATAAGGCGAGAGCCCAACTACTTCCCTGGACCTTCGGTCGAGAATGTAGCGTCATGATCTGAGAATCACGGTAGTTATGCCACATGTCTCAATTTTGTACAGATCGGACGGTCACGTCTACACGTTTAATAGCCACCTTTCCCATGTTTCTTTGTACAATAATCAGCATGTGAGGAGCACGCCTTTGATTTTTTGTTCGTCTTTTGTTACCATCGTTAGCATAAATTTCAAATAAAGATGTGGAATTAAGAATTATAATCGTACTTATTATGATTTTTCACCATGCTAAAAAATACTATATTGCAATTTACTTATCTCATGTGTTTAGCTCAAATTAAATATCAAGACGTGTTTTTAATTTTTGAGTTTGACTTTCCTAGAAAATTAATTTTCTTAATTTTTTTTTTGTATTTCAAAATAATTTTTTTGCCTCTATACTATTTTATTTTTCTATTGGTATTTGTTTTATAATATGATATCAATTTTCATCATTGTTCATAGTATAATTAATAATATTTTTTCATTTTTAAAATTATTTTGCGAGAAGTCTTTATTGTGTGTATCATGATGGTTTCTACAATGTTATTTTTCTATTGCATTGGATAACATTATACATAATTTTCGTAATAATGGTTTTAGTACAGTACTTAATTTAATTTTTTTATTTCGCTATTAGAAAGTACGAATAAAGCTATTGATTTAAGCATTTTAAATTGTATTATGTTGATTTGTTGGTGTAGTGCAAAATATAAAATTATAATTTTCTTATAGTACTTTTGGAAGTTTTGGTTCCAATTCGATATCGAGAAATGTCTTTAAATTTTTATGTAACATTTGACTCTCCTTAAACTATAACTTTAAAATTTTATTTTATATGAACGAAATAATTGATATTCATGGGGATAGACAAAATTAGTTTTTCGTCATAAACTAATTTAATATAAAAGAATAAATCTATTTTTAAGTTTTATTATGTGCATAAATATTATCCTTACAAAATCTTTTCACAAGAGATGGGCTTAAAAAATGAGGGCACTACCCTAATATTTATGCACTTGATATATATATATATATATATATATATTGGTAAAAAAAATTTATTATATTTTCTTTTACCCTTTGTAATATTGAAAAATGTAGCTTTTTAGAATTTGACTCTTTACCCCTAACATTATTATAAACTATTGATCAAAAAAATTATTATATTTTCTTATAGACTATTGTATTTTTATTCATTTATTTTTTTATTCTAGAATATCAACTTTACCTCAGTTTGATTTTCAGTAAACGTCATTTTATTTTTATTATAGTAATGTATGATAGAAAAATATTTGACTTTTGTTAAACTATTACTTTAAAATTTTATTATATTGTATATGTACGAAATAATTCTCATTGTGTATTTTTAATATTTTATGGATTGTCAATTTTAAATAATTTTTTAACATCATATACAATTTTCTGGGTACTTGAGTTTTAGATTTTAGTAGATAATAAGTAATTTGATTTTAATTTTTGTCCCACTTTTTGTTACCATCATTAGCATAAATTTCAAATAAAGATTTGGAATTAAGTATTATAATCGTACTTATTATGACTTTTCATCATACTACAAAATAGTTATTTTAATTTTTGGATTTGACTTTGGAGAATATTAATTTTCATTATGGTTATATTTTGTATTTTTAAATAATGTATTTTTGCCTCTATAATATTTTATTTTTTATTCATATTTATTTTAAAATTGTATTGATTTTTATCATTGTTCATAGTATATATAGACTATAATATTTCATGATTTTAAGAATTATTTTGCGAGAAGTCTTTATTGTATATTATAACGTTTCTTATAATGTTATTTTCTATTGTTTTAAATAACATTTTACATAATTTCTTGTGATAATGATTTTAGTATAGTACTTAATTTGATTTTTTTTAATCTTGCTATTGAAAAGTACAACTAAAGTTATTGAATTAAGCGTATTAAATTATATTTACGTTGACTAGTTGGTATAGTGCAAAATATAAAATTATAATTTTCTTACAATATTTTTGCAAGCTTTGGTTTCAATTCGATATCGAGAAATCTCTTTAAATTTTTAAGTAATATTGATTTCATTGCTAGTTTTTCCTAGAACCATTGATTTTCATTATAGGTCATTTTATAGTGATGTATGGATGAAAAACATTTGACTCTTAAATTTTATTTTATATGTTATAATTTATATACATAGGAATAGACAAAATTAATTTTTTTTGTAATAAACTGATTTATTATAAAAAATTAAAATTATTTCTAAATTTTATTATGTGCATAAATATTATCCTTGCAAAATCTTCTTATAAGAGATGGACTTCAACTAAGAAGGCCTACTTTGGAACTTATCTTTTATGAGAAAATTACAATAGGATTTGCGCCCTCACTTGATGTGTTTATCGATCAAAAAAATTATTAAATTTTCTGATACTTTTATTTTGTAGTATGCATAAATATAACTTTTTAGAATTACATTCTTTACCTCTAACATTATTTTTTATTCACTTTGATTGTTTTTGAGTAATATAGTACTCATTCTGTACATAATTTTGTTTCAAATGATGGTTTTAGCACATCGTTAGAACCAACATGTCACGCCTTTATTTTGAAATATAATATATATTATATTTACTATTTAAAGATCTCACAATTTCTCCAACATAAGTCTAAAATCATAATTTTCATAACTTGTAACAAAGATTTAAAAAATAGTACAACAATAAGGGACACTCCTAGCCCAAATAACCCAACTAGAAAATTTGAGTCGATATAATTTAGTATGCCCTTAATACAACATTTGAATAAATGAGAAGTTAATTTACATGTTTTAAAAATTAAATTCTAAATATGCTATATAACTCATACGACGAAATTTTTTCAAAAACATACATCATCATGTACCCATGCTAATTTAGATTATGCTTCCGGAGCAGTACCTGAAAATCAAAGGGATGAACAATAATCTAGTAGAAAAATCTATGCCAAGACTATGTCCATATGAGATGAACAGAATGGATTATGAACATTGCATGATGATATAAGGCATAGATATATCAATTTCACAATAACAAGATCAAAGATACACACATAATAAACAATCAACATCATTTACAATTCATCAATACAACTACTTCTACGACCATACCACATTACTATCTCATCACCAAACGGTGGCTAGCCAAATTATGTCACGTTCTAGCTGTAATGTCCCAATTTTTGGCTACGTTATTTAAAAGCGTTTATTCAATTGTTTTATTAATAGAAACATAAATAAAAAATACCTTTTAATTTAAAATAATAAGGAATAAGATAAATCAGAATTTTAAAATGTTGAAATGAAATTAATAAAAGTACCATTCGAATTTATATTTTATTAAAAAGTAAAAATAAAATAATAACAGAGTATCCACAATCTTCTCTAGCAGCTCTCAATGTCTTCTGCTAGAACAGATTCTTCAAGTGCTCTTGGACATCTGATATGAAACACTAGGGGCAAAGAAGTTGTATCGATGAGTTTATAAAATTCGGTAAGAAGATTTATTCGAAAACCAAACCCATAGGTAAATACACATACAATAAGAAATATAGCATAACAACACAATACATGAAATGCAACATAAAAGATAGAATTTAGTAACAGATGCTGATATGTCAAAAATTGTAAAAGATAACTATAGTATTTTAAATTCATTACCTTTTCTTTTAATCGAGATGAAGTCCAAGGAATCTAATCCATAATCAACATGGCACGACGACAAGTGGGAATCTAACTCAGAAGATAAAAGTGGAAGGGAATCGAACTACCAATCACCTCAAAAATCTAACCCGAAAATAACTTGGGAATCTAACTCGTCAACAAAGAGTGAAAGGGGAATCTAACCACTAATTCACTTTGGGATTCTAACTCGGAATGTAAGCGAGAAGGGAAATCGAACTACCAATTCACTTCGGGAATCTAACCTGGAACAATAGCAAAATGGAGAATCAAACCACCAAATTCACCTCGGGAAACTAACCCGAAACAACACGATAATTGAATCCAAATCAACACATTGGCACAACGACCTTTAATTCTAGTCTGTTATGTTCCGTCAACGTTATTTCTTACTTTTACATGCTTCTAATGTTTTCAAGTAAACCACATTCATAAATTTACTCCTCAGTTGTACTTAAAAACATGATGACAGTAAAATAGAAGCATTACTTTCTCAACATTTCAAACAATCAAATTTAAGACCAACAGGTGAATACGTTGGTTATAGCAAATGTATTATTCAAACAAGCAAATTTAAGACCATCGAAATTAATGATAAATTAATAGCAAAATAATTTCATAAGCCATCACATAATATAACCAACTATTTAAGCAAAGTAACTAAACATATATATCTCGGATGGTAATCATGTCCTCTTGAAATCCACGGGGATCCAAGGCATTATTAAAGTCACACGTGGATACATGTGCATGTGAACGAGTGTCGGGGTTTGTTAAAGTTAGTGGCCAAAGCCCAAAAGAAAACAATCAAAGGAATGAAATTCGGATCAAAATTATGATCGGTTATCGGGCCTGTAGACTGGGGTGGTGGTGGGACCTTAAATTATTAACTAAAAAATTGCAATTGACAACAGAAAGTAGATACCTAAAGTTCGAAGATAAACAATTCTACCTTAGATCGGAAAGAAAATAAATGAACAGAAATGATTCAGTTAAGTTTTGGATTTGGCACCCCTTCATCTCTCTCTCTCTCTCTCTCTCTCTCTCTCAAACTCATTGTATTCTTGGTTTCTATCAAATTCACTTATCAACTATCCTTTGCTCACAACTAAACCAAGTATTAAAAAGAAAGCTAATGACTCGCGGCCCTAGAAAAATCTATCCTATAAAGCATTGTTAATTCCCCTAATAAAATCATTATCATGACCATGAATGTCCAAAAAAAAAAATGTTCTTCCTTTTTATTTTTAAAACCCAACGTTCCTAAAGAATTGAAGGAAAAAACAAAATGGAAAGATAATCCTATGTTCTTGCTCTATCTTAACCCGTGCAACCTCACGATTTTAATCATCGGTAAATCAAATAATCTAAAACGTACAAATAAATACAAATAAAGAATTAAACATGAATATCACAAAAAAGAAAATAATTTTTATAGTATTATTATTATTATCATTTTTTAACTTTTAAAAACTCGGGTCGTTACACTAGCACTTCTCTTAACGGAGGTTAGTCAAGCAAATTCATAGCATTTTCTAGCACATTTTTTAAAGAAGCTAGACCTATAGTTCCCTAGCACTTCTCCTGATGGAGGGTAGCATTATGCTTGCGTCGATCAAATGTCAACATGTGTCTATGTTATTCATAACGATGCTACACTCATATCATATCCACTAAATTCCATTCCTTTTAGATTATAAGAGAACGAATGAATAGTCACTATAAAAAATGAAATCACTCAGTACTATATTTTCAATTCTTACACCCACGCACACGCAATAAATTAAAGTGTAATCATAACAATTGAACAAGTAAAAGAGCATTCCAAGGCAATCTATAAGATAACCAAACTGTCAGAAGGAATGTTGCACGATTCCGTCCGGACGTCCAACTACCCCGTCTGGACATCTAAGTTTTCCGTTCGGATGCTCCATTTCCAACATCTCTATCAAAATCCTAGGGCAATCTGTCCAAACCCACCAAGTCCCCATCTGGACGCCACTCCAAAACAATTCTCTGTGTAAGTTTTCAATCCAGCCGTCCAGACATCTGTGCTTCATGTCCAGACGCCATGTCGCAATCTGCAAATTTTCTGCATGATTCTATTTTCTTCAACTCTCCAAATCATGCCAAAATCTCAATATATGTATAAAATGTGTGAACAAAAATATGTCATATACACATAATACAAGATATAAATTCATACCGCAAGCTTTAAAAGATGGATTTGGCAAAGATATGAAAATCCTAGCTTTCGGTGAACTTTCAAACTTCAAATCCTTAGCCCCCAGGTTCCAAATCGCGATTCGTCTTTGAATGTGACGTGCGTGTAACAAAAATAAAAGTCTTTGGGTTCGGGTCCCGTAATTAAAATTTGAAATACATAATAATAAATCAATTACATATCTTGAAATATAAATTTTAAATAATTAATTAAAACAGAAAAAATTTCAAGGCCTTACACAAGGCAGTATAATTCATGTAGTTTGATTTGAAAATTATTATGGTTAATAAATTGTGTAGCTTAGCATATTTGATTTGTATAAAATATTTTTTCATGAGTTTTTTTCTTTTTTCTAGAATAATAAATTTTATTGTTGTTATTTTATTTTGTATTTTCAAAATAAATTTTTATTCTTATAGACTATTATATTTTTATTCATTATTTTTGTATTCGAGAATATTAATTTTAGCCCAGTATAATTGCAAGTATTTTTATGATTTTACCCTTAAATTGTGATAGCTCATTGTGCATTTTAAATATTTTATAGATTGTCAGTTTAAATGTTTCTAACATCATTTACAAATTTTTGGTACTTAACTTTTAGGTTTTTGTAGATAATAAGTATTTTGATTTTATTTTTCTTCCTTTTTTTTATGATCATTACCATAAGTTTAAAAAAAAAATTGGAATTAAGCATTATAATGGCACTTATTATGACATATTTTCAATTTTTAAATTTTGACTTCCCTAAAATATTGATTTTCATGGTTGTTTTTTTATATGTCGAAATAATTTTTTTTCCCTCTATACTATCTTGTTTATCCAATAATCAGCACGTGAGGAAGCACGGCTTTAATGTGGCTATGTCGAATGCAATATAGTCAACGACAGAGAGTGGCCGAAGATAGATGCCATTTACGTATGAGACACAGTGA
Source organism: Arctostaphylos glauca (assembly GCA_019985065.2). Classification (NCBI taxonomy): domain Eukaryota; kingdom Viridiplantae; phylum Streptophyta; class Magnoliopsida; order Ericales; family Ericaceae; genus Arctostaphylos; species Arctostaphylos glauca. The sequence continues at coordinate 11,149,617 of JAHSPW020000010.1, read as the reverse complement.
GAAAGGGTGGCCAAGGATCACTCGGTCGTTCAACCTATTAAGCTAAAAGTTAGTAGTGCAATTTTTGGGCCAAGCTCCACTCTCCCACCATGAGTGGGCCAAAGGTCCACTATTGTGTAGAACCAAATCCTGAGCTTGGGACACAAGTCTTTGAAGAGATTACCCATGAATTGCATTTCATTGTCCAAGATGAAGGCGTATGGAACATCGAACTTGGAGACAATGTTCCTCCAAACGAATCTTTTGACGTCTCGATCTTCGATGGTAAACAAGGGTTCGATTTGTACTTGAATCCTCCTAGTGCCACTAGGAACTTATTACCAATGTCCAAGTCCCATTGTGCAAATGGCCAAGGGCTGGAGAGGGGATTGAACTGCTTGGCAGGCTGGTGGAGGAGCGGCGAAACCTTTGACATTAGCGCACTCCTTGACTAATTGATCAGCATCTTTCTTCATGTTCGGCCACCAATAGCCTTGGGTGAGGGCTTGGTGCACCAGTGAGCGTCCTCCTAAGTGATAACCACAGCTGTCGGAGAGTAATTCGTCAAGTACGACTGTTGTCGATTCGGGGTGGACACATAAAAGGTAGGGTGCCGAATAGGCTTGTTAGTAGAGATTAGGGTCGGGGTGAACTAGAATTGGACTGCCTTATGAATGATTTTGTGCGCTTCTTTTCGGTCCTCAGGTAGGACTTCACACTTGAGGTAGGCGATTATTGAGTCCATCCAACTTGTATCAGGAGAGATGTAGTTGAGTCCAGCCCTTGGTTCGTCATCTTCATTGCTAGGTGCGGGAAGGATGTCCACTGAGACGGTCTTTTGCTCCTAGTGTCTATGGCCGCAGCCAATCCTGCTAATGCGTCAGCACAGGCATTTTGGTCTCTTGCAATTTGGTCAAGGCTGAATTGTTGGAACCGGGGGATGAGTTTTTGAACTTCGTCAACTGGTTAACTACTAGTTGAGAATCACTGAATGTTTTAATCTGTTCGGCCCCTAGCCTTTGGCGAATCGTAGACTTGCAAGGAGGACTTCGTATTCGGCCTTGTTGTTGGAGGCAATGAAGTCAAGTCTGAGGGCTTGCTTATGGATAATGCCTTCGGGTGAAATCAAAACTACTCCTACACCTAAACCATGGTTGTTGGAGGAACTGTCGACATACAACTTCCAAAAGTCACCATGGAGGAGTCTCCAAGGTGTATTACTTGTTGAATTAGTGCGTGGCTTCGAGTTGTCTGCTAGCGCTTGGTGAAAATTCTACAATAAAATCAGCAAGGACCTGACCTTTGATCGCTGTCCTTGGCTACTACTAGATATCAAAGTTGGCTAATTTGATTGCCCACTTCGAGATTCTATTGGAGTGATCGGCTTTGCGTAGCAGAATTTTGAGTGGATGCTCGATTAGCACTATGATGAGGTGAGCTTGGAAGTACAATGCTAGTTTTCTAGAGGTTGAGACAAGTGTTAAGGCAAGCTTCTCCAAGGGCAAGTACATGGTCACGGCACTGACCAGAGTCTTGTTGGTCTAGTAGATGGGGAATTGTGCTCGGTTTACCTAGCGCACAAGGACTGAACTAATTGCATGTTGAGAGATAGCCAAATAAATGAAGAGAGACTCCTTCTCTTTCGATGTGGAGAGGAGTGGTGCCTGGGATAGGTATTGATTGAGATCTTGCAGTGCTTGATCGCACTCTGGCATCCAGTTGAAGCTCCTATGGCTGCACTTCTTGAGAAGCTGAAAGAAGAGTCGACATTTATCGGATGATCGGCTAATGAACCTATTTAGTGCGGTTGTCATTCCTGTTAATTTCTAGACTCCCTTAATAGTGCAAGGAGCCTCCAAGTTGTTGATGACAGTGATCTGATTAGGGTTGGCTTCAATGCCTCTCCTAATTGTTGAGCCAACGTTGAAAGCACATTTCTCGGCGTTTAGGCTAAGCTTGTGCTTCTTAAGGATATTGAGGACCTCTTGAAAATGCGCCAGGTGGTTGGCCTCATGCCAACTTTTGACGACTATGTCATCAATGTAAGCTTCCATTGTGTCGCTAATCTGTTCGTCGGATACTTTGGTGATCATTCTTTAGTAGGTGGCCCCAGCACTCTTGAGACCGAAGGCATCACTCAGTAGCAGAATAGTTCGCGAGGACTGATGAAAGCTGTCTTCTCCTTGTTTGGCTCATGCACGACAATCTGGGAATAGCCTCAATAAGCATCCATAAAGCTGAACTGGGCATGCTCGGTTGTTAAGTCCACCAGCCTGTCTATCCTCGATAGGGGAAGGTGGTCTTTAGGGCAGGTATCATTGAGGTTCGTGTAGTCAACACAAATTCATTTGTTGTTCTTTTTCTTAACCACTAGGTTGGCAAGCCATGTCAGGTATTACACTTTCTGTATAGCTCCGGCTTTCAAAAGGCGATTGACTTCTTGGATGACGGCATCAATATTTGTTAATGTTGACCGTCGAGGCTTTCGAATCAATGCCCGACAGAAGAGATCGACGTTGAGTTCGTGGTAAATGGAGGAGGAGTCGACCCCCATCATTTCGTATGTTGTGCAAGCAAGCACTTGGAAGGCTGTCATCTCTTCCCTCTCGGCAGGTGACAAGGTTGATCTGAACAGAAAAGTTCTATTGGTGTTTGAGTTGTCGGTTGGCAACAGAACTACGTCTTCGATGGATTTCTCTGTGGCTCATGTACCGACATTCTCGAGTATTGGAGCGTCCGACGCTTCCACTTAGTGCAATTGCTTTGGGCTAACCTTACTTTTGATTGCCACTACGTAACATTTTTTGGCAGCCACCTGATTTCTTAGTACCTTTTCTTGCACCCGACAGTGATTTGCTGGTAGGTAGAAGTGATGACTCTTCACTTGTGCATGAAACCCTGCCGACCATGGAGTTTTATGGGCTTGGCACATCCACAACAACAAACTCTACTTCAATGATGGTCTTGGAGCCGGTGTAGATGGAAGGTTTCATTTTGCCCATTGGACATACAGGAGCGGAGTTGAATCCCACTAGTGGACCTCGGTGGGTTCGAGGTTAGTTTTCTTAAGGCGGAGTGCCTTGAACAAGGAATAATGCATGACCTCTCGTCCGAACTTCCTTGATCCACCAAGATTCGTTGGACTAAAGAGGTACCAAGGGTAAGTGAAACGACCAAGGCGTCGTTGTGTGGCATCTGAAGGCTCTCCAAGTCTCAGTCAAAGAAGGAAATATCGCCATTTGTTAAGTCGTCCGGACGCGGGCGTTTGGCGCCCGAGCTTACTGTCGTGACCTGTTTACTAGAGACTACCCATTTGATTTCAGCCCAGAGGCTCTCTTTTGTAGTTGGATCCACCATTCCATGGATTACATCGATCACTCGGACCTCAGAGCTATTCTACTTCTCAGGCTTTGCTGAGGTTCGGCTTTTGTCTTCTTTTCATCAATGTACTCTTTGAGATGGCCTTTGGTACTAGCCTCTCAAGGAAATCACTCCAACCATGGCACCTAATCGTAAGGTGCCATTTCTCTTTGCGGTAAGAGCAGCGATAGGGGGAGTCACTAGGCTTCTGCTGATCTCCTAGTGGCCGAGGTAAGGCTCGTTCTAAATCTTCTTGGGGATCTCGTACGTCGGAACCTTGAAGATGGTCTTCGTGGAGGCAAATTCATGAGGCCAATGACCTCTCTTTTAGCCAAAAGTCACCATGTTGACACTCTGGCGTCCTCTATTGTTGTTCGCGTTTTTGTTCCCATCTCCCTGACGAGGATGGTCTTGTTCGGCTTGACGCTACTCACTATGGGCTTCCTCCAGTCAGCAATGATTGTGCATCTAGCTCATTAAGTCATCCATGTCGGCAAGACTTGACAACATCAGATCCTCGAATAGTCAGCTTTGGTGATCCATGCCGAACTTGAACGAGGGTACGTCAATTGTTGGATTGCAGCCTTGTATCTCGTTTAAGAGCTCACAATACCAAGCTGCATACTGCCGGAGGGATTCATTAGCCAACTTCCTTAGAGCGAGGAGAGAGTCAACTCCTTTATTTTGCCTACTACTAGTAACAAACCGAGCAAGAAAGGCAAAGAAAAGATCCTTGAATGAGGGAATGAGCTCTCCCAAACTAAAAGGAAAGAGTTTGCACATGAGTGCATCATCCAAGTCATAAAGTGACATCATCTGCCTAAAGTGCACTAGGTGGAGGTAGGCATCCATCTTCGGGTCGCACTTCGTGAACTTAAGTGGGTTAAAACCAAGTGTCGGGCAAACTCCATCGATTTATCTGGTGAATGGGGAGGATACGAGTTGATCGTGTATGATATCGCATTGGGACTTGGTCTGACGAACCTCTTGCTTTGTCGGATCCCTGTGGTTGGCAACAAGCTGAGGGCTAAAGTCCTCATCTCTGTGGTACCGAGGGGATCGTTCCCAATGATGATGCCGCCGAGAGGAATAGTCCATGTGTTCGTCGTACCTTATATCCAACCGAGTCTCGTGAGTGAGCGTAACTCCTGAAGCCATGGTTGGAGGAGAGAACGAATGGGTGCTACTGACAGATTTTGCACTCAATCGTTTGTGTAACACTCTGTGCTTGGTGCTCATCGTCCGCGTAGTGCTCAAGAGGGGGAGAGCGCACCCACTCTCGGCCCTTGATTCCGTTGGCGGGACACCCAGCCTCGCCACTGTCGCCCAAATGCTCAAGGGCCAAATGCTTGAGATGTTTCCTACTATTGGCAGAGTGAGTCCAGTTGCACCTGCGGTGCGTAGCTTGAGATGCTTGTCCGTTTTGAAGGGGCCTGATCGCCAAATTTAACTGCATTACCTCCTCCTTGACCAGTTGGAGGAGCTAATCTTTTTTGGCTAGCCGAGCTTTTAGACTTTTGACATATGTTTAGTCAGTAATCTTGGAAGGGATCTCTGTAGGTAAAGATTCGGAGGAGGAGGCAGCAGAGCTGCGGGGTTTGTGGACCCGGTAACCATTGTTGCTTTCCATGCTGAAGCAGATTCGATCTGATCATTCTTCTGATTTGGGATTTTCACCATGAAGCTGAGCTTGAAATGATTTGAGATGAAAAGTCAAATGAATCTCCCATTATGGTCACCAAAATGTGGAGTCTAAAATTCAAATTTGACTTCCAAAAGTATGTTGCGAACTCTCTGGCTAATCCTGCAAAAACACTCAAAACTAAGTTAGTGCTTATCGGAATTGGTTCTCCGGTGGGCACTCCGACGATCAAGTTAGTCTTTAATGAGAGTAAAAGTCACTAGAAAGTAACAACGAGTTAGCACGAGTGTATTCATGTACTTGAGGTTGGAGTGCTACTACTGTATTTATAAGGTGAGAGCCCAACTACTTTCCTAGACCTTCGGCCGAAAATGTAGCATTGTGGTCTGAGAATCACGGTGGTTATGCCACATGTCTCAATTTTGTACAGATCGGACGGTCACGTCTGCACGTTTAATAGCCACCTTCACCATGTTTCTTTGTACAATAATCAGCACGTGAGGAGCACGCCTTTGATTTTTTGCCGGTCTTTTGTTACCATTGTTAGCATAAATTTCAAATAAAGATTTGGAATTAAGAATTATAATCGTACTTATTATGATTTTTCACCATACTACAAAATAGTATATTGCAATTTACTTATCTCATGTGTTTACCTCAAATTAAATATCAAGACGTGTTTTTAATTTTTGAGTTCGACTTTCATAGAAAATTAATTTTCTTAATGTTTTTTTTTTGTATTTCAATTTTTTTTTTGCCTCTATACTATTTTATTTTTCTATTGGTATTTGTTTTATAATATGATATTAATTTTCACCATTGTTCATAGTATAATTAATAATATTTTTTCATTTTTAAAATTATTTTGGGAGAAGTCTTTATTGTGTATCATGATGTTTTCTATAATGTTATTTTTTTATTGCATTGGATAACATTATACATAATTTTCGTAATAATGGGTTTAGTACAGTACTTAATTTAATTTTTTTATCTCGCTATTAGAAAGTACGAATAAAGCTATTGATTTAAGCATTTTAAATGGTATTTACGTTGATTTGTTGGTGTATTGCAAAATATAAAATTATAATTTTCTTACAGTACTTTTGAAAGTTTTGGTTTCAATTCAATATCGAGAAATGTCTTTATTTTTATGTAACATTTGACTCTCCACTATAATTTTAAAATTTTATTTTATATATTATATTTTATCTGAATGAAATAATGGATATACGTGGGGATAGACAAAAATAGTTTTTGTAATAAACTAATTTAATATAAAAATAAATCTATTTTTAAGTTTTATTATGTGCATAAAATATTATCTTTACAAAATCTTCTCGTAAGAGATAGACTTAAAGTAAGAGGGCCCACTTTAAAACTTATCTTTTATGCACTTGATATATGGACTTGATATATGTGTCGGTAAAAAAAATTTATTATATTTTCTGCTACCGTTTGTAGTATTGAAAAATGTAGCTTTTTAGAATTTGACTCTTTACCCCTAACATTATTATAAACTATTGATCAAAAAAATTATTATATTTTCTTATAGACTATTATATTTTTATTCATTGATTTTTTTATTCTAGAATATTAACTTTACCTCAGTATAATTGCAAGTATTTTTATAACTTGTATTTTTATTCATTGATAAATGTAACTTTTGATCATTAGCGTAAATTTCAGAAAAAGATGTCGAATGAAGTATTATAAGTGCATTAGATAACATTAAACGTATTTTTCTTGATAATAATTTTAGTATAGTACTTAATTTGATTTTTTTTTTAGTCTAGCTATTGGAAAGTACGAATAAAGTTATGAATTTAAGCACAATAAATGATATTTACTTTGACTTTGAGAAATGTGTTTAAATTTTTACATTGACATAGATGTCATTGCTAGTTTTTCCTAGAACCATTGATTTTCAGTAAACGTCATTTTATTTTTATTATAGTAATGTATGAAGAAAAATATTTGACTTTTGTTAAACTATTACTTTAAAATTTTATTATATTGTATATGTACGAAATAATTCTCATTGTGTATTTTTAACATTTTATGGATTGTCAATTTTAAATAATTTTGTAACATCATATACAATTTTCTGGGTACTTGAGTTTCAGATTTTAGTAGATAATAAGTAATTTGATTTTAATTTTTGTCCCACATTTTGTTACCATCATTAGCATAAATTTCAAATAAAGATTTGGAATTAAGTATTATAATCGTACTTATTATGACTTTTCATCATACTACAAAATAGTTATTTTGAATTTGCTTATCTTATGAGTTTGGTTGAAATTAAATATGAAGACGTACTTTAATTTTTGGATTTGACTTTGGAGAATATTAATTTTTGAATTTGCCTCTATAATATTTTATTTTTATTCATATTTATTTTAAAATTGTATTGATTTTTATCATTGTTCATAGTATATATAGTTAATAATATTTCATGATTTTAAGAATTATTTTGCGAGAAGTCTTTATTGTATATTATAACGTTTCCTATAATGTTATTTTCTATTGTTTTAAATAACATTTTACATAATTTTTTGTGATAATGATTTTAGTATAGTACTTAATTTGATTTTTTTATCTTGCTATTGAAAAGTACAACTAAAGTTATTGAATTAAGCGTATTAAATTATATTTACGTTGACTAGTTGGTATAGTGCAAAATATAAAATTATAATTTTCTTACAATATTTTTGCGAGCTTTGGTTTCAATTCGATATCGAGAAATCTCTTTAAATTTTTAAGTAATATTGATTTCATTGCTAGTTTTTCCTAGAACCATTGATTTTCATTATAGGTCATTTTATAGTGATGTATGGATGAAAAACATTTGACTCTTAAATTTTATTTTATATGTTATAATTTATATACATAGGAATAGACAAAATTAATTTTTTTGTAATAAACTGATTTATTATAAAAAATTAAAATTATTTCTAAATTTTATTATGTGCATAAATATTATCCTTGCAAAATCTTCTTATAAGAGATGGGCTTCAACTAAGAAGACCTACTTTGGAACTTATCTTTTATGAGAAAATTACAATAGAATTCGCGCCCTCACTTGATGTGTTTATCGATCAAAAAAATTATTAAATTTTCTTATACCTTTATTTTGTAGTATGCATAAATATAACTTTTTAGAATTACATTCTTTACCTCTAACATTATTTTTTTATTCATTTGATTGTTTTTGAGTAATATAGTACTCATTCTGTACATAATTTTGTTTCAAATGATGGTTTTAGCACATCGTTAGAACCAACATGTCACGCCCTTATTTTCAAATATAATATATATTATATTTACTATTTAAAGATCTCACAATTTCTCCAACATAAGTCTAAAATCATAATTTTCATAATTCACTTGTAACAAAGATTTAAAAAATAGTACGGACACTCCTAGCCCAAATAACCCAACTAGAAAATTTGAGTCGATATAATTTAGTATGCCCTTAATACAACATTTGAATAAATGAGGAGTTAATTTACATGTTTTAAAAATTAAGTTCTAAATATGCTATATAACCCAACCAGATGGATTGCTGTGTAGCATGTCAAATTGTCTATTTCTTTAAGCTTTGTTGTATCTAATCAATATGCATCTCGAAATAACCCAATATAGAAATTTACGAATCAAGCTTGACTTTGAATTATTGAAAGTCTCGTGTTACCCTAACACCCATGTTCATGATGTTTATCTGTCTTAGACAACATATTCTAAAAATATATATATATATATATTCTGATTTTTTTTTTTAGTTGATGAAACCATATTTGTTGAGATCACAATCAAAACACTCGTATGTCTTTTAAGGAACCTTGAATTCACAGGTTCAACTGAGTGAAATTCTTATAGCGCTCACTCAATTTTTGTCATACTTCTCAGCTTTTAAGATGTGAAATCTTGAAAAGAGTATGCTTCAAACTCTCATAAATTTATTCTATCATAAGAATCTCATTAGAATACATCATTTGAGGATTCAGTGAAGATTTCATCCCCTCAAACTATTTCTATACTTGACACTTCTATCAAAAAATAGAGTCCTATGTTTGTCTTGAAACACATTTGGCTGATGTAATTTCAAGACAAATATCCGATATAGTTTTTCACACCCAATATCAAACTTTCTAAAATTTTATTTTTGCTGCAGTTCAGTTACTTTTGTCATAGAAACCTTTCTTTTCCTATAATACTATGGTCTTTCGAACCAAAGTATTCGTTTGTTGCTTTTGGTTAGCCACCCCTCGGTTCACGAACATTGTGATACAACTCAGCATTTTGTATTTCTTAAGTTTATTTCATTGAACTTAACACCAACCTTGAATCCAATTTTGACTCTTATCTTGAAACTCGAGAGAGTGTGTATTCACTCCGTCTTAAGTATATCATCTTAAAATTATATTGTTATGTGTTTTGATCTAATACTGGGGATGCACCAAACCCATAAAGTCTTGATTGAAATTTGGGACTCTGTATCGAATAATTAATGCATACTATTCCGTGAAATTTCAAGGATAAAATTCTTTTAAGGGGGATAGATTGTAACGACCCGAAATTTTTACAAAAATAAATAAATTGTTTTCAAATACTCTTTATTTCATGTGTAGTATTAATTTAGTCTTTTTTATTTTTTTTCATGAACGGTTGTGATTGCATGTGCATGATAGTCGTGATGGGTTGTGTTATACCGAAGCGAAACTTCCTTTTTGTATCCCTTCAAATTCCAGCCGTGTAACCCCTTTGAGATTAATTAGAAGTTTAATGACATAATGGTAGCAATCAAAATTGAGATTTCAATGCTTAAGCTCCAATAAGAGCTAAACCCTCACCCATTTTATTTTTCGGCACATTATACTTCACCAACATAGAGAACTAAGGGCTTTGAGAGAGAAAGTTATTGGGGAAGAAGAAGAGGTCCTGCTAGTTTCCGATTTTTGACGAATCGATTCCGTTTCTTTGATTCTTTCTGCATTGGAGGTAGGATTGTTTATCTCCGCCCATTGGTTTAAGTATTTTCTTTAGTAGAAAAATGTTATGTCTAATTCTTAGAAATATATTTGTCATACAATTTCATGTTTAGTTTTTAGTAATTATGTGATTTTTGATCGATTCATGCTAGGATGCGTGAACGCTAGAATGTTACGAATTTGAAAGAGATAGAAACTTGGTGTGAATCTGATTTTGATAATTTTCGTTGAAATTGTTCGAAGACTCTAAAATTTCTGAAATTTTTGATGAAGATTCCTCTATGTGTCTTCTGTATTGGGTAAAAATTTCGAAGCCTAACTCAAAATAGAAAATTCTATAAAAATCTGTAACCAAGCTGCTGCGGATTCGTCACTGTGAAGACTGGTTTGACACACGTTAGGAAAACAGCCATAACTTTTAACACGGGTATCGAAATTGCGCACCGTTTGTTTTATTTGAAACTAGATACATAGAACTTCAAAAATATGTAGATTTTGTATTTTTCTTTTACGTAATAGAAATCAATTTTTCTTTTAAAGTTGATAATGCAGTTTTTGGTATTGTTTTGGTGAATATGGATCTTGTTCATGTTAACATGATATGCACTAGTTTATGTTCATTAGTTTTCGTTGGATTTTGTGTGAGCGGGAATAATATAAAAGTGACCTTTGGTGTTGTTTTGGTGAACATGAATCTTGTTGGTAATAACATAATAGGTGTTAGAAAATTCTGATTGTGTTGATAAGAACTTGGACAAGTGATAAAAGTGGAAATGATTTAATTACAGCTGTCGTGTTACTCATTGATTTTTCGGGTTAGATTCCCGAGATTATTCCGGGTTAGATTCCCGAGGTGATTGTGGTTTGATTCCCCTTCACTTTTATTCCGGGTTAGATTCCCGAGGTGGTTGGTGGTTCGATTCCCCTTCTCACTTTTGTTCCGGGTTAGATTCCCGAGGTGACTGGTGGTTCGATTCTCCTTCACTTTGTACTGGGTTAGATTCTCGATGTGATTTGTGTTCCGGGTTAGATTCCCGAGGTGACTGGTGGTTCGATTCCCCTTCACTTTGTACCGGGTTAGATTCCCGAGGTAATTTGTGTTCCGGGTTAGATTCCCGAGGTGACTGGTGGTTCGATTCCCCTTCACTTTTATTCCAGGTTAGATTCCCGAGATAGTTGGCGGTTTGATTCCCCTCTATTTTTATATTCCGGGTTTGATTCCCGAGGTGGGTTAGATTCCCACTGGCCGTCGTATCGTGTTGATTATGGGTTAGATTCTCTGGGCGTCGTCCCGATTAACAGAAAAAAAGAGAGAAAGAAGAATGGACTTAATACACTTAAACGTTACTTTACAGCTTTTGATATATTCGCATTTGTTATTTAAAATTCTGTTGTTATGTTTCATTTTATGTATTCTGTTTTTATGTCATATCTCCTGTTATATGTGTGCTTTTACCCATGGGTTCGATTTTCGGATAAACCTTCCTACCGAGTTTTATAAACTCATTGGTGCAACTTCTCTGCCCCTGGTGTTTCATACCAGATTTCGAAGAGCAGTTGCAGAATCTGTCCGAGTAGGAGAAAGTGGGAGCTGCTGGAGGACTGTGGCGGCGTTTAGTTGTCCTACCTTTAGATGTTCTGTTATTTTATTTATTTTTAGTAAAAATATAAATCTCAAGAGTATTCTTATCAATTCCACTTCCGCATTTTAAAACTCTGATTTATCTTATTTTCTGTTATTTTAAATTAAATAATAAAAGGCATTTCTTTGATTTATGTTTCAATTAATCAAATAATTGAATAAACGATTTTAAATAACGTACCGAGAAATCGGGGGCATTACAGGCTGATTCCATGTTCGACCTTCTCGGCTAGAATATAATGTGGTCAACCAAAGTCAAGTCAGCCCTACCCCACGCGATTGGCGTGTGTGTCTTGATTTATTTAATTACATTTTTACCTCGTGAAAGATTAAAACTAGGGTTTGAAAAGCGCTCTCTCTCTTCTTTCTACACAAAAGAAGAATCAAAATGTCGATATGGGTACGAACAACGATTGGAAGATACTGAAAGAATAATTTGTAGGAGATGATGGAGTGAGGAAATCAAACAAAAATTAGATGGGCGGAGTAATATGGGAATTTAGAAAATTTGGAAGCATGACATCAGCTTTTTTTTCACAGTCAACGAATGTTCATTGACAACAGGGAGGTCCTAAAAGAATAATGTGTAAAGTAAGAGAGGATAGTGCAATTATCAGAACCACGAGGGAGGACAGTAAATTTTTCAGTAACCTTGGGGGAGGTAAGTGAAATTTACCATTTTTTTAAAGGGGGCTGCAGGTACTATGGATCCTCTGACTCCCAATCGGGTTGCCTTCCCAGGTCTCGCCAGTGTTACCTGTAAGTCGTGATGTGCCTCGAGATGGCCGTCTCCTATCCCCCTACCGGTGGGGAATCCGCTCTCGGATCGTCGCTCTGCTACGTCTGGCCCGTCCTCTAGGCACCTTTGGAAAACAGAGAGTGTGATAACGTACACGCTTTCCCTTTACCCCATCCAAGCGGGCACTTGAGTTTCCTCTTGAGAACTTGACGTTAATTAAAAAAATGGATATAATTTTAAACGGGGCGCCCGATAAGCTGGGCCCTGTTGGTAACTTCCGCACATTCATCAAGCTAGTACAGAATCAAAAAAAGCAAAGTTGGCTTAATTACAAAATTAACCCTACTATGTCTTAGGAATAGCAGTATTGACATAACAAAAAGTGGCTTTTTTTTGTGGACCTTTTAGCCCTTGGGCTCTTTCGGTGTGCTGTGTGAACGGTGAACACCATCCGCAGTGTTTTGAAACAAATGGTTAAATTGAATACATGTATACTCAATTACAACATCAAAATATATGTTTTATTTTAAAATTCGAAACTCGCTGTTAATTTTGAAATATTTTTTTAACTTAACGATACATTTTTAAAAAATTTTCAAAAATAAAATCTGGACAATATGACCGAATGGATTCAAATGAGTAGTGTCAGTCATTTTTTAATGGAACGGTGGCAAAAGTAAAAAGGAAAAAAATATGCCTATTCAGCCACCGCCCCACTAAAAAAATGACTGACATTACTCATTTGAACATCTTTTGGTCGAAATATATTTTTCTTTTGAATTTCAACAGGGAGGGGTTCAAATAGACGGTATCAATAATTTTTTTTAATGCGATGGTATTGAGTGGACATATTTTTTGTTTTTGTTTTTAATTTTTCCACCATCCTATTAAAAAAAGTATCTGACACTATTTATTTGAATTCTTTTTTATCAAAAAAGTAATTGACACTATTTATTTGAATCCTTTTTTTATTGTGCTGTTTGAATTTTATTTTCAAAATTTTATTAAAAATTTATCATTAACCTAAAAAAATATTTCAAGATTTATTACGAATTTAAAATTTTAAAATAAAACATATATTTTAATATCGTAATTAAGTGCACATGTATTCAATTTGACAAAAGTATTGAAATTAAAAAAAGTTGAATTTTTAAGTCCAAAGAAAAAGAGTTATCATGTTCGAAAGAGAAAGAGAGAGTGGGGAGGTTATTTAATTTCAGGCGCCAAACACCCCCTTGCGTTTGTGTGAGGAAAATACTTTTTTAGCTTCTTAACAAACGCCCTCCTTAGATAGACCCAATTTTATATTTTAACGGTAGAATACCACATTCTCTCCTCTCCCCCATTCTACAATCGGTCGCCCTCTCTCTCTCTCCCCACAACCATCTTCAATCGCACCGACCACCATTGTCGATGTACGACAAGCGAACCATTCTACAATCGGTTGCGCTCTCTCTCTCTCTCTCGCCCCACAACCATCTTCAATCGCACCAACCACCATTATCGGCGTACGACAAGCGAACCAGGGGTGGGACAAGCGACCACAATCGGTTGCTCTCTCTATGCATAACTATCTTAAACCGCATCGACCACCATTGCCGATGTAGGACAAGCGACCAGGGGTGGGAGTCCGTCAAAGAAATCAGCTCTGGTGGTGAGTATTTAGTTGATTCTGTGTTGATTTCTTGTTTTAGGGTTTTAATCAGTTTTTTCTTTTCTTGAAATGTATGTTTTGATAATATTGGAGGTATTTTGCAGTTCGAATTAGGATTCTGCCCTTTTCGTTTTATGGGGATCTGTTAATTGGTTTTCTGATTCTTGAAATGGGTATCCTCTCTCTCTGCTTCCCTACTTCTGGTTCCTCCTTTATTTGGTCATATGTATGTCGTATCGGTCTCTGAACGATGCCTATTGAGGGTAAACTCAAGAGTTTGATCGAGGTTATTTTGATGGATTTAAAATCACTATTTAATGTGGGTAACACTTCGTGTTCAGAATTGCATAACTGACTTGTAGTTATAGCAGTATCTCCACAGAATACATCTTTTCTACCTTTAATCCAAGCCACTTATATTCTTGTTACATTAATGTTAAGTTCCTTTGATTGGAATTCCTATCTATCTGAATGGAGCCTTTGTTATTTGATGTCTTATGTTTACTAACATCTTGCATTTGAACTTGATTTTGGATTGTTTGTTGGGGCTGAAGGCAGTTATCGATGCTCTCTCTTTTGAGTTGTGTAGATACCGTAATACACCTCGTATAACCGGTTCAACATGTCTTATTTAGCATACGTGCGATACTTAATTGTCAATTTTATCGGATAATGCACGTTTGGTAGCTTTTGTCCAATTTTAGGTTTTCTGTGTTAAAAGAGGTGTTAGACCGACAAAATTGTGAAATCCAAAAGTTCGGAGCCGGTCCCGAAACCCGAGGAAAGATGGAAGTACAATTGGAAGAAGTGCTGAGTTCATGAAAGATACGAAGATCGAAGAAAATACGGAAAAAGATAGAAGAATCAAGAAAGAAGAAAATCGGACCTGACCTGATGAAACCTGACTGGAACCTTCTAGTCAGGCTTGCTCGCGAATTAGATTTATTTATTTTTGTAAATTCCTTTTTTTAATTAATCTTTCTAGATAGTGTCCTATTAGAATTAGGTAACCTTTCCTTTTTCTTTTATTTTAATTGTAATTAGTTTCTTTAGGGGATGAGGAATCCTTTCCTAATTTCTCTCCTAGGATTCTTTTCCTAATTTCTCTCCTAGGTTTTCTCTATTTAAAGACCTAGGAGACCTAGTCTAAGATATCTTAGCTATCTCTTTAGAATCTCTAGTTGTTATTATCTTTTTAGTCTTTACCTTTTACATTCAATTCCAATTCAATTACTAGTGTTCTTAACAATAAATTTCCGGCGATTATTCTATTTTTCTATTGAAGATTCATTCAAGTTATTCAAGTTTTCCTTTCAAGTTTTCCGGTAAGATTATTAGATATTTATTGCGTTCATCAATTCTAGTAAGATGTCTTCAATTCATTATTTCGTTTTTAGTTTTAAATATGTTAGGCTAAATCTCTAGGCAAGATCCAAGGATGAATTTCATCTCATGATTGAGGGTTTCAATATCTTCTCATTCTTTTTCACTGTTTATTCAAAAATTGATTCAAGTTCTTATTTTTCGAACCAAACAAGGAGTGTTATGCTCTTGATTAATCGTCGCCATTAATTTGGTACGATTAATACTTGGGTCGATGTCCGCCTATGATTTGACCTAATTTTATTGAACAAGAATCAATTTCGAATACATCTTTTGAATTAAAGATATTGTTACCTAAAATTTAGGATGGAAGGATTCCACGGATCTAGCCTATTTTCTTAATCAATTAAGTTTCCTATTTTAGTTTAATTATAAAATTAGAATCAAAATCAAATCAAATCAAAGGCTAGCGTCCGAAACGCTACAACTTTCAGTTACGTGATTCCCCCTTCCTGCTGTTCTTCGTGGATCGATACTCTATCTTGCCGCTCTACTGGTTTTCTAAACTCGTGAGCCAAAGATCAGTTTTAACAAAATTAAATATTGATTTGGCCGGCGCGTCAGCGACACTTTTGCCGGTCGATCAAGTTTTTGGCGCCGTTGCCGGGGAACAGCCAAGGCAAGGTACGTAACTTGTAGTTGTTATTTTTCTTTTTTTTATTCTATTTCTTTATTGGGGAGTAATTTTTGTGCATGAGTGTTTACACTCGCAGCCACACCAATCGTCTTATTCGAACTGAAAACCTCCCCCACATGTGATGACTGCCCTACTGGGGGCCAATAATACAATACCTCCGAGGACCATGAGGGACTATTTATACTCATCTAATTTTGAAACTCATGATTTCTACTCTGAAGGGCGGGACCCACTATGGTACCCGCCTAATAATTGGCAACAATGTGGACCTCAAGAACCTTTTGTGATTTCTGAGGCATACCAACCGACTCATAAGCCGAGTTTAGAGGACATGCTGATGATCATACAGGGGCAATCCAAAGTCATTGAGCAAAACACGCAAGCCTTCCATTCCCAAATGGCTGAGTTGAACCTTATGCTCAATGTTTCGAGTCAAATTAAGGACGATGATAATGAGTTTCATGATGTGGATCATCGTGATGCCTTAGACCTAGCACAAGGGGACTCTCATGTATCCCCCGACCCTTCGGAGAATTACCTCACTACTAAAGTGGCTACTTTTCTTGACTTACATGAGGTGGATAATATATGCTCATTCCTCAAGAAAAAAGAGGTCATGGACACGAAAAGGTGGGAACCCACTGTTGAAATACTACCTTCTAACAAATCGATAACTAGTCCGTCGAGTGTACTACCCCTAGTACCTGATCCTCTTGAAATTGGTCTCACTGCTGAAGAGGCCGCATTTTTAGACTCAGATGAGGTAGAATACTTGGACTCACTCCTCGCACAAGAAGAAGTCATGGGCACAGAAAATTGGGAACCTACAATTGAAAAGTTACCCCCAAATAAACCACCATTATTTTTGGCAGGTGTCCAATCTCCATCCTTGGCATCCCAACTTTTTCTCGAAAAATCGAAAGATACTCCCCTTAGTGAGGCAGGATGCCATTTTGTTGTGATTTTTTCCATTCAAGAGCACCATTGGGGGAGCAGAATACAGAAAGTTATGAGCAAGTATCAACAAGCTTGTAATTTGCATGCAAGGAAAGATCACTTCCCTCCGCCTTTTACTGATTGTTTCTTTGCGAGGAAAGATGACCACTCAAGTTATAATCACACCGCGGTCTCTCTGGTAGACCAAGCACATCCGCATGTACCTCATCCATTCGGGACTTTTCCGTTAAAAATTCTGCGCTCGAATTATTTAAATAACTCACATGGGTTACCATTAATATGTTGTTCCCCAATTTTGCTTTGCAGTCTGTTTTGCAGAAAATTCATATGTTGCCAAAATATGAGGAGGACTTGGTTGATCCTGTCTATTCGGATCAATGAGCTTTTATGAGTCTAGGAGATTATAAATCCATGGAGTTTAAGATACCTCCAGTGTTCGCCGTGCTCGAACGGCTCAGCTGGTCCGGTATAGCCACCTGTCGCAGCTATGTATGGAGTACCTAGGAGGTTGGGTCTGACGGCAGGCGCATCGAACAACGAGAAATATGTCCGAACCATCTGGCTTTAATGCCAAGCTCTATGGAGATAGCTTCAAAGTAGAGTGGTGGGTAAGGAATTTGGGGTCGCTCCCAAAGGGAGAGGTAGCCTATTAGATGATGGCGCCTCTTCTCAAGATATTGTTGAACCCGTTGCATACTGTCCTTCCAACGAATAGGGAAACACAGTCTCCGAACAGGGAGAAAAGTAGTACCCGCGCCTTTCGCGTGAAGAAAGTGGTGGATTTCCATTTTGTTTCAGGCCTAACACTTGCAGGTTTCATCGTTCCAGTTGGGGGGCCTACCTTCCTGACCATCTTCGGTGCAGGTAATATCTTTCCTTCTCTTTAATTTAATTTGTCTTCGTGCATTGAGGACATTGCACAATTCAAGTTGGAGGGAGCAGCTAGTCCCTATGTTAGGCCTTGCCTTAAATTCTATCTAAATTTAAATTTTTATGAGTCAATCTTCCCTTGTGCGAATCACGAATCACCATACATGCGCTAAACATAGGAATGAGAGTCATGTGTTACTAAGATTATTGTGTTGCATTCGTATCAATTGTGAAAAGATGAAATATTCTAAAAGGACACAAGGATAAACTGATGCATGTGAGTCAAGTGATCGATGTTAATAAAGACTTAGGTGCGGTATCCAATTGAAAAATTTGAACTCTTCGTTTCTTGATCTCCAATTGTGCCATATATTATTTGTGTTAACACATGCATACATCATTTGATAATCCGTGAAGCATGTGGGAAGTGATACTAGGCCATTCTTCTTTGATCAAACCACATACGAGTCACCTAGACCATGAAATTTGTGCCAAGTTTCCCAATTTTTTTGCAAACTTAGGAAACTGGATGATATAAGGGTGGTTCGGTGAAAAATGGTAACGAATTCTAAATGAGGAAGAAGGGGTCAGGATGGGAGAAAGGAGTTTGGAAAAAAAAAAAAGTTTCAGTAAGTGACCTGACGGGTCAGATCCATCAGGTCAGATTAAATTTCTTCCAGTCAGATTTTCAGAAAAATTCGGGCAGTAGCTAGACCTGACCTGTCAGGCCATCCGGTCAGGTAGGTTCATCCAGTCAGATTTTGGCCAAATATTTGGTCAGTAGGTGGATCTGACGAGTCAGCTCCTTCCGGTCAGGACGGGTGCATTCGGTCAGATTTATTAAAAATTCGCAGGGGTCAATAAAAAAAAAATGAATCTCTCAACTCGTTCTCCCTCAATGACGATACAGAGAACAGAGGGGAGAGAAGTGCAAACGGCGAAGACCCAACTCCATGGCCGATCATAGTCGAACCAAACCCTAAATCTGGTCGAAATCTCCATCTCCTACCCAAGAATCCCACCAGTCTCAACCTCGGAAACCCTATCCAGCCCTCAAACCGAACCCCTGACCCAGATTGAAACCCACTCAACCTCGAACCAAATCGCGAAACCCTAAGTCGCGATTCCAGAAGGAAGAAGGGGCGAAGCCCTGCGAAATCCAACCACCATCGACCAACCCTCAACCCTAAATCGGTTCGAAATCAGAATATCCAGTCCAGAAAAGTCTATTTCACGAATACAGAACAAAGAGCCACCGAAGCTCCAGGTTTCCCAAACCGCCATTGACGGCGATTGAAGGGCTAAGAAACGCTCCCAATCGTCATCTCCAACCACCATCCACCACATAAAACCCTCCTCTCTCTCTAATTCGTAACCCCCTGAACCCAGATCGAGAACCCCCAATTCGGTCAGAAACCCTAATACGCGTTTTGTTGTTCGAAACAGTGAAGTCTGTACTCCATTCGATCAGTGGAAGTCCAATTCGAGGATCGGATTGCAGAGGACAGGTAACCTTTTTTGGCTCAACTTCCTCCGTTCTTGATGTTAATTCTGGGTTGGGTACCCTTGGCTGAAGTTGGAACTGTCATGTACTGACCATTGTGTGTGGTCTGATTCAAATTTTGCTGATATTATGATATGCTGATAAATTGTGTTTGATGATAATCTGAGCCTTGGTTGAAATTGCCGTGATTTTTGGATGTTCGAATAGTGGGTCAGTGTTGATTGACAATTTTTGAAATTTGGGTTGTTGTTCTTAACCCCTGTTGAATACTGTGATCCATGGAAAATTGATTGAATATTGTGATAAGTTGGGCCTTAGTGAACCACTGCCAATTCCTGACCAAATTCTGCTGTTGATTAGTTACAATTGGAGGCATGATTATCCTTGGTAATGGATAGAACTGATTGGCCCTACTCGAATGGTTTTTAATTTGGGATTGCTTGCCCATTGGGACTCCTGTTAATCTAGTTTCCAAACTGCTGATGATGCAATTTTGAGTAGTGCTGAGTTGATAAGTTCTGAACTAAGAACCTGCATTACATTGGTAATTAGTCATCGAAATAAACTGGACTTAAGCTGTTTCTGTGTTGTGGAGTTTCTGTTTGGTGACGGTGACCGGGGTAGTTACCCATAAGCCAATTTTCAACTGTCACCAACTTCGTTTACCAATTTCTTGATAACCCAAGGTCATTACAATCCAAAAAGTCCTACGCTTGATCCCATGTGCAATTCGGATTTAGAATGTTTGTGGCATCATGTTTTCATAAGCTAATATGGCATATTCTCTTGACATAGCCTTTTGTTGCATCTTTGAGCCATTACACTTAACTCTATGAAAATCTTGTGTGAGCATGTTGGGATAGCCGTACAATCAACTCCATTCTTTCTGAGAGTTCGGTGAGCTTTGAAGTCCTAATTGCATAGGTTGTGATAAGCATGCATTCGTTCAAACACGTGGTGTTTTGGAATATTTAAATTTTGAATGAATGATTCGTTTGTTAGCACACGACATGTTAGAAGCATCGCACTTTCGAATTCCCATAATGCTTTCAATGAATAAGTTCATGATTCGTACAATGGAAATCATACTCATCCTTGTCTTCGTAGTTTCGTTGCTAGGGACTAGCAACCCTCAAGTTGGGGGGTGTGTTGATACCGTAATACACCTCGTATAACCGGTTCAACATGTCTTATTTAGCATACGTGCGATACTTAATTGTCAATTTTATCGGATAATGCACGTTTGGTAGATTTTGTCCAATTTTAGGTTTTCTGTGTTAAAAGAGGTGTTAGACCGACAAAATTGCAATGTTCTAAAAATCGCTAGGCGCTAGTCGGGCGGTGGGGGATCTTCTAGCGTCTAGGCCTAGTAATCGGGGATTAATCGACCTAGGAGGATTAGTCAGGTTTTTTCCTTTTTGTAATAAATATTTCTATAAAGTTCAAAGTTGTTTTGATATAATACACCATTATACAGCTATTATACACCATTGTACTGATATAAGCTATAATATAATACTGATATTCTACAATACATATATATATATATATATATATATATATAAACTGTAAAGTGTAATGAGAGTATGAGAGGCGAGCGAGAGAGAGAGACGACATCAAGAGAACTGTAGCTCTATAAGTTCCGTAACAATTCTTATAACCCTAGTAATACTTAATCTATACTACGTCATTTTAATTGCCCCATTTTCATTTTCCCATCGGCCGACTAATCGATGGTCCGATTAGTGGGCGATTAGCCGATTAGTGGGCGATTAGCCGATTAGTCGGCGATTAGCCGATTAGACTCCGACTAGGTGACCAGCCGATTTCCCTCAGCGATTTGGGTGTAGTCGCCTAGGTGACCAACCGATTACCGATTAATCGCCGATTAGTCGGCCGATTAATCCGATTTTTAGAACACTGCAAAATTGTGAAATCCAAAAGGTCGGAGCCGGTCCCGAAACCCGAGGAAAGATGGAAGTACAATTGGAAGAAGTGCTGAGTTCATGAAAGATACGAAGATCGAAGAAAATACGGAAAAAGATAGAAGAATCAAGAAAGAAGAAAATCGGACCTGACCTGATGAAACCTGACTGGAACCTTCTAGTCAGGCTTGCTCGTGAATTAGATTTATTTATTTTTGTAAATTCCTTTTTTTAATTAATCTTTCTAGATAGTGTCCTATTAGAATTAGGTAACCTTTCCTTTTTCTTTTATTTTAATTGTAATTAGTTTCTTTAGGGGATGAGGAATCCTTTCCTAATTTCTCTCCTAGGATTCTTTTCCTAATTTCTCTCCTAGGTTTTCTCTATTTAAAGACCTAGGAGACCTAGTCTAAGATATCTTAGCTATCTCTTTAGAATCTCTAGTTGTTATTATCTTTTTAGTCTTTACCTTTTACATTCAATTCCAATTCAATTACAAGTGTTCTTAACAATAAATTTCCGGCGATTATTCTATTTTTCTATTGAAGATTCATTCAAGTTATTCAAGTTTTCCTTTCAAGTTTTCCGGTAAGATTATTAGATATTTATTGCGTTCATCAATTCTAGTAAGATGTCTTCAATTCATTATTTCGTTTTTAGTTTTAAATATGTTAGGCTAAATCTCTAGGCAAGATCCAAGGATGAATTTCATCTCATGATTGAGGGTTTCAATATCTTCTCATTCTTTTTCACTGTTTATTCAAAAATTGATTCAAGTTCTTATTTTTCGAACCAAACAAGGAGTGTTATGCTCTTGATTAATCGTCGCCATTAATTTGGTACGATTAATACTTGGGTCGATGTCCGCCTATGATTTGACCTAATTTTATTGAACAAGAATCAATTTCGAATACATCTTTTGAATTAAAGATATTGTTACCGAAAATTTAGGATGGAAGGATTCCACGGATCTAGCCTATTTTCTTAATCAATTAAGTTTCCTATTTTAGTTTAATTATAAAATTAGAATCAAAATCAAATCAAATCAAAGGCTAGCGTCCGAAACGCTACAACTTTCAGTTACGTGATTCCCCCTTCCTGCTGTTCTTCGTGGATCGATACTCTATCTTGCCGCTCTACTGGTTTTCTAAACTCGTGAGCCAAAGATCAGTTTTAACAAAATTAAATATTGATTTGGCCGGCGCGTCAGCGACACTTTTGCCGGTCGATCAAGTTGCCTAAGGCGGTTGCGAGATTTGCATGCTTGTCTCGGAGATGCTTGGAGATGGCTGAAAGGGTCATCTATCAGTTTATCGAGACTTGCAATCCCCGTGATATGATTTTGATTCTCTGTGAGGTATAATACCTTATTTTGTGTTGGCCAATTGGATTAGAGAAATATAGGTATCTCATGAATACCACATAGAGTAGCAAATGGATAATAACCGAGTCTTTCCTTAGAAGAAGATGGGTTCCTTGAATTTACAGTAAATGAGCCTCTTATTTCTCAGGCTCATATGTTCGTAAGTATTTCATCGCAGTGGTTAAAAAATGTAGTGAATTGGTTAATCATGGTATTTATTTTTCTTTCTAAAATTCTTTAGCAGAGTGGCTCTTTTGTTCCAATTTGACATGTATACATTTCATGTGTTTAGATACTGTGCTACTATTTTGAATCTACCTATATCAAGCTATAATTTCCACTTGATAAGTGGAGTTTGATTTGCTTAACAAGAATCCCTTCTTTTTTCTGATGTGTAATCATCAATGTGATTGCAATGCCTGTATGATTTGAGTCTTTCCGGTTTGTGCATGTTGTTTTTTGCCCCCTAGTTTTTCACTGGGCTATTGGTTACCAATTAGCTGAAACCAGTTCACCTTTGATATTGTGTGCCTTGAGTGCCCATGTTAACAATACCCATTTAGAAAAGCCTTCAAGATATTTCTTATTTTGAGTACAAAAAGTCATAGTAGATAATAAATTCTCCTAGTTTTTGCTGTATCTAGTGTCTTTCCATAACTCACTCGTTGCAGGCCATTATGTTAGTTTTTGAAGGTTCTACAAAAGTTCTATGAATATTGGATGCGACTGATGTAGTTCATTTAAGGAGTGTCAAATGCTTGGCTGGAGCCTGTCCTCATGATTTGCATTTCATGGCATTCTCCAGATATTTTATACTGCTAATGCCTCTTAGTTGTTTGTCTAGCAATTTTATTGACTGTTACGTACTCACCCAAATGTCACTTTTTGTTCTCAGGTTTGAGGGTATTTATGGTATCTATTGGGAGATTTAGAGTATCAGCATCAGACGGTGTAATACTTAAATTAGGTGTGCAGCTAGGTAAAAACTTTATATTTTTTGTTTGGCATAGAAGTTGTACATCAAAATACAGAAGTTATTGTTTAAGTTGCTGAAGTTCTTGCTTAGAAGCCGAAAAATAACATTTCTTAAGTGTTGAAATCGGGGTTTAATGGCTATAAATTTCATCTAGAACCTAAATTGTTGGACTATAACCAAACTACTTTTTTAAAGCTTAAGTTCTATTATTAAGCAAACTTTGGTTATTTTTCATTTATGAATCTCTCTTTAAATGCTGAAAAATAGTATGTTTTAGTGCTGAAATTAGTGTATTGCTAGAAAGGGTGCCGAACCATGAATCATTTTAAAAGCTGAATATTTGAACTATATGATGGATATAGTCTTTGTTTTAGAAATTTGATATTTAAAAAACCGTTGTAATGATGAGGTTTTCCAACTTTGACTTTGTTAAAACAGTAGATATGCTAGATAAATGGGGAATTCAATTGTGTAACCCATTTTAACAAATGTGAGGTTTGGATATTTGGGTTCGGATGTTGGTGAAAAGTTCTTTCGGGCATGGACAATTAACTAGTTTTTAAGGTGGAAAAGTTTTAAACTCAACCATTAGGCAGTGATTAAGGCTTAAAAACTGTATTCAAATATGTGAAAAGTATGCTGAAGTGCATTGAAGTACGCCAAAAGCGTATAGATGTTGTAAATGTGAGGGTTCGGATATGGTGGTGTTGTTTGGCATGGATTTGTTTCCTTAGCTGTTATCAAGATCTAATCCGTCAAGATCTCCAACTTTGAATGTGGCACTAAAATTACCAATCTCCTCAATTTGTCTCATTCTCTTAAGTTCTGTAATGTGGGTATTTAGATAATGTTTTTTGCCAATTCTTATTTTCCATTCTCTGATAATTTCTTTGTTTTTTGTTTAATTGTTTCAGTACATGCTTGTATACGTTGAAGGTCAATTCTTTTGCCCTGAACTTCAACAGATCAAGGTGAGTATTCACACTCTCTATTTGATTGTGTGGACGGACGTGTAGTTAGCTATAAAAATGTGTGGTTTTTTGGTGTCCAGCTCGTATCCCCCTTAGTTCAATCGTTTAGACGTGGTTGGCCATTCGTTTGTATGTAGTTTTGTTAGGTAATTTCTATAATTTATGGGTTTGTAAGTTAAAATATGCCGGTCTGGGGCCTTTCTTTCCTGGCTTGTTATCCAACCAAGTTAAACGATTGAACTTGTCACAAGTATGTTGGCTACATGATTGAGTACTATCGTATAGAGGCACCGAAGATCAAAAGGGACTTTATAGTAGTTAGAATACCTAGATTATTTAGATTTTTTTAGAACCTACATATTTGTTTAGAAATATTTTTGGTTGTTTGAGATCATCTTTCGTTTTATTCTTCTATAAAAAAACATCACAACACCATAATTTTACAACATCATTTTTTGTTTTGCTTTTTTTTTTCCAAAATCATTTTTCGTGTTATTTTTTTGTATTCTTTTTTTTCTAATTATTACTTCACAACTTGGAATACCTAAGTATTTTCTCTGGAATGATATTTTTGGTTTTCCTAAGTTTCTACATTTTTCGTAATTTTGATTTTTTGCTTTTGTGAAGAATACCTAGATTATTTCTTTTGTTATTTGTTCTCCTAGAACATTATTTTACCTCATCTCAGTTTTCATATTGATATATATAGTTTTCCTAGTACTCGAGTTTTGGATCTCAGCATAATACTTTGATTTTTCTTTAACTTTTTTTTATACTTTTTAAACTTTTTTTAGTACCTTTTTATACTTTTGATATCAGTAATGTGGGAAGGAAGGCATTAACTATTATTTTTATAGTTTGTTATATATATACAACCACATATATAAAAATAATTTCAAAGATTGTTTAAGGACCAACACCCTAACATTTATGCATGTAATTAATGTAATGTTTTTGTTTATCTTTGTTCTGCAGTTCAAAAAAAAAAAGATTTCTTTATACTAATCCTTTGCAATTTTATTATATATATTATATTACATATTGTCGTAATATCGCATTCTTTACGTAAGTAATTCTCTTTGAAATGACTTTTTTAGCACATCATCATGACCAAAAACATAAGATTTATGTGATGTGATTTGAAAAATTATTATTTTTAACAATTTATATCTTAGCATATTTAATTTATTTAAAATATTTTTGTAAACGTTTTTTTAAGTCTTTCTTAGAATAGTGATTTTCAGTGCTTCTGTTTTTATTTTTTAAAATAATGTTCGTGGCCTCTATACTATATTATTTTTATTGATATTTGTTTTAACCTACGATATTGATATACACAATAGCTTGTAATATAGTTAACAATGGCAATATTTTTTATTGTACACTATTGTATTTTTATTCGCATTTTTTTATTCTATAATATTGATTTTGCCTCAGTATAGTTGCAAGTATTTTTATTATTTTAGCCTTAAATTGTGATAACTGATTATGCATTTTAAATATTTTTATAGATTGTTAGTTTAATTTTTTTCATATCATATACAATTTTGGGGTACTTGAATTTTTTTCATATCATATACCTTAAACTATAACTTTGAAATAATTGATATACACAAGGATAGAGAAAATTATTTTTTGTAATAAACTGATTTATTATAGTAATGTGCGGAAGAAAAACATTGGACTCTCCTTAAACTAAAACTTTGAAATTTTATTTTATAGGCTGTATCAAAGTTATCAATCTCGTACCGGCGAGCGTACCGGTTTTGTTACTGGTACGGTACGTACCGGTACCGGTAGATACCGGCGTACCGTTTCAGATTTATCGTTAAAAAATAATAATTAAGAATTATATATATATATATATATATTTGTTAAGTTATTAAAATTTTAGAATTACATAATAATTTTTTATTTGTATATTAAATCATAACTCCTTTTGTGAAGGACCATCTAAGTAACCTGTCTTTTACCTAGCTACAGCCTACATGCTGCATCTATACGTAAAAGTAAAAATAAAAGTACAAGTGTAAAACTGGTTTACAAAACAACAGGCAGGAAAAATACTACTCGTGGTTTTTAACACAAGGATCAGTCCTCTCCTCTCTCCTCCCAGAGATCAATCCCACTTCTTCTTTTTCTTGTTCTTGAATGCAGAAGCAGAGGAAGATGAAACAGGACTGTTAATCTTGCGAAGAAGCTCAAATCTGGTCACATGACAGAAGTAGGTGTCGAGAGTAGCATACTTTACCTTCTCATCAGTAAGCTAAGGACTCTCGTGGTGGAAGAAATTGCGATTGTTGCTCTCCCTTCTCTCTCTCTCTCCTCATCCACCGTTTCTCTCTCTCGATCCAGACCCACTACCTCCGAAGATCTTCCTCTCCCGATCCCATCCCTAACTCAAGTCACGATTCTTCTCAGGATTCATCTCGGCCGAGATCCGGTACACCGTCGGTATTGCCAAATCCGGCCAGAACAGGCCGGAACTCGCCGGAACAGCCGGTAACTTCGCCGGAACGGTACACCTCTTCACGTGTCCCGATCTAACTCCGGTACGGAACGTACCGCCCGGTACCGGGCGGTACGGGACGAGATTAATAACATTGGGCTGTATTGTATTTTAAAATTAGTTTTCGTAATAAACTGATTTATTATAAAAAGTTATTTTTAAGTTTTATCATATGCATAAATATTATCCTTGCAAAATCTTCTCATAAGAGATAGGCTTCAAGTGAGAGGGCCCACTTTGGAAACTATTTTTTATGAGAAAATTGTAGTAGGATTAGCGCCCTAATATCTATGCACTTGATGTATTATTGATCAAAAAAATTATTATATTTTCTTTTGCCCGTCTTTCGTAAGATTGATAAATGTAACTTTTTAGAAGCACACTCTTTACCCCTAATATTATTTTTGAGTCTTTCTGAATTAATAGTTTTATAACATCAGTAGAACCAATACAATATATTTTATATAGTCTGATTTGAAAAATTATTTTGGCTAATAATTTGTATAGCTTAGCGTATTTGATTTGTGTAAAATATTTCTTATTACTTTTTCTTTTCTTCTAGAATATGGAATTTTATTATTGTAATTGTATTTTATAGGTTCAAAATAAAATTTTGTCGTTATCAATGTTATTAATCTCGTCCCGTACCGCCCGGTACCGGGTGGTACGTTCCGTACCGGAGTTAGATCGGGACACGTGAAGAGGTGTACCGTTCCGGCGAAGTTACCGGCTGTTCCGGCGAGTTCCGGCCGGATTTGGCAATACCGGCGGTATACCGGATCTCGGCCGAGATGAATCCTGAGAAGAATGGTGACTTGAGTTAGGGATGGGATCGGGAGAGGAAGATCTTCGGAGGTAGTGGGTCTGGATCGAGAGAGAGAAACGGTGGATGAGGAGAGAGAGAGAGAAGGGAGAGCAACAATCGCAATTTCTTCCACCACGAGAGTCCTTAGCTTACTGATGAGAAGGTAAAGTATGCTACTCTTGACACCTACTTCTGTCATGTGACTAGATTTGAGCTTCTTCGCAAGATTAACAGTCCTGTTTCATCTTCCTCTGCTTCTGCATTCAAGAACAAGAAAAAGAAGAAGTGGGATTGATCTCTGGGAGGAGAGAGGAGAGGACTGATCCTTGTGTTGAAAACCACAAGTAGTATTTTTCCTGCCTGTTGTTTTGTAAACCAGTTTTACACTTGTACTTTTATTTTTACTTTTACGTATAGATGCAGCATGTAGGCTGTAGCTAGGTAAAGGACAGGTTACTTAGATGGTCCTTCACAAAAGGAGTTATGATTTAATATACAAATAAAAAATTATTATGTAATTCTAAAATTTTAATAACTTAACAAATATATATATATATATATATATATATAATTCTTAATTATTATTTTTTAACGATAAATCCGAAACGGTACGCCGGTACGTACCGTACCAGTAACAAAATCGGTACGCTCGCCGGTACGAGATTGATAACTTTGGTCGTTATAGACTAATGTATTTTTATCCGTTTTTTTTTTTTTTGTTGTAGAACGTTAATTTTATCCCAGTAAATTGGAAGTATTTTTATTATTTTAGCTTTAAATTGTGACAGTTCATTGTGCATTTTAAAATTTTTATAGATTTTTAGTTTAAATATTTTAAAGATCTTATACAAATTTTTGGGTACGTGAGTTTTGAATTTTTGTATACAATAAGTATTTTGATTTTACTTTTCGTCCCATTTTATTTTTATCATCATAAGAGTAAATTTAAAATAAAGATTTGGAAGTAAGTATTACTTATTATGACTTTTAACCATACTACAAAATAGTTATTTGTAATTTTCTTATCTTATGAGTTTGTTTCACATTAAATATCGAGACGTATTTTTAATTTTGAGTTTGACTTTCCTAGAATATTAATTTTTATAATATTTTTTTTCATAATATAAGAAAAACACTCTCTTAAGTTTCCTCTTGAGAACTTGACGTTAATTTTAAAAAATGGATATAATTTTAAATTTAAACGGTAGAATACCACATTTTCCCCCACAACCATCTTCGATCTCTCCCCCTACAACCATCTTCAGTTGCACCGACCACCATTGTCGATATACGACAAGCGAACCATTCAACAATCGGTTGCTCTCTCTATCTACAACCATCTTAAACCGCATCGACCACCATTGCCGATGTAGGACAAGCGACCAGGGGTGGGAGTCCGTCGAAGAAATCAGCTCTAGTGGTGAGTATTTAGTTGATTCTGTGTTGTTTACTCATTGCTTGTTATAGGTTTTTAATCAGTTTTTTCTTTTCTTGAAATGTATAGTTTGATAATATTGGAGGTATTTTGCAGTTCGAATTAGTATTCTGCCCTTTTCGTTCTATGGGGATCTGTTAATTGGTTTTCTGATTCTTGAAATGGGTATTCTCCCAGTTTTTACTGTATCTAGTGTCTTTCCATTGCAGGCCATTACGTTAGTTTTTGAAGGTTCGACAAAAGTTCTGTGAATATTGGATTCGACTGATGTAGTTCATTTAAGGGGTGTCAAATATGTCCAACATGGCTGGAGCCTATCCTCATGATTTGCATCTCATGGCACTATTAATCTTCTTGATTATGTACTCATACCTAAGTGGGAAAAATAAGTTCATTCTCCAGATATTTTACATTGCTAATGTCTCTTAGTTATTTGTCTAGCAATTTTATTGACTATTACTCACCCAAATGTCACTTTTTGTTCTCAGGTTTGAGGGTATCTATTGGGAGATTTAGAGTATCTCTGATGCAAGGTTGGAGGTTAATATTGTGAGGTAACATGAAATCAGCATCAGAAGGTGTAATTCTTAAATTAGGTGTGCTGCTAGGTAGAAACTTTATATTTTTGTCTGGCATAGAAGTTGTACATCAAACTCGTTGCGTAAAAGCCGAAAAATATCATTTTTTAAGTGTTGAAATCGGGGTTTAATGGCTATAAATTTCATCTAGAACCTAAATTGTTGGACCATAACTAAATATCTCCTTGTCCTTGCCGGTTGTTTTCCAGTACCCTGCTTCCGTAGCTCGATTTGTTCTCAATCCAGTTGGGTATTTTCTGTCTCTCAAACTAAAGAAGTACCACTCCTTCTCCCGCATGGATGCTTTGCCTGTACATTTATAGTTCCAACATATTACGGATTCAGCCTGTACAACTGATAGGATTCTAACAAATCTTTCTTATTTTATAAAATGAAGCTAAGATTACACCGAATCATTTTAAAAGCTGAATATTTGAACTATATGATGGATATAGTGTTTGTTTTAGGAATTTGATATTTAAAAAACCGTTGTAATGATGAGGTTTGCCACCTTTGACATTGTTAAAACAGTAGATATGCTAGATAAATGGGGAATTCAATTGTGTAACCCATTTTAAGGTTTGGATATTTGGGTTTGGATTGGTGAAAAGCTTTTATGGTAGATAAGTTTTAAACTCAACCACTAAGCAGTGATTAAGGCTTAAAAACTGTATTCAAATATGTGAAAAGTATGCTGAAGTGCGTTGAAGTACGCCAAAAGCATATAGATGTTCTAAATGTGAGGGTTCGGATATTGTGGTGTTGTTTGGCGTGGATTTGTTTCCTTTGCTGTTATCAAGATGTAATCCGTCATTACTTAATTTTTGTGTATGTTTGTGCTGCAGAAATACCCAAATTCAACCTTGCTTGCTTAGGATGTTTTCAAGAAGATATTCATAAAATCACTCTGCATCTCCAATTTTGGGACAGAAAAGGTCAGTCCCATGAACAATAGCACTGAAGTTTAAATGCATTTATCTCCAACTTCGAATGTGGCACTAAAATTACCTATCTCCTCAATTTTCTTAACTTCGTATATGTTGAAGGTCAATTCTTTTGCCCTGAACTTCAACAGATCAAGGTGAGTATTCACACTCTCTATTTGATTGTGTGGACGGATGTGTAGTTAGCTATAAAAATGTGTGGTTTGTTGGTGTCCATCTCGTATCCCCCTTAGTTCAATCGTTTAGACATGGTTGGCCATTCGTTTGTATGTAGTTTTGTTATATAATTTCTATAATTTATGGGTTTGTAAGTTAAAATAGGCCGGTTTGGGGCCTCTCTTTCTTGGCTTGTTATCCAACCAAGTTAAACGATTGAACTTGTCACAAGTATGTTGGCTACATGATTGAGTTCTATCATATAGAGGCACCGAAGATCAAAAGGGACTTTATAGAAATCTTGGTTTGAGCATGTGCAATATTTGGCATGGAAGGTTTGGAGACGAATGTTAGAGCTTGGAAGGTAATGATAAGACGACTCAAGTTCATGTAGCCCTTCGATGACATGGGATACGAGATGGACATATTTTTCTTTTTCTGTTTGCGGTCATAAGTGGGAGTGTTGTGCTGTGATGTGTTTGATTTGTTTGGCTTACTCTTTATTTGCTCATTTTTCTTTTTTTAGTTTTTAAACTTGTTTGCATGATCTTTGTTTTGCTAATATTCCTATTTCATTTATTGTCTTAGTATGACATGTTAAGTTTTAGTCTACAACATCATTTTTGGTTTCGCGTTTTTTATTTAAAAAATTCATGATGTTTATTTTACTAATAGATTTTTTTTCCCTCCTGCAGCAGACACCATAATTTAGTAAATAATATTAGTATTCATATGCATTATTCTTTTTCCTCGTGATATTATGTTTGCGTGTTTTTGTTTTCCCATAAATTTTCTGCATTAAATATCGTAGTTAGAATACCTAGATTATTTGTTTTGGTATGCATTAACTATTTAGGTAATTCTCTTTGAAATTACTTTTTTAGCACATCATCATGACCAAAAACATAAGATTTATGTGATGTGATTTGAAAAATTATTATTTTTAACAATTTATAACTTAGCATATTTAATTTATTTAAAATATTTTTGTAAACTTTTTTTAGTCTTTCTTAGAATAGTGATTTTCAGTGCTTGATATTATTTTTGTTGATATTTGTTGTGACCTACAATATTGATATACACAATAGCTTGTGATATAGTTAACAATAGCAATATTTTTTATTGTACGCTACTGTATTTTTATTCGCATTTGTTTATTCTATAATATTGATTTTACCTCAGTATCATTGCAAGTATTTTTATTATTTTGGTCTTAAATTGTGATAACTGATTGTGCATTTTAAACATTTTATAGATTGTTAGTTTCAATTTTTTTTCACATCATATTCAATTTTATGGGGACGTGAGTTTTAGATTTTGGTAGATAATAGGTATTTTCATTTTATTTTTCGTCCCATTTTTTGTAACCTTCATTATTTCGTCCCATACTGCAAAATAGTACGTTGTAATTTAATTATCTTTTGAGTTTGATTCAAATTAAATATAAAGACGCATTCTTAATTATTGAGTTTGACTTTCCTAGAAATTTGATTTTCTTAATTTTTTTTTGTATTTCAACATAATATGTTTTTTCCTCTATACTATTTTATTTTTTCTATTGATATTTGTTTTAAATATGGTATTGATTTTCACCAATATTGTGCGTAGTTGCTAGTTTTTCTTAGAGCCATTGATATTCATTATAGGTCATTTTATTTTTATTATAGTAATATACGGAAGAAAAATATTCGACTATCCTTAAACTAAAACTTCGAAAATTTATTTTATATTGTATATGAATGAAATAATTGAGGATAAACAAAATTAGTTTTTGTAATAAACTGATTTATTAAAAAAATAAAACTATTTTAAAGTTGTATCATGTGTATGAATATTATCCTTCTAAAATCTTCTCATAAGAGATGGGTTTCAAGTGAGGGGGCCCACTTTGGAATTTATCTTTTATGAGGAAATTGTAGTAGGATTAGCGCCCTAATATTTATGCACTTGATGTATTTATCAATAAAAAAAATTATTATATTTTCTTCTGCCCGTATTTTGTAAGATTGATAAATATAACTTTTTTTTATTACACTCTTTACCCCTAATATTATTTTTGAGTCTTTTAATTGTTCTTGAGTAATGTGGTACTCATTATATATAATTTTCGTTGAATTTTTAGTTTTAGCACATCATTAGAACCAACACAACATATTTTTTGGCTAATAGTTTGTACTTTTATAGCTAAGTGTATTTGATATGCATAAAATATTTTTCATTACTTTTTCTTTTCTTCTAGAATATGAAATTTTATTATTGTAATTGTATTTTATTTTATGTTTTCAAAATAAAATTTTGTTGTTATGGACTATTGTATTTTTATTCGTTGTTTTTTGTTGTACAACATTAATTTTATCCTAGTATAATTGAAAGTATTTTTATCATTTTAGCTTTAAATTATGACAGTTCATTGTACATTTTAAATATTTTAAATATTTTTAGGTAAATATTTTTAACATCTTATACAAATTTTTGGGTACATGAGTTTTGAATTTTTGTAGACAATAAGTATTCTAATTTTATTTTTCGTTTCATTTTATTTTTACCATCGTAAGCATAAATTTAAAATAAAGACTCGGAAGTAAGTATTAATTGTTATGACTTTTCACTATACTATAAAATAGTTATTTGTAATTTTCTTATATTATGATTTATGAGTTTGTTTCAAATTAAATATCAAGACGTATTATTAATTTTTGACTTTGACTTTCCTAGAATATTAATTTTCATAATTTTCTTTTTTGTATTTCACTATAATTTTCTTTTCCCTATAGACTATTTAATTTTTCTTTGATATTTGGTTTATAATATAATATTGATTTTCAACAATTCTTGTAGTATAATTAATAATATTTCTTTGATTTTTAACAATTTATTGCTTAGCATATTTAATTTATTTAAAATATTTTTGTAAACGTTTTTTAGTCTTTCTTAGAATAGTGATTTTCAGTGCTTCTGTTTTCATTTTTTGAAATAATATTCGTGGACTCTACACTTTATTATTTTTATTGATATTTGTTTGAACCTACGATATTGATATACACAATAGCTTGTAATATAGTTAACAATAGCAAATTTTTTTGGGGTACACTATTGTATTTTTATTCGCATTTTAAATTCTATAATATTGATTTTACTCGGTATAATTGCAAGTATTTTTATTATTTTAACCTTAAATTGTGATAGCTGATTGTGCATTTTAAATATTTTATAGATTGTTAGTTTTTTTTTTTTTTCACAACATATTCAATTTTATGGGTACTTGAGTTTTAGATTTTGGTAGATAATAGGTATTTTTATATTATTTTTCGTCCCTTTTTTTTAACCTTCATTATTGTAAATTTCAAATAAAGATTTGAAATTAAGACTTACAATGGTACTTACTACGACTTGTTACCATACTGCAAAATAGTACGTTGTAATTTAATTATCTTATGAGTTTGATTCAAACTAAATATAAAGATGTATTCTTAATTATTGAGTTTGACTTTCCTAGAAATTTGATTTTTTTAATTTTTTTTTTTTGTATTTCAACATAATATTTTGTTTCCTCTATACTATTTTAATTTTCTATTGATATTTGTTTTAAATATGATATTGATTTTCACCATTGTTCATTGATATTCATTATAGGTCATTTTATTTTTATTATAGTAATATACGGAAGAAAAACATTCGACTATCCTTAAACTATAACTTTGAAATTTTATTGTATATTGTATATGAATGAAATAATTGAAGATAAACAAAATTAGTTTTTGTAGTAAACTGATTTATTAAAAAATAAGACTATTTTTAAGTTTTATCATGTGCATAAATATTATCCTTGCAAAATCTTTTCATAAGAGATGGGTTTCAAGTGAGGGGGCCCATTTTGGAATTTATCTCTTATGAGAAAATTGTAATAGGATTAGCGCCCTAATATTTATGCACTTGATGTATTTATCGATAAAAAAAATTATATTTTTTTCTGCTCGTATTTTGTAAGATTGATAAATGTAACTTTTTTATAGTTTTCAGTTTAAATGTTTTTAACATCTTATACAGATTCTTGGGTATGTGAGTTTTCAATTTTTTGTTGAGAATAAGTATTCTGATTTTATTTTTCATGTATACAGATTTTTGGGTATGTGAGTTTTCAAGACGTATTTAATTTTTGAGTTTGACTTTGCTAGAATATTAATTTTCATATTTTTTTTCGTATTTCAATATAATTTTTTTGTCTCTAGACTATTTTATTTTTCTTTGATATCTATTTTATTTGATTTTTTAATCTCGCTATTGAAAAGTACGAATAAAGTTATTGATTTGAGCATGTTAAAAGGTATTTACGTTGACTTGTTTGTATAGTGCACAATATAAAATTATGATTTCCTTACGGTACATTTGGAAGCTTTGGTTTCAATTCGATGTTGAGAAATGTCTTTAAATTTTTACGTAAAATTGATTTTATTGCTATTTTTTTTCCAAGAACCACTTATTTCAATTATAGGTCATTTTATTTTTATTGCAGTAATGTACAGAAGAAAAACATTTGACTCTCCTTAAATTATTACATATGTTGTATTGTATATGAACAAAATAATTGATGTACACAGGATAAGACAAAATTAGTTTTTGTAATAAACTGATTTATTATTGTAACGCACGAAATAAATCATTTGACTCTCCTTAAACTATAAATTTGAAATTTTATTTTTTATGTTATGTTGTATTTTAAAATTAACAAACTTATTTATTATAAAAATAGAAAACAATTTTTATGTTTTATCGTGTGCATAAATATTATCCTTGCAAAATCTTCTCACAAGAGATGGGCTTCAAGGGAGAGGGCAAACTTTGGACTTATCCTTTTTGAGAAAATTGTAGTAGGATTAGCGCCCTAATATTTATGCACTTGATGTATTTATCGATAAAAAAAATATTATATTTTCTTCTGCCCATATTTTGTAAGATTTATAAGTGTAACTTTTTAGAAGTATACTCTTTAGTTTTGAGTCTTTTAGAATTAATAGTTTTAGCACATCAGTAGAACCAAAACAATATATTTTATGTAGTCTAATTTGGAAAACTATTTTGGCTAATAATTTGTATGGCTTAGCGTATTTGATTTGCATAAAATATTTTTCATTACTTTTTCTTTTCTTCAGGAATATGAAATTTTATTATAATTGTATTTTATTTTATATTTTTCAAAATAAAATTTTGCAGTTATAGACTAGTGGATTTTTATTCGTTGTTTTGTGTTCTAGAATGTTAATTTTACCCCAATATAATTGGAAGTATTTTTATCGTTTTAGCTTTAAATTGTGACAGCTGATTATGCATTTCAAATATTTTATAGATTTTTAGTTTAAATATTTTTAACATCTTGGACAAATTTTTGGGGATGTCAGTTTTGAAATTTTGTTGGCAATAAGTGTTTTGATTTTATTTTCTGTCCCATTTTATTTTTACCATCGTAAGTGTAAATTTATAATAAAGATTTGGAAGTAAGTATTATTTATTATGACTTCCGATCATACTACAAAATAGTTATTTGCAATTAAATACCAAGACTTATTTTTAGTTTTTCAGTTTGACTTTCCTAGAATATTAAAATGCTTTGTTTTTGGTTCTCAATATAATCTTTTTTGCCGCTATGCTTTTTTATTTTTCTTTTGATATTTGCTTTATAATATGATATTGATTTTTCACAATTCTATGTGGTATAAGTAATAATTTTTTTTGATTTTTAGATTTATTTTGTGAGGAGTCTTTCTTGTGAAATATAACGTTTCTTATATTGTTAATTTCTATTGCATTAGATGATATTATTCATAGTTTTCATCATAACAGTTTTAGTATAGTACATTATTTGATTTTGTTTAGTCTTGATATTGGAAAGGACGAATAAAATTATTGATTTACGGATAGTAAATGGTATTTAGTTCGTACTGTAGAGCAAAATATAAAATTTCAATTTTATTAAACTATTTTCCCAAGCTTCTGTATCGGTTCGATATTGAAAAACGTCTTTAAATTTTTACATAAAATTGATTTATTGCTAGTTTTTCCAAGAACCACTTATTTCCGTTATAGGTCTTTAAACATTTTATTTTTAAATTATTACTTTTTTATTATATATGAACAAAATAATTGATGTACACAGGATAAGACAAAATTAGTTTTTGTAATAAACTGATTTATTATTGTAATTTAAGAAAGAAATCATTTGACTCTCCTTAAACTATAAATTTGAAATTTTATTTTTTATGTTATGTTGCATTTTAAAATTAGTTTTCATAATAAACTTATTTATTATAAAAACATAAAATTATTTTTAAGTTTTATCATGTGCATAAATATTATCCTTGCAAAATCTTCTTATAAGAGATGGGCTTCAAGGGTGAGCGCTCATTTTGGAACTTATCTCTTTTGAGAAAATTGTAGTAGGATTAGCGCCCTAATATTTATACACTTGATGTATTTATAGACCCAAAAAAATGTTATATTTTCTTCTGCCCATATTTTGTAAGATTTATATATGACACTTTTTAGAAGTATAATTTTTACCCCTAATGTTATTTTTGGGTCTTTTTGAATTAATAGTTTTAGCACATCAGTAGAACCAACACAATTTTTTTATTTAGTCTGATTTGAAAAATTAATTTGGCTAATAATTTGTATAGCTTAGCGTATTTAATTTGAATAAAATATTTTTTATTACTTTTTCTTTTCTGGCAGAATATGAAATTTTATTATTGTAATTGTATTTTATATTTTCATAATAAAATATTGTTGTTATAGACTATTGTATTTTTATTTGTTGTTTTATGTTCTAGAATGTTAATTTTACCCCAGTATAATTAGAAGTATTTTTATCATTTTAGCTTTAAATTGTGACAGCGCATTGTGTATTTGAAATATTTTATAAACTCTTTACCCTTAGTGTCATTTTTGAGTCTTTTGATTGTTCTAGAGTAATATGGTACTCATTAGATATATATAATTTTCTTTGAATTGATAGTTTTAGCACATCATTAGAACCAACACAAAATATTTTTTTGTAGTTTGATTTGAAAAATTATTTGGCTAATAATTTGTATACCTTAGCTTATTTCATTTGAATAAAATATTTTTTCATTACTTTTTCTTTGGCTAATAATAAAATATTTTTTCATTACTTTTTCATTACATAAAATATTAACTTTATTATTGTAATTATATTTTATATTTTCAAAATAAATTTTGTTGTTATAGACTATTGTATTTTTATTCATTAGTTTTTTGTTCTAGAGTGTTGATTTTAACCCGTATAATTGGAAGTATTTTTTATCATTTTAGCCTTAAATTGTGACGGCTCATTGTGCATTTTAAATATTTTATAGTTTTTAGTTTAAATATTTTTACAATCTAATAAGGATTTTTGGGTACGCGAGTTTTCAATTTTTTGTGGAGAATAAGTATTCTGATTTTATCTTTTGTCCCATTTTTTTTACCATCATAAGCGTAAATTTAAAATAAAGATTTCATTGATTTATTATCGTAATGTACAGAAGAAAACATTGGACTCTCCTTAAACTATAACTCTGAAATTTTATTTTATATGTTATATTGTATTTTAAAATTAGTTTTCAAAATAAACTAATTTAAACTATTTTTAAGTTTTATCATATGCATAAATATTATCTTTGCACAATGTTCTCATAAGAGATGGGCAACAAGTGAAAGGGCCCACTATGGAACCTATTTTTTATGAGAAAATTGTAGTAGGATTAGCGCCCTAATATTTATGCAATTGATGTATTTATCGATCAAAAAAATTATTATATTTTCTTTTGCCCCTATTTTGTAAGATTTGATAAATGTAACTTTCAAGAAATACAATCTTTACCCCTAACATTATGTAGTCTTTTTGAAAAATTAATTTGGCTAGTAGTTTGTATAGCTAAGCGTATTTGATATGCATAAAATATCTTTCATTACTTTTTCTTTTCCTCTAGAATATGAAATTTTATTATTGTAATTTTATTTTATGTTTTCAAAATAAATTTTTGTCATGGTAGACTATTGTATTTTTATTCGTTGTTTTTCGTTGTACAACGTTTTTATCCTAGTATAATTGAAAGTATTTTTATCATTTTAGCTTTAAATTATGACAGCTCATTTTACATTTTAAATATTTTATATATTTTTTGGTAAATATTTTTAACATCTTATACAAATTTTTGGGTACATGAGTTTTGAATTTTTGTAGACAATAAGTATTCTAATTTTATTTTTCGTTTCATTTTATTTTTACCATCGTAAGCGTAAATTTAAAATAAAGATTCGGAAGTAAGTATTAATTGTTATGACTTTTCATCATACTACAAAATAGGTATTTGTAATTTTCTTATATTATGAATTTGTTTAAAATTAAATATCAAGACATATTATTAATTTTTGAGTTTGACTTTCGTAGAATATTAATTTTCATAATGTTCTTTTTTGTATTTCACTATAATTTTTTTTGCCTCTAGACTATTTTAATTTTCTTTGATATTTGTTTTATAATATAATATTAATATTCAACAATTCTTGTAGTATAATTAATAATATTTCTTTGATTTTTAGATTTATTTTGCGAGAAGTCTTTGCTGTGTATTATAATGTTTCTTTGTATTGTTAATTTCTATTGCATTAGATAACATTATACATAGTTTTCGTGATAAAAGTTTTAGCATTGTACTTTATTTGATTTTTTGTCTCGCTATTGAAAAGTATGAATAAAGTTATTGATTTAAACACGTTAAACGGTATACTGAATTGTTTCTATAGTGGAAAATATAAAATTATAATTTTCTTACAGTACGTTTGGAAGCTTTGGTTTCAATTCGATATCGAGAAATATCTTTAAAGTTTTACATAAAATTGATTTTATTGCTAGTTTTTCCAAGAACCACTTATTTTCATTATATATGTTATATTGTATATGAACAAAATAATTGATATACACAGCATAAGACAAAATTAGTTTCTGTAATACTGTTTTTGGCCTGGTTGAATTATTGGATTATTCACTGTTTAGTTTTTTCTCCTTATTTGAAATTTTTTGTTTTTCATCAATTTTTTGATAGTTGTTGGTTCGTTTCGAGAAGAGATTTCAGAAAAGTACAAAATTATGTTAAAACTGAAAAAAATTCAGAAAATATGAAAATAAGGCTTATTTTCATCTTTAGTGACTTTTTTAAAACTTTTGGACAAAATTTTATGGTTTTTAGATTTCTTTCATCGATACGAACCAATAAGATACGAAAAAATAATATAAAAATAACAAATACAAAAAAAATTTGTATAAAGACAAAAAATAAACTAGAAATTTAAGTTTGGCCAAATGGAGATAGTAATGTACGGAAGAAATCATTTGAGTTTTCTTAAACTATAACTTTGAAATTTTATTTTATATGTTATGTTGTATTTTAAAATTAGTTTTCGTAATAAATTTATTTATTATAAAAAATAAAATTATTTTTAAGTTTTATCATGTGCATAAATATTATCCTTGCAAAATCTTCTCATAAGAGATGGGCTTCAAAGGAAAGGGCTCATTTTGGAACTTATCTTTTATGAGAAAATTGTAGCAGGATTAGCGCCCTAATATTTATGCACTTGATGTATTTATCGATCAAAAAACTAATTATATTTTTTTCTGCCCATATTTTGTAAGATTGATAAATATATCTTTTTAGGAGTATAGTCTTCAGCTGTAATGTTATTTTTGAGTCTTTTTGAATTAATAGTTTTAACACATCAATAGAGCTAACATAATATATTTTATGTAGTCTGATTTGAAAAATTATTTTGGCTAACAATTTTTATAGCTTAGCGTATTTCATTTGCAGAGAATATTTTTCATTACTTCTTCCTTTCTTCTAGAATATGAAATTTTATTATTGTAATTGTATTTTATATTTTCAAAATAAAATTTTGTCCTTATAGTATTCGTTGTTTTATGTTCTATAATGTTAATTTTAACCCCGTATAATTGGAAGTATTTTTATCATTTTAGTTTTAAATTGTGACAGCTCATTGTGCATCTTAAATATTTTATAGATTTTTAGTTTAAATATTTTTAACATCTTGTGCAAGTTTTTGGGGAGGTGGTTTTTGAAATTTTGCCGGCAACAAATATTCTGATTTTGTTTTTCGTCCCATTTTATTTTTACCATCGTAAGCGTAAATTTAAAATAAAGATTTGGAAGTAGGTATTACTTATTATGACTTTTGAACATACTACAAAATAGTTATATGTAATTTTCTTATTTTTTGAGTTTGTTTCAAATTAAATACCGAGATGCATTTTAATATTTTTAGTTTGACTTTCCTAGAACGTTAATTTTCATAATGTTTTGTTTTTGTATATCAATATAATTGTTTTGTAGCTATGGTATTTTATTTTTCTTTTGATATTTGCTTTACAATATGATATTGATTTTTCACAATTCTTCGTGGTATAAGTAATAATAATTTTTTGATTTTTAGATTTATTTTGCGAGAAGTCTTTGTTGTGTAATACAACGTTTCTTATATTGTTAAGTTCTATTGCTTTAGATGACATTATTCATAGTTTTCATCATAATAGTTTTAGTATAGTACTTTATTTGATTTTTATAGTAATGTACGGAAGAAAAACATGTGAAGATCCTTACACTTTGAAATTTTATTTTATATGTTATATTGTTTTTTAAAATTAGTTTTTGTAGAAAAATGATTTATTATAAAAAATTATTTTTAAGTTTTATCATACGGACTAAATATTATCCTTGCAAAAGCTTCTCATAAGAGATGGCCTTCAAGTGAGGGGGCCCACTTTTGGAGCTATTTTTTGAGAGAAAATTGTAGTTGGATTAACACACTAATATTTATGCACTTAATGTATTTTTTGACAAAAAAATTATTATATTTTCTTCTGTCTGTATTTTGTAAGATTGATAAATGTAACTTTTTAGAAGTACACTTTTATCCCTAACATTATTTTGGAGTCTTTTTGAATTAATAATGTTAGCACATTTGTGTAAACAACACAATATATTTTATGTAATCTGATTTTCAAAATTATTTTGGCGAATATAGCTTAGCGTATTTGATTTGCGTAAAATATTTTTGATTACTTTTTCTTTTCTTCTAGAATATGAAATTATATTATTGTTATTGTATTTCATATTTTTAAAATAAAATTTTGTCGTTATAGACTATTGTGTTCTTATTCGTTGTTTTTTATTCTAGAATGGTAATTTTACCCCAGTATAATTGGAAGTATTTTTTTATCATTTTAGCTTCAAATTGTGACAGCTCATTGTGCATTTTAAATATTTTATAGATTTTTAGTTTAAATATTTTTAACATCTTGTACAAATTTTTGTGTATGTGGGTACAATAAGTATTCTGATTTTATTTTTTGTCCCATTTTATATTTACCATTGTAAGTGTAAATTTAAAATAAAGATTTTGATGTAAGTATTACTTATTATGACTTTTCACCATACTACAAAATAGTTATTTGTAATTTTCTTAGTTTCTGAGTATGTTTCGAATTAAATATCAAGAGGTATTTTTAATTTTTGAGTTTGACTTTCCTAGAATATTAATTTTCATAAGTTTTGTTTTTGTAATTTTTTTTGCTTTATAATATGATATTGATTTTTTGCTTTATTTTGCGAGAAGTCTTTGTTGTGTATTATAACGTTTTCTAAATTATTAATTTCTATTGCATTAGATGACATTATACATAGTTTTTGTCATAACAGTTTTAGTATTGTACTTTATTTGAAGTATAGTATTTACCTCTAACATTATTTCTGAGTCTTTTGATTGTTCTTGAGTAATATGGTACTCATTATTTTCTTTGAAATGATAGTTTTAGCACATCATTAGAACCAACACAATATATTTTATGTAGTCTGATTTGAAAGTTTATTTTGGCTATATAGCTTAGCGTATTTGATTTGTGTAAAATAGTTTTTCATTAGTTTTTCTTTTGTCTACAATATTAAATTTTTACATTGTAATTGTGTTTTATATTTTCAAAATAAAATTTTGTCGGTATAGACTATTGTATTTTTATTCGTTGTTTTTTTGTTCTAGACCATTAATTTTACCTTGTATAAGTGGAAGTATTTTTATCATTTTAGCCTTAAATTGTGATAGCTTATTGTGCATTTTAAATATTTTATAGATGGTTGATTTAAATATTTTTAAC
Source organism: Arctostaphylos glauca (assembly GCA_019985065.2). Lineage (NCBI taxonomy): Eukaryota > Viridiplantae > Streptophyta > Magnoliopsida > Ericales > Ericaceae > Arctostaphylos > Arctostaphylos glauca. Next base: position 11,106,374 of record JAHSPW020000010.1, on the reverse strand, counting down.
ATCTTATACAGATTTTTGGGTACGTGGGTTTTGAATTTTTGTAGATAATAAGTATTTTGATTTTATTTTTCGTCCCAAATTTTTACCATCGTAAGCGTAAATTTAAAATAAAGATTTGAAAGTATTACTTATTATGACTTTTCACCTTACGACAAAATGCTTATTTGTAATTTTCTTATCATATGAGTTTGTTTCAAATTAACCATCATGTTGTATCTTTAATTTTTGAGTTTGACTTTCCTAGAATATTAATTTTCATAATTGTTTTTGCCTCTATACTTTTTTTTTTTTGCTTTTGATATTTGCTTTATAATGTGATATTGATTTTATCAATTAAATAATAATTTTTTTATTTTCAGATTTATTTTGTGAGAAGTCTTTGTTGTCTATTATAGCGTTTTCTATATTGTTAATTTCCATTGCATTAGATAACATTGTACATAGTTTTGGTGGTAATAGTTTTAGCATAGTACTTTATTTTGATTTTTCTTTTGTCTCGATATTGGAAAGGACGAAGAAAGCTATGGACTTAAGCATAATAAATGGTATTTACTTTGACTTTGTCCTATAGCACAAAATATAAAATTACAATTTTCTTACACTAGTTTTGGAAGCTTTGGTTTCAATTTGATATCGAGAAATGTATATAAATTTTTATGTAACAGATATTTTATTGCTAGTTTTTTCTTGAACCATTAATTTTCATTACACATCATTTTATTTTTATCATATTAATGTATATGTGGAGTCTAGAATTCGGCAAAACACTTAATACTAAGTTAGTGCTGACCAGAATTGGGTCTTCGGTGGGTATTCCGACGATCAAGTTAGCCTTTAATGAGAGTAAAAGCTACTAGAAAGTATGAGAGTTAGCACGAGTGTATGTGTGTACCTTAGGTTGGAAGGCTGCTGTTGTATTTATAAGGTGAGATCCCAACTGTTTGCTTGGACCTTCGGTTGAAAATGTAGTGTCGTGGTTCGAGAATCATGGTGGTTATGCCATGTTTCCCTTTTCCTTATGGATCGAATGGGCGTGTCTGCACTTTTAGTAGCCATGATTTCCACGTTCCTTTGTACAATAATCTGCATGTGAGGAGCACGGCTTTAATGTGACTATGCCGAATGCAATATAGTCAACGACGAAGAGTGGCAGAAGACAGATGCCGTTTACGTACGCATTGAGGAAGGGTAGCCAAGGATCACTCGGTCGTTCAACCTATTAAGTTGAAAGTTTGTAGTGTAATTTTTGGTTCTAGCTCCACTCTATCCCACCATGAGTGGGCCAAAGGTCCACTATTGTGTAGAACCGAATCCTGAGCTTGGCACACAAGTCTTTGAAGAGATTACCCACGAATTGCGTTTCGTTGTCCAAGATGAAGGCACATGGGACACCGAACTGGAGACAATGTTCCTCTAGACGAATCTTTTGACGTCTCGATCTTCGATTGTAAATAGGGGTTCGATTTGCACTTGAATCCTCCTAGTGCCATTGGGAACTTATTATGAATGTCCAAGTTCCATTGTGCAAATGGTCAAGGACTGGAGAGGGGATTGAACTGCTTGGCAGGCTGGTGGAGGAATGGCGAAACCTCTGACATTGGCCGCACTCCTTGGCGAATTGATCAACGTCTTTCTTCATGTTCAGCCACCAATAGCCTTGGGTGAGGGCTTGGTGCACTAGTGAGCGTCGTCCTGAGTGATAACCACAGCTGCCGGAGAGTAATTTGTCAAGGATGACCGTCGTCGATTCGACGTGGACGCATAAAAAGTTGGGTGCCGAATAGGCTTGTCAGTAGAGATTAGGGTCGAGGGTGAATGAGAATTGGACTACCTTATGAATGATTTTGTGCGCTTCTTTTCAGTTCTCGGGTAGGACTTCATCCTTGAGGTAGGCGATTATTGGGTCCATCCAACTTGTATTAGGAGAGATATAGTTGATTCCAGCCCTTGGTTCATCATCTTCAATGCTAGGTGCGGGAAGGATGTACACTGAGACGGTCTTTTGCCCCCAGCGTCTATGGCCAAAGCCAATCCTGCTAATGCGTTGGCACGGGCATTTTGGTCTCTTGCAATTTGGTCAAGGCTGAATTGTTGGAACCGGGGGATGAGTTTTTGAACTTCGTCTATGTATTACGACATCCTATCATCTTGGGCTTTGTACTCACTTGACAACTGGTTAACCACTAGTTGAGAATCACTGAATGTTTTAATCTATTTGGCCCCTAGCTTCGGCGAATCGTAGACTTGCAAGGAGGACTTCGTATTCGACCTTGTTGTTGGAGGCAATGAAGTCAAGTCTAAGGGCTTGCTTATGGATAATGCCTTCGGGTGAAATCAAAACTACTCCTGCACCTAAACCATGGTTGTTGGAGGAACTGTCGACGTACAACTTCCAAAAGTCACGATGGAGGAGTCTCCAAGGTGTGTTACCTGTTGAATTAGTGCGTGGCTTCGAGGTTGTCCGCTGGCGCTTGGTGAAAATTCTATAATAAGGTCTGCAAGGACCTGACCTTTGATTGTTGTCCTTGGCTGCTACTAGATATCAAAGTTGGCTAATTCGATTGCCCACTTCGAGATTCTATTGGAGTGATCGACTTTGCGTAGCAGAGTTTTGAGTGGATGCTTGATTAGCACTGTGATAAGGTGAGCTTGGAAGTACAGTGCTAGTTTTCTAGAGGTCGAGACAAGTGTTAGGGCAAGCTTCTCCAAAGGCAAATACATGGTCTCAGCGTTGACCAAAATCTTGCTGGTCTAGTAGATGGGGAATTGTGTCCGGTTTACCTAGCGCACAAGGACTGAACTAACTGCATGTTGAGAGATAGCCAAATAAATGAAGAGGAACTCCTTCTCTTTCGATGTGGTGAGGAGTGGTGCCTAAGATAGGTATTGCTTAAGATCTTACAGTGCTCGGTCGCACTCCGGCATCCAGTTGAAGCTCTTATGGCTACACTTCTTTAGGAGCTGAAAGAAGAGTCGACATTTGTTGGATGATCGACTAATGAACCTATTTAGTGCGGCTATCATTCTTGTTAATTACTAGACTCCCTTAATAGTGTAAGGAGCCTCCAAGTTGTTGATGACTGTGGTTTGATTAGGGTCGGCTTCAATGCCTCTCCTAGTTGTTGAGCCAACGTCGAAAGCACATTTCTCGACGTTTAAGCTAAGCTTGTGCTTCTTAAGGATATTGAAGACTCTTGAAAATGCGTGGTCGGCCTCATGCCAAGTTTTGATGACCATGTCATCAATATAAGCCTCTATTGTGTCGCTAATCTGTTCGTCGAATATTTTGGTGATCATTCTTTGTTAGGTGGCCCCAGCATTCTTGAGGCTGAAGGGCATCACTCAGTAGCAGAATAGTTTGCGAGGATTGATGAAGGTTGTCTTCTCCTTGTTTGGCTCATGCATGGCAATCTGAGAATAGCCTCAGTAAGCATCCATAAAGCTGAACTGAGTATGCCCGGTTGTTGAGTCCACCAGCCTGTTTATCCTCAATAGGAGAAGGTGATCTTTGGGACAGGTATCATTGAGATTAGTGTAGGCAACACAAATTCATTTGTTCTATTTCTTCACCACCACTTTGTTGGCAAGCCATGTCAGATACTCAACCTTCTATATAGCTCCGGCTTTCAATAGGCGATTAACTTCTTCGATGACGGCATCAATATTGGTTACTGTCGATTGTCGAGGCTTTTGAATCAATGCTCGACAGGAGAGATTGACGTTGAGTTCGTGGTAAATGAAGGAGGGGTCGACCCCCATCATTTCGTATGTTGTGCAAGCAAGCACTTCCCCGTTTTGAATGAGGAAGGCTGTCATCTCTTCCCTCTTGGCAAGTGACAAGGTTGATCTGAACAGAAAAGTTCTATCGGTGTTTGAGTTGTCGGTTGGCAACAGAACTAGGTCTTCGATGGATTTCTCTGTGGCTCATGTACAGACATTCTCGAGTACTGGAGCATCCTATACTTCCACTTTGTGCACTTTCTTTGGGCTGACCTTACTTTTGATTGCCGCTACGTAGCATTTTTTGGCAATCACCTGATTTCCTAGTCCCTTTTCTTGTGCCCAATAGTGATTTGCTTGTAGGTAGAAGCGATGACTCCTAACTTGTGCAGCCAAACCCTGCCAAGCATGGATTTTTATGGGCTCGGCACATCCACGACAACAAACTCTACTTCAATAATGGTCTTAGAGCCGGTGTAGATGGAAAGTTTGATTTTGCCCAGTGGACATACAGGGGCGGAGTTGAATCCCACCAGTGGGACCTTAGTGGGTTCGAGGTTAGTTTTCTTAAGGCGGAGTGCTTCCTTGACCTCTCGGCCGAACTTCCTTCATCCACCAAGATTCGTTGGACGAAAAAGGTACCAAGGGTAAGTGAAACAACCAAGGCATCATTGTGTGACATCTGGAGGCGCTCCAAGTTTCGGTCAAAGAAGGAAATATCGCCATGTGTTAAGTCGTCCAGACGCGGGCGTTTGGCACCCGAGCTTACTGTCGTGACTTGTTTACTAGAGACTACCCATTTGATTTCAGCCCAGAGGCTCTCTTTTGTAGTTGGATCCACCATTCCATGGATCACATCGATCGCTCGGACCTCAAAGCTGCTCTACTCAGGCTTTGGCTGAGGTTCGGCTTTTGTCTTCTTTTCATCAATGTACTCTTTGAGATGGCCTTTGGTACCAACCTCACAAGGAAATCACTCCAACCATGGCACCTAATCGTAAGGTGCCCTTTCTCTTTATGGTAAGAGCAGCGATAGGGGGAGTCACTAGGCTTCTATTGATCTCCTAGTGGCCGAGGTAAGGCTCATTCTGAATCTTCTTGAGGATCTTGTACGTCAAAACCTTGAAGATGGTCTTCGTGGAGGCAAATTCAAGAAGCTAATGGCCTCTCTTTCAGCCAGAAGTCACCTTGTTGATACTCTGGCGTCCTCTGTTGCTGTTCGCGTTTTTGTTCCCATCTCCCTGACGAGGATGGTCTTGTTCGGCCTAACGCTGCTCACTACGGGCTCCCTCCAGTCGGGAATGATTGCCCATCTAGCTCATTAAGTCATCCATGTCGGCAGGACTGCACAACATCAGATCCTCGAATTGTCAGCTTTGGTGATCCAAGTCGAGCTTGAACGAGGTTACGGCAATTGCTGGATTGCAGCCTTGTATCTCGTTGAAGAGCTCACAATACCAAGTTGCATACCGCCAGAGGGATTCATTAGCCAACTTGCTTAGAGTGAGGAGGGAATCAACTCCTTTATTTTGCCAACTACTAGTAACAAACCGAGCAAGAAAGGCAAATAAAAGATCCTTGAAGGAGGGAATGAGCTATCCCCAAGTAGAAGGAAAGAGTTTGCACATGAGTGCATCATTCGAGTCATAAAGTGACATCATCTGCCTGAAGTGCATTAAGTGGAGGTAGGCATCTGTCTTTGGGTGGCACTTGGTGAACTTAAGTGGGTTAAAACTAAGTGCAGGGCGGACTCCATCGATTTATCTAGTGAATGGGGAGGACACGAGTTGATCGTGTATGATATCGCATTGAGACTTGGTCTAACGAACCTCTTGCTCTGCCGGATCCCTGCGCTTGGCAACAAGTTGAGGCCTAAAGTCCTCATCTTTGTGATACCGAGGGAATCGTTCCCAATGATGACAACGCTGAGAGGAACAGTCCATGTGTTCGTCGTACCTTATATCCAACTGACTCTCGTGAGTGAGCGTAACTCTTGAAGCCATGGTTGGAGGAGAGAACGAATGGGTGCTACTGACAGATTTTGCACTCAATCGTTTGTGTACCGAAACACTCTGTGCTTGGTGCTCATCGTCCACGTAGTGCTCAAGAGGGGGAGAGCGCACCCACTCTTGGCCTTTGATTCTGTTGGTGGGACACCCAGCCTCGCCACTATCGCCCAACTGCTCAAGGGCCAAACGCTTGAGATGTTACCTACTATCAACAGAGTGAGTCCGGTCACGCATGTGATGCCTAGCTTGAGATGCTTGTTCGTTTTGAAGGGGCTTGATCGCCAAATTTAACTGCATTACCTCCTTCTTAACCAATTGGAGGAGCTAATCTTTTTCGACTAGCCAAGCTTCTAGACTTTTGACGTATTTTCGGTCAGTAAGCTTGGAAGGGATCTTTGTAGGTAAAGACGGAGGAGGAGGCAGTAGAGCTACGAGGTTTGTGGACCCGACAACCATTGTTGCTTTCCATGCTGAAGCAAATTCGATCTAATCATTCTTCAGAGTTGGGATTTTCGCCCTGAAGCTGAGCTTGAAATTATTTGAGATGAAAAGTCGAGTGAATCTCCCATTATGGTCACCAAAATGTGGAGTCTAAAATTCAATTTTGACTTTTCAAAAGTATGTTGCGAACTCTCTAGCTAATCCTGCAAAAACACTCAACACTAAGTTAGTGCTGACTGGAATTGGTTCTCTGATGAGCATTCCGACGATCAAGTTAGCCTTTAATGAGAATAAAAGTCACTAGAAAGTACGAGAGTTAGCACGAATGTATTCATGTACCTGAGGTTGGAGTGCTACTGCTGTATTTATAAGGCGAGAGCCCAACTACTTCCCTGGACCTTCGGTCGAGAATGTAGCGTCATGATCTGAGAATCACGGTAGTTATGCCACATGTCTCAATTTTGTACAGATCGGACGGTCACGTCTACACGTTTAATAGCCACCTTTCCCATGTTTCTTTGTACAATAATCAGCATGTGAGGAGCACGCCTTTGATTTTTTGTTCGTCTTTTGTTACCATCGTTAGCATAAATTTCAAATAAAGATGTGGAATTAAGAATTATAATCGTACTTATTATGATTTTTCACCATGCTAAAAAATACTATATTGCAATTTACTTATCTCATGTGTTTAGCTCAAATTAAATATCAAGACGTGTTTTTAATTTTTGAGTTTGACTTTCCTAGAAAATTAATTTTCTTAATTTTTTTTTTGTATTTCAAAATAATTTTTTTGCCTCTATACTATTTTATTTTTCTATTGGTATTTGTTTTATAATATGATATCAATTTTCATCATTGTTCATAGTATAATTAATAATATTTTTTCATTTTTAAAATTATTTTGCGAGAAGTCTTTATTGTGTGTATCATGATGGTTTCTACAATGTTATTTTTCTATTGCATTGGATAACATTATACATAATTTTCGTAATAATGGTTTTAGTACAGTACTTAATTTAATTTTTTTATTTCGCTATTAGAAAGTACGAATAAAGCTATTGATTTAAGCATTTTAAATTGTATTATGTTGATTTGTTGGTGTAGTGCAAAATATAAAATTATAATTTTCTTATAGTACTTTTGGAAGTTTTGGTTCCAATTCGATATCGAGAAATGTCTTTAAATTTTTATGTAACATTTGACTCTCCTTAAACTATAACTTTAAAATTTTATTTTATATGAACGAAATAATTGATATTCATGGGGATAGACAAAATTAGTTTTTCGTCATAAACTAATTTAATATAAAAGAATAAATCTATTTTTAAGTTTTATTATGTGCATAAATATTATCCTTACAAAATCTTTTCACAAGAGATGGGCTTAAAAAATGAGGGCACTACCCTAATATTTATGCACTTGATATATATATATATATATATATATATATATATATATATATATATATATATATATATATATATATATTGGTAAAAAAAATTTATTATATTTTCTTTTACCCTTTGTAATATTGAAAAATGTAGCTTTTTAGAATTTGACTCTTTACCCCTAACATTATTATAAACTATTGATCAAAAAAATTATTATATTTTCTTATAGACTATTGTATTTTTATTCATTTATTTTTTTATTCTAGAATATCAACTTTACCTCAGTTTGATTTTCAGTAAACGTCATTTTATTTTTATTATAGTAATGTATGATAGAAAAATATTTGACTTTTGTTAAACTATTACTTTAAAATTTTATTATATTGTATATGTACGAAATAATTCTCAATGTGTATTTTTAATATTTTATGGATTGTCAATTTTAAATAATTTTTTAACATCATATACAATTTTCTGGGTACTTGAGTTTTAGATTTTAGTAGATAATAAGTAATTTGATTTTAATTTTTGTCCCACTTTTTGTTACCATCATTAGCATAAATTTCAAATAAAGATTTGGAATTAAGTATTATAATCGTACTTATTATGACTTTTCATCATACTACAAAATAGTTATTTTAATTTTTGGATTTGACTTTGGAGAATATTAATTTTCATTATGGTTATATTTTGTATTTTTAAATAATGTATTTTTGCCTCTATAATATTTTATTTTTTATTCATATTTATTTTAAAATTGTATTGATTTTTATCATTGTTCATAGTATATATAGACTATAATATTTCATGATTTTAAGAATTATTTTGCGAGAAGTCTTTATTGTATATTATAACGTTTCTTATAATGTTATTTTCTATTGTTTTAAATAACATTTTACATAATTTTTTGTGATAATGATTTTAGTATAGTACTTAATTTGATTTTTTTTAATCTTGCTATTGAAAAGTACAACTAAAGTTATTGAATTAAGCGTATTAAATTATATTTACGTTGACTAGTTGGTATAGTGCAAAATATAAAATTATAATTTTCTTACAATATTTTTGCAAGCTTTGGTTTCAATTCGATATCGAGAAATCTCTTTAAATTTTTAAGTAATATTGATTTCATTGCTAGTTTTTCCTAGAACCATTGATTTTCATTATAGGTCATTTTATAGTGATGTATGGATGAAAAACATTTGACTCTTAAATTTTATTTTATATGTTATAATTTATATACATAGGAATAGACAAAATTAATTTTTTTTGTAATAAACTGATTTATTATAAAAAATTAAAATTATTTCTAAATTTTATTATGTGCATAAATATTATTCTTGCAAAATCTTCTTATAAGAGATGGACTTCAACTAAGAAGGCCTACTTTGGAACTTATCTTTTATGAGAAAATTACAATAGGATTTGCGCCCTCACTTGATGTGTTTATCGATCAAAAAAATTATTAAATTTTCTGATACTTTTATTTTGTAGTATGCATAAATATAACTTTTTAGAATTACATTCTTTACCTCTAACATTATTTTTTATTCACTTTGATTGTTTTTGAGTAATATAGTACTCATTCTGTACATAATTTTGTTTCAAATGATGGTTTTAGTACATCGTTAGAACCAACATGTCACGCCTTTATTTTCAAATATAATATATATTATATTTACTATTTAAAGATCTCACAATTTCTCCAACATAAGTCTAAAATCATAATTTTCATAACTTGTAACAAAGATTTAAAAAATAGTACAACAATAAGGGACACTCCTAGCCCAAATAACCCAACTAGAAAATTTGAGTCGATATAATTTAGTATGCCCTTAATACAACATTTGAATAAATGAGGAGTTAATTTACATGTTTTAAAAATTAAATTCTAAATATGCTATATAACTCATACGACGAAATTTTTTCAAAAACATACATCATCATGTACCCATGCTAATTTAGATTATGCTTCCGGAGCAGTACCTGAAAATCAAAGGGATGAACAATAACCTAGTAGAAAAATCTATGCCAAAACTATGTGCATATGAGATGAACAGAATGGATTATGAACATTGCATGATGATATAAGGCATAGATATATCAATTTCACAATAACAAGATCAAAGATACACACATAATAAACAATCAACATCATTTACAATTCATCAATACAACTACTTCTACGACCATACCACATTACTATCTCATCACCAAACGGTGGCTAGCCAAATTATGTCACGTTCTAGCTGTAATGTCCCAATTTTTGGCTACGTTATTTAAAAGCGTTTATTCAATTGTTTTATTAATAGAAACATAAATAAAAAATACCTTTTAATTTAAAATAATAAGGAATAAGATAAATCAGAATTTTAAAATGTTGAAATGAAATTAATAAAAGTACCATTCGAATTTATATTTTATTAAAAAGTAAAAATAAAATAATAACAGAGTATCCACAATCTTCTCTAGCAGCTCTCAATGTCTTCTGCTAGAACAGATTCTTCAAGTGCTCTTGGACATCTGATATGAAACACTAGGGGCAAAGAAGTTGTATCGATGAGTTTATAAAATTCGGTAAGAAGATTTATTCGAAAACCAAACCCATAGGTAAATACACATACAATAAGAAATATAGCATAACAACACAATACATGAAATGCAACATAAAAGATAGAATTTAGTAACAGATGCTGATATGTCAAAAATTGTAAAAGATAACTATAGTATTTTAAATTCATTACCTTTTCTTTTAATCGAGATGAAGTCCAAGGAATCTAATCCATAATCAACATGGCACGACGACAAGTGGGAATCTAACTCAGAAGATAAAAGTGGAAGGGAATCGAACTACCAATCACCTCAAAAATCTAACCCGAAAATAACTTGGGAATCTAACTCGTCAACAAAGAGTGAAAGGGGAATCTAACCACTAATTCACTTTGGGATTCTAACTCGGAATGTAAGCGAGAAGGGAAATCGAACTACCAATTCACTTCGGGAATCTAACCTGGAACAATAGCAAAATGGAGAATCAAACCACCAAATTCACCTCGGGAAACTAACCCGAAACAACACGATAATTGAATCCAAATCAACACATTGGCACAACGACCTTTAATTCTAGTCTGTTATGTTCCGTCAACGTTATTTCTTACTTTTACATGCTTCTAATGTTTTCAAGTAAACCACATTCATAAATTTACTCCTCAGTTGTACTTAAAAACATGATGACAGTAAAATAGAAGCATTACTTTCTCAACATTTCAAACAATCAAATTTAAGACCAACAGGTGAATACGTTGGTTATAGCAAATGTATTATTCAAACAAGCAAATTTAAGACCATCGAAATTAATGATAAATTAATAGCAAAATAATTTCATAAGCCATCACATAATATAACCAACTATTTAAGCAAAGTAACTAAACATATATATCTCGGATGGTAATCATGTCCTCTTGAAATCCACGGGGATCCAAGGCATTATTAAAGTCACACGTGGATACATGTGCATGTGAACGAGTGTCGGGGTTTGTTAAAGTTAGTGGCCAAAGCCCAAAAGAAAACAATCAAAGGAATGAAATTCGGATCAAAATTATGATCGGTTATCGGGCCTGTAGACTGGGGTGGTGGCGGGACCTTAAATTATTAACTAAAAAATTGCAATTGACAACAGAAAGTAGATACCTAAAGTTCGAAGATAAACAATTCTACCTTAGATCGGAAAGAAAATAAATGAACAGAAATGATTCAGTTAAGTTTTGGATTTGGCACCCCTTCATCTCTCTCTCTCTCTCTCTCTCTCTCTCTCTCAAACTCATTGTATTCTTGGTTTCTATCAAATTCACTTATCAACTATCCTTTGCTCACAACTAAACCAAGTATTAAAAAGAAAGCTAATGACTCGCGGCCCTAGAAAAATCTATCCTATAAAGCATTGTTAATTCCCCTAATAAAATCATTATCATGACCATGAATGTCCAAAAAAAAAAAATGTTCTTCCTTTTTATTTTTAAAACCCAACGTTCCTAAAGAATTGAAGGAAAAAACAAAATGGAAAGATAATCCTATGTTCTTGCTCTATCTTAACCCGTGCAACCTCACGATTTTAATCATCGGTAAATCAAATAATCTAAAACGTACAAATAAATACAAATAAAGAATTAAACATGAATATCACAAAAAAGAAAATAATTTTTATAGTATTATTATTATTATCATTTTTTAACTTTTAAAAACTCGGGTCGTTACACTAGCACTTCTCTTAACGGAGGTTAGTCAAGCAAATTCATAGCATTTTCTAGCACATTTTTTAAAGAAGCTAGACCTATAGTTCCCTAGCACTTCTCCTGATGGAGGGTAGCATTATGCTTGCGTCGATCAAATGTCAACATGTGTCTATGTTATTCATAACGATGCTACACTCATATCATATCCACTAAATTCCATTCCTTTTAGATTATAAGAGAACGAATGAATAGTCACTATAAAAAATGAAATCACTCAGTACTATATTTTCAATTCTTACACCCACGCACACGCAATAAATTAAAGTGTAATCATAACAATTGAACAAGTAAAAGAGCATTCCAAGGCAATCTATAAGATAACCAAACTGTCAGAAGGAATGTTGCACGATTCCGTCCGGACGTCCAACTACCCCGTCTGGACATCTAAGTTTTCCGTTCGGATGCTCCATTTCCAACATCTCTATCAAAATCCTAGGGCAATCTGTCCAAACCCACCAAGTCCCCATCTGGACGCCACTCCAAAACAATTCTCTGTGTAAGTTTTCAATCCAGCCGTCCAGACATCTGTGCTTCATGTCCAGACGCCATGTCGCAATCTGCAAATTTTCTGCATGATTCTATTTTCTTCAACTCTCCAAATCATGCCAAAATCTCAATATATGTATAAAATGTGTGAACAAAAATATGTCATATACACATAATACAAGATATAAATTCATACCGCAAGCTTTAAAAGATGGATTTGGCAAAGATATGAAAATCCTAGCTTTCGGTGAACTTTCAAACTTCAAATCCTTAGCCCCCAGGTTCCAAATCGCGATTCGTCTTTGAATGTGACGTGCGTGTAACAAAAATAAAAGTCTTTGGGTTCGGGTCCCGTAATTAAAATTTGAAATACATAATAATAAATCAATTACATATCTTGAAATATAAATTTTAAATAATTAATTAAAACAGAAAAAATTTCAAGGCCTTACACAAGGCAGTATAATTCATGTAGTTTGATTTGAAAATTATTATGGTTAATAAATTGTGTAGCTTAGCATATTTGATTTGTATAAAATATTTTTTCATGAGTTTTTTTCTTTTTTCTAGAATAATAAATTTTATTGTTGTTATTTTATTTTGTATTTTCAAAATAAATTTTTATTCTTATAGACTATTATATTTTTATTCATTATTTTTGTATTCAAGAATATTAATTTTAGCCCAGTATAATTGCAAGTATTTTTATGATTTTACCCTTAAATTGTGATAGCTCATTGTGCATTTTAAATATTTTATAGATTGTCAGTTTAAATGTTTCTAACATCATTTACAAATTTTTGGTACTTAACTTTTAGGTTTTTGTAGATAATAAGTATTTTGATTTTATTTTTCTTCCTTTTTTTTATGATCATTACCATAAGTTTAAAAAAAAATTGGAATTAAGCATTATAATGGCACTTATTATGACATATTTTCAATTTTTAAATTTTGACTTCCCTAAAATATTGATTTTCATGGTTGTTTTTTTATATGTCGAAATAATTTTTTTTCCCTCTATACTATCTTGTTTATCCAATAATCAGCACGTGAGGAAGCACGGCTTTAATGTGGCTATGTCGAATGCAATATAGTCAACGACAGAGAGTGGCCGAAGATAGATGCCATTTACGTATGAGACACAGTGAGAAAGGGTGGCCAAGGATCACTCGGTCGTTCAACCTATTAAGCTAAAAGTTAGTAGTGCAATTTTTGGGCCAAGCTCCACTCTCCCACCATGAGTGGGCCAAAGGTCCACTATTGTGTAGAACCAAATCCTGAGCTTGGGACACAAGTCTTTGAAGAGATTACCCATGAATTGCATTTCATTGTCTAAGATGAAGGCGTATGGAACATCGAACTTGGAGACAATGTTCCTCCAAACGAATCTTTTGACGTCTCGATCTTCGATGGTAAACAAGGGTTCGATTTGTACTTGAATCCTCCTAGTGCCACTAGGAACTTATTACCAATGTCCAAGTCCCATTGTGCAAATGGCCAAGGGCTGGAGAGGGGATTGAACTGCTTGGCAGGCTGGTGGAGGAGCGGCGAAACCTTTGACATTAGCGCACTCCTTGACTAATTGATCAGCATCTTTCTTCATGTTCGGCCACCAATAGCCTTGGGTGAGGGCTTGGTGCACCAGTGAGCGTCCTCCTAAGTGATAACCACAGCTGTCGGAGAGTAATTCGTCAAGTACGACTGTTGTCGATTCGGGGTGGACACATAAAAGGTAGGGTGCCGAATAGGCTTGTTAGTAGAGATTAGGGTCGGGGTGAACTAGAATTGGACTGCCTTATGAATGATTTTGTGCGCTTCTTTTCGGTCCTCAGGTAGGACTTCACACTTGAGGTAGGCGATTATTGAGTCCATCCAACTTGTATCAGGAGAGATGTAGTTGAGTCCAGCCCTTGGTTCGTCATCTTCATTGCTAGGTGCGGGAAGGATGTCCACTGAGACGGTCTTTTGCTCCTAGTGTCTATGGCCGCAGCCAATCCTGCTAATGCGTCAGCACAGGCATTTTGGTCTCTTGCAATTTGGTCAAGGCTGAATTGTTGGAACCGGGGGATGAGTTTTTGAACTTCGTCAACTGGTTAACTACTAGTTGAGAATCACTGAATGTTTTAATCTGTTCGGCCCCTAGCCTTTGGCGAATCGTAGACTTGCAAGGAGGACTTCGTATTCGGCCTTGTTGTTGGAGGCAATGAAGTCAAGTCTGAGGGCTTGCTTATGGATAATGCCTTCGGGTGAAATCAAAACTACTCCTACACCTAAACCATGGTTGTTGGAGGAACTGTCGACGTACAACTTCCAAAAGTCACCATGGAGGAGTCTCCAAGGTGTATTACTTGTTGAATTAGTGCGTGGCTTCGAGTTGTCTGCTAGCGCTTGGTGAAAATTCTACAATAAAATCAGCAAGGACCTGACCTTTGATCGCTGTCCTTGGCTACTACTAGATATCAAAGTTGGCTAATTTGATTGCCCACTTCGAGATTCTATTGGAGTGATCGGCTTTGCGTAGCAGAATTTTGAGTGGATGCTCGATTAGCACTATGATGAGGTGAGCTTGGAAGTACAATGCTAGTTTTCTAGAGGTTGAGACAAGTGTTAAGGCAAGCTTCTCCAAGGGCAAGTACATGGTCACGGCACTGACCAGAGTCTTGTTGGTCTAGTAGATGGGGAATTGTGCTCGGTTTACCTAGCGCACAAGGACTGAACTAATTGCATGTTGAGAGATAGCCAAATAAATGAAGAGAGACTCCTTCTCTTTCGATGTGGAGAGGAGTGGTGCCTGGGATAGGTATTGATTGAGATCTTGCAGTGCTTGATCGCACTCTGGCATCCAGTTGAAGCTCCTATGGCTGCACTTCTTGAGAAGCTGAAAGAAGAGTCGACATTTATCGGATGATCGGCTAATGAACCTATTTAGTGCGGTTGTCATTCCTGTTAATTTCTAGACTCCCTTAATAGTGCAAGGAGCCTCCAAGTTGTTGATGACAGTGATCTGATTAGGGTTGGCTTCAATGCCTCTCCTAATTGTTGAGCCAACGTTGAAAGCACATTTCTCGGCGTTTAGGCTAAGCTTGTGCTTCTTAAGGATATTGAGGACCTCTTGAAAATGCGCCAGGTGGTTGGCCTCATGCCAACTTTTGACGACTATGTCATCAATGTAAGCTTCCATTGTGTCGCTAATCTGTTCGTCGGATACTTTGGTGATCATTCTTTAGTAGGTGGCCCCAGCACTCTTGAGACCGAAGGCATCACTCAGTAGCAGAATAGTTCGCGAGGACTGATGAAAGCTGTCTTCTCCTTGTTTGGCTCATGCACGACAATCTGGGAATAGCCTCAATAAGCATCCATAAAGCTGAACTGGGCATGCTCGGTTGTTAAGTCCACCAGCCTGTCTATCCTCGATAGGGGAAGGTGGTCTTTAGGGCAGGTATCATTGAGGTTCGTGTAGTCAACACAAATTCATTTGTTGTTCTTTTTCTTAACCACTAGGTTGGCAAGCCATGTCAGGTATTACACTTTCTGTATAGCTCCGGCTTTCAAAAGGCGATTGACTTCTTGGATGACGGCATCAATATTTGTTAATGTTGACCGTCGAGGCTTTCGAATCAATGCCCGACAGAAGAGATCGACGTTGAGTTCGTGGTAAATGGAGGAGGAGTCGACCCCCATCATTTCGTATGTTGTGCAAGCAAGCACTTGGAAGGCTGTCATCTCTTCCCTCTCGGCAGGTGACAAGGTTGATCTGAACAGAAAAGTTCTATTGGTGTTTGAGTTGTCGGTTGGCAACAGAACTACGTCTTCGATGGATTTCTCTGTGGCTCATGTACCGACATTCTCGAGTATTGGAGCGTCCGACGCTTCCACTTAGTGCAATTGCTTTGGGCTAACCTTACTTTTGATTGCCACTACGTAACATTTTTTGGCAGCCACCTGATTTCTTAGTACCTTTTCTTGCACCCGACAGTGATTTGCTGGTAGGTAGAAGTGATGACTCTTCACTTGTGCATGAAACCCTGCCGACCATGGAGTTTTATGGGCTTGGCACATCCACAACAACAAACTCTACTTCAATGATGGTCTTGGAGCCGGTGTAGATGGAAGGTTTCATTTTGCCCATTGGACATACAGGAGCGGAGTTGAATCCCACTAGTGGACCTCGGTGGGTTCGAGGTTAGTTTTCTTAAGGCGGAGTGCCTTGAACAAGGAATAATGCATGACCTCTCGTCCGAACTTCCTTGATCCACCAAGATTCGTTGGACTAAAGAGGTACCAAGGGTAAGTGAAACGACCAAGGCGTCGTTGTGTGGCATCTGAAGGCTCTCCAAGTCTCGGTCAAAGAAGGAAATATCGCCATTTGTTAAGTCGTCCGGACGCGGGCGTTTGGCGCCCGAGCTTACTGTCGTGACCTGTTTACTAGAGACTACCCATTTGATTTCAGCCCAGAGGCTCTCTTTTGTAGTTGGATCCACCATTCCATGGATTACATCGATCACTCGGACCTCAGAGCTATTCTACTTCTCAGGCTTTGCTGAGGTTCGGCTTTTGTCTTCTTTTCATCAATGTACTCTTTGAGATGGCCTTTGGTACTAGCCTCTCAAGGAAATCACTCCAACCATGGCACCTAATCGTAAGGTGCCATTTCTCTTTGCGGTAAGAGCAGCGATAGGGGGAGTCACTAGGCTTCTGCTGATCTCCTAGTGGCCGAGGTAAGGCTCGTTCTAAATCTTCTTGGGGATCTCGTACGTCGGAACCTTGAAGATGGTCTTCGTGGAGGCAAATTCATGAGGCCAATGACCTCTCTTTTAGCCAAAAGTCACCATGTTGACACTCTGGCGTCCTCTATTGTTGTTCGCGTTTTTGTTCCCATCTCCCTGACGAGGATGGTCTTGTTCGGCTTGACGCTACTCACTATGGGCTTCCTCCAGTCAGCAATGATTGTGCATCTAGCTCATTAAGTCATCCATGTCGGCAAGACTTGACAACATCAGATCCTCGAATAGTCAGCTTTGGTGATCCATGCCGAACTTGAACGAGGGTACGTCAATTGTTGGATTGCAGCCTTGTATCTCGTTTAAGAGCTCACAATACCAAGCTGCATACTGCCGGAGGGATTCATTAGCCAACTTCCTTAGAGCGAGGAGAGAGTCAACTCCTTTATTTTGCCTACTACTAGTAACAAACCGAGCAAGAAAGGCAAAGAAAAGATCCTTGAATGAGGGAATGAGCTCTCCCAAACTAAAAGGAAAGAGTTTGCACATGAGTGCATCATCCAAGTCATAAAGTGACATCATCTGCCTAAAGTGCACTAGGTGGAGGTAGGCATCCATCTTCGGGTCGCACTTCGTGAACTTAAGTGGGTTAAAACCAAGTGTCGGGCAAACTCCATCGATTTATCTGGTGAATGGGGAGGATACGAGTTGATCGTGTATGATATCGCATTGGGACTTGGTCTGACGAACCTCTTGCTTTGTCGGATCCCTGTGGTTGGCAACAAGCTGAGGGCTAAAGTCCTCATCTCTGTGGTACCGAGGGGATCGTTCCCAATGATGATGCCGCCGAGAGGAATAGTCCATGTGTTCGTCGTACCTTATATCCAACCGAGTCTCGTGAGTGAGCGTAACTCCTGAAGCCACGGTTGGAGGAGAGAACGAATGGGTGCTACTGACAGATTTTGCACTCAATCGTTTGTGTAACACTCTGTGCTTGGTGCTCATCGTCCGCGTAGTGCTCAAGAGGGGGAGAGCGCACCCACTCTCGGCCCTTGATTCCGTTGGCGGGACACCCAGCCTCGCCACAGTCGCCCAAATGCTCAAGGGCCAAACGCTTGAGATGTTTCCTACTATTGGCAGAGTGAGTCCAGTTGCACCTGCGGTGCGTAGCTTGAGATGCTTGTCCGTTTTGAAGGGGCCTAATCGCCAAATTTAACTGCATTACCTCCTCCTTGACCAGTTGGAGGAGCTAATCTTTTTTGGCTAGCCGAGCTTTTAGACTTTTGACATATGTTTAGTCAGTAATCTTGGAAGGGATCTCTGTAGGTAAAGATTCGGAGGAGGAGGCAGCAGAGCTGCGGGGTTTGTGGACCCGGTAACCATTGTTGCTTTCCATGCTGAAGCAGATTCGATCTGATCATTCTTCTGATTTGGGATTTTCACCATGAAGCTGAGCTTGAAATGATTTGAGATGAAAAGTCAAATGAATCTCCCATTATGGTCACCAAAATGTGGAGTCTAAAATTCAAATTTGACTTCCAAAAGTATGTTGCGAACTCTCTGGCTAATCCTGCAAAAACACTCAAAACTAAGTTAGTGCTTATCGGAATTGGTTCTCCGGTGGACACTCCGACGATCAAGTTAGTCTTTAATGAGAGTAAAAGTCACTAGAAAGTAACAACGAGTTAGCACGAGTGTATTCATGTACTTGAGGTTGGAGTGCTACTACTGTATTTATAAGGTGAGAGCCCAACTACTTTCCTAGACCTTCGGCCGAAAATGTAGCATTGTGGTCTGAGAATCACGGTGGTTATGCCACATGTCTCAATTTTGTACAGATCGGACGGTCACGTCTGCACGTTTAATAGCCACCTTCACCATGTTTCTTTGTACAATAATCAGCACGTGAGGAGCACACCTTTGATTTTTTGCCGGTCTTTTATTACCATTGTTAGCATAAATTTCAAATAAAGATTTGGAATTAAGAATTATAATCGTACTTATTATGATTTTTCACCATACTACAAAATAGTATATTGCAATTTACTTATCTCATGTGTTTACCTCAAATTAAATATCAAGACGTGTTTTTAATTTTTGAGTTCGACTTTCATAGAAAATTAATTTTCTTAATGTTTTTTTTTGTATTTCAAATTTTTTTTTGCCTCTATACTATTTTATTTTTCTATTGGTATTTGTTTTATAATATGATATTAATTTTCACCATTGTTCATAGTATAATTAATAATATTTTTTCATTTTTAAAATTATTTTGGGAGAAGTCTTTATTGTGTATCATGATGTTTTCTATAATGTTATTTTTTTATTGCATTGGATAACATTATACATAATTTTCGTAATAATGGGTTTAGTACAGTACTTAATTTAATTTTTTTATCTCGCTATTAGAAAGTACGAATAAAGCTATTGATTTAAGCATTTTAAATGGTATTTACGTTGATTTGTTGGTGTATTGCAAAATATAAAATTATAATTTTCTTACAGTACTTTTGAAAGTTTTGGTTTCAATTCAATATCGAGAAATGTCTTTATTTTTATGTAACATTTGACTCTCCACTATAATTTTAAAATTTTATTTTATATATTATATTTTATCTGAATGAAATAATGGATATACGTGGGGATAGACAAAAATAGTTTTTGTAATAAACTAATTTAATATAAAAATAAATCTATTTTTAAGTTTTATTATGTGCATAAAATATTATCTTTACAAAATCTTCTCGTAAGAGATAGACTTAAAGTAAGAGGGCCCACTTTAAAACTTATCTTTTATGCACTTGATATATGTGTCGGTAAAAAAAATTTATTATATTTTCTGCTACCGTTTGTAGTATTGAAAAATGTAGCTTTTTAGAATTTGACTCTTTACCCCTAACATTATTATAAACTATTGATCAAAAAAATTATTATATTTTCTTATAGACTATTATATTTTTATTCATTGATTTTTTTATTCTAGAATATTAACTTTACCTCAGTATAATTGCAAGTATTTTTATAACTTGTATTTTTATTCATTGATAAATGTAACTTTTGATCATTAGCGTAAATTTCAGAAAAAGATGTCGAATGAAGTATTATAAGTGCATTAGATAACATTAAACGTATTTTTCTTGATAATAATTTTAGTATAGTACTTAATTTGATTTTTTTTTTTAGTCTAGCTATTGGAAAGTACGAATAAAGTTATGAATTTAAGCACAATAAATGATATTTACTTTGACTTTGAGAAATGTGTTTAAATTTTTACATTGACATAGATGTCATTGCTAGTTTTTCCTAGAACCATTGATTTTCAGTAAACGTCATTTTATTTTTATTATAGTAATGTATGAAGAAAAATATTTGACTTTTGTTAAACTATTACTTTAAAATTTTATTATATTGTATATGTACGAAATAATTCTCATTGTGTATTTTTAACATTTTATGGATTGTCAATTTTAAATAATTTTGTAACATCATATACAATTTTCTGGGTACTTGAGTTTCAGATTTTAGTAGATAATAAGTAATTTGATTTTAATTTTTGTCCCACATTTTGTTACCATCATTAGCATAAATTTCAAATAAAGATTTGGAATTAAGTATTATAATCGTACTTATTATGACTTTTCATCATACTACAAAATAGTTATTTTGAATTTGCTTATCTTATGAGTTTGGTTGAAATTAAATATGAAGACGTACTTTAATTTTTGGATTTGACTTTGGAGAATATTAATTTTCATTATGGTTATATTTTGTATTTTTAAATAATGTATTTTTGCCTCTATAATATTTTATTTTTATTCATATTTATTTTAAAATTGTATTGATTTTTATCATTGTTCATAGTATATATAGTTAATAATATTTCATGATTTTAAGAATTATTTTGCGAGAAGTCTTTATTGTATATTATAACGTTTCCTATAATGTTATTTTCTATTGTTTTAAATAACATTTTACATAATTTTTTGTGATAATGATTTTAGTATAGTACTTAATTTGATTTTTTTATCTTGCTATTGAAAAGTACAACTAAAGTTATTGAATTAAGCGTATTAAATTATATTTACGTTGACTAGTTGGTATAGTGCAAAATATAAAATTATAATTTTCTTACAATATTTTTGCGAGCTTTGGTTTCAATTCGATATCGAGAAATCTCTTTAAATTTTTAAGTAATATTGATTTCATTGCTAGTTTTTCCTAGAACCATTGATTTTCATTATAGGTCATTTTATAGTGATGTATGGATGAAAAACATTTGACTCTTAAATTTTATTTTATATGTTATAATTTATATACATAGGAATAGACAAAATTAATTTTTTTGTAATAAACTGATTTATTATAAAAAATTAAAATTATTTCTAAATTTTATTATGTGCATAAATATTATCCTTGCAAAATCTTCTTATAAGAGATGGGCTTCAACTAAGAAGGCCTACTTTGGAACTTATCTTTTATGAGAAAATTACAATAGAATTCGCGCCCTCACTTGATGTGTTTATCGATCAAAAAAATTATTAAATTTTCTTATACCTTTATTTTGTAGTATGCATAAATATAACTTTTTAGAATTACATTCTTTACCTCTAACATTATTTTTTTATTCATTTGATTGTTTTTGAGTAATATAGTACTCATTCTGTACATAATTTTGTTTCAAATGATGGTTTTAGCACATCGTTAGAACCAACATGTCACGCCCTTATTTTCAAATATAATATATATTATATTTACTATTTAAAGATCTCACAATTTCTCCAACATAAGTCTAAAATCATAATTTTCATAATTCACTTGTAACAAAGATTTAAAAAATAGTACGGACACTCCTAGCCCAAATAACCCAACTAGAAAATTTGAGTCGATATAATTTAGTATGCCCTTAATACAACATTTGAATAAATGAGGAGTTAATTTACATGTTTTAAAAATTAAGTTCTAAATATGCTATATAACCCAACCAGATGGATTGCTGTGTAGCATGTCAAATTGTCTATTTCTTTAAGCTTTGTTGTATCTAATCAATATGCATCTCGAAATAACCCAATATAGAAATTTACGAATCAAGCTTGACTTTGAATTATTGAAAGTCTCGTGTTACCCTAACACCCATGTTCATGATGTTTATCTGTCTTAGACAACATATTCTAAATATATATATATATATATATATATATATTCTGATTTTTTTTTTTAGTTGATGAAACCATATTTGTTGAGATCACAATCAAAACACTCGTATGTCTTTTAAGGAACCTTGAATTCACAGGTTCAACTGAGTGAAATTCTTATAGCGCTCACTCAATTTTTGTCATACTTCTCAGCTTTTAAGATGTGAAATCTTGAAAAGAGTATGCTTCAAACTCTCATAAATTTATTCTATCATAAGAATCTCATTAGAATACATCATTTGAGGATTCAGTGAAGATTTCATCCCCTCAAACTATTTCTATACTTGACACTTCTATCAAAAAATAGAGTCCTATGTTTGTCTTGAAACGCATTTGGCTGATGTAATTTCAAGACAAATATCCGATATAGTTTTTCACACCCAATATCAAACTTTCTAAAATTTTATTTTTGCTGCAGTTCAGTTACTTTTGTCATAGAAACCTTTCTTTTCCTATAATACTATGGTCTTTCGAACCAAAGTATTCGTTTGTTGCTTTTGGTTAGCCACCCCTCGGTTCACGAACATTGTGATACAACTCAGCATTTTGTATTTCTTAAGTTTATTTCATTGAACTTAACACCAACCTTGAATCCAATTTTGACTCTTATCTTGAAACTCGAGAGAGTGTGTATTCACTCCGTCTTAAGTATATCATCTTAAAATTATATTGTTATGTGTTTTGATCTAATACTGGGGATGCACCAAACCCATAAAGTCTTGATTGAAATTTGGGACTCTGTATCGAATAATTAATGCATACTATTCCGTGAAATTTCAAGGACAAAATTCTTTTAAGGGGGATAGATTGTAACGACCCGAAATTTTTACAAAAATAAATAAATTGTTTTCAAATACTCTTTATTTCATGTGTAGTATTAATTTAGTCTTTTTTATTTTTTTTCATGAACGGTTGTGATTGCATGTGCATGATAGTCGTGATGGGTTGTGTTATACCGAAGCGAAACTTCCTTTTTGTATCCCTTCAAATTCCAGCCGTGTAACCCCTTTGAGATTAATTAGAAGTTTAATGACATAATGGTAGCAATCAAAATTGAGATTTCAATGCTTAAGCTCCAATAAGAGCTAAACCCTCACCCATTTTATTTTTCGGCACATTATACTTCACCAACATAGAGAACTAAGGGCTTTGAGAGAGAAAGTTATTGGGGAAGAAGAAGAGGTCCTGCTAGTTTCCGATTTTTGACGAATCGATTCCGTTTCTTTGATTCTTTCTGCATTGGAGGTAGGATTGTTTATCTCCGCCCATTGGTTTAAGTATTTTCTATAGTAGAAAAATGTTATGTCTAATTCTTAGAAATATATTTGTCATACAATTTCATGTTTAGTTTTTAGTAATTATGTGATTTTTGATCGATTCATGCTAGGATGCGTGAACGCTAGAATGTTACGAATTTGAAAGAGATAGAAACTTGGTGTGAATCTGATTTTGATAATTTTCGTTGAAATTGTTCGAAGACTCTAAAATTTCTGAAATTTTTGATGAAGATTCCTCTATGTGTCTTCTGTATTGGGTAAAAATTTCGAAGCCTAACTCAAAATAGAAAATTCTATAAAAATCTGTAACCAAGCTGCTGCGGATTCGTCACTGTGAAGACTGGTTTGACACACGTTAGGAAAACAGCCATAACTTTTAACACGGGTATCGAAATTGCGCACCGTTTGTTTTATTTGAAACTAGATACATAGAACTTCAAAAATATGTAGATTTTGTATTTTTCTTTTACGTAATAAAAATCAATTTTTCTTTTAAAGTTGATAATGCAGTTTTTGGTATTGTTTTGGTGAATATGGATCTTGTTCATGTTAACATGATATGCACTAGTTTATGTTCATTAGTTTTCGTTGGATTTTGTGTGAGCGGGAATAATATAAAAGTGACCTTTGGTGTTGTTTTGGTGAACATGAATCTTGTTGGTAATAACATAATAGGTGTTAGAAAATTCTGATTGTGTTGATAAGAACTTGGACAAGTGATAAAAGTGGAAATGATTTAATTACAGCTGTCGTGTTACTCATTGATTTTTCGGGTTAGATTCCCGAGATTATTCCGGGTTAGATTCCCGAGGTGATTGTGGTTTGATTCCCCTTCACTTTTATTCCGGGTTAGATTCCCGAGGTGGTTGGTGGTTCGATTTCCCTTCTCACTTTTGTTCCGGGTTAGATTCCCGAGGTGACTGGTGGTTCGATTCTCCTTCACTTTGTACTGGGTTAGATTCTCGATGTGATTTGTGTTCCGGGTTAGATTCCCGAGGTGACTGGTGGTTCGATTCCCCTTCACTTTGTACCGGATTAGATTCCCGAGGTGATTTGTGTTCCGAGTTAGATTCCCGAGGTGACTGGTGGTTCGATTCCCCTTCACTTTTATTCCAGGTTAGATTCCCGAGATAGTTGGCGGTTTGATTCCCCTCTATTTTTATATTCCGGGTTTGATTCCCGAGGTGGGTTAGATTCCCACTGGCCGTCGTACCGTGTTGATTATGGGTTAGATTCTCTGGGCGTCGTCCCGATTAACAGAAAAAAAGAGAGAAAGAAGAATGGACTTAATACACTTAAACGTTACTTTACAGCTTTTGATATATTCGCATTTGTTATTTAAAATTCTGTTGTTATGTTTCATTTTATGTATTCTGTTTTTATGTCATATCTCCTGTTATATGTGTGCTTTTACCCATGGGTTCGATTTTCGGATAAACCTTCCTACCGAGTTTTATAAACTCATTGGTGCAACTTCTCTGCCCCTGGTGTTTCATACCAGATTTCGAAGAGCAGTTGCAGAATCTGTCCGAGTAGGAGAAAGTGGGAGCTGCTGGAGGACTGTGGCGGCGTTTAGTTGTCCTACCTTTAGATGTTCTGTTATTTTATTTATTTTTAGTAAAAATATAAATCTCAAGAGTATTCTTATCAATTTCACTTCCGCATTTTAAAACTCTGATTTATCTTATTTTCTGTTATTTTAAATTAAATAATAAAAGGCATTTCTTTGATTTATGTTTCAATTAATCAAATAATTGAATAAACGATTTTAAATAACGTACCGAGAAATCGGGGGCATTACAGGCTGATTCCATGTTCGACCTTCTCGGCTAGAATATAATGTGGTCAACCAAAGTCAAGTCAGCCCTACCCCACGCGATTGGCGTGTGTGTCTTGATTTATTTAATTACATTTTTACCTCGTGAAAGATTAAAACTAGGGTTTGAAAAGCGCTCTCTCTCTTCTTTCTACACAAAAGAAGAATCAAAATGTCGATATGGGTACGAACAACGATTGGAAGATACTGAAAGAATAATTTGTAGGAGATGATGGAGTGAGGAAATCAAACAAAAATTAGATGGGCGGAGTAATATGGGAATTTAGAAAATTTGGAAGCATGACATCAGCTTTTTTTTCACAGTCAACGAATGTTCATTGACAACAGGGAGGTCCTGAAAGAATAATGTGTAAAGTAAGAGAGGATAGTGCAATTATCAGAACCACGAGGGAGGACAGTAAATTTTTCAGTAACCTTGGGGGAGGTAAGTGAAATTTACCATTTTTTTAAAGGGGGCTGCAGGTACTATGGATCCTCTGACTCCCAATCGGGTTGCCTTCCCAGGTCTCGCCGGTGTTACCTGTAAGTCGTGATGTGCCTCGAGATGGCCGTCTCCTATCCCCCTACCGGTGGGGAATCCGCTCTCGGATCGTCGCTCTGCTACGTCTGGCCGGTCCTCTAGGCACCTTTGGAAAACAGAGAGTGTGATAACGTACACGCTTTCCCTTTACCCCATCCAAGCGGGCACTTGAGTTTCCTCTTGAGAACTTGACGTTAATTAAAAAAATGGATATAATTTTAAACGGGGCGCCCGATAAGCTGGGCCCTGTTGGTAACTTCCGCACATTCATCAAGCTAGTACAGAATCAAAAAAAGCAAAGTTGGCTTAATTACAAAATTAACCCTACTATGTCTTAGGAATAGCAGTATTGACATAACAAAAAGTGGCTTTTTTTGTGGACCTTTTAGCCCTTGGGCTCTTTCGGTGTGCTGTGTGAACGGTGAACGCCATCTGCAGTGTTTTGAAACAAATGGTTAAATTGAATACATGTATACTCAATTACAACATCAAAATATATGTTTTATTTTAAAATTCGAAACTCGCTGTTAATTTTGAAATATTTTTTTAACTTAACGATACATTTTTAAAAAAATTTCAAAAATAAAATCTGGACAATATGACCGAATGGATTCAAATGAGTAGTGTCAGTCATTTTTTAATGGAACGGTGGCAAAAGTAAAAAGGAAAAAAATATGCCTATTCAGCCACCGCCCCACTAAAAAAATGACTGACATTACTCATTTGAACATCTTTTGGTCGAAATATATTTTTCTTTTGAATTTCAACAGGGAGGGGTTCAAATAGACGGTATCAATAATTTTTTTTAATGCGATGGTATTGAGTGGACATATTTTTTGTTTTTGTTTTTAATTTTTCCACCATCCTATTAAAAAAAGTATCTGACACTATTTATTTGAATTCTTTTTTATCAAAAAAGTAATTGACACTATTTATTTGAATCCTTTTTTTATTGTGCTGTTTGAATTTTATTTTCAAAATTTTATTAAAAATTTATCATTAACCTAAAAAAATATTTCAAGATTTATTACGAATTTAAAATTTTAAAATAAAACATATATTTTAATATCGTAATTAAGTGCACATGTATTCAATTTGACAAAAGTATTGAAATTAAAAAAAGTTGAATTTTTAAGTCCAAAGAAAAAGAGTTATCATGTTCGAAAGAGAAAGAGAGAGTGGGGAGGTTATTTAATTTCAGGCGCCAAACACCCCCTTGCGTTTGTGTGAGGAAAATACTTTTTTAGCTTCTTAACAAACGCCCTCCTTAGATAGACCCAATTTTATATTTTAACGGTAGAATACCACATTCTCTCCTCTCCCCCATTCTACAATCGGTCGCCCTCTCTCTCTCTCCCCACAACCATCTTCAATCGCACCGACCACCATTGTCGATGTACGACAAGCGAACCATTCTACAATCGGTTGCGCTCTCTCTCTCTCTCTCGCCCCACAACCATCTTCAATCGCACCAACCACCATTATCGGCGTACGACAAGCGAACCAGGGGTGGGACAAGCGACCACAATCGGTTGCTCTCTCTATGCATAACTATCTTAAACCGCATCGACCACCATTGCCGATGTAGGACAAGCGACCAGGGGTGGGAGTCCGTCAAAGAAATCAGCTCTGGTGGTGAGTATTTAGTTGATTCTGTGTTGATTTCTTGTTTTAGGGTTTTAATCAGTTTTTTCTTTTCTTGAAATGTATGTTTTGATAATATTGGAGGTATTTTGCAGTTCGAATTAGGATTCTGCCCTTTTCGTTTTATGGGGATCTGTTAATTGGTTTTCTGATTCTTGAAATGGGTATCCTCTCTCTCTGCTTCCCTACTTCTGGTTCCTCCTTTATTTGGTCATATGTATGTCGTATCGGTCTCTGAACGATGCCTATTGAGGGTAAACTCAAGAGTTTGATCGAGGTTATTTTGATGGATTTAAAATCACTATTTAATGTGGGTAACACTTCGTGTTCAGAATTGCATAACTGACTTGTAGTTATAGCAGTATCTCCACAGAATACATCTTTTCTACCTTTAATCCAAGCCACTTATATTCTTGTTACATTAATGTTAAGTTCCTTTGATTGGAATTCCTATCTATCTGAATGGAGCCTTTGTTATTTGATGTCTTATGTTTACTAACATCTTGCATTTGAACTTGATTTTGGATTGTTTGTTGGGGCTGAAGGCAGTTATCGATGCTCTCTCTTTTGAGTTGTGTTGATACAGTAATACACCTCGTATAACCGGTTCAACATGTCTTATTTAGCATACGTGCGATACTTAATTGTCAATTTTATCGGATAATGCACGTTTGGTAGCTTTTGTCCAATTTTAGGTTTTCTGTGTTAAAAGAGGTGTTAGACCGACAAAATTGTGAAATCCAAAAGTTCGGAGCCGGTCCCGAAACCCGAGGAAAGATGGAAGTACAATTGGAAGAAGTGCTGAGTTCATGAAAGATACGAAGATCGAAGAAAATACGGAAAAAGATAGAAGAATCAAGAAAGAAGAAAATCGGACCTGACCTGATGAAACCTGACTGGAACCTTCTAGTCAGGCTTGCTCGCGAATTAGATTTATTTATTTTTGTAAATTCCTTTTTTTAATTAATCTTTCTAGATAGTGTCCTATTAGAATTAGGTAACCTTTCCTTTTTCTTTTATTTTAATTGTAATTAGTTTCTTTAGGGGATGAGGAATCCTTTCCTAATTTCTCTCCTAGGATTCTTTTCCTAATTTCTCTCCTAGGTTTTCTCTATTTAAAGACCTAGGAGACCTAGTCTAAGATATCTTAGCTATCTCTTTAGAATCTCTAGTTGTTATTATCTTTTTAGTCTTTACCTTTTACATTCAATTCCAATTCAATTACTAGTGTTCTTAACAATAAATTTCCGGCGATTATTCTATTTTTCTATTGAAGATTCATTCAAGTTATTCAAGTTTTCCTTTCAAGTTTTCCGGTAAGATTATTAGATATTTATTGCGTTCATCAATTCTAGTAAGATGTCTTCAATTCATTATTTCGTTTTTAGTTTTAAATATGTTAGGCTAAATCTCTAGGCAAGATCCAAGGATGAATTTCATCTCATGATTGAGGGTTTCAATATCTTCTCATTCTTTTTCACTGTTTATTCAAAAATTGATTCAAGTTCTTATTTTTCGAACCAAACAAGGAGTGTTATGCTCTTGATTAATCGTCGCCATTAATTTGGTACGATTAATACTTGGGTCGATGTCCGCCTATGATTTGACCTAATTTTATTGAACAAGAATCAATTTCGAATACATCTTTTGAATTAAAGATATTGTTACCTAAAATTTAGGATGGAAGGATTCCACGGATCTAGCCTATTTTCTTAATCAATTAAGTTTCCTATTTTAGTTTAATTATAAAATTAGAATCAAAATCAAATCAAATCAAAGGCTAGCGTCCGAAACGCTACAACTTTCAGTTACGTGATTCCCCCTTCCTGCTGTTCTTCGTGGATCGATACTCTATCTTGCCGCTCTACTGGTTTTCTAAACTCGTGAGCCAAAGATCAGTTTTAACAAAATTAAATATTGATTTGGCCGGCGCGTCAGCGACACTTTTGCCGGTCGATCAAGTTTTTGGCGCCGTTGCCGGGGAACAGCCAAGGCAAGGTACGTAACTTGTAGTTGTTATTTTTCTTTTTTTTATTCTATTTCTTTATTGGGGAGTAATTTTTGTGCATGAGTGTTTACACTCGCAGCCACACCAATCGTCTTATTCGAACTGAAAACCTCCCCCACATGTGATGGCTGCCCTACTGGGGGCCAATAATACAATACCTCCGAGGACCATGAGGGACTATTTATACTCATCTAATTTTGAAACTCATGATTTCTACTCTGAAGGGCGGGACCCACTATGGTACCCGCCTAATAATTGGCAACAATGTGGACCTCAAGAACCTTTTGTGATTTCTGAGGCATACCAACCGACTCATAAGCCGAGTTTAGAGGACATGCTGATGATCATACAGGGGCAATCCAAAGTCATTGAGCAAAACACGCAAGCCTTCCATTCCCAAATGGCTGAGTTGAACCTTATGCTCAATGTTTCGAGTCAAATTAAGGACGATGATAATGAGTTTCATGATGTGGATCATCGTGATGCCTTAGACCTAGCACAAGGGGACTCTCATGTATCCCCCGACCCTTCGGAGAATTACCTCACTACTAAAGTGGCTACTTTTCTTGACTTACATGAGGTGGATAATATATGCTCATTCCTCAAGAAAGAAGAGGTCATGGACACGAAAAGGTGGGAACCCACTGTTGAAATACTACCTTCTAACAAATCGATAACTAGTCCGTCGAGTGTACTACCCCTAGTACCTGATCCTCTTGAAATTGGTCTCACTGCTGAAGAGGCCGCATTTTTAGACTCAGATGAGGTAGAATACTTGGACTCACTCCTCGCACAAGAAGAAGTCATGGGCACAGAAAATTGGGAACCTACAATTGAAAAGTTACCCCCAAATAAACCACCATTATTTTTGGCAGGTGTCCAATCTCCATCCTTGGCATCCCAACTTTTTCTCGAAAAATCGAAAGATACTCCCCTTAGTGAGGCAGGATGCCATTTTGTTGTGATTTTTTCCATTCAAGAGCACCATTGGGGGAGCAGAATACAGAAAGTTATGAGCAAGTATCAACAAGCTTGTAATTTGCATGCAAGGAAAGATCACTTCCCTCCGCCTTTTACTGATTGTTTCTTTGCGAGGAAAGATGACCACTCAAGTTATAATCACACCGCGGTCTCTCTGGTAGACCAAGCACATCCGCATGTACCTCATCCATTCGGGACTTTTCCGTTAAAAATTCTGCGCTCGAATTATTTAAATAACTCACATGGGTTACCATTAATATGTTGTTCCCCAATTTTGCTTTGCAGTCTGTTTTGCAGAAAATTCATATGTTGCCAAAATATGAGGAGGACTTGGTTGATCCTGTCTATTCGGATCAATGAGCTTTTATGAGTCTAGGAGATTATAAATCCATGGAGTTTGAGATACCTCCAGTGTTCGCCGTGCTCGAACGGCTCAGCTGGTCCGGTATAGCCACCTGTCGCAGCTATGTATGGAGTACCTAGGAGGTTGGGTCTGACGGCAGGCGCATCGAACAACGAGAAATATGTCCGAACCATCTGGCTTTAATGCCAAGCTCTATGGAGATAGCTTCAAAGTAGAGTGGTGGGTAAGGAATTTGGGGTCGCTCCCAAAGGGAGAGGTAGCCTATTAGATGATGGCGCCTCTTCTCAAGATATTGTTGAACCCGTTGCATACTGTCATTCCAACGAATAGGGAAACACAGTCTCCGAACAGGGAGAAAAGTAGTACTCGCGCCTTTCGCGTGAAGAAAGTGGTGGATTTCCATTTTGTTTCAGGCCTAACACTTGCAGGTTTCATCGTTCCAGTTGGGGGGCCTACCTTCCTGACCATCTTCGGTGCAGGTAATATCTTTCCTTCTCTTTAATTTAATTTGTCTTCGTGCATTGAGGACATTGCACAATTCAAGTTGGGGGGAGCAGCTAGTCCCTATGTTAGGCCTTGCCTTAAATTCTATCTAAATTTAAATTTTTATGAGTCAATCTTCCCTTGTGCGAATCACGAATCACCATACATGCGCTAAACATAGGAATGAGAGTCATGTGTTACTAAGATTATTGTGTTGCATTCGTATCAATTGTGAAAAGATGAAATATTCTAAAAGGACACAAGGATAAACTGATGCATGTGAGTCAAGTGATCGATGTTAATAAAGACTTAGGTGCGGTATCCAATTGAAAAATTTGAACTCTTCGTTTCTTGATCTCCAATTGTGCCATATATTATTTGTGTTAACACATGCATACATCATTTGATAATCCGTGAAGCATGTGGGAAGTGATACTAGGCCATTCTTCTTTGATCAAACCACATACGAGTCACCTAGACCATGAAATTTGTGCCAAGTTTCCCAATTTTTTTGCAAACTTAGGAAACTGGATGATATAAGGGTGGTTCGGTGAAAAATGGTAACGAATTCTAAATGAGGAAGAAGGGGTCAGGATGGGAGAAAGGAGTTTGGAAAAAAAAAAAAGTTTCAGTAAGTGACCTGACGGGTCAGATCCATCAGGTCTAAATTTCTTCCAGTCAGATTTTCAGAAAAATTCGGGCAGTAGCTAGACCTGACCTGTCAGGCCATCCGGTCAGGTAGGTTCATCCAGTCAGATTTTGGCCAAATATTTGGTCAGTAGGTGGATCTGACGAGTCAGCTCCTTCCGGTCAGGACGGGTGCATTCGGTCAGATTTATTAAAAATTCGCAGGGGTCAATAAAAAAAAAATGAATCTCTCAACTCGTTCTCCCTCAATGACGATACAGAGAACAGAGGGGAGAGAAGTGCAAACGGCGAAGACCCAACTCCATGGCCGATCATAGTCGAACCAAACCCTAAATCTGGTCGAAATCTCCATCTCCTACCCAAGAATCCCACCAGTCTCAACCTCGGAAACCCTATCCAGCCCTCAAACCGAACCCCTGACCCAGATTGAAACCCACTCAACCTCGAACCAAATCGCGAAACCCTAAGTCGCGATTCCAGAAGGAAGAAGGGGCGAAGCCCTGCGAAATCCAACCACCATCGACCAACCCTCAACCCTAAATCGGTTCGAAATCAGAATATCCAGTCCAGAAAAGTCTATTTCACGAATACAGAACAAAGAGCCACCGAAGCTCCAGGTTTCCCAAACCGCCATTGACGGCGATTGAAGGGCTAAGAAACGCTCCCAATCGTCATCTCCAACCACCATCCACCACATAAAACCCTCCTCTCTCTCTAATTCGTAACCCCCTGAACCCAGATCGAGAACCCCCAATTCGGTCAGAAACCCTAATACGCGTTTTGTTGTTCGAAACAGTGAAGTCTGTACTCCATTCGATCAGTGGAAGTCCAATTCGAGGATCGGATTGCAGAGGACAGGTAACCTTTTTTGGCTCAACTTCCTCCGTTCTTGATGTTAATTCTGGGTTGGGTACCCTTGGCTGAAGTTGGAACTGTCATGTACTGACCATTGTGTGTGGTCTGATTCAAATTTTGCTGATATTATGATATGCTGATAAATTGTGTTTGATGATAATCTGAGCCTTGGTTGAAATTGCCGTGATTTTTGGATGTTCGAATAGTGGGTCAGTGTTGATTGACAATTTTTGAAATTTGGGTTGTTGTTCTTAACCCCTGTTGAATACTGTGATCCATGGAAAATTGATTGAATATTGTGATAAGTTGGGCCTTAGTGAACCACTGCCAATTCCTGACCAAATTCTGCTGTTGATTAGTTACAATTGGAGGCATGATTATCCTTGGTAATGGATAGAACTGATTGGCCCTACTCGAATGGTTTTTAATTTGGGATTGCTTGCCCATTGGGACTCCTGTTAATCTAGTTTCCAAACTGCTGATGATGCAATTTTGAGTAGTGCTGAGTTGATAAGTTCTGAACTAAGAACCTGCATTACATTGGTAATTAGTCATCGAAATAAACTGGACTTAAGCTGTTTCTGTGTTGTGGAGTTTCTGTTTGGTGACGGTGACCGGGGTAGTTACCCATAAGCCAATTTTCAACTGTCACCAACTTCGTTTACCAATTTCTTGATAACCCAAGGTCATTACAATCCAAAAAGTCCTACGCTTGATCCCATGTGCAATTCGGATTTAGAATGTTTGTGGCATCATGTTTTCATAAGCTAATATGGCATATTCTCTTGACATAGCCTTTTGTTGCATCTTTGAGCCATTACACTTAACTCTATGAAAATCTTGTGTGAGCATGTTGGGATAGCCGTACAATCAACTCCATTCTTTCTGAGAGTTCGGTGAGCTTTGAAGTCCTAATTGCATAGGTTGTGATAAGCATGCATTCGTTCAAACACGTGGTGTTTTGGAATATTTAAATTTTGAATGAATGATTCGTTTGTTAGCACACGACATGTTAGAAGCATCGCACTTTCGAATTCCCATAATGCTTTCAATGAATAAGTTCATGATTCGTACAATGGAAATCATACTCATCCTTGTCTTCGTAGTTTCGTTGCTAGGGACTAGCAACCCTCAAGTTGGGGGGTGTGTTGATACCGTAATACACCTCGTATAACCGGTTCAACATGTCTTATTTAGCATACGTGCGATACTTAATTGTCAATTTTATCGGATAATGCACGTTTGGTAGCTTTTGTCCAATTTTAGGTTTTCTGTGTTAAAAGAGGTGTTAGACCGACAAAATTGCAATGTTCTAAAAATCGCTAGGCGCTAGTCGGGCGGTGGGGGATCTTCTAGCGTCTAGGCCTAGTAATCGGGGATTAATCGACCTAGGAGGATTACTCAGGTTTTTTCCTTTTTGTAATAAATATTTCTATAAAGTTCAAAGTTGTTTTGATATAATACACCATTATACAGCTATTATACACCATTGTACTGATATAAGCTATAATATAATACTGATATTCTACAATACATATATATATATATATATAAACTGTAAAGTGTAATGAGAGTATGAGAGGCGAGCGAGAGAGAGAGACGACATCAAGAGAACTGTAGCTCTATAAGTTCCGTAACAATTCTTATAACCCTAGTAATACTTAATCTATACTACGTCATTTTAATTGCCCCATTTTCATTTTCCCATCGGCCGACTAATCGATGGTCCGATTAGTGGGCGATTAGCCGATTAGTGGGCGATTAGCCGATTAGTCGGCGATTAGCCGATTAGACTCCGACTAGGTGACCAGCCGATTTCCCTCAGCGATTTGGGTGTAGTCGCCTAGGTGACCAACCGATTACCGATTAATCGCCGATTAGTCGGCCGATTAATCCGATTTTTAGAACACTGCAAAATTGTGAAATCCAAAAGGTCGGAGCCGGTCCCGAAACCCGAGGAAAGATGGAAGTACAATTGGAAGAAGTGCTGAGTTCATGAAAGATACGAAGATCGAAGAAAATACGGAAAAAGATAGAAGAATCAAGAAAGAAGAAAATCGGACCTGACCTGATGAAACCTGACTGGAACCTTCTAGTCAGGCTTGCTCGCGAATTAGATTTATTTATTTTTGTAAATTCCTTTTTTTAATTAATCTTTCTAGATAGTGTCCTATTAGAATTAGGTAACCTTTCCTTTTTCTTTTATTTTAATTGTAATTAGTTTCTTTAGGGGATGAGGAATCCTTTCCTAATTTCTCTCCTAGGATTCTTTTCCTAATTTCTCTCCTAGGTTTTCTCTATTTAAAGACCTAGGAGACCTAGTCTAAGATATCTTAGCTATCTCTTTAGAATCTCTAGTTGTTATTATCTTTTTAGTCTTTACCTTTTACATTCAATTCCAATTCAATTACTAGTGTTCTTAACAATAAATTTCCGGCGATTATTCTATTTTTCTATTGAAGATTCATTCAAGTTATTCAAGTTTTCCTTTCAAGTTTTCCGGTAAGATTATTAGATATTTATTGCGTTCATCAATTCTAGTAAGATGTCTTCAATTCATTATTTCGTTTTTAGTTTTAAATATGTTAGGCTAAATCTCTAGGCAAGATCCAAGGATGAATTTCATCTCATGATTGAGGGTTTCAATATCTTCTCATTCTTTTTCACTGTTTATTCAAAAATTGATTCAAGTTCTTATTTTTCGAACCAAACAAGGAGTGTTATGCTCTTGATTAATCGTCGCCATTAATTTGGTACGATTAATACTTGGGTCGATGTCCGCCTATGATTTGACCTAATTTTATTGAACAAGAATCAATTTCGAATACATCTTTTGAATTAAAGATATTGTTACTTAAAATTTAGGATGGAAGGATTCCACGGATCTAGCCTATTTTCTTAATCAATTAAGTTTCCTATTTTAGTTTAATTATAAAATTAGAATCAAAATCAAATCAAATCAAAGGCTAGCGTCCGAAACGCTACAACTTTCAGTTACGTGATTCCCCCTTCCTGCTGTTCTTCGTGGATCGATACTCTATCTTGCCGCTCTACTGGTTTTCTAAACTCGTGAGCCAAAGATCAGTTTTAACAAAATTAAATATTGATTTGGCCGGCGCGTCAGCGACACTTTTGCCGGTCGATCAAGTTGCCTAAGGCGGTTGCGAGATTTGCATGCTTGTCTCGGAGATGCTTGGAGATGGCTGAAAGGGTCATCTATCAGTTTATCGAGACTTGCAATCCCCGTGATATGATTTTGATTCTCTGTGAGGTATAATACCTTATTTTGTGTTGGCCAATTGGATTAGAGAAATATAGGTATCTCATGAATACCACATAGAGTAGCAAATGGATAATAACCGAGTCTTTCCTTAGAAGAAGATGGGTTCCTTGAATTTACAGTAAATGAGCCTCTTATTTCTCAGGCTCATATGTTCGTAAGTATTTCATCGCAGTGGTTAAAAAATGTAGTGAATTGGTTAATCATGGTATTTATTTTTCTTTCTAAAATTCTTTAGCAGAGTGGCTCTTTTGTTCCAATTTGACATGTATACATTTCATGTGTTTAGATACTGTGCTACTATTTTGAATCTACCTATATCAAGCTATAATTTCCACTTGATAAGTGGAGTTTGATTTGCTTGACAAGAATCCCTTCTTTTTTCTGATGTGTAATCATCAATGTGATTGCAATGCCTGTATGATTTGAGTCTTTCCGGTTTGTGCATGTTGTTTTTTGCCCCCTAGTTTTTCACTGGGCTATTGGTTACCAATTAGCTGAAACCAGTTCACCTTTGATATTGTGTGCCTTGAGTGCCCATGTTAACAATACCCATTTAGAAAAGCCTTCAAGATATTTCTTATTTTGAGTACAAAAAGTCATAGTAGATAATAAATTCTCCTAGTTTTTGCTGTATCTAGTGTCTTTCCATAACTCACTCGTTGCAGGCCATTATGTTAGTTTTTGAAGGTTCTACAAAAGTTCTATGAATATTGGATGCGACTGATGTAGTTCATTTAAGGAGTGTCAAATGCTTGGCTGGAGCCTGTCCTCATGATTTGCATTTCATGGCATTCTCCAGATATTTTATACTGCTAATGCCTCTTAGTTGTTTGTCTAGCAATTTTATTGACTGTTACGTACTCACCCAAATGTCACTTTTTGTTCTCAGGTTTGAGGGTATTTATGGTATCTATTGGGAGATTTAGAGTATCAGCATCAGACGGTGTAATACTTAAATTAGGTGTGCAGCTAGGTAAAAACTTTATATTTTTTGTTTGGCATAGAAGTTGTACATCAAAATACAGAAGTTATTGTTTAAGTTGCTGAAGTTCTTGCTTAGAAGCCGAAAAATAACATTTCTTAAGTGTTGAAATCGGGGTTTAATGGCTATAAATTTCATCTAGAACCTAAATTGTTGGACTATAACCAAACTACTTTTTTAAAGCTTAAGTTCTATTATTAAGCAAACTTTGGTTATTTTTCATTTATGAATCTCTCTTTAAATGCTGAAAAATAGTATGTTTTAGTGCTGAAATTAGTGTATTGCTAGAAAGGGTGCCGAACCATGAATCATTTTAAAAGCTGAATATTTGAACTATATGATGGATATAGTCTTTGTTTTAGAAATTTGATATTTAAAAAACCGTTGTAATGATGAGGTTTTCCAACTTTGACTTTGTTAAAACAGTAGATATGCTAGATAAATGGGGAATTCAATTGTGTAACCCATTTTAACAAATGTGAGGTTTGGATATTTGGGTTCGGATGTTGGTGAAAAGTTCTTTCGGGCATGGACAATTAACTAGTTTTTAAGGTGGAAAAGTTTTAAACTCAACCATTAGGCAGTGATTAAGGCTTAAAAACTGTATTCAAATATGTGAAAAGTATGCTGAAGTGCATTGAAGTACGCCAAAAGCGTATAGATGTTGTAAATGTGAGGGTTCGGATATGGTGGTGTTGTTTGGCATGGATTTGTTTCCTTAGCTGTTATCAAGATCTAATCCGTCAAGATCTCCAACTTTGAATGTGGCACTAAAATTACCAATCTCCTCAATTTGTCTCATTCTCTTAAGTTCTGTAATGTGGGTATTTAGATAATGTTTTTTGCCAATTCTTATTTTCCATTCTCTGATAATTTCTTTGTTTTTTGTTTAATTGTTTCAGTACATGCTTGTATACGTTGAAGGTCAATTCTTTTGCCCTGAACTTCAACAGATCAAGGTGAGTATTCACACTCTCTATTTGATTGTGTGGACGGACGTGTAGTTAGCTATAAAAATGTGTGGTTTTTTGGTGTCCAGCTCGTATCCCCCTTAGTTCAATCGTTTAGACGTGGTTGGCCATTCGTTTGTATGTAGTTTTGTTAGGTAATTTCTATAATTTATGGGTTTGTAAGTTAAAATATGCCGGTCTGGGGCCTTTCTTTCCTGGCTTGTTATCCAACCAAGTTAAACGATTGAACTTGTCACAAGTATGTTGGCTACATGATTGAGTACTATCGTATAGAGGCACCGAAGATCAAAAGGGACTTTATAGTAGTTAGAATACCTAGATTATTTAGATTTTTTTAGAACCTACATATTTGTTTAGAAATATTTTTGGTTGTTTGAGATCATCTTTCGTTTTATTCTTCTATAAAAAAACATCACAACACCATAATTTTACAACATCATTTTTTGTTTTGCTTTTTTTTTTCCAAAATCATTTTTCGTGTTATTTTTTTGTATTCTTTTTTTTCTAATTATTACTTCACAACTTGGAATACCTAAGTATTTTCTCTGGAATGATATTTTTGGTTTTCCTAAGTTTCTACATTTTTCGTAATTTTGATTTTTTGCTTTTGTGAAGAATACCTAGATTATTTCTTTTGTTATTTGTTCTCCTAGAACATTATTTTACCTCATCTCAGTTTTCATATTGATATATATAGTTTTCCTAGTACTCGAGTTTTGGATCTCAGCATAATACTTTGATTTTTCTTTAACTTTTTTTTATACTTTTTAAACTTTTTTTAGTACCTTTTTATACTTTTGATATCAGTAATGTGGGAAGGAAGGCATTAACTATTATTTTTATAGTTTGTTATATATATACAACCACATATATAAAAATAATTTCAAAGATTGTTTAAGGACCAACACCCTAACATTTATGCATGTAATTAATGTAATGTTTTTGTTTATCTTTATTCTGCAGTTCAAAAAAAAAAAGATTTCTTTATACTAATCCTTTGCAATTTTATTATATATATTATATTACATATTGTCGTAATATCGCATTCTTTACGTAAGTAATTCTCTTTGAAATGACTTTTTTAGCACATCATCATAACCAAAAACATAAGATTTATGTGATGTGATTTGAAAAATTATTATTTTTAACAATTTATATCTTAGCATATTTAATTTATTTAAAATATTTTTGTAAACGTTTTTTTAAGTCTTTCTTAGAATAGTGATTTTCAGTGCTTTTGTTTTTATTTTTTAAAATAATGTTCGTGGCCTCTATACTATATTATTTTTATTGATATTTGTTTTAACCTACGATATTGATATACACAATAGCTTGTAATATAGTTAACAATGGCAATATTTTTTATTGTACACTATTGTATTTTTATTCGCATTTTTTTATTCTATAATATTGATTTTGCCTCAGTATAGTTGCAAGTATTTTTATTATTTTAGCCTTAAATTGTGATAACTGATTATGCATTTTAAATATTTTTATAGATTGTTAGTTTAATTTTTTTCATATCATATACAATTTTGGGGTACTTGAATTTTTTTCATATCATATACCTTAAACTATAACTTTGAAATAATTGATATACACAAGGATAGAGAAAATTATTTTTTGTAATAAACTGATTTATTATAGTAATGTGCGGAAGAAAAACATTGGACTCTCCTTAAACTAAAACTTTGAAATTTTATTTTATAGGCTGTATCAAAGTTATCAATCTCGTACCGGCGAGCGTACCGGTTTTGTTACTGGTACGGTACGTACCGGTACCGGTAGATACCGGCGTACCGTTTCAGATTTATCGTTAAAAAATAATAATTAAGAATTATATATATATATATATATATATATATTTGTTAAGTTATTAAAATTTTAGAATTACATAATAATTTTTTATTTGTATATTAAATCATAACTCCTTTTGTGAAGGACCATCTAAGTAACCTGTCTTTTACCTAGCTACAGCCTACATGCTGCATCTATACGTAAAAGTAAAAATAAAAGTACAAGTGTAAAACTGGTTTACAAAACAACAGGCAGGAAAAATACTACTCGTGGTTTTTAACACAAGGATCAGTCCTCTCCTCTCTCCTCCCAGAGATCAATCCCACTTCTTCTTTTTCTTGTTCTTGAATGCAGAAGCAGAGGAAGATGAAACAGGACTGTTAATCTTGCGAAGAAGCTCAAATCTGGTCACATGACAGAAGTAGGTGTCGAGAGTAGCATACTTTACCTTCTCATCAGTAAGCTAAGGACTCTCGTGGTGGAAGAAATTGCGATTGTTGCTCTCCCTTCTCTCTCTCTCTCCTCATCCACCGTTTCTCTCTCTCGATCCAGACCCACTACCTCCGAAGATCTTCCTCTCCCGATCCCATCCCTAACTCAAGTCACGATTCTTCTCAGGATTCATCTCGGCCGAGATCCGGTACACCGTCGGTATTGCCAAATCCGGCCAGAACAGGCCGGAACTCGCCGGAACAGCCGGTAA
This sequence comes from Arctostaphylos glauca, assembly GCA_019985065.2. Lineage (NCBI taxonomy): Eukaryota > Viridiplantae > Streptophyta > Magnoliopsida > Ericales > Ericaceae > Arctostaphylos > Arctostaphylos glauca. The sequence continues at coordinate 11,065,766 of JAHSPW020000010.1, read as the reverse complement.
CTTCGCCGGAACGGTACACCTCTTCACGTGTCCCGATCTAACTCCGGTACGGAACGTACCGCCCGGTACCGGACGGTACGGGACGAGATTAATAACATTGGGCTGTATTGTATTTTAAAATTAGTTTTCGTAATAAACTGATTTATTATAAAAAGTTATTTTTAAGTTTTATCATATGCATAAATATTATCCTTGCAAAATCTTCTCATAAGAGATAGGCTTCAAGTGAGAGGGCCCACTTTGGAAACTATTTTTTATGAGAAAATTGTAGTAGAATTAGCGCCCTAATATCTATGCACTTGATGTATTATTGATCAAAAAAATTATTATATTTTCTTTTGCCCGTCTTTCGTAAGATTGATAAATGTAACTTTTTAGAAGCACACTCTTTACCCCTAATATTATTTTTGAGTCTTTCTGAATTAATAGTTTTATAACATCAGTAGAACCAATACAATATATTTTATATAGTCTGATTTGAAAAATTATTTTGGCTAATAATTTGTATAGCTTAGCGTATTTGATTTGTGTAAAATATTTCTTATTACTTTTTCTTTTCTTCTAGAATATGGAATTTTATTATTGTAATTGTATTTTATAGGTTCAAAATAAAATTTTGTCGTTATCAATGTTATTAATCTCGTCCCGTACCGCCCGGTACCGGGTGGTACGTTCCGTACCGGAGTTAGATCGGGACACGTGAAGAGGTGTACCGTTCCGGCGAAGTTACCGGCTGTTCCGGCGAGTTCCGGCCGGATTTGGCAATACCGGCGGTATACCGGATCTCGGCCGAGATGAATCCTGAGAAGAATGGTGACTTGAGTTAGGGATGGGATCGGGAGAGGAAGATCTTCGGAGGTAGTGGGTCTGGATCGAGAGAGAGAAACGGTGGATGAGGAGAGAGAGAGAGAAGGGAGAGCAACAATCGCAATTTCTTCCACCACGAGAGTCCTTAGCTTACTGATGAGAAGGTAAAGTATGCTACTCTTGACACCTACTTCTGTCATGTGACTAGATTTGAGCTTCTTCGCAAGATTAACAGTCCTGTTTCATCTTCCTCTGCTTCTGCATTCAAGAACAAGAAAAAGAAGAAGTGGGATTGATCTCTGGGAGGAGAGAGGAGAGGACTGATCCTTGTGTTGAAAACCACAAGTAGTATTTTTCCTGCCTGTTGTTTTGTAAACCAGTTTTACACTTGTACTTTTATTTTTACTTTTACGTATAGATGCAGCATGTAGGCTGTAGCTAGGTAAAGGACAGGTTACTTAGATGGTCCTTCACAAAAGGAGTTATGATTTAATATACAAATAAAAAATTATTATGTAATTCTAAAATTTTAATAACTTAACAAATATATATATATATATATATAATTCTTAATTATTATTTTTTAACGATAAATCCGAAACGGTACGCCGGTACGTACCGTACCAGTAACAAAATCGGTACGCTCGCTGGTACGAGATTGATAACTTTGGTCGTTATAGACTAATGTATTTTTATTCGTTTTTTTTTTTGTTGTAGAACGTTAATTTTATCCCAGTAAATTGGAAGTATTTTTATTATTTTAGCTTTAAATTGTGACAGTTCATTGTGCATTTTAAAATTTTTATAGATTTTTAGTTTAAATATTTTAAAGATCTTATACAAATTTTTGGGTACGTGAGTTTTGAATTTTTGTATACAATAAGTATTTTGATTTTACTTTTCGTCCCATTTTATTTTTATCATCATAAGAGTAAATTTAAAATAAAGATTTGGAAGTAAGTATTACTTATTATGACTTTTAACCATACTACAAAATAGTTATTTGTAATTTTCTTATCTTATGAGTTTGTTTCACATTAAATATCGAGACGTATTTTTAATTTTGAGTTTGACTTTCCTAGAATATTAATTTTTATAATATTTTTTTTCATAATATAAGAAAAACACTCTCTTAAGTTTCCTCTTGAGAACTTGACGTTAATTTTAAAAAATGGATATAATTTTAAATTTAAACGGTAGAATACCACATTTTCCCCCACAACCATCTTCGATCTCTCCCCCTACAACCATCTTCAGTTGCACCGACCACCATTGTCGATATACGACAAGCGAACCATTCAACAATCGGTTGCTCTCTCTATCTACAACCATCTTAAACCGCATCGACCACCATTGCCGATGTAGGACAAGCGACCAGGGGTGGGAGTCCGTCGAAGAAATCAGCTCTGGTGGTGAGTATTTAGTTGATTCTGTGTTGTTTACTCATTGCTTGTTATAGGTTTTTAATCAGTTTTTTCTTTTCTTGAAATGTATAGTTTGATAATATTGGAGGTATTTTGCAGTTCGAATTAGTATTCTGCCCTTTTCGTTCTATGGGGATCTGTTAATTGGTTTTCTGATTCTTGAAATGGGTATTCTCCCAGTTTTTACTGTATCTAGTGTCTTTCCATTGCAGGCCATTACGTTAGTTGTTGAAGGTTCGACAAAAGTTCTGTGAATATTGGATTCGACTGATGTAGTTCATTTAAGGGGTGTCAAATATGTCCAACATGGCTGGAGCCTATCCTCATGATTTGCATCTCATGGCACTATTAATCTTCTTGATTATGTACTCATACCTAAGTGGGAAAAATAAGTTCATTCTCCAGATATTTTACATTGCTAATGTCTCTTAGTTATTTGTCTAGCAATTTTATTGACTATTACTCACCCAAATGTCACTTTTTGTTCTCAGGTTTGAGGGTATCTATTGGGAGATTTAGAGTATCTCTGATGCAAGGTTGGAGGTTAATATTGTGAGGTAACATGAAATCAGCATCAGAAGGTGTAATTCTTAAATTAGGTGTGCTGCTAGGTAGAAACTTTATATTTTTGTCTGGCATAGAAGTTGTACATCAAACTCGTTGCGTAAAAGCCGAAAAATATCATTTTTTAAGTGTTGAAATCGGGGTTTAATGGCTATAAATTTCATCTAGAACCTAAATTGTTGGACCATAACTAAATATCTCCTTGTCCTTGCCGGTTGTTTTCCAGTACCCTGCTTCCGTAGCTCGATTTGTTCTCAATCCAGTTGGGTATTTTCTGTCTCTCAAACTAAAGAAGTACCACTCCTTCTCCCGCATGGATGCTTTGCCTGTACATTTATAGTTCCAACATATTACGGATTCAGCCTGTACAACTGATAGGATTCTAACAAATCTTTCTTATTTTATAAAATGAAGCTAAGATTACACCGAATCATTTTAAAAGCTGAATATTTGAACTATATGATGGATATAGTGTTTGTTTTAGGAATTTGATATTTAAAAAACCGTTGTAATGATGAGGTTTGCCACCTTTGACATTGTTAAAACAGTAGATATGCTAGATAAATGGGGAATTCAATTGTGTAACCCATTTTAAGGTTTGGATATTTGGGTTTGGATTGGTGAAAAGCTTTTATGGTAGATAAGTTTTAAACTCAACCACTAAGCAGTGATTAAGGCTTAAAAACTGTATTCAAATATGTGAAAAGTATGCTGAAGTGCGTTGAAGTACGCCAAAAGCATATAGATGTTCTAAATGTGAGGGTTCGGATATTGTGGTGTTGTTTGGCGTGGATTTGTTTCCTTTGCTGTTATCAAGATGTAATCCGTCATTACTTAATTTTTGTGTATGTTTGTGCTGCAGAAATACCCAAATTCAACCTTGCTTGCTTAGGATGTTTTCAAGAAGATATTCATAAAATCACTCTGCATCTCCAATTTTGGGACAGAAAAGGTCAGTCCCATGAACAATAGCACTGAAGTTTAAATGCATTTATCTCCAACTTCGAATGTGGCACTAAAATTACCTATCTCCTCAATTTTCTTAACTTCGTATATGTTGAAGGTCAATTCTTTTGCCCTGAACTTCAACAGATCAAGGTGAGTATTCACACTCTCTATTTGATTGTGTGGACGGATGTGTAGTTAGCTATAAAAATGTGTGGTTTGTTGGTGTCCATCTCGTATCCCCCTTAGTTCAATCGTTTAGACATGGTTGGCCATTCGTTTGTATGTAGTTTTGTTATATAATTTCTATAATTTATGGGTTTGTAAGTTAAAATAGGCCGGTTTGGGGCCTCTCTTTCTTGGCTTGTTATCCAACCAAGTTAAACGATTGAACTTGTCACAAGTATGTTGGCTACATGATTGAGTTCTATCATATAGAGGCACCGAAGATCAAAAGGGACTTTATAGAAATCTTGGTTTGAGCATGTGCAATATTTGGCATGGAAGGTTTGGAGACGAATGTTAGAGCTTGGAAGGTAATGATAAGACGACTCAAGTTCATGTAGCCCTTCGATGACATGGGATACGAGATGGACATATTTTTCTTTTTCTGTTTGCGGTCATAAGTGGGAGTGTTGTGCTGTGATGTGTTTGATTTGTTTGGCTTACTCTTTATTTGCTCATTTTTCTTTTTTTAGTTTTTAAACTTGTTTGCATGATCTTTGTTTTGCTAATATTCCTATTTCATTTATTGTCTTAGTATGACATGTTAAGTTTTAGTCTACAACATCATTTTTGGTTCACTTTTTTTATTTAAAAAATTCATGATGTTTATTTTACTAATAGATTTTTTTTCCCTCCAGCAGACACCATAATTTAGTAAATAATATTAGTATTCATATGCATTATTCTTTTTCCTCGTGATATTATGTTTGCGTGTTTTTGTTTTCCCATAAATTTTCTGCATTAAATATCGTAGTTAGAATACCTAGATTATTTGTTTTGGTATGCATTAACTATTTAGGTAATTCTCTTTGAAATTACTTTTTTAGCACATCATCATGACCAAAAACATAAGATTTATGTGATGTGATTTTTGAAAAATTATTATTTTTAACAATTTATAACTTAGCATATTTAATTTATTTAAAATATTTTTGTAAACTTTTTTTAGTCTTTCTTAGAATAGTGATTTTCAGTGCTTGATATTATTTTTGTTGATATTTGTTGTGACCTACAATATTGATATACACAATAGCTTGTGATATAGTTAACAATAGCAATATTTTTTATTGTACGCTACTGTATTTTTATTCGCATTTGTTTATTCTATAATATTGATTTTACCTCAGTATAATTGCAAGTATTTTTATTATTTTGGTCTTAAATTGTGATAACTGATTGTGCATTTTAAACATTTTATAGATTGTTAGTTTCAATTTTTTTTCACATCATATTCAATTTTATGGGGACGTGAGTTTTAGATTTTGGTAGATAATAGGTATTTTCATTTTATTTTTCGTCCCATTTTTTTTAACCTTCATTATTTCGTCCCATACTGCAAAATAGTACGTTGTAATTTAATTATCTTTTGAGTTTGATTCAAATTAAATATAAAGACGCATTCTTAATTATTGAGTTTGACTTTCCTAGAAATTTGATTTTCTTAATTTTTTTTTGTATTTCAACATAATATGTTTTTCCCTCTATACTATTTTATTTTTTCTATTGATATTTGTTTTAAATATGGTATTGATTTTCACCAATATTGTGCGTAGTTGCTAGTTTTTCTTAGAGCCATTGATATTCATTATAGTCATTTTATTTTTATTATAGTAATATACGGAAGAAAAATATTCGACTATCCTTAAACTAAAACTTTGAAAATTTATTTTATATTGTATATGAATGAAATAATTGAAGATAAACAAAATTAGTTTTTGTAATAAACTGATTTATTAAAAAAATAAAACTATTTTAAAGTTGTATCATGTGTATGAATATTATCCTTCTAAAATCTTCTCATAAGAGATGGGTTTCAAGTGAGGGGGCCCACTTTGGAATTTATCTTTTATGAGAAAATTGTAGTAGGATTAGCGCCCTAATATTTATGCACTTGATGTATTTATCAATAAAAAAAATTATTATATTTTCTTCTGCCCGTATTTTGTAAGATTGATAAATATAACTTTTTTTTATTACACTCTTTACCCCTAATATTATTTTTGAGTCTTTTAATTGTTCTTGAGTAATGTGGTACTCATTATATATAATTTTCGTTGAATTTTTAGTTTTAGCACATCATTAGAACCAACACAACATATTTTTTGGCTAATAGTTTGTACTTTTATAGCTAAGTGTATTTGATATGCATAAAATATTTTTCATTACTTTTTCTTTTCTTCTAGAATATGAAAAATTTTATTATTGTAATTGTATTTTATTTTATGTTTTCAAAATAAAATTTTGTTGTTATGGACTATTGTATTTTTATTCGTTGTTTTTTGTTGTACAACATTAATTTTATCCTAGTATAATTGAAAGTATTTTTATCATTTTAGCTTTAAATTATGACAGTTCATTGTACATTTTAAATATTTTAAATATTTTTAGGTAAATATTTTTAACATCTTATACAAATTTTTGGGTACATGAGTTTTGAATTTTTGTAGACAATAAGTATTCTAATTTTATTTTTCGTTTCATTTTATTTTTACCATCGTAAGCATAAATTTAAAATAAAGACTCGGAAGTAAGTATTAATTGTTATGACTTTTCACTATACTATAAAATAGTTATTTGTAATTTTCTTATACTATGATTTATGAGTTTGTTTCAAATTAAATATCAAGACGTATTATTAATTTTTGACTTTGACTTTCCTAGAATATTAATTTTCATAATTTTCTTTTTTGTATTTCACTATAATTTTCTTTTCCCTATAGACTATTTAATTTTTCTTTGATATTTGGTTTATAATATAATATTGATTTTTAACAATTTATTGCTTAGCATATTTAATTTATTTAAAATATTTTTGTAAACGTTTTTTAGTCTTTCTTAGAATAGTGATTTTCAGTGCTTCTGTTTTCATTTTTTGAAATAATATTCGTGGACTCTACACTTTATTATTTTTGTTGATATTTGTTTGAACCTACGATATTGATATACACAATAGCTTGTAATATAGTTAACAATAGCAAATTTTTTTGGGGTACACTATTGTATTTTTATTCGCATTTTGAATTCTATAATATTGATTTTACTCAGTATAATTGCAAGTATTTTTATTATTTTAACCTTAAATTGTGATAGCTGATTGTGCATTTTAAATATTTTATAGATTGTTAGTTTTTTTTTTTTTTTTCACAGCATATTCAATTTTATGGGTACTTGAGTTTTAGATTTTGGTAGATAATAGGTATTTTTATATTATTTTTCGTCCCTTTTTTTTAACCTTCATTATTGTAAATTTCAAATAAAGATTTGAAATTAAGACTTACAATGGTACTTACTACGACTTGTTACCATACTGCAAAATAGTACGTTGTAATTTAATTATCTTATGAGTTTGATTCAAACTAAATATAAAGATGTATTCTTAATTATTGAGTTTGACTTTCCTAGAAATTTGATTTTTTTAATTTTTTTTTTTGTATTTCAACATAATATTTTGTTTCCTCTATACTATTTTAATTTTCTATTGATATTTGTTTTAAATATGATATTGATTTTCACCATTGTTCATTGATATTCATTATAGGTCATTTTATTTTTATTATAGTAATATACGGAAGAAAAACATTCGACTATCCTTAAACTATAACTTTGAAATTTTATTGTATATTGTATATGAATGAAATAATTGAAGATAAACAAAATTAGTTTTTGTAGTAAACTGATTTATTAAAAAATAAGACTATTTTTAAGTTTTATCATGTGCATAAATATTATCCTTGCAAAATCTTTTCATAAGAGATGGGTTTCAAGTGAGGGGGCCCATTTTGGAATTTATCTCTTATGAGAAAATTGTAATAGGATTAGCGCCCTAATATTTATGCACTTGATGTATTTATCGATAAAAAAAATTATATTTTTTTCTGCTCGTATTTTGTAAGATTGATAAATGTAACTTTTTTATAGTTTTCAGTTTAAATGTTTTTAACATCTTATACAGATTCTTGGGTATGTGAGTTTTCAATTTTTTGTTGAGAATAAGTATTCTGATTTTATTTTTCATGTATACAGATTTTTGGGTATGTGAGTTTTCAAGACGTATTTAATTTTTGAGTTTGACTTTGCTAGAATATTAATTTTCATATTTTTTTCGTATTTCAATATAATTTTTTTGTCTCTAGACTATTTTATTTTTCTTTGATATCTATTTTATTTGATTTTTTAATCTCGCTATTGAAAAGTACGAATAAAGTTATTGATTTGAGCATGTTAAAAGGTATTTACGTTGACTTGTTTGTATAGTGCACAATATAAAATTATGATTTCCTTACGGTACATTTGGAAGCTTTGGTTTCAATTCGATGTTGAGAAATGTCTTTAAATTTTTACGTAAAATTGATTTTATTGCTATTTTTTTTTCCAAGAACCACTTATTTCAATTATAGGTCATTTTATTTTTATTGCAGTAATGTACAGAAGAAAAACATTTGACTCTCCTTAAATTATTACATATGTTGTATTGTATATGAACAAAATAATTGATGTACACAAGATAAGACAAAATTAGTTTTTGTAATAAACTGATTTATTATTGTAACGCACGAAATAAATCATTTGACTCTCCTTAAACTATAAATTTGAAATTTTATTTTTTATGTTATGTTGTATTTTAAAATTAACAAACTTATTTATTATAAAAATAGAAAACAATTTTTATGTTTTATCGTGTGCATAAATATTATCCTTGCAAAATCTTCTCACAAGAGATGGGCTTCAAGGGAGAGGGCAAACTTTGGACTTATCCTTTTTGAGAAAATTGTAGTAGGATTAGCGTCCTAATATTTATGCACTTGATGTATTTATCGATAAAAAAAATATTATATTTTCTTCTGCCCATATTTTGTAAGATTTATAAGTGTAACTTTTTAGAAGTATACTCTTTAGTTTTGAGTCTTTTAGAATTAATAGTTTTAGCACATCAGTAGAACCAAAACAATATATTTTATGTAGTCTAATTTGGAAAACTATTTTGGCTAATAATTTGTATGGCTTAGCGTATTTGATTTGCATAAAATATTTTTCATTACTTTTTCTTTTCTTCAGGAATATGAAATTTTATTATAATTGTATTTTATTTTATATTTTTCAAAATAAAATTTTGCAGTTATAGACTAGTGGATTTTTATTCGTTGTTTTGTGTTCTAGAATGTTAATTTTACCCCAATATAATTGGAAGTATTTTTATCGTTTTAGCTTTAAATTGTGACAGCTGATTATGCATTTCAAATATTTTATAGATTTTTAGTTTAAATATTTTTAACATCTTGGACAAATTTTTGGGGATGTCAGTTTTGAAATTTTGTTGGCAATAAGTGTTTTGATTTTATTTTCTGTCCCATTTTATTTTTACCATCGTAAGTGTAAATTTATAATAAAGATTTGGAAGTAAGTATTATTTATTATGACTTCCGATCATACTACAAAATAGTTATTTGCAATTAAATACCAAGACTTATTTTTAGTTTTTCAGTTTGACTTTCCTAGAATATTAAAATGCTTTGTTTTTGGTTCTCAATATAATCTTTTTTGCCGCTATGCTTTTTTATTTTTCTTTTGATATTTGCTTTATAATATGATATTGATTTTTCACAATTCTATGTGGTATAAGTAATAATTTTTTTTGATTTTTAGATTTATTTTGTGAGGAGTCTTTCTTGTGAAATATAACGTTTCTTATATTGTTAATTTCTATTGCATTAGATGATATTATTCATAGTTTTCATCATAACAGTTTTAGTATAGTACATTATTTGATTTTGTTTAGTCTTGATATTGGAAAGGACGAATAAAATTATTGATTTACGGATAGTAAATGGTATTTAGTTCGTACTGTAGAGCAAAATATAAAATTTCAATTTTATTAAACTATTTTCCCAAGCTTCTGTATCGGTTCGATATTGAAAAACGTCTTTAAATATTTACATAAAATTGATTTATTGCTAGTTTTTCCAAGAACCACTTATTTCCGTTATAGGTCTTTAAACATTTTATTTTTAAATTATTACTTTTTTATTATATATGAACAAAATAATTGATGTACACAGGATAAGACAAAATTAGTTTTTGTAATAAACTGATTTATTATTGTAATTTAAGAAAGAAATCATTTGACTCTCCTTAAACTATAAATTTGAAATTTTATTTTTTATGTTATGTTGCATTTTAAAATTAGTTTTCATAATAAACTTATTTATTATAAAAACATAAAATTATTTTTAAGTTTTATCATGTGCATAAATATTATCCTTGCAAAATCTTCTTATAAGAGATGGGCTTCAAGGGTGAGGGCTCATTTTGGAACTTATCTCTTTTGAGAAAATTGTAGTAGGATTAGCGCCCTAATATTTATACACTTGATGTATTTATAGACCCAAAAAAATGTTATATTTTCTTCTGCCCATATTTTGTAAGATTTATATATGACACTTTTTAGAAGTATAATTTTTACCCCTAATGTTATTTTTGGGTCTTTTTGAATTAATAGTTTTAGCACATCAGTAGAACCAACACAATTTTTTTATTTAGTCTGATTTGAAAAATTAATTTGGCTAATAATTTGTATAGCTTAGCGTATTTAATTTGAATAAAATATTTTTTATTACTTTTTCTTTTCTGGCAGAATATGAAATTTTATTATTGTAATTGTATTTTATATTTTCATAATAAAATATTGTTGTTACAGACTATTGTATTTTTATTTGTTGTTTTATGTTCTAGAATGTTAATTTTACCCCAGTATAATTAGAAGTATTTTTATCATTTTAGCTTTAAATTGTGACAGCGCATTGTGTATTTGAAATATTTTATAAACTCTTTACCCTTAGTGTCATTTTTGAGTCTTTTGATTGTTCTAGAGTAATATGGTACTCATTATATATATAATTTTCTTTGAATTGATAGTTTTAGCACATCATTAGAACCAACACAAAATATTTTTTTGTGGTTTGATTTGAAAAATTATTTGGCTAATAATTTGTATACCTTAGCTTATTTCATTTGAATAAAATATTTTTTCATTACTTTTTCTTTGGCTAATAATAAAATATTTTTTCATTACTTTTTCATTACATAAAATATTAACTTTATTATTGTAATTATATTTTATATTTTCAAAATAAATTTTGTTGTTATAGACTATTGTATTTTTATTCATTAGTTTTTTGTTCTAGAGTGTTGATTTTAACCCGTATAATTGGAAGTATTTTTTATCATTTTAGCCTTAAATTGTGACGGCTCATTGTGCATTTTAAATATTTTATAGTTTTTAGTTTAAATATTTTTACAATCTAATAAGGATTTTTGGGTACGCGAGTTTTCAATTTTTTGTGGAGAATAAGTATTCTGATTTTATCTTTTGTCCCATTTTTTTTACCATCATAAGCGTAAATTTAAAATAAAGATTTCATTGATTTATTATCGTAATGTACAGAAGAAAACATTGGACTCTCCTTAAACTATAACTCTGAAATTTTATTTTATATGTTATATTGTATTTTAAAATTAGTTTTCAAAATAAACTAATTTAAACTATTTTTAAGTTTTATCATATGCATAAATATTATCTTTGCACAATGTTCTCATAAGAGATGGGCAACAAGTGAAAGGGCCCACTATGGAACCTATCTTTTATGAGAAAATTGTAGTAGGATTAGCGCCCTAATATTTATGCAATTGATGTATTTATCGATCAAAAAAATTATTATATTTTCTTTTGCCCCTATTTTGTAAGATTTGATAAATGTAACTTTCAAGAAATACAATCTTTACCCCTAACATTATGTAGTCTTTTTGAAAAATTAATTTGGCTAGTAGTTTGTATAGCTAAGCGTATTTGATATGCATAAAATATCTTTCATTACTTTTTCTTTTCCTCTAGAATATGAAATTTTATTATTGTAATTTTATTTTATGTTTTCAAAATAAATTTTTGTCATGGTAGACTATTGTATTTTTATTCGTTGTTTTTCGTTGTACAACGTTTTTATCCTAGTATAATTGAAAGTATTTTTATCATTTTAGCTTTAAATTATGACAGCTCATTTTACATTTTAAATATTTTATATATTTTTTGGTAAATATTTTTAACATCTTATACAAATTTTTGGGTACATGAGTTTTGAATTTTTGTAGACAATAAGTATTCTAATTTTATTTTTCGTTTCATTTTATTTTTACCATCGTAAGCGTAAATTTAAAAAAAAGATTCGGAAGTAAGCATTAATTGTTATGACTTTTCATCATACTACAAAATAGGTATTTGTAATTTTCTTATATTATGAATTTGTTTAAAATTAAATATCAAGACATATTATTAATTTTTGAGTTTGACTTTCGTAGAATATTAATTTTCATAATGTTCTTTTTTGTATTTCACTATAATTTTTTTTGCCTCTAGACTATTTTGATTTTCTTTGATATTTGTTTTATAATATAATATTAATATTCAACAATTCTTGTAGTATAATTAATAATATTTCTTTGATTTTTAGATTTATTTTGCGAGAAGTCTTTGCTGTGTATTATAATGTTTCTTTGTATTGTTAATTTCTATTGCATTAGATAACATTATACATAGTTTTTGTGATAAAAGTTTTAGCATTGTACTTTATTTGATTTTTTGTCTCGCTATTGAAAAGTATGAATAAAGTTATTGATTTAAACACGTTAAACGGTATACTGAATTGTTTCTATAGTGGAAAATATAAAATTATAATTTTCTTACAGTACGTTTGGAAGCTTTGGTTTCAATTCGATATCGAGAAATATCTTTAAAGTTTTACATAAAATTGATTTTATTGCTAGTTTTTCCAAGAACCACTTATTTTCATTATATATGTTATATTGTATATGAACAAAATAATTGATATACACAGCATAAGACAAAATTAGTTTCTGTAATACTGTTTTTGGCCTGGTTGAATTATTGGATTATTCACTGTTTAGTTTTTTCTCCTTATTTGAAATTTTTTGTTTTTCATCAATTTTTTGATAGTTGTTGGTTCGTTTCGACAAGAGATTTCAGAAAAGTACAAAATTATGTTAAAACTGAAAAAAATTCAGAAAATATGAAAATAAGGCTTATTTTCATCTTTAGTGACTTTTTTAAAACTTTTGGACATAATTTTATGGTTTTTAGATTTCTTTCATCGATACGAACCAATAAGATACGAAAAAATAATATAAAAATAACAAATACAAAAAAAATTTGTATAAAGACAAAAAATAAACTAGAAATTTAAGTTTGGCCAAATGGAGATAGTAATGTACGGAAGAAATCATTTGAGTTTTCTTAAACTATAACTTTGAAATTTTATTTTATATGTTATGTTGTATTTTAAAATTAGTTTTCGTAATAAATTTATTTATTATAAAAAATGAAATTATTTTTAAGTTTTATCATGTGCATAAATATTATCCTTGCAAAATCTTCTCATAAGAGATGGGCTTCAAAGGAAAGGGCTCATTTTGGAACTTATCTTTTATGAGAAAATTGTAGCAGGATTAGCGCCCTAATATTTATGCACTTGATGTATTTATCGATCAAAAAACTAATTATATTTTTTTCTGCCCATATTTTGTAAGATTGATAAATATATCTTTTTAGGAGTATAGTCTTCAGCTGTAATGTTATTTTTGAGTCTTTTTGAATTAATAGTTTTAACACATCAATAGAGCTAACATAATATATTTTATGTAGTCTGATTTGAAAAATTATTTTGGCTAACAATTTTTATAGCTTAGCGTATTTCATTTGCAGAGAATATTTTTCATTACTTCTTCCTTTCTTCTAGAATATGAAATTTTATTATTGTAATTGTATTTTATATTTTCAAAATAAAATTTTGTCCTTATAGTATTCGTTGTTTTATGTTCTATAATGTTAATTTTAACCCCGTATAATTGGAAGTATTTTTATCATTTTAGTTTTAAATTGTGACAGGTCATTGTGCATCTTAAATATTTTATAGATTTTTAGTTTAAATATTTTTAACATCTTGTGCAAGTTTTTGGGGAGGTGGTTTTTGAAATTTTGCCGGCAACAAATATTCTGATTTTGTTTTTCGTCCCATTTTATTTTTACCATCGTAAGCGTAAATTTAAAATAAAGATTTGGAAGTAGGTATTACTTATTATGACTTTTGAACATACTACAAAATAGTTATATGTAATTTTCTTATTTTTTGAGTTTGTTTCAAATTAAATACCGAGATGCATTTTAATATTTTTAGTTTGACTTTCCTAGAACGTTAATTTTCATAATGTTTTGTTTTTGTATATCAATATAATTGTTTTGTAGCTATGGTATTTTATTTTTCTTTTGATATTTGCTTTACAATATGATATTGATTTTTCACAATTCTTCGTGGTATAAGTAATAATAATTTTTTGATTTTTAGATTTATTTTGCGAGAAGTCTTTGTTGTGTAATACAACATTTCTTATATTGTTAAGTTCTATTGCTTTAGATGACATTATTCATAGTTTTCATCATAATAGTTTTAGTATAGTACTTTATTTGATTTTTATAGTAATGTACGGAAGAAAAACATGTGAAGTTCCTTACACTTTGAAATTTTATTTTATATGTTATATTGTTTTTTAAAATTAGTTTTTGTAGAAAAATGATTTATTATAAAAAATTATTTTTAAGTTTTATCATACGGACTAAATATTATCCTTGCAAAAGCTTCTCATAAGAGATGGCCTTCAAGTGAGGGGGTTCACTTTTGGAGCTATTTTTTGAGAGAAAATTGTAGTTGGATTAACACACTAATATTTATGCACTTAATGTATTTTTTGACAAAAAAATTATTATATTTTCTTCTGTCTGTATTTTGTAAGATTGATAAATGTAACTTTTTAGAAGTACACTTTTATCCCTAACATTATTTTGGAGTCTTTTTGAATTAATAATGTTAGCACATTTGTGTAAACAACACAATATATTTTATGTAATCTGATTTTCAAAATTATTTTGGCGAATATAGCTTAGCGTATTTGATTTGCGTAAAATATTTTTGATTACTTTTTCTTTTCTTCTAGAATATGAAATTATATTATTGTTATTGTATTTCATATTTTTAAAATAAAATTTTGTCGTTATAGACTATTGTGTTCTTATTCGTTGTTTTTTATTCTAGAATGGTAATTTTACCCCAGTATAATTGGAAGTATTTTTTTATCATTTTAGCTTCAAATTGTGACAGCTCATTGTGCATTTTAAATATTTTATAGATTTTTAGTTTAAATATTTTTAACATCTTGTACAAATTTTTGTGTATGTGGGTACAATAAGTATTCTGATTTTATTTTTTGTCCCATTTTATATTTACCATTGTAAGTGTAAATTTAAAATAAAGATTTTGATGTAAGTATTACTTATTATGACTTTTCACCATACTACAAAATAGTTATTTGTAATTTTCTTAGTTTCTGAGTATGTTTCGAATTAAATATCAAGAGGTATTTTTAATTTTTGAGTTTGACTTTCCTAGAATATTAATTTTCATAAGTTTTGTTTTTGTAATTTTTTTTGCTTTATAATATGATATTGATTTTTTGCTTTATTTTGCGAGAAGTCTTTGTTGTGTATTATAACGTTTTCTAAATTATTAATTTCTATTGCATTAGATGACATTATACATAGTTTTTGTCATAACAGTTTTAGTATTGTACTTTATTTGAAGTATAGTATTTACCTCTAACATTATTTCTGAGTCTTTTGATTGTTCTTGAGTAATATGGTACTCATTATTTTCTTTGAAATGATAGTTTTAGCACATCATTAGAACCAACACAATATATTTTATGTAGTCTGATTTGAAAGTTTATTTTGGCTATATAGCTTAGCGTATTTGATTTGTGTAAAATAGTTTTTCATTAGTTTTTCTTTTGTCTACAATATTAAATTTTTACATTGTAATTGTGTTTTATATTCTCAAAATAAAATTTTGTCGGTATAGACTATTGTATTTTTATTCGTTGTTTTTTTGTTCTAGACCATTAATTTTACCTTGTATAAGTGGAAGTATTTTTATCATTTTAGCCTTAAATTGTGATAGCTTATTGTGCATTTTAAATATTTTATAGATGGTTGATTTAAATATTTTTAACATCTTATACAGATTTTTGGGTACGTGGGTTTTGAATTTTTGTAGATAATAAGTATTTTGATTTTATTTTTCGTCCCAAATTTTTACCATCGTAAGCGTAAATTTAAAATAAAGATTTGAAAGTATTACTTATTATGACTTTTCACCTTACGACAAAATGCTTATTTGTAATTTTCTTATCATATGAGTTTGTTTCAAATTAACCATCATGTTGTATCTTTAATTTTTGAGTTTGACTTTCCTAGAATATTAATTTTCATAATTGTTTTTGCCTCTATACTTTTTTTTTTTTGCTTTTGATATTTGCTTTATAATGTGATATTGATTTTATCAATTAAATAATAATTTTTTTATTTTCAGATTTATTTTGTGAGAAGTCTTTGTTGTCTATTATAGCGTTTTCTATATTGTTAATTTCCATTGCATTAGATAACATTGTACATAGTTTTGGTGGTAATAGTTTTAGCATAGTACTTTATTTTGATTTTTCTTTTGTCTCGATATTGGAAAGGACGAAGAAAGCTATGGACTTAAGCATAATAAATGGTATTTACTTTGACTTTGTCCTATAGCACAAAATATAAAATTACAATTTTCTTACACTAGTTTTGGAAGCTTTGGTTTCAATTTGATATCGAGAAATGTATATAAATTTTTATGTAACAGATATTTTATTGCTAGTTTTTTCTTGAACCATTAATTTTCATTACACATCATTTTATTTTTATCATATTAATGTATATGTGGAGTCTAGAATTCGGCAAAACACTTAATACTAAGTTAGTGCTGACCAGAATTGGGTCTTCGGTGGGTATTCCGACGATCAAGTTAGCCTTTAATGAGAGTAAAAGCTACTAGAAAGTATGAGAGTTAGCACGAGTGTATGTGTGTACCTTAGGTTGGAAGGCTGCTGTTGTATTTATAAGGTGAGAGCCCAACTGTTTGCTTGGACCTTCGGTTGAAAATGTAGTGTCGTGGTTCGAGAATCATGGTGGTTATGCCATGTTTCCCTTTTCCTTATGGATCGAATGGGCGTGTCTGCACTTTTAGTAGCCATGATTTCCACGTTCCTTTGTACAATAATCTGCATGTGAGGAGCACGGCTTTAATGTGACTATGCCGAATGCAATATAGTCAACGACGAAGAGTGGCAGAAGACAGATGCCGTTTACGTACGCATTGAGGAAGGGTAGCCAAGGATCACTCGGTCGTTCAACCTATTAAGTTGAAAGTTTGTAGTGTAATTTTTGGTTCTAGCTCCACTCTATCCCACCATGAGTGGGCCAAAGGTCCACTATTGTGTAGAACCGAATCTTGAGCTTGGCACACAAGTCTTTGAAGAGATTACCCACGAATTGCGTTTCGTTGTCCAAGATGAAGGCACATGGGACACCGAACTGGAGACAATGTTCCTCTAGACGAATCTTTTGACGTCTCGATCTTCGATTGTAAATAGGGGTTCGATTTGCACTTGAATCCTCCTAGTGCCATTGGGAACTTATTATGAATGTCCAAGTTCCATTGTGCAAATGGTCAAGGACTGGAGAGGGGATTGAACTGCTTGGCAGGCTGGTGGAGGAATGGCGAAACCTCTGACATTGGCCGCACTCCTTGGCGAATTGATCAACGTCTTTCTTCATGTTCAGCCACCAATAGCCTTGGGTGAGGGCTTGGTGCACTAGTGAGCGTCGTCCTGAGTGATAACCACAGCTGCCGGAGAGTAATTTGTCAAGGATGACCGTCGTCGATTCGACGTGGACGCATAAAAAGTTGGGTGCCGAATAGGCTTGTCAGTAGAGATTAGGGTCGAGGGTGAATGAGAATTGGACTACCTTATGAATGATTTTGTGCGCTTCTTTTCAGTTCTCGGGTAGGACTTCATCCTTGAGGTAGGCGATTATTGGGTCCATCCAACTTGTATTAGGAGAGATATAGTTGATTCCAGCCCTTGGTTCATCATCTTCAATGCTAGGTGCGGGAAGGATGTACACTGAGACGGTCTTTTGCCCCCAGCGTCTATGGCCAAAGCCAATCCTGCTAATGCGTTGGCACGGGCATTTTGGTCTCTTGCAATTTGGTCAAGGCTGAATTGTTGGAACCGGGGGATGAGTTTTTGAACTTCGTCTATGTATTACGACATCCTATCATCTTGGGCTTTGTACTCACTTGACAACTGGTTAACCACTAGTTGAGAATCACTGAATGTTTTAATCTATTTGGCCCCTAGCTTCGGCGAATCGTAGACTTGCAAGGAGGACTTCGTATTCGACCTTGTTGTTGGAGGCAATGAAGTCAAGTCTAAGGGCTTGCTTATGGATAATGCCTTCGGGTGAAATCAAAACTACTCCTGCACCTAAACCATGGTTGTTGGAGGAACTGTCGACGTACAACTTCCAAAAGTCACGATGGAGGAGTCTCCAAGGTGTGTTACCTGTTGAATTAGTGCGTGGCTTCGAGGTTGTCCGCTGGCGCTTGGTGAAAATTCTATAATAAGGTCTGCAAGGACCTGACCTTTGATTGTTGTCCTTGGCTGCTACTAGATATCAAAGTTGGCTAATTCGATTGCCCACTTCGAGATTCTATTGGAGTGATCGACTTTGCGTAGCAGAGTTTTGAGTGGATGCTTGATTAGCACTGTGATAAGGTGAGCTTGGAAGTACAGTGCTAGTTTTCTAGAGGTCGAGACAAGTGTTAGGGCAAGCTTCTCCAAAGGCAAATACATGGTCTCAGCGTTGACCAAAATCTTGCTGGTCTAGTAGATGGGGAATTGTGTCCGGTTTACCTAGCGCACAAGGACTGAACTAACTGCATGTTGAGAGATAGCCAAATAAATGAAGAGGGACTCCTTCTCTTTCGATGTGGTGAGGAGTGGTGCCTAAGATAGGTATTGCTTAAGATCTTACAGTGCTCGGTCGCACTCCGGCATCCAGTTGAAGCTCTTATGGCTACACTTCTTTAGGAGCTGAAAGAAGAGTCGACATTTGTTGGATGATCGACTAATGAACCTATTTAGTGCGGCTATCATTCTTGTTAATTACTAGACTCCCTTAATAGTGTAAGGAGCCTCCAAGTTGTTGATGACTGTGGTTTGATTAGGGTCGGCTTCAATGCCTCTCCTAGTTGTTGAGCCAACGTCGAAAGCACATTTCTCGACGTTTAAGCTAAGCTTGTGCTTCTTAAGGATATTGAAGACTCTTGAAAATGCGTGGTCGGCCTCATGCCAAGTTTTGATGACCATGTCATCAATATAAGCCTCTATTGTGTCGCTAATCTGTTCGTCGAATATTTTGGTGATCATTCTTTGTTAGGTGGCCCCAGCATTCTTGAGGCTGAAGGGCATCACTCAGTAGCAGAATAGTTTGCGAGGATTGATGAAGGTTGTCTTCTCCTTGTTTGGCTCATGCATGGCAATCTGAGAATAGCCTCAGTAAGCATCCATAAAGCTGAACTGAGTATGCCCGGTTGTTGAGTCCACCAGCCTGTTTATCCTCAATAGGAGAAGGTGATCTTTGGGACAGGTATCATTGAGATTAGTGTAGGCAACACAAATTCATTTGTTCTATTTCTTCACCACCACTTTGTTGGCAAGCCATGTCAGATACTCAACCTTCTATATAGCTCCGGCTTTCAATAGGCGATTAACTTCTTCGATGACGGCATCAATATTGGTTACTGTCGATTGTCGAGGCTTTTGAATCAATGCTCGACAGGAGAGATTGACGTTGAGTTCGTGGTAAATGAAGGAGGGGTCGACCCCCATCATTTCGTATGTTGTGCAAGCAAGCACTTCCCCGTTTTGAATGAGGAAGGCTGTCATCTCTTCCCTCTTGGCAAGTGACAAGGTTGATCTGAACAGAAAAGTTCTATCGGTGTTTGAGTTGTCGGTTGGCAACAGAACTAGGTCTTCGATGGATTTCTCTGTGGCTCATGTACAGACATTCTCGAGTACTGGAGCATCCTATACTTCCACTTTGTGCACTTTCTTTGGGCTGACCTTACTTTTGATTGCCGCTACGTAGCATTTTTTGGCAATCACCTGATTTCCTAGTCCCTTTTCTTGTGCCCAATAGTGATTTGCTTGTAGGTAGAAGCGATGACTCCTAACTTGTGCAGCCAAACCCTGCCAAGCATGGATTTTTATGGGCTCGGCACATCCACGACAACAAATTCTACTTCAATAATGGTCTTAGAGCCGGTGTAGATGGAAAGTTTGATTTTGCCCAGTGGACATACAGGGGCGGAGTTGAATCCCACCAGTGGGACCTTAGTGGGTTCGAGGTTAGTTTTCTTAAGGCGGAGTGCTTCCTTGACCTCTCGGCCGAACTTCCTTCATCCACCAAGATTCGTTGGACGAAAAAGGTACCAAGGGTAAGTGAAACAACCAAGGCATCATTGTGTGACATCTGGAGGCGCTCCAAGTTTCGGTCAAAGAAGGAAATATCGCCATGTGTTAAGTCGTCCAGACGCGGGCGTTTGGCACCCGAGCTTACTGTCGTGACTTGTTTACTAGAGACTACCCATTTGATTTCAGCCCAGAGGCTCTCTTTTGTAGTTGGATCCACCATTCCATGGATCACATCGGTCGCTCGGACCTCAAAGCTGCTCTACTCAGGCTTTGGCTGAGGTTCGGCTTTTGTCTTCTTTTCATCAATGTACTCTTTGAGATGGCCTTTGGTACCAACCTCACAAGGAAATCACTCCAACCATGGCACCTAATCGTAAGGTGCCCTTTCTCTTTATGGTAAGAGCAGCGATAGGGGGAGTCACTAGGCTTCTATTGATCTCCTAGTGGCCGAGGTAAGGCTCATTCTGAATCTTCTTGAGGATCTTGTACGTCAAAACCTTGAAGATGGTCTTCGTGGAGGCAAATTCAAGAAGCTAATGGCCTCTCTTTCAGCCAGAAGTCACCTTGTTGATACTCTGGCGTCCTCTGTTGCTGTTCGCGTTTTTGTTCCCATCTCCCTGACGAGGATGGTCTTGTTCGGCCTAACGCTGCTCACTACGGGCTCCCTCCAGTCGGGAATGATTGCCCATCTAGCTCATTAAGTCATCCATGTCGGCAGGACTGCACAACATCAGATCCTCGAATTGTCAGCTTTGGTGATCCAAGTCGAGCTTGAACGAGGTTACGGCAATTGCTGGATTGCAGCCTTGTATCTCGTTGAAGAGCTCACAATACCAAGTTGCATACCGCCAGAGGGATTCATTAGCCAACTTGCTTAGAGTGAGGAGGGAATCAACTCCTTTATTTTGCCAACTACTAGTAACAAACCGAGCAAGAAAGGCAAATAAAAGATCCTTGAAGGAGGGAATGAGCTATCCCCAAGTAGAAGGAAAGAGTTTGCACATGAGTGCATCATTCGAGTCATAAAGTGACATCATCTGCCTGAAGTGCATTAAGTGGAGGTAGGCATCTGTCTTTGGGTGGCACTTGGTGAACTTAAGTGGGTTAAAACTAAGTGCAGGGCGGACTCCATCGATTTATCTAGTGAATGGGGAGGACACGAGTTGATCGTGTATGATATCGCATTGAGACTTGGTCTAACGAACCTCTTGCTCTGCCGGATCCCTGCGCTTGGCAACAAGTTGAGGCCTAAAGTCCTCATCTTTGTGATACCGAGGGAATCGTTCCCAATGATGACAACGCTGAGAGGAACAGTCCATGTGTTCGTCGTACCTTATATCCAACTGACTCTCGTGAGTGAGCGTAACTCTTGAAGCCATGGTTGGAGGAGAGAACGAATGGGTGCTACTGACAGATTTTGCACTCAATCGTTTGTGTACCGAAACACTCTGTGCTTGGTGCTCATCGTCCACGTAGTGCTCAAGAGGGGGAGAGCGCACCCACTCTTGGCCTTTGATTCTGTTGGTGGGACACCCAGCCTCGCCACTGTCGCCCAACTGCTCAAGGGCCAAACGCTTGAGATGTTACCTACTATCAACAGAGTGAGTCTGGTCACGCATGTGATGCCTAGCTTGAGATGCTTGTTCGTTTTGAAGGGGCTTGATCGCCAAATTTAACTGCATTACCTCCTTCTTAACCAATTGGAGGAGCTAATCTTTTTCGACTAGCCAAGCTTCTAGACTTTTGACGTATTTTCGGTCAGTAAGCTTGGAAGGGATCTTTGTAGGTAAAGACGGAGGAGGAGGCAGTAGAGCTACGAGGTTTGTGGACCCGACAACCATTGTTGCTTTCCATGCTGAAGCAAATTCGATCTAATCATTCTTCAGAGTTGGGATTTTCGCCCTGAAGCTGAGCTTGAAATTATTTGAGATGAAAAGTCGAGTGAATCTCCCATTATGGTCACCAAAATGTGGAGTCTAAAATTCAATTTTGACTTTTCAAAAGTATGTTGCGAACTCTCTAGCTAATCCTGCAAAAACACTCAACACTAAGTTAGTGCTGACTGGAATTGGTTCTCTGATGAGCATTCCGACGATCAAGTTAGCCTTTAATGAGAATAAAAGTCACTAGAAAGTACGAGAGTTAGCACGAATGTATTCATGTACCTGAGGTTGGAGTGCTACTGCTGTATTTATAAGGCGAGAGCCCAACTACTTCCCTGGACCTTCGGTCGAGAATGTAGCGTCATGATCTGAGAATCACGGTAGTTATGCCACATGTCTCAATTTTGTACAGATCGGACGGTCACGTCTACACGTTTAATAGCCACCTTTCCCATGTTTCTTTGTACAATAATCAGCATGTGAGGAGCACGCCTTTGATTTTTTGTTCGTCTTTTGTTACCATCGTTAGCATAAATTTCAAATAAAGATGTGGAATTAAGAATTATAATCGTACTTATTATGATTTTTCACCATGCTAAAAAATACTATATTGCAATTTACTTATCTCATGTGTTTAGCTCAAATTAAATATCAAGACGTGTTTTTAATTTTTGAGTTTGACTTTCCTAGAAAATTAATTTTCTTAATTTTTTTTTTGTATTTCAAAATAATTTTTTTGCCTCTATACTATTTTATTTTTCTATTGGTATTTGTTTTATAATATGATATCAATTTTCATCATTGTTCATAGTATAATTAATAATATTTTTTCATTTTTAAAATTATTTTGCGAGAAGTCTTTATTGTGTGTATCATGATGGTTTCTACAATGTTATTTTTCTATTGCATTGGATAACATTATACATAATTTTCGTAATAATGGTTTTAGTACAGTACTTAATTTAATTTTTTTATTTCGCTATTAGAAAGTACGAATAAAGCTATTGATTTAAGCATTTTAAATTGTATTATGTTGATTTGTTGGTGTAGTGCAAAATATAAAATTATAATTTTCTTATAGTACTTTTGGAAGTTTTGGTTCCAATTCGATATCGAGAAATGTCTTTAAATTTTTATGTAACATTTGACTCTCCTTAAACTATAACTTTAAAATTTTATTTTATATGAACGAAATAATTGATATTCATGGGGATAGACAAAATTAGTTTTTCGTCATAAACTAATTTAATATAAAAGAATAAATCTATTTTTAAGTTTTATTATGTGCATAAATATTATCCTTACAAAATCTTTTCACAAGAGATGGGCTTAAAAAATGAGGGCACTACCCTAATATTTATGCACTTGATATATATATATATATATATATATTGGTAAAAAAAATTTATTATATTTTCTTTTACCCTTTGTAATATTGAAAAATGTAGCTTTTTAGAATTTGACTCTTTACCCCTAACATTATTATAAACTATTGATCAAAAAAATTATTATATTTTCTTATAGACTATTGTATTTTTATTCATTTATTTTTTTATTCTAGAATATCAACTTTACCTCAGTTTGATTTTCAGTAAACGTCATTTTATTTTTATTATAGTAATGTATGATAGAAAAATATTTGACTTTTGTTAAACTATTACTTTAAAATTTTATTATATTGTATATGTACGAAATAATTCTCAATGTGTATTTTTAATATTTTATGGATTGTCAATTTTAAATAATTTTTTAACATCATATACAATTTTCTGGGTACTTGAGTTTTAGATTTTAGTAGATAATAAGTAATTTGATTTTAATTTTTGTCCCACTTTTTGTTACCATCATTAGCATAAATTTCAAATAAAGATTTGGAATTAAGTATTATAATCGTACTTATTATGACTTTTCATCATACTACAAAATAGTTATTTTAATTTTTGGATTTGACTTTGGAGAATATTAATTTTCATTATGGTTATATTTTGTATTTTTAAATAATGTATTTTTGCCTCTATAATATTTTATTTTTTATTCATATTTATTTTAAAATTGTATTGATTTTTATCATTGTTCATAGTATATATAGACTATAATATTTCATGATTTTAAGAATTATTTTGCGAGAAGTCTTTATTGTATATTATAACGTTTCTTATAATGTTATTTTCTATTGTTTTAAATAACATTTTACATAATTTCTTGTGATAATGATTTTAGTATAGTACTTAATTTGATTTTTTTTAATCTTGCTATTGAAAAGTACAACTAAAGTTATTGAATTAAGCGTATTAAATTATATTTACGTTGACTAGTTGGTATAGTGCAAAATATAAAATTATAATTTTCTTACAATATTTTTGCAAGCTTTGGTTTCAATTCGATATCGAGAAATCTCTTTAAATTTTTAAGTAATATTGATTTCATTGCTAGTTTTTCCTAGAACCATTGATTTTCATTATAGGTCATTTTATAGTGATGTATGGATGAAAAACATTTGACTCTTAAATTTTATTTTATATGTTATAATTTATATACATAGGAATAGACAAAATTAATTTTTTTTGTAATAAACTGATTTATTATAAAAAATTAAAATTATTTCTAAATTTTATTATGTGCATAAATATTATCCTTGCAAAATCTTCTTATAAGAGATGGACTTCAACTAAGAAGGCCTACTTTGGAACTTATCTTTTATGAGAAAATTACAATAGGATTTGCGCCCTCACTTGATGTGTTTATCGATCAAAAAAATTATTAAATTTTCTGATACTTTTATTTTGTAGTATGCATAAATATAACTTTTTAGAATTACATTCTTTACCTCTAACATTATTTTTTATTCACTTTGATTGTTTTTGAGTAATATAGTACTCATTCTGTACATAATTTTGTTTCAAATGATGGTTTTAGCACATCGTTAGAACCAACATGTCACGCCTTTATTTTGAAATATAATATATATTATATTTACTATTTAAAGATCTCACAATTTCTCCAACATAAGTCTAAAATCATAATTTTCATAACTTGTAACAAAGATTTAAAAAATAGTACAACAATAAGGGACACTCCTAGCCCAAATAACCCAACTAGAAAATTTGAGTCGATATAATTTAGTATGCCCTTAATACAACATTTGAATAAATGAGGAGTTAATTTACATGTTTTAAAAATTAAATTCTAAATATGCTATATAACTCATACGACGAAATTTTTTCAAAAACATACATCATCATGTACCCATGCTAATTTAGATTATGCTTCCGGAGCAGTACCTGAAAATCAAAGGGATGAACAATAATCTAGTAGAAAAATCTATGCCAAGACTATGTCCATATGAGATGAACAGAATGGATTATGAACATTGCATGATGATATAAGGCATAGATATATCAATTTCACAATAACAAGATCAAAGATACACACATAATAAACAATCAACATCATTTACAATTCATCAATACAACTACTTCTACGACCATACCACATTACTATCTCATCACCAAACGGTGGCTAGCCAAATTATGTCACGTTCTAGCTGTAATGTCCCAATTTTTGGCTACGTTATTTAAAAGCGTTTATTCAATTGTTTTATTAATAGAAACATAAATAAAAAATACCTTTTAATTTAAAATAATAAGGAATAAGATAAATCAGAATTTTAAAATGTTGAAATGAAATTAATAAAAGTACCATTCGAATTTATATTTTATTAAAAAGTAAAAATAAAATAATAACAGAGTATCCACAATCTTCTCTAGCAGCTCTCAATGTCTTCTGCTAGAACAGATTCTTCAAGTGCTCTTGGACATCTGATATGAAACACTAGGGGCAAAGAAGTTGTATCGATGAGTTTATAAAATTCGGTAAGAAGATTTATTCGAAAACCAAACCCATAGGTAAATACACATACAATAAGAAATATAGCATAACAACACAATACATGAAATGCAACATAAAAGATAGAATTTAGTAACAGATGCTGATATGTCAAAAATTGTAAAAGATAACTATAGTATTTTAAATTCATTACCTTTTCTTTTAATCGAGATGAAGTCCAAGGAATCTAATCCATAATCAACATGGCACGACGACAAGTGGGAATCTAACTCAGAAGATAAAAGTGGAAGGGAATCGAACTACCAATCACCTCAAAAATCTAACCCGAAAATAACTTGGGAATCTAACTCGTCAACAAAGAGTGAAAGGGGAATCTAACCACTAATTCACTTTGGGATTCTAACTCGGAATGTAAGCGAGAAGGGAAATCGAACTACCAATTCACTTCGGGAATCTAACCTGGAACAATAGCAAAATGGAGAATCAAACCACCAAATTCACCTCGGGAAACTAACCCGAAACAACACGATAATTGAATCCAAATCAACACATTGGCACAACGACCTTTAATTCTAGTCTGTTATGTTCCGTCAACGTTATTTCTTACTTTTACATGCTTCTAATGTTTTCAAGTAAACCACATTCATAAATTTACTCCTCAGTTGTACTTAAAAACATGATGACAGTAAAATAGAAGCATTACTTTCTCAACATTTCAAACAATCAAATTTAAGACCAACAGGTGAATACGTTGGTTATAGCAAATGTATTATTCAAACAAGCAAATTTAAGACCATCGAAATTAATGATAAATTAATAGCAAAATAATTTCATAAGCCATCACATAATATAACCAACTATTTAAGCAAAGTAACTAAACATATATATCTCGGATGGTAATCATGTCCTCTTGAAATCCACGGGGATCCAAGGCATTATTAAAGTCACACGTGGATACATGTGCATGTGAACGAGTGTCGGGGTTTGTTAAAGTTAGTGGCCAAAGCCCAAAAGAAAACAATCAAAGGAATGAAATTCGGATCAAAATTATGATCGGTTATCGGGCCTGTAGACTGGGGTGGTGGTGGGACCTTAAATTATTAACTAAAAAATTGCAATTGACAACAGAAAGTAGATACCTAAAGTTCGAAGATAAACAATTCTACCTTAGATCGGAAAGAAAATAAATGAACAGAAATGATTCAGTTAAGTTTTGGATTTGGCACCCCTTCATCTCTCTCTCTCTCTCTCTCTCTCTCTCTCTCAAACTCATTGTATTCTTGGTTTCTATCAAATTCACTTATCAACTATCCTTTGCTCACAACTAAACCAAGTATTAAAAAGAAAGCTAATGACTCGCGGCCCTAGAAAAATCTATCCTATAAAGCATTGTTAATTCCCCTAATAAAATCATTATCATGACCATGAATGTCCAAAAAAAAAAATGTTCTTCCTTTTTATTTTTAAAACCCAACGTTCCTAAAGAATTGAAGGAAAAAACAAAATGGAAAGATAATCCTATGTTCTTGCTCTATCTTAACCCGTGCAACCTCACGATTTTAATCATCGGTAAATCAAATAATCTAAAACGTACAAATAAATACAAATAAAGAATTAAACATGAATATCACAAAAAAGAAAATAATTTTTATAGTATTATTATTATTATCATTTTTTAACTTTTAAAAACTCGGGTCGTTACACTAGCACTTCTCTTAACGGAGGTTAGTCAAGCAAATTCATAGCATTTTCTAGCACATTTTTTAAAGAAGCTAGACCTATAGTTCCCTAGCACTTCTCCTGATGGAGGGTAGCATTATGCTTGCGTCGATCAAATGTCAACATGTGTCTATGTTATTCATAACGATGCTACACTCATATCATATCCACTAAATTCCATTCCTTTTAGATTATAAGAGAACGAATGAATAGTCACTATAAAAAATGAAATCACTCAGTACTATATTTTCAATTCTTACACCCACGCACACGCAATAAATTAAAGTGTAATCATAACAATTGAACAAGTAAAAGAGCATTCCAAGGCAATCTATAAGATAACCAAACTGTCAGAAGGAATGTTGCACGATTCCGTCCGGACGTCCAACTACCCCGTCTGGACATCTAAGTTTTCCGTTCGGATGCTCCATTTCCAACATCTCTATCAAAATCCTAGGGCAATCTGTCCAAACCCACCAAGTCCCCATCTGGACGCCACTCCAAAACAATTCTCTGTGTAAGTTTTCAATCCAGCCGTCCAGACATCTGTGCTTCATGTCCAGACGCCATGTCGCAATCTGCAAATTTTCTGCATGATTCTATTTTCTTCAACTCTCCAAATCATGCCAAAATCTCAATATATGTATAAAATGTGTGAACAAAAATATGTCATATACACATAATACAAGATATAAATTCATACCGCAAGCTTTAAAAGATGGATTTGGCAAAGATATGAAAATCCTAGCTTTCGGTGAACTTTCAAACTTCAAATCCTTAGCCCCCAGGTTCCAAATCGCGATTCGTCTTTGAATGTGACGTGCGTGTAACAAAAATAAAAGTCTTTGGGTTCGGGTCCCGTAATTAAAATTTGAAATACATAATAATAAATCAATTACATATCTTGAAATATAAATTTTAAATAATTAATTAAAACAGAAAAAATTTCAAGGCCTTACACAAGGCAGTATAATTCATGTAGTTTGATTTGAAAATTATTATGGTTAATAAATTGTGTAGCT
The DNA here is from genome assembly GCA_019985065.2 of Arctostaphylos glauca. Classification (NCBI taxonomy): domain Eukaryota; kingdom Viridiplantae; phylum Streptophyta; class Magnoliopsida; order Ericales; family Ericaceae; genus Arctostaphylos; species Arctostaphylos glauca. The sequence continues at coordinate 11,036,861 of JAHSPW020000010.1, read as the reverse complement.
TAGCATATTTGATTTGTATAAAATATTTTTTCATGAGTTTTTTTCTTTTTTCTAGAATAATAAATTTTATTGTTGTTATTTTATTTTGTATTTTCAAAATAAATTTTTATTCTTATAGACTATTATATTTTTATTCATTATTTTTGTATTCGAGAATATTAATTTTAGCCCAGTATAATTGCAAGTATTTTTATGATTTTACCCTTAAATTGTGATAGCTCATTGTGCATTTTAAATATTTTATAGATTGTCAGTTTAAATGTTTCTAACATCATTTACAAATTTTTGGTACTTAACTTTTAGGTTTTTGTAGATAATAAGTATTTTGATTTTATTTTTCTTCCTTTTTTTTATGATCATTACCATAAGTTTAAAAAAAAAATTGGAATTAAGCATTATAATGGCACTTATTATGACATATTTTCAATTTTTAAATTTTGACTTCCCTAAAATATTGATTTTCATGGTTGTTTTTTTATATGTCGAAATAATTTTTTTTCCCTCTATACTATCTTGTTTATCCAATAATCAGCACGTGAGGAAGCACGGCTTTAATGTGGCTATGTCGAATGCAATATAGTCAACGACAGAGAGTGGCCGAAGATAGATGCCATTTACGTATGAGACACAGTGAGAAAGGGTGGCCAAGGATCACTCGGTCGTTCAACCTATTAAGCTAAAAGTTAGTAGTGCAATTTTTGGGCCAAGCTCCACTCTCCCACCATGAGTGGGCCAAAGGTCCACTATTGTGTAGAACCAAATCCTGAGCTTGGGACACAAGTCTTTGAAGAGATTACCCATGAATTGCATTTCATTGTCCAAGATGAAGGCGTATGGAACATCGAACTTGGAGACAATGTTCCTCCAAACGAATCTTTTGACGTCTCGATCTTCGATGGTAAACAAGGGTTCGATTTGTACTTGAATCCTCCTAGTGCCACTAGGAACTTATTACCAATGTCCAAGTCCCATTGTGCAAATGGCCAAGGGCTGGAGAGGGGATTGAACTGCTTGGCAGGCTGGTGGAGGAGCGGCGAAACCTTTGACATTAGCGCACTCCTTGACTAATTGATCAGCATCTTTCTTCATGTTCGGCCACCAATAGCCTTGGGTGAGGGCTTGGTGCACCAGTGAGCGTCCTCCTAAGTGATAACCACAGCTGTCGGAGAGTAATTCGTCAAGTACGACTGTTGTCGATTCGGGGTGGACACATAAAAGGTAGGGTGCCGAATAGGCTTGTTAGTAGAGATTAGGGTCGGGGTGAACTAGAATTGGACTGCCTTATGAATGATTTTGTGCGCTTCTTTTCGGTCCTCAGGTAGGACTTCACACTTGAGGTAGGCGATTATTGAGTCCATCCAACTTGTATCAGGAGAGATGTAGTTGAGTCCAGCCCTTGGTTCGTCATCTTCATTGCTAGGTGCGGGAAGGATGTCCACTGAGACGGTCTTTTGCTCCTAGTGTCTATGGCCGCAGCCAATCCTGCTAATGCGTCAGCACAGGCATTTTGGTCTCTTGCAATTTGGTCAAGGCTGAATTGTTGGAACCGGGGGATGAGTTTTTGAACTTCGTCAACTGGTTAACTACTAGTTGAGAATCACTGAATGTTTTAATCTGTTCGGCCCCTAGCCTTTGGCGAATCGTAGACTTGCAAGGAGGACTTCGTATTCGGCCTTGTTGTTGGAGGCAATGAAGTCAAGTCTGAGGGCTTGCTTATGGATAATGCCTTCGGGTGAAATCAAAACTACTCCTACACCTAAACCATGGTTGTTGGAGGAACTGTCGACATACAACTTCCAAAAGTCACCATGGAGGAGTCTCCAAGGTGTATTACTTGTTGAATTAGTGCGTGGCTTCGAGTTGTCTGCTAGCGCTTGGTGAAAATTCTACAATAAAATCAGCAAGGACCTGACCTTTGATCGCTGTCCTTGGCTACTACTAGATATCAAAGTTGGCTAATTTGATTGCCCACTTCGAGATTCTATTGGAGTGATCGGCTTTGCGTAGCAGAATTTTGAGTGGATGCTCGATTAGCACTATGATGAGGTGAGCTTGGAAGTACAATGCTAGTTTTCTAGAGGTTGAGACAAGTGTTAAGGCAAGCTTCTCCAAGGGCAAGTACATGGTCACGGCACTGACCAGAGTCTTGTTGGTCTAGTAGATGGGGAATTGTGCTCGGTTTACCTAGCGCACAAGGACTGAACTAATTGCATGTTGAGAGATAGCCAAATAAATGAAGAGAGACTCCTTCTCTTTCGATGTGGAGAGGAGTGGTGCCTGGGATAGGTATTGATTGAGATCTTGCAGTGCTTGATCGCACTCTGGCATCCAGTTGAAGCTCCTATGGCTGCACTTCTTGAGAAGCTGAAAGAAGAGTCGACATTTATCGGATGATCGGCTAATGAACCTATTTAGTGCGGTTGTCATTCCTGTTAATTTCTAGACTCCCTTAATAGTGCAAGGAGCCTCCAAGTTGTTGATGACAGTGATCTGATTAGGGTTGGCTTCAATGCCTCTCCTAATTGTTGAGCCAACGTTGAAAGCACATTTCTCGGCGTTTAGGCTAAGCTTGTGCTTCTTAAGGATATTGAGGACCTCTTGAAAATGCGCCAGGTGGTTGGCCTCATGCCAACTTTTGACGACTATGTCATCAATGTAAGCTTCCATTGTGTCGCTAATCTGTTCGTCGGATACTTTGGTGATCATTCTTTAGTAGGTGGCCCCAGCACTCTTGAGACCGAAGGCATCACTCAGTAGCAGAATAGTTCGCGAGGACTGATGAAAGCTGTCTTCTCCTTGTTTGGCTCATGCACGACAATCTGGGAATAGCCTCAATAAGCATCCATAAAGCTGAACTGGGCATGCTCGGTTGTTAAGTCCACCAGCCTGTCTATCCTCGATAGGGGAAGGTGGTCTTTAGGGCAGGTATCATTGAGGTTCGTGTAGTCAACACAAATTCATTTGTTGTTCTTTTTCTTAACCACTAGGTTGGCAAGCCATGTCAGGTATTACACTTTCTGTATAGCTCCGGCTTTCAAAAGGCGATTGACTTCTTGGATGACGGCATCAATATTTGTTAATGTTGACCGTCGAGGCTTTCGAATCAATGCCCGACAGAAGAGATCGACGTTGAGTTCGTGGTAAATGGAGGAGGAGTCGACCCCCATCATTTCGTATGTTGTGCAAGCAAGCACTTGGAAGGCTGTCATCTCTTCCCTCTCGGCAGGTGACAAGGTTGATCTGAACAGAAAAGTTCTATTGGTGTTTGAGTTGTCGGTTGGCAACAGAACTACGTCTTCGATGGATTTCTCTGTGGCTCATGTACCGACATTCTCGAGTATTGGAGCGTCCGACGCTTCCACTTAGTGCAATTGCTTTGGGCTAACCTTACTTTTGATTGCCACTACGTAACATTTTTTGGCAGCCACCTGATTTCTTAGTACCTTTTCTTGCACCCGACAGTGATTTGCTGGTAGGTAGAAGTGATGACTCTTCACTTGTGCATGAAACCCTGCCGACCATGGAGTTTTATGGGCTTGGCACATCCACAACAACAAACTCTACTTCAATGATGGTCTTGGAGCCGGTGTAGATGGAAGGTTTCATTTTGCCCATTGGACATACAGGAGCGGAGTTGAATCCCACTAGTGGACCTCGGTGGGTTCGAGGTTAGTTTTCTTAAGGCGGAGTGCCTTGAACAAGGAATAATGCATGACCTCTCGTCCGAACTTCCTTGATCCACCAAGATTCGTTGGACTAAAGAGGTACCAAGGGTAAGTGAAACGACCAAGGCGTCGTTGTGTGGCATCTGAAGGCTCTCCAAGTCTCAGTCAAAGAAGGAAATATCGCCATTTGTTAAGTCGTCCGGACGCGGGCGTTTGGCGCCCGAGCTTACTGTCGTGACCTGTTTACTAGAGACTACCCATTTGATTTCAGCCCAGAGGCTCTCTTTTGTAGTTGGATCCACCATTCCATGGATTACATCGATCACTCGGACCTCAGAGCTATTCTACTTCTCAGGCTTTGCTGAGGTTCGGCTTTTGTCTTCTTTTCATCAATGTACTCTTTGAGATGGCCTTTGGTACTAGCCTCTCAAGGAAATCACTCCAACCATGGCACCTAATCGTAAGGTGCCATTTCTCTTTGCGGTAAGAGCAGCGATAGGGGGAGTCACTAGGCTTCTGCTGATCTCCTAGTGGCCGAGGTAAGGCTCGTTCTAAATCTTCTTGGGGATCTCGTACGTCGGAACCTTGAAGATGGTCTTCGTGGAGGCAAATTCATGAGGCCAATGACCTCTCTTTTAGCCAAAAGTCACCATGTTGACACTCTGGCGTCCTCTATTGTTGTTCGCGTTTTTGTTCCCATCTCCCTGACGAGGATGGTCTTGTTCGGCTTGACGCTACTCACTATGGGCTTCCTCCAGTCAGCAATGATTGTGCATCTAGCTCATTAAGTCATCCATGTCGGCAAGACTTGACAACATCAGATCCTCGAATAGTCAGCTTTGGTGATCCATGCCGAACTTGAACGAGGGTACGTCAATTGTTGGATTGCAGCCTTGTATCTCGTTTAAGAGCTCACAATACCAAGCTGCATACTGCCGGAGGGATTCATTAGCCAACTTCCTTAGAGCGAGGAGAGAGTCAACTCCTTTATTTTGCCTACTACTAGTAACAAACCGAGCAAGAAAGGCAAAGAAAAGATCCTTGAATGAGGGAATGAGCTCTCCCAAACTAAAAGGAAAGAGTTTGCACATGAGTGCATCATCCAAGTCATAAAGTGACATCATCTGCCTAAAGTGCACTAGGTGGAGGTAGGCATCCATCTTCGGGTCGCACTTCGTGAACTTAAGTGGGTTAAAACCAAGTGTCGGGCAAACTCCATCGATTTATCTGGTGAATGGGGAGGATACGAGTTGATCGTGTATGATATCGCATTGGGACTTGGTCTGACGAACCTCTTGCTTTGTCGGATCCCTGTGGTTGGCAACAAGCTGAGGGCTAAAGTCCTCATCTCTGTGGTACCGAGGGGATCGTTCCCAATGATGATGCCGCCGAGAGGAATAGTCCATGTGTTCGTCGTACCTTATATCCAACCGAGTCTCGTGAGTGAGCGTAACTCCTGAAGCCATGGTTGGAGGAGAGAACGAATGGGTGCTACTGACAGATTTTGCACTCAATCGTTTGTGTAACACTCTGTGCTTGGTGCTCATCGTCCGCGTAGTGCTCAAGAGGGGGAGAGCGCACCCACTCTCGGCCCTTGATTCCGTTGGCGGGACACCCAGCCTCGCCACTGTCGCCCAAATGCTCAAGGGCCAAATGCTTGAGATGTTTCCTACTATTGGCAGAGTGAGTCCAGTTGCACCTGCGGTGCGTAGCTTGAGATGCTTGTCCGTTTTGAAGGGGCCTGATCGCCAAATTTAACTGCATTACCTCCTCCTTGACCAGTTGGAGGAGCTAATCTTTTTTGGCTAGCCGAGCTTTTAGACTTTTGACATATGTTTAGTCAGTAATCTTGGAAGGGATCTCTGTAGGTAAAGATTCGGAGGAGGAGGCAGCAGAGCTGCGGGGTTTGTGGACCCGGTAACCATTGTTGCTTTCCATGCTGAAGCAGATTCGATCTGATCATTCTTCTGATTTGGGATTTTCACCATGAAGCTGAGCTTGAAATGATTTGAGATGAAAAGTCAAATGAATCTCCCATTATGGTCACCAAAATGTGGAGTCTAAAATTCAAATTTGACTTCCAAAAGTATGTTGCGAACTCTCTGGCTAATCCTGCAAAAACACTCAAAACTAAGTTAGTGCTTATCGGAATTGGTTCTCCGGTGGGCACTCCGACGATCAAGTTAGTCTTTAATGAGAGTAAAAGTCACTAGAAAGTAACAACGAGTTAGCACGAGTGTATTCATGTACTTGAGGTTGGAGTGCTACTACTGTATTTATAAGGTGAGAGCCCAACTACTTTCCTAGACCTTCGGCCGAAAATGTAGCATTGTGGTCTGAGAATCACGGTGGTTATGCCACATGTCTCAATTTTGTACAGATCGGACGGTCACGTCTGCACGTTTAATAGCCACCTTCACCATGTTTCTTTGTACAATAATCAGCACGTGAGGAGCACGCCTTTGATTTTTTGCCGGTCTTTTGTTACCATTGTTAGCATAAATTTCAAATAAAGATTTGGAATTAAGAATTATAATCGTACTTATTATGATTTTTCACCATACTACAAAATAGTATATTGCAATTTACTTATCTCATGTGTTTACCTCAAATTAAATATCAAGACGTGTTTTTAATTTTTGAGTTCGACTTTCATAGAAAATTAATTTTCTTAATGTTTTTTTTTTGTATTTCAAATTTTTTTTTGCCTCTATACTATTTTATTTTTCTATTGGTATTTGTTTTATAATATGATATTAATTTTCACCATTGTTCATAGTATAATTAATAATATTTTTTCATTTTTAAAATTATTTTGGGAGAAGTCTTTATTGTGTATCATGATGTTTTCTATAATGTTATTTTTTTATTGCATTGGATAACATTATACATAATTTTCGTAATAATGGGTTTAGTACAGTACTTAATTTAATTTTTTTATCTCGCTATTAGAAAGTACGAATAAAGCTATTGATTTAAGCATTTTAAATGGTATTTACGTTGATTTGTTGGTGTATTGCAAAATATAAAATTATAATTTTCTTACAGTACTTTTGAAAGTTTTGGTTTCAATTCAATATCGAGAAATGTCTTTATTTTTATGTAACATTTGACTCTCCACTATAATTTTAAAATTTTATTTTATATATTATATTTTATCTGAATGAAATAATGGATATACGTGGGGATAGACAAAAATAGTTTTTGTAATAAACTAATTTAATATAAAAATAAATCTATTTTTAAGTTTTATTATGTGCATAAAATATTATCTTTACAAAATCTTCTCGTAAGAGATAGACTTAAAGTAAGAGGGCCCACTTTAAAACTTATCTTTTATGCACTTGATATATGGACTTGATATATGTGTCGGTAAAAAAAATTTATTATATTTTCTGCTACCGTTTGTAGTATTGAAAAATGTAGCTTTTTAGAATTTGACTCTTTACCCCTAACATTATTATAAACTATTGATCAAAAAAATTATTATATTTTCTTATAGACTATTATATTTTTATTCATTGATTTTTTTATTCTAGAATATTAACTTTACCTCAGTATAATTGCAAGTATTTTTATAACTTGTATTTTTATTCATTGATAAATGTAACTTTTGATCATTAGCGTAAATTTCAGAAAAAGATGTCGAATGAAGTATTATAAGTGCATTAGATAACATTAAACGTATTTTTCTTGATAATAATTTTAGTATAGTACTTAATTTGATTTTTTTTTTAGTCTAGCTATTGGAAAGTACGAATAAAGTTATGAATTTAAGCACAATAAATGATATTTACTTTGACTTTGAGAAATGTGTTTAAATTTTTACATTGACATAGATGTCATTGCTAGTTTTTCCTAGAACCATTGATTTTCAGTAAACGTCATTTTATTTTTATTATAGTAATGTATGAAGAAAAATATTTGACTTTTGTTAAACTATTACTTTAAAATTTTATTATATTGTATATGTACGAAATAATTCTCATTGTGTATTTTTAACATTTTATGGATTGTCAATTTTAAATAATTTTGTAACATCATATACAATTTTCTGGGTACTTGAGTTTCAGATTTTAGTAGATAATAAGTAATTTGATTTTAATTTTTGTCCCACATTTTGTTACCATCATTAGCATAAATTTCAAATAAAGATTTGGAATTAAGTATTATAATCGTACTTATTATGACTTTTCATCATACTACAAAATAGTTATTTTGAATTTGCTTATCTTATGAGTTTGGTTGAAATTAAATATGAAGACGTACTTTAATTTTTGGATTTGACTTTGGAGAATATTAATTTTTGAATTTGCCTCTATAATATTTTATTTTTATTCATATTTATTTTAAAATTGTATTGATTTTTATCATTGTTCATAGTATATATAGTTAATAATATTTCATGATTTTAAGAATTATTTTGCGAGAAGTCTTTATTGTATATTATAACGTTTCCTATAATGTTATTTTCTATTGTTTTAAATAACATTTTACATAATTTTTTGTGATAATGATTTTAGTATAGTACTTAATTTGATTTTTTTATCTTGCTATTGAAAAGTACAACTAAAGTTATTGAATTAAGCGTATTAAATTATATTTACGTTGACTAGTTGGTATAGTGCAAAATATAAAATTATAATTTTCTTACAATATTTTTGCGAGCTTTGGTTTCAATTCGATATCGAGAAATCTCTTTAAATTTTTAAGTAATATTGATTTCATTGCTAGTTTTTCCTAGAACCATTGATTTTCATTATAGGTCATTTTATAGTGATGTATGGATGAAAAACATTTGACTCTTAAATTTTATTTTATATGTTATAATTTATATACATAGGAATAGACAAAATTAATTTTTTTGTAATAAACTGATTTATTATAAAAAATTAAAATTATTTCTAAATTTTATTATGTGCATAAATATTATCCTTGCAAAATCTTCTTATAAGAGATGGGCTTCAACTAAGAAGACCTACTTTGGAACTTATCTTTTATGAGAAAATTACAATAGAATTCGCGCCCTCACTTGATGTGTTTATCGATCAAAAAAATTATTAAATTTTCTTATACCTTTATTTTGTAGTATGCATAAATATAACTTTTTAGAATTACATTCTTTACCTCTAACATTATTTTTTTATTCATTTGATTGTTTTTGAGTAATATAGTACTCATTCTGTACATAATTTTGTTTCAAATGATGGTTTTAGCACATCGTTAGAACCAACATGTCACGCCCTTATTTTCAAATATAATATATATTATATTTACTATTTAAAGATCTCACAATTTCTCCAACATAAGTCTAAAATCATAATTTTCATAATTCACTTGTAACAAAGATTTAAAAAATAGTACGGACACTCCTAGCCCAAATAACCCAACTAGAAAATTTGAGTCGATATAATTTAGTATGCCCTTAATACAACATTTGAATAAATGAGGAGTTAATTTACATGTTTTAAAAATTAAGTTCTAAATATGCTATATAACCCAACCAGATGGATTGCTGTGTAGCATGTCAAATTGTCTATTTCTTTAAGCTTTGTTGTATCTAATCAATATGCATCTCGAAATAACCCAATATAGAAATTTACGAATCAAGCTTGACTTTGAATTATTGAAAGTCTCGTGTTACCCTAACACCCATGTTCATGATGTTTATCTGTCTTAGACAACATATTCTAAAAATATATATATATATATATTCTGATTTTTTTTTTTAGTTGATGAAACCATATTTGTTGAGATCACAATCAAAACACTCGTATGTCTTTTAAGGAACCTTGAATTCACAGGTTCAACTGAGTGAAATTCTTATAGCGCTCACTCAATTTTTGTCATACTTCTCAGCTTTTAAGATGTGAAATCTTGAAAAGAGTATGCTTCAAACTCTCATAAATTTATTCTATCATAAGAATCTCATTAGAATACATCATTTGAGGATTCAGTGAAGATTTCATCCCCTCAAACTATTTCTATACTTGACACTTCTATCAAAAAATAGAGTCCTATGTTTGTCTTGAAACACATTTGGCTGATGTAATTTCAAGACAAATATCCGATATAGTTTTTCACACCCAATATCAAACTTTCTAAAATTTTATTTTTGCTGCAGTTCAGTTACTTTTGTCATAGAAACCTTTCTTTTCCTATAATACTATGGTCTTTCGAACCAAAGTATTCGTTTGTTGCTTTTGGTTAGCCACCCCTCGGTTCACGAACATTGTGATACAACTCAGCATTTTGTATTTCTTAAGTTTATTTCATTGAACTTAACACCAACCTTGAATCCAATTTTGACTCTTATCTTGAAACTCGAGAGAGTGTGTATTCACTCCGTCTTAAGTATATCATCTTAAAATTATATTGTTATGTGTTTTGATCTAATACTGGGGATGCACCAAACCCATAAAGTCTTGATTGAAATTTGGGACTCTGTATCGAATAATTAATGCATACTATTCCGTGAAATTTCAAGGATAAAATTCTTTTAAGGGGGATAGATTGTAACGACCCGAAATTTTTACAAAAATAAATAAATTGTTTTCAAATACTCTTTATTTCATGTGTAGTATTAATTTAGTCTTTTTTATTTTTTTTCATGAACGGTTGTGATTGCATGTGCATGATAGTCGTGATGGGTTGTGTTATACCGAAGCGAAACTTCCTTTTTGTATCCCTTCAAATTCCAGCCGTGTAACCCCTTTGAGATTAATTAGAAGTTTAATGACATAATGGTAGCAATCAAAATTGAGATTTCAATGCTTAAGCTCCAATAAGAGCTAAACCCTCACCCATTTTATTTTTCGGCACATTATACTTCACCAACATAGAGAACTAAGGGCTTTGAGAGAGAAAGTTATTGGGGAAGAAGAAGAGGTCCTGCTAGTTTCCGATTTTTGACGAATCGATTCCGTTTCTTTGATTCTTTCTGCATTGGAGGTAGGATTGTTTATCTCCGCCCATTGGTTTAAGTATTTTCTTTAGTAGAAAAATGTTATGTCTAATTCTTAGAAATATATTTGTCATACAATTTCATGTTTAGTTTTTAGTAATTATGTGATTTTTGATCGATTCATGCTAGGATGCGTGAACGCTAGAATGTTACGAATTTGAAAGAGATAGAAACTTGGTGTGAATCTGATTTTGATAATTTTCGTTGAAATTGTTCGAAGACTCTAAAATTTCTGAAATTTTTGATGAAGATTCCTCTATGTGTCTTCTGTATTGGGTAAAAATTTCGAAGCCTAACTCAAAATAGAAAATTCTATAAAAATCTGTAACCAAGCTGCTGCGGATTCGTCACTGTGAAGACTGGTTTGACACACGTTAGGAAAACAGCCATAACTTTTAACACGGGTATCGAAATTGCGCACCGTTTGTTTTATTTGAAACTAGATACATAGAACTTCAAAAATATGTAGATTTTGTATTTTTCTTTTACGTAATAGAAATCAATTTTTCTTTTAAAGTTGATAATGCAGTTTTTGGTATTGTTTTGGTGAATATGGATCTTGTTCATGTTAACATGATATGCACTAGTTTATGTTCATTAGTTTTCGTTGGATTTTGTGTGAGCGGGAATAATATAAAAGTGACCTTTGGTGTTGTTTTGGTGAACATGAATCTTGTTGGTAATAACATAATAGGTGTTAGAAAATTCTGATTGTGTTGATAAGAACTTGGACAAGTGATAAAAGTGGAAATGATTTAATTACAGCTGTCGTGTTACTCATTGATTTTTCGGGTTAGATTCCCGAGATTATTCCGGGTTAGATTCCCGAGGTGATTGTGGTTTGATTCCCCTTCACTTTTATTCCGGGTTAGATTCCCGAGGTGGTTGGTGGTTCGATTCCCCTTCTCACTTTTGTTCCGGGTTAGATTCCCGAGGTGACTGGTGGTTCGATTCTCCTTCACTTTGTACTGGGTTAGATTCTCGATGTGATTTGTGTTCCGGGTTAGATTCCCGAGGTGACTGGTGGTTCGATTCCCCTTCACTTTGTACCGGGTTAGATTCCCGAGGTAATTTGTGTTCCGGGTTAGATTCCCGAGGTGACTGGTGGTTCGATTCCCCTTCACTTTTATTCCAGGTTAGATTCCCGAGATAGTTGGCGGTTTGATTCCCCTCTATTTTTATATTCCGGGTTTGATTCCCGAGGTGGGTTAGATTCCCACTGGCCGTCGTATCGTGTTGATTATGGGTTAGATTCTCTGGGCGTCGTCCCGATTAACAGAAAAAAAGAGAGAAAGAAGAATGGACTTAATACACTTAAACGTTACTTTACAGCTTTTGATATATTCGCATTTGTTATTTAAAATTCTGTTGTTATGTTTCATTTTATGTATTCTGTTTTTATGTCATATCTCCTGTTATATGTGTGCTTTTACCCATGGGTTCGATTTTCGGATAAACCTTCCTACCGAGTTTTATAAACTCATTGGTGCAACTTCTCTGCCCCTGGTGTTTCATACCAGATTTCGAAGAGCAGTTGCAGAATCTGTCCGAGTAGGAGAAAGTGGGAGCTGCTGGAGGACTGTGGCGGCGTTTAGTTGTCCTACCTTTAGATGTTCTGTTATTTTATTTATTTTTAGTAAAAATATAAATCTCAAGAGTATTCTTATCAATTCCACTTCCGCATTTTAAAACTCTGATTTATCTTATTTTCTGTTATTTTAAATTAAATAATAAAAGGCATTTCTTTGATTTATGTTTCAATTAATCAAATAATTGAATAAACGATTTTAAATAACGTACCGAGAAATCGGGGGCATTACAGGCTGATTCCATGTTCGACCTTCTCGGCTAGAATATAATGTGGTCAACCAAAGTCAAGTCAGCCCTACCCCACGCGATTGGCGTGTGTGTCTTGATTTATTTAATTACATTTTTACCTCGTGAAAGATTAAAACTAGGGTTTGAAAAGCGCTCTCTCTCTTCTTTCTACACAAAAGAAGAATCAAAATGTCGATATGGGTACGAACAACGATTGGAAGATACTGAAAGAATAATTTGTAGGAGATGATGGAGTGAGGAAATCAAACAAAAATTAGATGGGCGGAGTAATATGGGAATTTAGAAAATTTGGAAGCATGACATCAGCTTTTTTTTCACAGTCAACGAATGTTCATTGACAACAGGGAGGTCCTAAAAGAATAATGTGTAAAGTAAGAGAGGATAGTGCAATTATCAGAACCACGAGGGAGGACAGTAAATTTTTCAGTAACCTTGGGGGAGGTAAGTGAAATTTACCATTTTTTTAAAGGGGGCTGCAGGTACTATGGATCCTCTGACTCCCAATCGGGTTGCCTTCCCAGGTCTCGCCGGTGTTACCTGTAAGTCGTGATGTGCCTCGAGATGGCCGTCTCCTATCCCCCTACCGGTGGGGAATCCGCTCTCGGATCGTCGCTCTGCTACGTCTGGCCCGTCCTCTAGGCACCTTTGGAAAACAGAGAGTGTGATAACGTACACGCTTTCCCTTTACCCCATCCAAGCGGGCACTTGAGTTTCCTCTTGAGAACTTGACGTTAATTAAAAAAATGGATATAATTTTAAACGGGGCGCCCGATAAGCTGGGCCCTGTTGGTAACTTCCGCACATTCATCAAGCTAGTACAGAATCAAAAAAAGCAAAGTTGGCTTAATTACAAAATTAACCCTACTATGTCTTAGGAATAGCAGTATTGACATAACAAAAAGTGGCTTTTTTTTGTGGACCTTTTAGCCCTTGGGCTCTTTCGGTGTGCTGTGTGAACGGTGAACACCATCCGCAGTGTTTTGAAACAAATGGTTAAATTGAATACATGTATACTCAATTACAACATCAAAATATATGTTTTATTTTAAAATTCGAAACTCGCTGTTAATTTTGAAATATTTTTTTAACTTAACGATACATTTTTAAAAAATTTTCAAAAATAAAATCTGGACAATATGACCGAATGGATTCAAATGAGTAGTGTCAGTCATTTTTTAATGGAACGGTGGCAAAAGTAAAAAGGAAAAAAATATGCCTATTCAGCCACCGCCCCACTAAAAAAATGACTGACATTACTCATTTGAACATCTTTTGGTCGAAATATATTTTTCTTTTGAATTTCAACAGGGAGGGGTTCAAATAGACGGTATCAATAATTTTTTTTAATGCGATGGTATTGAGTGGACATATTTTTTGTTTTTGTTTTTAATTTTTCCACCATCCTATTAAAAAAAGTATCTGACACTATTTATTTGAATTCTTTTTTATCAAAAAAGTAATTGACACTATTTATTTGAATCCTTTTTTTATTGTGCTGTTTGAATTTTATTTTCAAAATTTTATTAAAAATTTATCATTAACCTAAAAAAATATTTCAAGATTTATTACGAATTTAAAATTTTAAAATAAAACATATATTTTAATATCGTAATTAAGTGCACATGTATTCAATTTGACAAAAGTATTGAAATTAAAAAAAGTTGAATTTTTAAGTCCAAAGAAAAAGAGTTATCATGTTCGAAAGAGAAAGAGAGAGTGGGGAGGTTATTTAATTTCAGGCGCCAAACACCCCCTTGCGTTTGTGTGAGGAAAATACTTTTTTAGCTTCTTAACAAACGCCCTCCTTAGATAGACCCAATTTTATATTTTAACGGTAGAATACCACATTCTCTCCTCTCCCCCATTCTACAATCGGTCGCCCTCTCTCTCTCTCCCCACAACCATCTTCAATCGCACCGACCACCATTGTCGATGTACGACAAGCGAACCATTCTACAATCGGTTGCGCTCTCTCTCTCTCTCTCGCCCCACAACCATCTTCAATCGCACCAACCACCATTATCGGCGTACGACAAGCGAACCAGGGGTGGGACAAGCGACCACAATCGGTTGCTCTCTCTATGCATAACTATCTTAAACCGCATCGACCACCATTGCCGATGTAGGACAAGCGACCAGGGGTGGGAGTCCGTCAAAGAAATCAGCTCTGGTGGTGAGTATTTAGTTGATTCTGTGTTGATTTCTTGTTTTAGGGTTTTAATCAGTTTTTTCTTTTCTTGAAATGTATGTTTTGATAATATTGGAGGTATTTTGCAGTTCGAATTAGGATTCTGCCCTTTTCGTTTTATGGGGATCTGTTAATTGGTTTTCTGATTCTTGAAATGGGTATCCTCTCTCTCTGCTTCCCTACTTCTGGTTCCTCCTTTATTTGGTCATATGTATGTCGTATCGGTCTCTGAACGATGCCTATTGAGGGTAAACTCAAGAGTTTGATCGAGGTTATTTTGATGGATTTAAAATCACTATTTAATGTGGGTAACACTTCGTGTTCAGAATTGCATAACTGACTTGTAGTTATAGCAGTATCTCCACAGAATACATCTTTTCTACGTTTAATCCAAGCCACTTATATTCTTGTTACATTAATGTTAAGTTCCTTTGATTGGAATTCCTATCTATCTGAATGGAGCCTTTGTTATTTGATGTCTTATGTTTACTAACATCTTGCATTTGAACTTGATTTTGGATTGTTTGTTGGGGCTGAAGGCAGTTATCGATGCTCTCTCTTTTGAGTTGTGTAGATACCGTAATACACCTCGTATAACCGGTTCAACATGTCTTATTTAGCATACGTGCGATACTTAATTGTCAATTTTATCGGATAATGCACGTTTGGTAGCTTTTGTCCAATTTTAGGTTTTCTGTGTTAAAAGAGGTGTTAGACCGACAAAATTGTGAAATCCAAAAGTTCGGAGCCGGTCCCGAAACCCGAGGAAAGATGGAAGTACAATTGGAAGAAGTGCTGAGTTCATGAAAGATACGAAGATCGAAGAAAATACGGAAAAAGATAGAAGAATCAAGAAAGAAGAAAATCGGACCTGACCTGATGAAACCTGACTGGAACCTTCTAGTCAGGCTTGCTCGCGAATTAGATTTATTTATTTTTGTAAATTCCTTTTTTTAATTAATCTTTCTAGATAGTGTCCTATTAGAATTAGGTAACCTTTCCTTTTTCTTTTATTTTAATTGTAATTAGTTTCTTTAGGGGATGAGGAATCCTTTCCTAATTTCTCTCCTAGGATTCTTTTCCTAATTTCTCTCCTAGGTTTTCTCTATTTAAAGACCTAGGAGACCTAGTCTAAGATATCTTAGCTATCTCTTTAGAATCTCTAGTTGTTATTATCTTTTTAGTCTTTACCTTTTACATTCAATTCCAATTCAATTACTAGTGTTCTTAACAATAAATTTCCGGCGATTATTCTATTTTTCTATTGAAGATTCATTCAAGTTATTCAAGTTTTCCTTTCAAGTTTTCCGGTAAGATTATTAGATATTTATTGCGTTCATCAATTCTAGTAAGATGTCTTCAATTCATTATTTCGTTTTTAGTTTTAAATATGTTAGGCTAAATCTCTAGGCAAGATCCAAGGATGAATTTCATCTCATGATTGAGGGTTTCAATATCTTCTCATTCTTTTTCACTGTTTATTCAAAAATTGATTCAAGTTCTTATTTTTCGAACCAAACAAGGAGTGTTATGCTCTTGATTAATCGTCGCCATTAATTTGGTACGATTAATACTTGGGTCGATGTCCGCCTATGATTTGACCTAATTTTATTGAACAAGAATCAATTTCGAATACATCTTTTGAATTAAAGATATTGTTACCTAAAATTTAGGATGGAAGGATTCCACGGATCTAGCCTATTTTCTTAATCAATTAAGTTTCCTATTTTAGTTTAATTATAAAATTAGAATCAAAATCAAATCAAATCAAAGGCTAGCGTCCGAAACGCTACAACTTTCAGTTACGTGATTCCCCCTTCCTGCTGTTCTTCGTGGATCGATACTCTATCTTGCCGCTCTACTGGTTTTCTAAACTCGTGAGCCAAAGATCAGTTTTAACAAAATTAAATATTGATTTGGCCGGCGCGTCAGCGACACTTTTGCCGGTCGATCAAGTTTTTGGCGCCGTTGCCGGGGAACAGCCAAGGCAAGGTACGTAACTTGTAGTTGTTATTTTTCTTTTTTTTATTCTATTTCTTTATTGGGGAGTAATTTTTGTGCATGAGTGTTTACACTCGCAGCCACACCAATCGTCTTATTCGAACTGAAAACCTCCCCCACATGTGATGGCTGCCCTACTGGGGGCCAATAATACAATACCTCCGAGGACCATGAGGGACTATTTATACTCATCTAATTTTGAAACTCATGATTTCTACTCTGAAGGGCGGGACCCACTATGGTACCCGCCTAATAATTGGCAACAATGTGGACCTCAAGAACCTTTTGTGATTTCTGAGGCATACCAACCGACTCATAAGCCGAGTTTAGAGGACATGCTGATGATCATACAGGGGCAATCCAAAGTCATTGAGCAAAACACGCAAGCCTTCCATTCCCAAATGGCTGAGTTGAACCTTATGCTCAATGTTTCGAGTCAAATTAAGGACGATGATAATGAGTTTCATGATGTGGATCATCGTGATGCCTTAGACCTAGCACAAGGGGACTCTCATGTATCCCCCGACCCTTCGGAGAATTACCTCACTACTAAAGTGGCTACTTTTCTTGACTTACATGAGGTGGATAATATATGCTCATTCCTCAAGAAAAAAGAGGTCATGGACACGAAAAGGTGGGAACCCACTGTTGAAATACTACCTTCTAACAAATCGATAACTAGTCCGTCGAGTGTACTACCCCTAGTACCTGATCCTCTTGAAATTGGTCTCACTGCTGAAGAGGCCGCATTTTTAGACTCAGATGAGGTAGAATACTTGGACTCACTCCTCGCACAAGAAGAAGTCATGGGCACAGAAAATTGGGAACCTACAATTGAAAAGTTACCCCCAAATAAACCACCATTATTTTTGGCAGGTGTCCAATCTCCATCCTTGGCATCCCAACTTTTTCTCGAAAAATCGAAAGATACTCCCCTTAGTGAGGCAGGATGCCATTTTGTTGTGATTTTTTCCATTCAAGAGCACCATTGGGGGAGCAGAATACAGAAAGTTATGAGCAAGTATCAACAAGCTTGTAATTTGCATGCAAGGAAAGATCACTTCCCTCCGCCTTTTACTGATTGTTTCTTTGCGAGGAAAGATGACCACTCAAGTTATAATCACACCGCGGTCTCTCTGGTAGACCAAGCACATCCGCATGTACCTCATCCATTCGGGACTTTTCCGTTAAAAATTCTGCGCTCGAATTATTTAAATAACTCACATGGGTTACCATTAATATGTTGTTCCCCAATTTTGCTTTGCAGTCTGTTTTGCAGAAAATTCATATGTTGCCAAAATATGAGGAGGACTTGGTTGATCCTGTCTATTCGGATCAATGAGCTTTTATGAGTCTAGGAGATTATAAATCCATGGAGTTTAAGATACCTCCAGTGTTCGCCGTGCTCGAACGGCTCAGCTGGTCCGGTATAGCCACCTGTCGCAGCTATGTATGGAGTACCTAGGAGGTTGGGTCTGACGGCAGGCGCATCGAACAACGAGAAATATGTCCGAACCATCTGGCTTTAATGCCAAGCTCTATGGAGATAGCTTCAAAGTAGAGTGGTGGGTAAGGAATTTGGGGTCGCTCCCAAAGGGAGAGGTAGCCTATTAGATGATGGCGCCTCTTCTCAAGATATTGTTGAACCCGTTGCATACTGTCCTTCCAACGAATAGGGAAACACAGTCTCCGAACAGGGAGAAAAGTAGTACCCGCGCCTTTCGCGTGAAGAAAGTGGTGGATTTCCATTTTGTTTCAGGCCTAACACTTGCAGGTTTCATCGTTCCAGTTGGGGGGCCTACCTTCCTGACCATCTTCGGTGCAGGTAATATCTTTCCTTCTCTTTAATTTAATTTGTCTTCGTGCATTGAGGACATTGCACAATTCAAGTTGGAGGGAGCAGCTAGTCCCTATGTTAGGCCTTGCCTTAAATTCTATCTAAATTTAAATTTTTATGAGTCAATCTTCCCTTGTGCGAATCACGAATCACCATACATGCGCTAAACATAGGAATGAGAGTCATGTGTTACTAAGATTATTGTGTTGCATTCGTATCAATTGTGAAAAGATGAAATATTCTAAAAGGACACAAGGATAAACTGATGCATGTGAGTCAAGTGATCGATGTTAATAAAGACTTAGGTGCGGTATCCAATTGAAAAATTTGAACTCTTCGTTTCTTGATCTCCAATTGTGCCATATATTATTTGTGTTAACACATGCATACATCATTTGATAATCCGTGAAGCATGTGGGAAGTGATACTAGGCCATTCTTCTTTGATCAAACCACATACGAGTCACCTAGACCATGAAATTTGTGCCAAGTTTCCCAATTTTTTTGCAAACTTAGGAAACTGGATGATATAAGGGTGGTTCGGTGAAAAATGGTAACGAATTCTAAATGAGGAAGAAGGGGTCAGGATGGGAGAAAGGAGTTTGGAAAAAAAAAAAAGTTTCAGTAAGTGACCTGACGGGTCAGATCCATCAGGTCAGATTAAATTTCTTCCAGTCAGATTTTCAGAAAAATTCGGGCAGTAGCTAGACCTGACCTGTCAGGCCATCCGGTCAGGTAGGTTCATCCAGTCAGATTTTGGCCAAAT
Source organism: Arctostaphylos glauca (assembly GCA_019985065.2). Taxonomy (NCBI): domain Eukaryota; kingdom Viridiplantae; phylum Streptophyta; class Magnoliopsida; order Ericales; family Ericaceae; genus Arctostaphylos; species Arctostaphylos glauca. The sequence continues at coordinate 11,017,602 of JAHSPW020000010.1, read as the reverse complement.
ATTTGGTCAGTAGGTGGATCTGACGAGTCAGCTCCTTCCGGTCAGGACGGGTGCATTCGGTCAGATTTATTAAAAATTCGCAGGGGTCAATAAAAAAAAAATGAATCTCTCAACTCGTTCTCCCTCAATGACGATACAGAGAACAGAGGGGAGAGAAGTGCAAACGGCGAAGACCCAACTCCATGGCCGATCATAGTCGAACCAAACCCTAAATCTGGTCGAAATCTCCATCTCCTACCCAAGAATCCCACCAGTCTCAACCTCGGAAACCCTATCCAGCCCTCAAACCGAACCCCTGACCCAGATTGAAACCCACTCAACCTCGAACCAAATCGCGAAACCCTAAGTCGCGATTCCAGAAGGAAGAAGGGGCGAAGCCCTGCGAAATCCAACCACCATCGACCAACCCTCAACCCTAAATCGGTTCGAAATCAGAATATCCAGTCCAGAAAAGTCTATTTCACGAATACAGAACAAAGAGCCACCGAAGCTCCAGGTTTCCCAAACCGCCATTGACGGCGATTGAAGGGCTAAGAAACGCTCCCAATCGTCATCTCCAACCACCATCCACCACATAAAACCCTCCTCTCTCTCTAATTCGTAACCCCCTGAACCCAGATCGAGAACCCCCAATTCGGTCAGAAACCCTAATACGCGTTTTGTTGTTCGAAACAGTGAAGTCTGTACTCCATTCGATCAGTGGAAGTCCAATTCGAGGATCGGATTGCAGAGGACAGGTAACCTTTTTTGGCTCAACTTCCTCCGTTCTTGATGTTAATTCTGGGTTGGGTACCCTTGGCTGAAGTTGGAACTGTCATGTACTGACCATTGTGTGTGGTCTGATTCAAATTTTGCTGATATTATGATATGCTGATAAATTGTGTTTGATGATAATCTGAGCCTTGGTTGAAATTGCCGTGATTTTTGGATGTTCGAATAGTGGGTCAGTGTTGATTGACAATTTTTGAAATTTGGGTTGTTGTTCTTAACCCCTGTTGAATACTGTGATCCATGGAAAATTGATTGAATATTGTGATAAGTTGGGCCTTAGTGAACCACTGCCAATTCCTGACCAAATTCTGCTGTTGATTAGTTACAATTGGAGGCATGATTATCCTTGGTAATGGATAGAACTGATTGGCCCTACTCGAATGGTTTTTAATTTGGGATTGCTTGCCCATTGGGACTCCTGTTAATCTAGTTTCCAAACTGCTGATGATGCAATTTTGAGTAGTGCTGAGTTGATAAGTTCTGAACTAAGAACCTGCATTACATTGGTAATTAGTCATCGAAATAAACTGGACTTAAGCTGTTTCTGTGTTGTGGAGTTTCTGTTTGGTGACGGTGACCGGGGTAGTTACCCATAAGCCAATTTTCAACTGTCACCAACTTCGTTTACCAATTTCTTGATAACCCAAGGTCATTACAATCCAAAAAGTCCTACGCTTGATCCCATGTGCAATTCGGATTTAGAATGTTTGTGGCATCATGTTTTCATAAGCTAATATGGCATATTCTCTTGACATAGCCTTTTGTTGCATCTTTGAGCCATTACACTTAACTCTATGAAAATCTTGTGTGAGCATGTTGGGATAGCCGTACAATCAACTCCATTCTTTCTGAGAGTTCGGTGAGCTTTGAAGTCCTAATTGCATAGGTTGTGATAAGCATGCATTCGTTCAAACACGTGGTGTTTTGGAATATTTAAATTTTGAATGAATGATTCGTTTGTTAGCACACGACATGTTAGAAGCATCGCACTTTCGAATTCCCATAATGCTTTCAATGAATAAGTTCATGATTCGTACAATGGAAATCATACTCATCCTTGTCTTCGTAGTTTCGTTGCTAGGGACTAGCAACCCTCAAGTTGGGGGGTGTGTTGATACCGTAATACACCTCGTATAACCGGTTCAACATGTCTTATTTAGCATACGTGCGATACTTAATTGTCAATTTTATCGGATAATGCACGTTTGGTAGATTTTGTCCAATTTTAGGTTTTCTGTGTTAAAAGAGGTGTTAGACCGACAAAATTGCAATGTTCTAAAAATCGCTAGGCGCTAGTCGGGCGGTGGGGGATCTTCTAGCGTCTAGGCCTAGTAATCGGGGATTAATCGACCTAGGAGGATTAGTCAGGTTTTTTCCTTTTTGTAATAAATATTTCTATAAAGTTCAAAGTTGTTTTGATATAATACACCATTATACAGCTATTATACACCATTGTACTGATATAAGCTATAATATAATACTGATATTCTACAATACATATATATATATATATATATATATATATATAAACTGTAAAGTGTAATGAGAGTATGAGAGGCGAGCGAGAGAGAGAGACGACATCAAGAGAACTGTAGCTCTATAAGTTCCGTAACAATTCTTATAACCCTAGTAATACTTAATCTATACTACGTCATTTTAATTGCCCCATTTTCATTTTCCCATCGGCCGACTAATCGATGGTCCGATTAGTGGGCGATTAGCCGATTAGTGGGCGATTAGCCGATTAGTCGGCGATTAGCCGATTAGACTCCGACTAGGTGACCAGCCGATTTCCCTCAGCGATTTGGGTGTAGTCGCCTAGGTGACCAACCGATTACCGATTAATCGCCGATTAGTCGGCCGATTAATCCGATTTTTAGAACACTGCAAAATTGTGAAATCCAAAAGGTCGGAGCCGGTCCCGAAACCCGAGGAAAGATGGAAGTACAATTGGAAGAAGTGCTGAGTTCATGAAAGATACGAAGATCGAAGAAAATACGGAAAAAGATAGAAGAATCAAGAAAGAAGAAAATCGGACCTGACCTGATGAAACCTGACTGGAACCTTCTAGTCAGGCTTGCTCGTGAATTAGATTTATTTATTTTTGTAAATTCCTTTTTTTAATTAATCTTTCTAGATAGTGTCCTATTAGAATTAGGTAACCTTTCCTTTTTCTTTTATTTTAATTGTAATTAGTTTCTTTAGGGGATGAGGAATCCTTTCCTAATTTCTCTCCTAGGATTCTTTTCCTAATTTCTCTCCTAGGTTTTCTCTATTTAAAGACCTAGGAGACCTAGTCTAAGATATCTTAGCTATCTCTTTAGAATCTCTAGTTGTTATTATCTTTTTAGTCTTTACCTTTTACATTCAATTCCAATTCAATTACAAGTGTTCTTAACAATAAATTTCCGGCGATTATTCTATTTTTCTATTGAAGATTCATTCAAGTTATTCAAGTTTTCCTTTCAAGTTTTCCGGTAAGATTATTAGATATTTATTGCGTTCATCAATTCTAGTAAGATGTCTTCAATTCATTATTTCGTTTTTAGTTTTAAATATGTTAGGCTAAATCTCTAGGCAAGATCCAAGGATGAATTTCATCTCATGATTGAGGGTTTCAATATCTTCTCATTCTTTTTCACTGTTTATTCAAAAATTGATTCAAGTTCTTATTTTTCGAACCAAACAAGGAGTGTTATGCTCTTGATTAATCGTCGCCATTAATTTGGTACGATTAATACTTGGGTCGATGTCCGCCTATGATTTGACCTAATTTTATTGAACAAGAATCAATTTCGAATACATCTTTTGAATTAAAGATATTGTTACCGAAAATTTAGGATGGAAGGATTCCACGGATCTAGCCTATTTTCTTAATCAATTAAGTTTCCTATTTTAGTTTAATTATAAAATTAGAATCAAAATCAAATCAAATCAAAGGCTAGCGTCCGAAACGCTACAACTTTCAGTTACGTGATTCCCCCTTCCTGCTGTTCTTCGTGGATCGATACTCTATCTTGCCGCTCTACTGGTTTTCTAAACTCGTGAGCCAAAGATCAGTTTTAACAAAATTAAATATTGATTTGGCCGGCGCGTCAGCGACACTTTTGCCGGTCGATCAAGTTGCCTAAGGCGGTTGCGAGATTTGCATGCTTGTCTCGGAGATGCTTGGAGATGGCTGAAAGGGTCATCTATCAGTTTATCGAGACTTGCAATCCCCGTGATATGATTTTGATTCTCTGTGAGGTATAATACCTTATTTTGTGTTGGCCAATTGGATTAGAGAAATATAGGTATCTCATGAATACCACATAGAGTAGCAAATGGATAATAACCGAGTCTTTCCTTAGAAGAAGATGGGTTCCTTGAATTTACAGTAAATGAGCCTCTTATTTCTCAGGCTCATATGTTCGTAAGTATTTCATCGCAGTGGTTAAAAAATGTAGTGAATTGGTTAATCATGGTATTTATTTTTCTTTCTAAAATTCTTTAGCAGAGTGGCTCTTTTGTTCCAATTTGACATGTATACATTTCATGTGTTTAGATACTGTGCTACTATTTTGAATCTACCTATATCAAGCTATAATTTCCACTTGATAAGTGGAGTTTGATTTGCTTAACAAGAATCCCTTCTTTTTTCTGATGTGTAATCATCAATGTGATTGCAATGCCTGTATGATTTGAGTCTTTCCGGTTTGTGCATGTTGTTTTTTGCCCCCTAGTTTTTCACTGGGCTATTGGTTACCAATTAGCTGAAACCAGTTCACCTTTGATATTGTGTGCCTTGAGTGCCCATGTTAACAATACCCATTTAGAAAAGCCTTCAAGATATTTCTTATTTTGAGTACAAAAAGTCATAGTAGATAATAAATTCTCCTAGTTTTTGCTGTATCTAGTGTCTTTCCATAACTCACTCGTTGCAGGCCATTATGTTAGTTTTTGAAGGTTCTACAAAAGTTCTATGAATATTGGATGCGACTGATGTAGTTCATTTAAGGAGTGTCAAATGCTTGGCTGGAGCCTGTCCTCATGATTTGCATTTCATGGCATTCTCCAGATATTTTATACTGCTAATGCCTCTTAGTTGTTTGTCTAGCAATTTTATTGACTGTTACGTACTCACCCAAATGTCACTTTTTGTTCTCAGGTTTGAGGGTATTTATGGTATCTATTGGGAGATTTAGAGTATCAGCATCAGACGGTGTAATACTTAAATTAGGTGTGCAGCTAGGTAAAAACTTTATATTTTTTGTTTGGCATAGAAGTTGTACATCAAAATACAGAAGTTATTGTTTAAGTTGCTGAAGTTCTTGCTTAGAAGCCGAAAAATAACATTTCTTAAGTGTTGAAATCGGGGTTTAATGGCTATAAATTTCATCTAGAACCTAAATTGTTGGACTATAACCAAACTACTTTTTTAAAGCTTAAGTTCTATTATTAAGCAAACTTTGGTTATTTTTCATTTATGAATCTCTCTTTAAATGCTGAAAAATAGTATGTTTTAGTGCTGAAATTAGTGTATTGCTAGAAAGGGTGCCGAACCATGAATCATTTTAAAAGCTGAATATTTGAACTATATGATGGATATAGTCTTTGTTTTAGAAATTTGATATTTAAAAAACCGTTGTAATGATGAGGTTTTCCAACTTTGACTTTGTTAAAACAGTAGATATGCTAGATAAATGGGGAATTCAATTGTGTAACCCATTTTAACAAATGTGAGGTTTGGATATTTGGGTTCGGATGTTGGTGAAAAGTTCTTTCGGGCATGGACAATTAACTAGTTTTTAAGGTGGAAAAGTTTTAAACTCAACCATTAGGCAGTGATTAAGGCTTAAAAACTGTATTCAAATATGTGAAAAGTATGCTGAAGTGCATTGAAGTACGCCAAAAGCGTATAGATGTTGTAAATGTGAGGGTTCGGATATGGTGGTGTTGTTTGGCATGGATTTGTTTCCTTAGCTGTTATCAAGATCTAATCCGTCAAGATCTCCAACTTTGAATGTGGCACTAAAATTACCAATCTCCTCAATTTGTCTCATTCTCTTAAGTTCTGTAATGTGGGTATTTAGATAATGTTTTTTGCCAATTCTTATTTTCCATTCTCTGATAATTTCTTTGTTTTTTGTTTAATTGTTTCAGTACATGCTTGTATACGTTGAAGGTCAATTCTTTTGCCCTGAACTTCAACAGATCAAGGTGAGTATTCACACTCTCTATTTGATTGTGTGGACGGACGTGTAGTTAGCTATAAAAATGTGTGGTTTTTTGGTGTCCAGCTCGTATCCCCCTTAGTTCAATCGTTTAGACGTGGTTGGCCATTCGTTTGTATGTAGTTTTGTTAGGTAATTTCTATAATTTATGGGTTTGTAAGTTAAAATATGCCGGTCTGGGGCCTTTCTTTCCTGGCTTGTTATCCAACCAAGTTAAACGATTGAACTTGTCACAAGTATGTTGGCTACATGATTGAGTACTATCGTATAGAGGCACCGAAGATCAAAAGGGACTTTATAGTAGTTAGAATACCTAGATTATTTAGATTTTTTTAGAACCTACATATTTGTTTAGAAATATTTTTGGTTGTTTGAGATCATCTTTCGTTTTATTCTTCTATAAAAAAACATCACAACACCATAATTTTACAACATCATTTTTTGTTTTGCTTTTTTTTTTCCAAAATCATTTTTCGTGTTATTTTTTTGTATTCTTTTTTTTCTAATTATTACTTCACAACTTGGAATACCTAAGTATTTTCTCTGGAATGATATTTTTGGTTTTCCTAAGTTTCTACATTTTTCGTAATTTTGATTTTTTGCTTTTGTGAAGAATACCTAGATTATTTCTTTTGTTATTTGTTCTCCTAGAACATTATTTTACCTCATCTCAGTTTTCATATTGATATATATAGTTTTCCTAGTACTCGAGTTTTGGATCTCAGCATAATACTTTGATTTTTCTTTAACTTTTTTTTATACTTTTTAAACTTTTTTTAGTACCTTTTTATACTTTTGATATCAGTAATGTGGGAAGGAAGGCATTAACTATTATTTTTATAGTTTGTTATATATATACAACCACATATATAAAAATAATTTCAAAGATTGTTTAAGGACCAACACCCTAACATTTATGCATGTAATTAATGTAATGTTTTTGTTTATCTTTATTCTGCAGTTCAAAAAAAAAAAGATTTCTTTATACTAATCCTTTGCAATTTTATTATATATATTATATTACATATTGTCGTAATATCGCATTCTTTACGTAAGTAATTCTCTTTGAAATGACTTTTTTAGCACATCATCATGACCAAAAACATAAGATTTATGTGATGTGATTTGAAAAATTATTATTTTTAACAATTTATATCTTAGCATATTTAATTTATTTAAAATATTTTTGTAAACGTTTTTTTAAGTCTTTCTTAGAATAGTGATTTTCAGTGCTTCTGTTTTTATTTTTTAAAATAATGTTCGTGGCCTCTATACTATATTATTTTTATTGATATTTGTTTTAACCTACGATATTGATATACACAATAGCTTGTAATATAGTTAACAATGGCAATATTTTTTATTGTACACTATTGTATTTTTATTCGCATTTTTTTATTCTATAATATTGATTTTGCCTCAGTATAGTTGCAAGTATTTTTATTATTTTAGCCTTAAATTGTGATAACTGATTATGCATTTTAAATATTTTTATAGATTGTTAGTTTAATTTTTTTCATATCATATACAATTTTGGGGTACTTGAATTTTTTTCATATCATATACCTTAAACTATAACTTTGAAATAATTGATATACACAAGGATAGAGAAAATTATTTTTTGTAATAAACTGATTTATTATAGTAATGTGCGGAAGAAAAACATTGGACTCTCCTTAAACTAAAACTTTGAAATTTTATTTTATAGGCTGTATCAAAGTTATCAATCTCGTACCGGCGAGCGTACCGGTTTTGTTACTGGTACGGTACGTACCGGTACCGGTAGATACCGGCGTACCGTTTCAGATTTATCGTTAAAAAATAATAATTAAGAATTATATATATATATATATATATTTGTTAAGTTATTAAAATTTTAGAATTACATAATAATTTTTTATTTGTATATTAAATCATAACTCCTTTTGTGAAGGACCATCTAAGTAACCTGTCTTTTACCTAGCTACAGCCTACATGCTGCATCTATACGTAAAAGTAAAAATAAAAGTACAAGTGTAAAACTGGTTTACAAAACAACAGGCAGGAAAAATACTACTCGTGGTTTTTAACACAAGGATCAGTCCTCTCCTCTCTCCTCCCAGAGATCAATCCCACTTCTTCTTTTTCTTGTTCTTGAATGCAGAAGCAGAGGAAGATGAAACAGGACTGTTAATCTTGCGAAGAAGCTCAAATCTGGTCACATGACAGAAGTAGGTGTCGAGAGTAGCATACTTTACCTTCTCATCAGTAAGCTAAGGACTCTCGTGGTGGAAGAAATTGCGATTGTTGCTCTCCCTTCTCTCTCTCTCTCCTCATCCACCGTTTCTCTCTCTCGATCCAGACCCACTACCTCCGAAGATCTTCCTCTCCCGATCCCATCCCTAACTCAAGTCACGATTCTTCTCAGGATTCATCTCGGCCGAGATCCGGTACACCGTCGGTATTGCCAAATCCGGCCAGAACAGGCCGGAACTCGCCGGAACAGCCGGTAACTTCGCCGGAACGGTACACCTCTTCACGTGTCCCGATCTAACTCCGGTACGGAACGTACCGCCCGGTACCGGGCGGTACGGGACGAGATTAATAACATTGGGCTGTATTGTATTTTAAAATTAGTTTTCGTAATAAACTGATTTATTATAAAAAGTTATTTTTAAGTTTTATCATATGCATAAATATTATCCTTGCAAAATCTTCTCATAAGAGATAGGCTTCAAGTGAGAGGGCCCACTTTGGAAACTATTTTTTATGAGAAAATTGTAGTAGGATTAGCGCCCTAATATCTATGCACTTGATGTATTATTGATCAAAAAAATTATTATATTTTCTTTTGCCCGTCTTTCGTAAGATTGATAAATGTAACTTTTTAGAAGCACACTCTTTACCCCTAATATTATTTTTGAGTCTTTCTGAATTAATAGTTTTATAACATCAGTAGAACCAATACAATATATTTTATATAGTCTGATTTGAAAAATTATTTTGGCTAATAATTTGTATAGCTTAGCGTATTTGATTTGTGTAAAATATTTCTTATTACTTTTTCTTTTCTTCTAGAATATGGAATTTTATTATTGTAATTGTATTTTATAGGTTCAAAATAAAATTTTGTCGTTATCAATGTTATTAATCTCGTCCCGTACCGCCCGGTACCGGGTGGTACGTTCCGTACCGGAGTTAGATCGGGACACGTGAAGAGGTGTACCGTTCCGGCGAAGTTACCGGCTGTTCCGGCGAGTTCCGGCCGGATTTGGCAATACCGGCGGTATACCGGATCTCGGCCGAGATGAATCCTGAGAAGAATGGTGACTTGAGTTAGGGATGGGATCGGGAGAGGAAGATCTTCGGAGGTAGTGGGTCTGGATCGAGAGAGAGAAACGGTGGATGAGGAGAGAGAGAGAGAAGGGAGAGCAACAATCGCAATTTCTTCCACCACGAGAGTCCTTAGCTTACTGATGAGAAGGTAAAGTATGCTACTCTTGACACCTACTTCTGTCATGTGACTAGATTTGAGCTTCTTCGCAAGATTAACAGTCCTGTTTCATCTTCCTCTGCTTCTGCATTCAAGAACAAGAAAAAGAAGAAGTGGGATTGATCTCTGGGAGGAGAGAGGAGAGGACTGATCCTTGTGTTGAAAACCACAAGTAGTATTTTTCCTGCCTGTTGTTTTGTAAACCAGTTTTACACTTGTACTTTTATTTTTACTTTTACGTATAGATGCAGCATGTAGGCTGTAGCTAGGTAAAGGACAGGTTACTTAGATGGTCCTTCACAAAAGGAGTTATGATTTAATATACAAATAAAAAATTATTATGTAATTCTAAAATTTTAATAACTTAACAAATATATATATATATATATATAATTCTTAATTATTATTTTTTAACGATAAATCCGAAACGGTACGCCGGTACGTACCGTACCAGTAACAAAATCGGTACGCTCGCCGGTACGAGATTGATAACTTTGGTCGTTATAGACTAATGTATTTTTATCCGTTTTTTTTTTTTTTGTTGTAGAACGTTAATTTTATCCCAGTAAATTGGAAGTATTTTTATTATTTTAGCTTTAAATTGTGACAGTTCATTGTGCATTTTAAAATTTTTATAGATTTTTAGTTTAAATATTTTAAAGATCTTATACAAATTTTTGGGTACGTGAGTTTTGAATTTTTGTATACAATAAGTATTTTGATTTTACTTTTCGTCCCATTTTATTTTTATCATCATAAGAGTAAATTTAAAATAAAGATTTGGAAGTAAGTATTACTTATTATGACTTTTAACCATACTACAAAATAGTTATTTGTAATTTTCTTATCTTATGAGTTTGTTTCACATTAAATATCGAGACGTATTTTTAATTTTGAGTTTGACTTTCCTAGAATATTAATTTTTATAATATTTTTTTTCATAATATAAGAAAAACACTCTCTTAAGTTTCCTCTTGAGAACTTGACGTTAATTTTAAAAAATGGATATAATTTTAAATTTAAACGGTAGAATACCACATTTTCCCCCACAACCATCTTCGATCTCTCCCCCTACAACCATCTTCAGTTGCACCGACCACCATTGTCGATATACGACAAGCGAACCATTCAACAATCGGTTGCTCTCTCTATCTACAACCATCTTAAACCGCATCGACCACCATTGCCGATGTAGGACAAGCGACCAGGGGTGGGAGTCCGTCGAAGAAATCAGCTCTAGTGGTGAGTATTTAGTTGATTCTGTGTTGTTTACTCATTGCTTGTTATAGGTTTTTAATCAGTTTTTTCTTTTCTTGAAATGTATAGTTTGATAATATTGGAGGTATTTTGCAGTTCGAATTAGTATTCTGCCCTTTTCGTTCTATGGGGATCTGTTAATTGGTTTTCTGATTCTTGAAATGGGTATTCTCCCAGTTTTTACTGTATCTAGTGTCTTTCCATTGCAGGCCATTACGTTAGTTTTTGAAGGTTCGACAAAAGTTCTGTGAATATTGGATTCGACTGATGTAGTTCATTTAAGGGGTGTCAAATATGTCCAACATGGCTGGAGCCTATCCTCATGATTTGCATCTCATGGCACTATTAATCTTCTTGATTATGTACTCATACCTAAGTGGGAAAAATAAGTTCATTCTCCAGATATTTTACATTGCTAATGTCTCTTAGTTATTTGTCTAGCAATTTTATTGACTATTACTCACCCAAATGTCACTTTTTGTTCTCAGGTTTGAGGGTATCTATTGGGAGATTTAGAGTATCTCTGATGCAAGGTTGGAGGTTAATATTGTGAGGTAACATGAAATCAGCATCAGAAGGTGTAATTCTTAAATTAGGTGTGCTGCTAGGTAGAAACTTTATATTTTTGTCTGGCATAGAAGTTGTACATCAAACTCGTTGCGTAAAAGCCGAAAAATATCATTTTTTAAGTGTTGAAATCGGGGTTTAATGGCTATAAATTTCATCTAGAACCTAAATTGTTGGACCATAACTAAATATCTCCTTGTCCTTGCCGGTTGTTTTCCAGTACCCTGCTTCCGTAGCTCGATTTGTTCTCAATCCAGTTGGGTATTTTCTGTCTCTCAAACTAAAGAAGTACCACTCCTTCTCCCGCATGGATGCTTTGCCTGTACATTTATAGTTCCAACATATTACGGATTCAGCCTGTACAACTGATAGGATTCTAACAAATCTTTCTTATTTTATAAAATGAAGCTAAGATTACACCGAATCATTTTAAAAGCTGAATATTTGAACTATATGATGGATATAGTGTTTGTTTTAGGAATTTGATATTTAAAAAACCGTTGTAATGATGAGGTTTGCCACCTTTGACATTGTTAAAACAGTAGATATGCTAGATAAATGGGGAATTCAATTGTGTAACCCATTTTAAGGTTTGGATATTTGGGTTTGGATTGGTGAAAAGCTTTTATGGTAGATAAGTTTTAAACTCAACCACTAAGCAGTGATTAAGGCTTAAAAACTGTATTCAAATATGTGAAAAGTATGCTGAAGTGCGTTGAAGTACGCCAAAAGCATATAGATGTTCTAAATGTGAGGGTTCGGATATTGTGGTGTTGTTTGGCGTGGATTTGTTTCCTTTGCTGTTATCAAGATGTAATCCGTCATTACTTAATTTTTGTGTATGTTTGTGCTGCAGAAATACCCAAATTCAACCTTGCTTGCTTAGGATGTTTTCAAGAAGATATTCATAAAATCACTCTGCATCTCCAATTTTGGGACAGAAAAGGTCAGTCCCATGAACAATAGCACTGAAGTTTAAATGCATTTATCTCCAACTTCGAATGTGGCACTAAAATTACCTATCTCCTCAATTTTCTTAACTTCGTATATGTTGAAGGTCAATTCTTTTGCCCTGAACTTCAACAGATCAAGGTGAGTATTCACACTCTCTATTTGATTGTGTGGACGGATGTGTAGTTAGCTATAAAAATGTGTGGTTTGTTGGTGTCCATCTCGTATCCCCCTTAGTTCAATCGTTTAGACATGGTTGGCCATTCGTTTGTATGTAGTTTTGTTATATAATTTCTATAATTTATGGGTTTGTAAGTTAAAATAGGCCGGTTTGGGGCCTCTCTTTCTTGGCTTGTTATCCAACCAAGTTAAACGATTGAACTTGTCACAAGTATGTTGGCTACATGATTGAGTTCTATCATATAGAGGCACCGAAGATCAAAAGGGACTTTATAGAAATCTTGGTTTGAGCATGTGCAATATTTGGCATGGAAGGTTTGGAGACGAATGTTAGAGCTTGGAAGGTAATGATAAGACGACTCAAGTTCATGTAGCCCTTCGATGACATGGGATACGAGATGGACATATTTTTCTTTTTCTGTTTGCGGTCATAAGTGGGAGTGTTGTGCTGTGATGTGTTTGATTTGTTTGGCTTACTCTTTATTTGCTCATTTTTCTTTTTTTAGTTTTTAAACTTGTTTGCATGATCTTTGTTTTGCTAATATTCCTATTTCATTTATTGTCTTAGTATGACATGTTAAGTTTTAGTCTACAACATCATTTTTGGTTTCGCGTTTTTTATTTAAAAAATTCATGATGTTTATTTTACTAATAGATTTTTTTTCCCTCCTGCAGCAGACACCATAATTTAGTAAATAATATTAGTATTCATATGCATTATTCTTTTTCCTCGTGATATTATGTTTGCGTGTTTTTGTTTTCCCATAAATTTTCTGCATTAAATATCGTAGTTAGAATACCTAGATTATTTGTTTTGGTATGCATTAACTATTTAGGTAATTCTCTTTGAAATTACTTTTTTAGCACATCATCATGACCAAAAACATAAGATTTATGTGATGTGATTTGAAAAATTATTATTTTTAACAATTTATAACTTAGCATATTTAATTTATTTAAAATATTTTTGTAAACTTTTTTTAGTCTTTCTTAGAATAGTGATTTTCAGTGCTTGATATTATTTTTGTTGATATTTGTTGTGACCTACAATATTGATATACACAATAGCTTGTGATATAGTTAACAATAGCAATATTTTTTATTGTACGCTACTGTATTTTTATTCGCATTTGTTTATTCTATAATATTGATTTTACCTCAGTATCATTGCAAGTATTTTTATTATTTTGGTCTTAAATTGTGATAACTGATTGTGCATTTTAAACATTTTATAGATTGTTAGTTTCAATTTTTTTTCACATCATATTCAATTTTATGGGGACGTGAGTTTTAGATTTTGGTAGATAATAGGTATTTTCATTTTATTTTTCGTCCCATTTTTTGTAACCTTCATTATTTCGTCCCATACTGCAAAATAGTACGTTGTAATTTAATTATCTTTTGAGTTTGATTCAAATTAAATATAAAGACGCATTCTTAATTATTGAGTTTGACTTTCCTAGAAATTTGATTTTCTTAATTTTTTTTTGTATTTCAACATAATATGTTTTTTCCTCTATACTATTTTATTTTTTCTATTGATATTTGTTTTAAATATGGTATTGATTTTCACCAATATTGTGCGTAGTTGCTAGTTTTTCTTAGAGCCATTGATATTCATTATAGGTCATTTTATTTTTATTATAGTAATATACGGAAGAAAAATATTCGACTATCCTTAAACTAAAACTTCGAAAATTTATTTTATATTGTATATGAATGAAATAATTGAGGATAAACAAAATTAGTTTTTGTAATAAACTGATTTATTAAAAAAATAAAACTATTTTAAAGTTGTATCATGTGTATGAATATTATCCTTCTAAAATCTTCTCATAAGAGATGGGTTTCAAGTGAGGGGGCCCACTTTGGAATTTATCTTTTATGAGGAAATTGTAGTAGGATTAGCGCCCTAATATTTATGCACTTGATGTATTTATCAATAAAAAAAATTATTATATTTTCTTCTGCCCGTATTTTGTAAGATTGATAAATATAACTTTTTTTTATTACACTCTTTACCCCTAATATTATTTTTGAGTCTTTTAATTGTTCTTGAGTAATGTGGTACTCATTATATATAATTTTCGTTGAATTTTTAGTTTTAGCACATCATTAGAACCAACACAACATATTTTTTGGCTAATAGTTTGTACTTTTATAGCTAAGTGTATTTGATATGCATAAAATATTTTTCATTACTTTTTCTTTTCTTCTAGAATATGAAATTTTATTATTGTAATTGTATTTTATTTTATGTTTTCAAAATAAAATTTTGTTGTTATGGACTATTGTATTTTTATTCGTTGTTTTTTGTTGTACAACATTAATTTTATCCTAGTATAATTGAAAGTATTTTTATCATTTTAGCTTTAAATTATGACAGTTCATTGTACATTTTAAATATTTTAAATATTTTTAGGTAAATATTTTTAACATCTTATACAAATTTTTGGGTACATGAGTTTTGAATTTTTGTAGACAATAAGTATTCTAATTTTATTTTTCGTTTCATTTTATTTTTACCATCGTAAGCATAAATTTAAAATAAAGACTCGGAAGTAAGTATTAATTGTTATGACTTTTCACTATACTATAAAATAGTTATTTGTAATTTTCTTATATTATGATTTATGAGTTTGTTTCAAATTAAATATCAAGACGTATTATTAATTTTTGACTTTGACTTTCCTAGAATATTAATTTTCATAATTTTCTTTTTTGTATTTCACTATAATTTTCTTTTCCCTATAGACTATTTAATTTTTCTTTGATATTTGGTTTATAATATAATATTGATTTTCAACAATTCTTGTAGTATAATTAATAATATTTCTTTGATTTTTAACAATTTATTGCTTAGCATATTTAATTTATTTAAAATATTTTTGTAAACGTTTTTTAGTCTTTCTTAGAATAGTGATTTTCAGTGCTTCTGTTTTCATTTTTTGAAATAATATTCGTGGACTCTACACTTTATTATTTTTATTGATATTTGTTTGAACCTACGATATTGATATACACAATAGCTTGTAATATAGTTAACAATAGCAAATTTTTTTGGGGTACACTATTGTATTTTTATTCGCATTTTAAATTCTATAATATTGATTTTACTCGGTATAATTGCAAGTATTTTTATTATTTTAACCTTAAATTGTGATAGCTGATTGTGCATTTTAAATATTTTATAGATTGTTAGTTTTTTTTTTTTTTTCACAACATATTCAATTTTATGGGTACTTGAGTTTTAGATTTTGGTAGATAATAGGTATTTTTATATTATTTTTCGTCCCTTTTTTTTAACCTTCATTATTGTAAATTTCAAATAAAGATTTGAAATTAAGACTTACAATGGTACTTACTACGACTTGTTACCATACTGCAAAATAGTACGTTGTAATTTAATTATCTTATGAGTTTGATTCAAACTAAATATAAAGATGTATTCTTAATTATTGAGTTTGACTTTCCTAGAAATTTGATTTTTTTAATTTTTTTTTTTTGTATTTCAACATAATATTTTGTTTCCTCTATACTATTTTAATTTTCTATTGATATTTGTTTTAAATATGATATTGATTTTCACCATTGTTCATTGATATTCATTATAGGTCATTTTATTTTTATTATAGTAATATACGGAAGAAAAACATTCGACTATCCTTAAACTATAACTTTGAAATTTTATTGTATATTGTATATGAATGAAATAATTGAAGATAAACAAAATTAGTTTTTGTAGTAAACTGATTTATTAAAAAATAAGACTATTTTTAAGTTTTATCATGTGCATAAATATTATCCTTGCAAAATCTTTTCATAAGAGATGGGTTTCAAGTGAGGGGGCCCATTTTGGAATTTATCTCTTATGAGAAAATTGTAATAGGATTAGCGCCCTAATATTTATGCACTTGATGTATTTATCGATAAAAAAAATTATATTTTTTTCTGCTCGTATTTTGTAAGATTGATAAATGTAACTTTTTTATAGTTTTCAGTTTAAATGTTTTTAACATCTTATACAGATTCTTGGGTATGTGAGTTTTCAATTTTTTGTTGAGAATAAGTATTCTGATTTTATTTTTCATGTATACAGATTTTTGGGTATGTGAGTTTTCAAGACGTATTTAATTTTTGAGTTTGACTTTGCTAGAATATTAATTTTCATATTTTTTTTCGTATTTCAATATAATTTTTTTGTCTCTAGACTATTTTATTTTTCTTTGATATCTATTTTATTTGATTTTTTAATCTCGCTATTGAAAAGTACGAATAAAGTTATTGATTTGAGCATGTTAAAAGGTATTTACGTTGACTTGTTTGTATAGTGCACAATATAAAATTATGATTTCCTTACGGTACATTTGGAAGCTTTGGTTTCAATTCGATGTTGAGAAATGTCTTTAAATTTTTACGTAAAATTGATTTTATTGCTATTTTTTTTCCAAGAACCACTTATTTCAATTATAGGTCATTTTATTTTTATTGCAGTAATGTACAGAAGAAAAACATTTGACTCTCCTTAAATTATTACATATGTTGTATTGTATATGAACAAAATAATTGATGTACACAGGATAAGACAAAATTAGTTTTTGTAATAAACTGATTTATTATTGTAACGCACGAAATAAATCATTTGACTCTCCTTAAACTATAAATTTGAAATTTTATTTTTTATGTTATGTTGTATTTTAAAATTAACAAACTTATTTATTATAAAAATAGAAAACAATTTTTATGTTTTATCGTGTGCATAAATATTATCCTTGCAAAATCTTCTCACAAGAGATGGGCTTCAAGGGAGAGGGCAAACTTTGGACTTATCCTTTTTGAGAAAATTGTAGTAGGATTAGCGCCCTAATATTTATGCACTTGATGTATTTATCGATAAAAAAAATATTATATTTTCTTCTGCCCATATTTTGTAAGATTTATAAGTGTAACTTTTTAGAAGTATACTCTTTAGTTTTGAGTCTTTTAGAATTAATAGTTTTAGCACATCAGTAGAACCAAAACAATATATTTTATGTAGTCTAATTTGGAAAACTATTTTGGCTAATAATTTGTATGGCTTAGCGTATTTGATTTGCATAAAATATTTTTCATTACTTTTTCTTTTCTTCAGGAATATGAAATTTTATTATAATTGTATTTTATTTTATATTTTTCAAAATAAAATTTTGCAGTTATAGACTAGTGGATTTTTATTCGTTGTTTTGTGTTCTAGAATGTTAATTTTACCCCAATATAATTGGAAGTATTTTTATCGTTTTAGCTTTAAATTGTGACAGCTGATTATGCATTTCAAATATTTTATAGATTTTTAGTTTAAATATTTTTAACATCTTGGACAAATTTTTGGGGATGTCAGTTTTGAAATTTTGTTGGCAATAAGTGTTTTGATTTTATTTTCTGTCCCATTTTATTTTTACCATCGTAAGTGTAAATTTATAATAAAGATTTGGAAGTAAGTATTATTTATTATGACTTCCGATCATACTACAAAATAGTTATTTGCAATTAAATACCAAGACTTATTTTTAGTTTTTCAGTTTGACTTTCCTAGAATATTAAAATGCTTTGTTTTTGGTTCTCAATATAATCTTTTTTGCCGCTATGCTTTTTTATTTTTCTTTTGATATTTGCTTTATAATATGATATTGATTTTTCACAATTCTATGTGGTATAAGTAATAATTTTTTTTGATTTTTAGATTTATTTTGTGAGGAGTCTTTCTTGTGAAATATAACGTTTCTTATATTGTTAATTTCTATTGCATTAGATGATATTATTCATAGTTTTCATCATAACAGTTTTAGTATAGTACATTATTTGATTTTGTTTAGTCTTGATATTGGAAAGGACGAATAAAATTATTGATTTACGGATAGTAAATGGTATTTAGTTCGTACTGTAGAGCAAAATATAAAATTTCAATTTTATTAAACTATTTTCCCAAGCTTCTGTATCGGTTCGATATTGAAAAACGTCTTTAAATTTTTACATAAAATTGATTTATTGCTAGTTTTTCCAAGAACCACTTATTTCCGTTATAGGTCTTTAAACATTTTATTTTTAAATTATTACTTTTTTATTATATATGAACAAAATAATTGATGTACACAGGATAAGACAAAATTAGTTTTTGTAATAAACTGATTTATTATTGTAATTTAAGAAAGAAATCATTTGACTCTCCTTAAACTATAAATTTGAAATTTTATTTTTTATGTTATGTTGCATTTTAAAATTAGTTTTCATAATAAACTTATTTATTATAAAAACATAAAATTATTTTTAAGTTTTATCATGTGCATAAATATTATCCTTGCAAAATCTTCTTATAAGAGATGGGCTTCAAGGGTGAGCGCTCATTTTGGAACTTATCTCTTTTGAGAAAATTGTAGTAGGATTAGCGCCCTAATATTTATACACTTGATGTATTTATAGACCCAAAAAAATGTTATATTTTCTTCTGCCCATATTTTGTAAGATTTATATATGACACTTTTTAGAAGTATAATTTTTACCCCTAATGTTATTTTTGGGTCTTTTTGAATTAATAGTTTTAGCACATCAGTAGAACCAACACAATTTTTTTATTTAGTCTGATTTGAAAAATTAATTTGGCTAATAATTTGTATAGCTTAGCGTATTTAATTTGAATAAAATATTTTTTATTACTTTTTCTTTTCTGGCAGAATATGAAATTTTATTATTGTAATTGTATTTTATATTTTCATAATAAAATATTGTTGTTATAGACTATTGTATTTTTATTTGTTGTTTTATGTTCTAGAATGTTAATTTTACCCCAGTATAATTAGAAGTATTTTTATCATTTTAGCTTTAAATTGTGACAGCGCATTGTGTATTTGAAATATTTTATAAACTCTTTACCCTTAGTGTCATTTTTGAGTCTTTTGATTGTTCTAGAGTAATATGGTACTCATTAGATATATATAATTTTCTTTGAATTGATAGTTTTAGCACATCATTAGAACCAACACAAAATATTTTTTTGTAGTTTGATTTGAAAAATTATTTGGCTAATAATTTGTATACCTTAGCTTATTTCATTTGAATAAAATATTTTTTCATTACTTTTTCTTTGGCTAATAATAAAATATTTTTTCATTACTTTTTCATTACATAAAATATTAACTTTATTATTGTAATTATATTTTATATTTTCAAAATAAATTTTGTTGTTATAGACTATTGTATTTTTATTCATTAGTTTTTTGTTCTAGAGTGTTGATTTTAACCCGTATAATTGGAAGTATTTTTTATCATTTTAGCCTTAAATTGTGACGGCTCATTGTGCATTTTAAATATTTTATAGTTTTTAGTTTAAATATTTTTACAATCTAATAAGGATTTTTGGGTACGCGAGTTTTCAATTTTTTGTGGAGAATAAGTATTCTGATTTTATCTTTTGTCCCATTTTTTTTACCATCATAAGCGTAAATTTAAAATAAAGATTTCATTGATTTATTATCGTAATGTACAGAAGAAAACATTGGACTCTCCTTAAACTATAACTCTGAAATTTTATTTTATATGTTATATTGTATTTTAAAATTAGTTTTCAAAATAAACTAATTTAAACTATTTTTAAGTTTTATCATATGCATAAATATTATCTTTGCACAATGTTCTCATAAGAGATGGGCAACAAGTGAAAGGGCCCACTATGGAACCTATTTTTTATGAGAAAATTGTAGTAGGATTAGCGCCCTAATATTTATGCAATTGATGTATTTATCGATCAAAAAAATTATTATATTTTCTTTTGCCCCTATTTTGTAAGATTTGATAAATGTAACTTTCAAGAAATACAATCTTTACCCCTAACATTATGTAGTCTTTTTGAAAAATTAATTTGGCTAGTAGTTTGTATAGCTAAGCGTATTTGATATGCATAAAATATCTTTCATTACTTTTTCTTTTCCTCTAGAATATGAAATTTTATTATTGTAATTTTATTTTATGTTTTCAAAATAAATTTTTGTCATGGTAGACTATTGTATTTTTATTCGTTGTTTTTCGTTGTACAACGTTTTTATCCTAGTATAATTGAAAGTATTTTTATCATTTTAGCTTTAAATTATGACAGCTCATTTTACATTTTAAATATTTTATATATTTTTTGGTAAATATTTTTAACATCTTATACAAATTTTTGGGTACATGAGTTTTGAATTTTTGTAGACAATAAGTATTCTAATTTTATTTTTCGTTTCATTTTATTTTTACCATCGTAAGCGTAAATTTAAAATAAAGATTCGGAAGTAAGTATTAATTGTTATGACTTTTCATCATACTACAAAATAGGTATTTGTAATTTTCTTATATTATGAATTTGTTTAAAATTAAATATCAAGACATATTATTAATTTTTGAGTTTGACTTTCGTAGAATATTAATTTTCATAATGTTCTTTTTTGTATTTCACTATAATTTTTTTTGCCTCTAGACTATTTTAATTTTCTTTGATATTTGTTTTATAATATAATATTAATATTCAACAATTCTTGTAGTATAATTAATAATATTTCTTTGATTTTTAGATTTATTTTGCGAGAAGTCTTTGCTGTGTATTATAATGTTTCTTTGTATTGTTAATTTCTATTGCATTAGATAACATTATACATAGTTTTCGTGATAAAAGTTTTAGCATTGTACTTTATTTGATTTTTTGTCTCGCTATTGAAAAGTATGAATAAAGTTATTGATTTAAACACGTTAAACGGTATACTGAATTGTTTCTATAGTGGAAAATATAAAATTATAATTTTCTTACAGTACGTTTGGAAGCTTTGGTTTCAATTCGATATCGAGAAATATCTTTAAAGTTTTACATAAAATTGATTTTATTGCTAGTTTTTCCAAGAACCACTTATTTTCATTATATATGTTATATTGTATATGAACAAAATAATTGATATACACAGCATAAGACAAAATTAGTTTCTGTAATACTGTTTTTGGCCTGGTTGAATTATTGGATTATTCACTGTTTAGTTTTTTCTCCTTATTTGAAATTTTTTGTTTTTCATCAATTTTTTGATAGTTGTTGGTTCGTTTCGACAAGAGATTTCAGAAAAGTACAAAATTATGTTAAAACTGAAAAAAATTCAGAAAATATGAAAATAAGGCTTATTTTCATCTTTAGTGACTTTTTTAAAACTTTTGGACAAAATTTTATGGTTTTTAGATTTCTTTCATCGATACGAACCAATAAGATACGAAAAAATAATATAAAAATAACAAATACAAAAAAAATTTGTATAAAGACAAAAAATAAACTAGAAATTTAAGTTTGGCCAAATGGAGATAGTAATGTACGGAAGAAATCATTTGAGTTTTCTTAAACTATAACTTTGAAATTTTATTTTATATGTTATGTTGTATTTTAAAATTAGTTTTCGTAATAAATTTATTTATTATAAAAAATAAAATTATTTTTAAGTTTTATCATGTGCATAAATATTATCCTTGCAAAATCTTCTCATAAGAGATGGGCTTCAAAGGAAAGGGCTCATTTTGGAACTTATCTTTTATGAGAAAATTGTAGCAGGATTAGCGCCCTAATATTTATGCACTTGATGTATTTATCGATCAAAAAACTAATTATATTTTTTTCTGCCCATATTTTGTAAGATTGATAAATATATCTTTTTAGGAGTATAGTCTTCAGCTGTAATGTTATTTTTGAGTCTTTTTGAATTAATAGTTTTAACACATCAATAGAGCTAACATAATATATTTTATGTAGTCTGATTTGAAAAATTATTTTGGCTAACAATTTTTATAGCTTAGCGTATTTCATTTGCAGAGAATATTTTTCATTACTTCTTCCTTTCTTCTAGAATATGAAATTTTATTATTGTAATTGTATTTTATATTTTCAAAATAAAATTTTGTCCTTATAGTATTCGTTGTTTTATGTTCTATAATGTTAATTTTAACCCCGTATAATTGGAAGTATTTTTATCATTTTAGTTTTAAATTGTGACAGCTCATTGTGCATCTTAAATATTTTATAGATTTTTAGTTTAAATATTTTTAACATCTTGTGCAAGTTTTTGGGGAGGTGGTTTTTGAAATTTTGCCGGCAACAAATATTCTGATTTTGTTTTTCGTCCCATTTTATTTTTACCATCGTAAGCGTAAATTTAAAATAAAGATTTGGAAGTAGGTATTACTTATTATGACTTTTGAACATACTACAAAATAGTTATATGTAATTTTCTTATTTTTTGAGTTTGTTTCAAATTAAATACCGAGATGCATTTTAATATTTTTAGTTTGACTTTCCTAGAACGTTAATTTTCATAATGTTTTGTTTTTGTATATCAATATAATTGTTTTGTAGCTATGGTATTTTATTTTTCTTTTGATATTTGCTTTACAATATGATATTGATTTTTCACAATTCTTCGTGGTATAAGTAATAATAATTTTTTGATTTTTAGATTTATTTTGCGAGAAGTCTTTGTTGTGTAATACAACGTTTCTTATATTGTTAAGTTCTATTGCTTTAGATGACATTATTCATAGTTTTCATCATAATAGTTTTAGTATAGTACTTTATTTGATTTTTATAGTAATGTACGGAAGAAAAACATGTGAAGATCCTTACACTTTGAAATTTTATTTTATATGTTATATTGTTTTTTAAAATTAGTTTTTGTAGAAAAATGATTTATTATAAAAAATTATTTTTAAGTTTTATCATACGGACTAAATATTATCCTTGCAAAAGCTTCTCATAAGAGATGGCCTTCAAGTGAGGGGGCCCACTTTTGGAGCTATTTTTTGAGAGAAAATTGTAGTTGGATTAACACACTAATATTTATGCACTTAATGTATTTTTTGACAAAAAAATTATTATATTTTCTTCTGTCTGTATTTTGTAAGATTGATAAATGTAACTTTTTAGAAGTACACTTTTATCCCTAACATTATTTTGGAGTCTTTTTGAATTAATAATGTTAGCACATTTGTGTAAACAACACAATATATTTTATGTAATCTGATTTTCAAAATTATTTTGGCGAATATAGCTTAGCGTATTTGATTTGCGTAAAATATTTTTGATTACTTTTTCTTTTCTTCTAGAATATGAAATTATATTATTGTTATTGTATTTCATATTTTTAAAATAAAATTTTGTCGTTATAGACTATTGTGTTCTTATTCGTTGTTTTTTATTCTAGAATGGTAATTTTACCCCAGTATAATTGGAAGTATTTTTTTATCATTTTAGCTTCAAATTGTGACAGCTCATTGTGCATTTTAAATATTTTATAGATTTTTAGTTTAAATATTTTTAACATCTTGTACAAATTTTTGTGTATGTGGGTACAATAAGTATTCTGATTTTATTTTTTGTCCCATTTTATATTTACCATTGTAAGTGTAAATTTAAAATAAAGATTTTGATGTAAGTATTACTTATTATGACTTTTCACCATACTACAAAATAGTTATTTGTAATTTTCTTAGTTTCTGAGTATGTTTCGAATTAAATATCAAGAGGTATTTTTAATTTTTGAGTTTGACTTTCCTAGAATATTAATTTTCATAAGTTTTGTTTTTGTAATTTTTTTTGCTTTATAATATGATATTGATTTTTTGCTTTATTTTGCGAGAAGTCTTTGTTGTGTATTATAACGTTTTCTAAATTATTAATTTCTATTGCATTAGATGACATTATACATAGTTTTTGTCATAACAGTTTTAGTATTGTACTTTATTTGAAGTATAGTATTTACCTCTAACATTATTTCTGAGTCTTTTGATTGTTCTTGAGTAATATGGTACTCATTATTTTCTTTGAAATGATAGTTTTAGCACATCATTAGAACCAACACAATATATTTTATGTAGTCTGATTTGAAAGTTTATTTTGGCTATATAGCTTAGCGTATTTGATTTGTGTAAAATAGTTTTTCATTAGTTTTTCTTTTGTCTACAATATTAAATTTTTACATTGTAATTGTGTTTTATATTTTCAAAATAAAATTTTGTCGGTATAGACTATTGTATTTTTATTCGTTGTTTTTTTGTTCTAGACCATTAATTTTACCTTGTATAAGTGGAAGTATTTTTATCATTTTAGCCTTAAATTGTGATAGCTTATTGTGCATTTTAAATATTTTATAGATGGTTGATTTAAATATTTTTAACATCTTATACAGATTTTTGGGTACGTGGGTTTTGAATTTTTGTAGATAATAAGTATTTTGATTTTATTTTTCGTCCCAAATTTTTACCATCGTAAGCGTAAATTTAAAATAAAGATTTGAAAGTATTACTTATTATGACTTTTCACCTTACGACAAAATGCTTATTTGTAATTTTCTTATCATATGAGTTTGTTTCAAATTAACCATCATGTTGTATCTTTAATTTTTGAGTTTGACTTTCCTAGAATATTAATTTTCATAATTGTTTTTGCCTCTATACTTTTTTTTTTTTGCTTTTGATATTTGCTTTATAATGTGATATTGATTTTATCAATTAAATAATAATTTTTTTATTTTCAGATTTATTTTGTGAGAAGTCTTTGTTGTCTATTATAGCGTTTTCTATATTGTTAATTTCCATTGCATTAGATAACATTGTACATAGTTTTGGTGGTAATAGTTTTAGCATAGTACTTTATTTTGATTTTTCTTTTGTCTCGATATTGGAAAGGACGAAGAAAGCTATGGACTTAAGCATAATAAATGGTATTTACTTTGACTTTGTCCTATAGCACAAAATATAAAATTACAATTTTCTTACACTAGTTTTGGAAGCTTTGGTTTCAATTTGATATCGAGAAATGTATATAAATTTTTATGTAACAGATATTTTATTGCTAGTTTTTTCTTGAACCATTAATTTTCATTACACATCATTTTATTTTTATCATATTAATGTATATGTGGAGTCTAGAATTCGGCAAAACACTTAATACTAAGTTAGTGCTGACCAGAATTGGGTCTTCGGTGGGTATTCCGACGATCAAGTTAGCCTTTAATGAGAGTAAAAGCTACTAGAAAGTATGAGAGTTAGCACGAGTGTATGTGTGTACCTTAGGTTGGAAGGCTGCTGTTGTATTTATAAGGTGAGATCCCAACTGTTTGCTTGGACCTTCGGTTGAAAATGTAGTGTCGTGGTTCGAGAATCATGGTGGTTATGCCATGTTTCCCTTTTCCTTATGGATCGAATGGGCGTGTCTGCACTTTTAGTAGCCATGATTTCCACGTTCCTTTGTACAATAATCTGCATGTGAGGAGCACGGCTTTAATGTGACTATGCCGAATGCAATATAGTCAACGACGAAGAGTGGCAGAAGACAGATGCCGTTTACGTACGCATTGAGGAAGGGTAGCCAAGGATCACTCGGTCGTTCAACCTATTAAGTTGAAAGTTTGTAGTGTAATTTTTGGTTCTAGCTCCACTCTATCCCACCATGAGTGGGCCAAAGGTCCACTATTGTGTAGAACCGAATCCTGAGCTTGGCACACAAGTCTTTGAAGAGATTACCCACGAATTGCGTTTCGTTGTCCAAGATGAAGGCACATGGGACACCGAACTGGAGACAATGTTCCTCTAGACGAATCTTTTGACGTCTCGATCTTCGATTGTAAATAGGGGTTCGATTTGCACTTGAATCCTCCTAGTGCCATTGGGAACTTATTATGAATGTCCAAGTTCCATTGTGCAAATGGTCAAGGACTGGAGAGGGGATTGAACTGCTTGGCAGGCTGGTGGAGGAATGGCGAAACCTCTGACATTGGCCGCACTCCTTGGCGAATTGATCAACGTCTTTCTTCATGTTCAGCCACCAATAGCCTTGGGTGAGGGCTTGGTGCACTAGTGAGCGTCGTCCTGAGTGATAACCACAGCTGCCGGAGAGTAATTTGTCAAGGATGACCGTCGTCGATTCGACGTGGACGCATAAAAAGTTGGGTGCCGAATAGGCTTGTCAGTAGAGATTAGGGTCGAGGGTGAATGAGAATTGGACTACCTTATGAATGATTTTGTGCGCTTCTTTTCAGTTCTCGGGTAGGACTTCATCCTTGAGGTAGGCGATTATTGGGTCCATCCAACTTGTATTAGGAGAGATATAGTTGATTCCAGCCCTTGGTTCATCATCTTCAATGCTAGGTGCGGGAAGGATGTACACTGAGACGGTCTTTTGCCCCCAGCGTCTATGGCCAAAGCCAATCCTGCTAATGCGTTGGCACGGGCATTTTGGTCTCTTGCAATTTGGTCAAGGCTGAATTGTTGGAACCGGGGGATGAGTTTTTGAACTTCGTCTATGTATTACGACATCCTATCATCTTGGGCTTTGTACTCACTTGACAACTGGTTAACCACTAGTTGAGAATCACTGAATGTTTTAATCTATTTGGCCCCTAGCTTCGGCGAATCGTAGACTTGCAAGGAGGACTTCGTATTCGACCTTGTTGTTGGAGGCAATGAAGTCAAGTCTAAGGGCTTGCTTATGGATAATGCCTTCGGGTGAAATCAAAACTACTCCTGCACCTAAACCATGGTTGTTGGAGGAACTGTCGACGTACAACTTCCAAAAGTCACGATGGAGGAGTCTCCAAGGTGTGTTACCTGTTGAATTAGTGCGTGGCTTCGAGGTTGTCCGCTGGCGCTTGGTGAAAATTCTATAATAAGGTCTGCAAGGACCTGACCTTTGATTGTTGTCCTTGGCTGCTACTAGATATCAAAGTTGGCTAATTCGATTGCCCACTTCGAGATTCTATTGGAGTGATCGACTTTGCGTAGCAGAGTTTTGAGTGGATGCTTGATTAGCACTGTGATAAGGTGAGCTTGGAAGTACAGTGCTAGTTTTCTAGAGGTCGAGACAAGTGTTAGGGCAAGCTTCTCCAAAGGCAAATACATGGTCTCAGCGTTGACCAAAATCTTGCTGGTCTAGTAGATGGGGAATTGTGTCCGGTTTACCTAGCGCACAAGGACTGAACTAACTGCATGTTGAGAGATAGCCAAATAAATGAAGAGGAACTCCTTCTCTTTCGATGTGGTGAGGAGTGGTGCCTAAGATAGGTATTGCTTAAGATCTTACAGTGCTCGGTCGCACTCCGGCATCCAGTTGAAGCTCTTATGGCTACACTTCTTTAGGAGCTGAAAGAAGAGTCGACATTTGTTGGATGATCGACTAATGAACCTATTTAGTGCGGCTATCATTCTTGTTAATTACTAGACTCCCTTAATAGTGTAAGGAGCCTCCAAGTTGTTGATGACTGTGGTTTGATTAGGGTCGGCTTCAATGCCTCTCCTAGTTGTTGAGCCAACGTCGAAAGCACATTTCTCGACGTTTAAGCTAAGCTTGTGCTTCTTAAGGATATTGAAGACTCTTGAAAATGCGTGGTCGGCCTCATGCCAAGTTTTGATGACCATGTCATCAATATAAGCCTCTATTGTGTCGCTAATCTGTTCGTCGAATATTTTGGTGATCATTCTTTGTTAGGTGGCCCCAGCATTCTTGAGGCTGAAGGGCATCACTCAGTAGCAGAATAGTTTGCGAGGATTGATGAAGGTTGTCTTCTCCTTGTTTGGCTCATGCATGGCAATCTGAGAATAGCCTCAGTAAGCATCCATAAAGCTGAACTGAGTATGCCCGGTTGTTGAGTCCACCAGCCTGTTTATCCTCAATAGGAGAAGGTGATCTTTGGGACAGGTATCATTGAGATTAGTGTAGGCAACACAAATTCATTTGTTCTATTTCTTCACCACCACTTTGTTGGCAAGCCATGTCAGATACTCAACCTTCTATATAGCTCCGGCTTTCAATAGGCGATTAACTTCTTCGATGACGGCATCAATATTGGTTACTGTCGATTGTCGAGGCTTTTGAATCAATGCTCGACAGGAGAGATTGACGTTGAGTTCGTGGTAAATGAAGGAGGGGTCGACCCCCATCATTTCGTATGTTGTGCAAGCAAGCACTTCCCCGTTTTGAATGAGGAAGGCTGTCATCTCTTCCCTCTTGGCAAGTGACAAGGTTGATCTGAACAGAAAAGTTCTATCGGTGTTTGAGTTGTCGGTTGGCAACAGAACTAGGTCTTCGATGGATTTCTCTGTGGCTCATGTACAGACATTCTCGAGTACTGGAGCATCCTATACTTCCACTTTGTGCACTTTCTTTGGGCTGACCTTACTTTTGATTGCCGCTACGTAGCATTTTTTGGCAATCACCTGATTTCCTAGTCCCTTTTCTTGTGCCCAATAGTGATTTGCTTGTAGGTAGAAGCGATGACTCCTAACTTGTGCAGCCAAACCCTGCCAAGCATGGATTTTTATGGGCTCGGCACATCCACGACAACAAACTCTACTTCAATAATGGTCTTAGAGCCGGTGTAGATGGAAAGTTTGATTTTGCCCAGTGGACATACAGGGGCGGAGTTGAATCCCACCAGTGGGACCTTAGTGGGTTCGAGGTTAGTTTTCTTAAGGCGGAGTGCTTCCTTGACCTCTCGGCCGAACTTCCTTCATCCACCAAGATTCGTTGGACGAAAAAGGTACCAAGGGTAAGTGAAACAACCAAGGCATCATTGTGTGACATCTGGAGGCGCTCCAAGTTTCGGTCAAAGAAGGAAATATCGCCATGTGTTAAGTCGTCCAGACGCGGGCGTTTGGCACCCGAGCTTACTGTCGTGACTTGTTTACTAGAGACTACCCATTTGATTTCAGCCCAGAGGCTCTCTTTTGTAGTTGGATCCACCATTCCATGGATCACATCGATCGCTCGGACCTCAAAGCTGCTCTACTCAGGCTTTGGCTGAGGTTCGGCTTTTGTCTTCTTTTCATCAATGTACTCTTTGAGATGGCCTTTGGTACCAACCTCACAAGGAAATCACTCCAACCATGGCACCTAATCGTAAGGTGCCCTTTCTCTTTATGGTAAGAGCAGCGATAGGGGGAGTCACTAGGCTTCTATTGATCTCCTAGTGGCCGAGGTAAGGCTCATTCTGAATCTTCTTGAGGATCTTGTACGTCAAAACCTTGAAGATGGTCTTCGTGGAGGCAAATTCAAGAAGCTAATGGCCTCTCTTTCAGCCAGAAGTCACCTTGTTGATACTCTGGCGTCCTCTGTTGCTGTTCGCGTTTTTGTTCCCATCTCCCTGACGAGGATGGTCTTGTTCGGCCTAACGCTGCTCACTACGGGCTCCCTCCAGTCGGGAATGATTGCCCATCTAGCTCATTAAGTCATCCATGTCGGCAGGACTGCACAACATCAGATCCTCGAATTGTCAGCTTTGGTGATCCAAGTCGAGCTTGAACGAGGTTACGGCAATTGCTGGATTGCAGCCTTGTATCTCGTTGAAGAGCTCACAATACCAAGTTGCATACCGCCAGAGGGATTCATTAGCCAACTTGCTTAGAGTGAGGAGGGAATCAACTCCTTTATTTTGCCAACTACTAGTAACAAACCGAGCAAGAAAGGCAAATAAAAGATCCTTGAAGGAGGGAATGAGCTATCCCCAAGTAGAAGGAAAGAGTTTGCACATGAGTGCATCATTCGAGTCATAAAGTGACATCATCTGCCTGAAGTGCATTAAGTGGAGGTAGGCATCTGTCTTTGGGTGGCACTTGGTGAACTTAAGTGGGTTAAAACTAAGTGCAGGGCGGACTCCATCGATTTATCTAGTGAATGGGGAGGACACGAGTTGATCGTGTATGATATCGCATTGAGACTTGGTCTAACGAACCTCTTGCTCTGCCGGATCCCTGCGCTTGGCAACAAGTTGAGGCCTAAAGTCCTCATCTTTGTGATACCGAGGGAATCGTTCCCAATGATGACAACGCTGAGAGGAACAGTCCATGTGTTCGTCGTACCTTATATCCAACTGACTCTCGTGAGTGAGCGTAACTCTTGAAGCCATGGTTGGAGGAGAGAACGAATGGGTGCTACTGACAGATTTTGCACTCAATCGTTTGTGTACCGAAACACTCTGTGCTTGGTGCTCATCGTCCACGTAGTGCTCAAGAGGGGGAGAGCGCACCCACTCTTGGCCTTTGATTCTGTTGGTGGGACACCCAGCCTCGCCACTATCGCCCAACTGCTCAAGGGCCAAACGCTTGAGATGTTACCTACTATCAACAGAGTGAGTCCGGTCACGCATGTGATGCCTAGCTTGAGATGCTTGTTCGTTTTGAAGGGGCTTGATCGCCAAATTTAACTGCATTACCTCCTTCTTAACCAATTGGAGGAGCTAATCTTTTTCGACTAGCCAAGCTTCTAGACTTTTGACGTATTTTCGGTCAGTAAGCTTGGAAGGGATCTTTGTAGGTAAAGACGGAGGAGGAGGCAGTAGAGCTACGAGGTTTGTGGACCCGACAACCATTGTTGCTTTCCATGCTGAAGCAAATTCGATCTAATCATTCTTCAGAGTTGGGATTTTCGCCCTGAAGCTGAGCTTGAAATTATTTGAGATGAAAAGTCGAGTGAATCTCCCATTATGGTCACCAAAATGTGGAGTCTAAAATTCAATTTTGACTTTTCAAAAGTATGTTGCGAACTCTCTAGCTAATCCTGCAAAAACACTCAACACTAAGTTAGTGCTGACTGGAATTGGTTCTCTGATGAGCATTCCGACGATCAAGTTAGCCTTTAATGAGAATAAAAGTCACTAGAAAGTACGAGAGTTAGCACGAATGTATTCATGTACCTGAGGTTGGAGTGCTACTGCTGTATTTATAAGGCGAGAGCCCAACTACTTCCCTGGACCTTCGGTCGAGAATGTAGCGTCATGATCTGAGAATCACGGTAGTTATGCCACATGTCTCAATTTTGTACAGATCGGACGGTCACGTCTACACGTTTAATAGCCACCTTTCCCATGTTTCTTTGTACAATAATCAGCATGTGAGGAGCACGCCTTTGATTTTTTGTTCGTCTTTTGTTACCATCGTTAGCATAAATTTCAAATAAAGATGTGGAATTAAGAATTATAATCGTACTTATTATGATTTTTCACCATGCTAAAAAATACTATATTGCAATTTACTTATCTCATGTGTTTAGCTCAAATTAAATATCAAGACGTGTTTTTAATTTTTGAGTTTGACTTTCCTAGAAAATTAATTTTCTTAATTTTTTTTTTGTATTTCAAAATAATTTTTTTGCCTCTATACTATTTTATTTTTCTATTGGTATTTGTTTTATAATATGATATCAATTTTCATCATTGTTCATAGTATAATTAATAATATTTTTTCATTTTTAAAATTATTTTGCGAGAAGTCTTTATTGTGTGTATCATGATGGTTTCTACAATGTTATTTTTCTATTGCATTGGATAACATTATACATAATTTTCGTAATAATGGTTTTAGTACAGTACTTAATTTAATTTTTTTATTTCGCTATTAGAAAGTACGAATAAAGCTATTGATTTAAGCATTTTAAATTGTATTATGTTGATTTGTTGGTGTAGTGCAAAATATAAAATTATAATTTTCTTATAGTACTTTTGGAAGTTTTGGTTCCAATTCGATATCGAGAAATGTCTTTAAATTTTTATGTAACATTTGACTCTCCTTAAACTATAACTTTAAAATTTTATTTTATATGAACGAAATAATTGATATTCATGGGGATAGACAAAATTAGTTTTTCGTCATAAACTAATTTAATATAAAAGAATAAATCTATTTTTAAGTTTTATTATGTGCATAAATATTATCCTTACAAAATCTTTTCACAAGAGATGGGCTTAAAAAATGAGGGCACTACCCTAATATTTATGCACTTGATATATATATATATATATATATATATATATATATATATATATATATATATATATATATATATATTGGTAAAAAAAATTTATTATATTTTCTTTTACCCTTTGTAATATTGAAAAATGTAGCTTTTTAGAATTTGACTCTTTACCCCTAACATTATTATAAACTATTGATCAAAAAAATTATTATATTTTCTTATAGACTATTGTATTTTTATTCATTTATTTTTTTATTCTAGAATATCAACTTTACCTCAGTTTGATTTTCAGTAAACGTCATTTTATTTTTATTATAGTAATGTATGATAGAAAAATATTTGACTTTTGTTAAACTATTACTTTAAAATTTTATTATATTGTATATGTACGAAATAATTCTCAATGTGTATTTTTAATATTTTATGGATTGTCAATTTTAAATAATTTTTTAACATCATATACAATTTTCTGGGTACTTGAGTTTTAGATTTTAGTAGATAATAAGTAATTTGATTTTAATTTTTGTCCCACTTTTTGTTACCATCATTAGCATAAATTTCAAATAAAGATTTGGAATTAAGTATTATAATCGTACTTATTATGACTTTTCATCATACTACAAAATAGTTATTTTAATTTTTGGATTTGACTTTGGAGAATATTAATTTTCATTATGGTTATATTTTGTATTTTTAAATAATGTATTTTTGCCTCTATAATATTTTATTTTTTATTCATATTTATTTTAAAATTGTATTGATTTTTATCATTGTTCATAGTATATATAGACTATAATATTTCATGATTTTAAGAATTATTTTGCGAGAAGTCTTTATTGTATATTATAACGTTTCTTATAATGTTATTTTCTATTGTTTTAAATAACATTTTACATAATTTTTTGTGATAATGATTTTAGTATAGTACTTAATTTGATTTTTTTTAATCTTGCTATTGAAAAGTACAACTAAAGTTATTGAATTAAGCGTATTAAATTATATTTACGTTGACTAGTTGGTATAGTGCAAAATATAAAATTATAATTTTCTTACAATATTTTTGCAAGCTTTGGTTTCAATTCGATATCGAGAAATCTCTTTAAATTTTTAAGTAATATTGATTTCATTGCTAGTTTTTCCTAGAACCATTGATTTTCATTATAGGTCATTTTATAGTGATGTATGGATGAAAAACATTTGACTCTTAAATTTTATTTTATATGTTATAATTTATATACATAGGAATAGACAAAATTAATTTTTTTTGTAATAAACTGATTTATTATAAAAAATTAAAATTATTTCTAAATTTTATTATGTGCATAAATATTATTCTTGCAAAATCTTCTTATAAGAGATGGACTTCAACTAAGAAGGCCTACTTTGGAACTTATCTTTTATGAGAAAATTACAATAGGATTTGCGCCCTCACTTGATGTGTTTATCGATCAAAAAAATTATTAAATTTTCTGATACTTTTATTTTGTAGTATGCATAAATATAACTTTTTAGAATTACATTCTTTACCTCTAACATTATTTTTTATTCACTTTGATTGTTTTTGAGTAATATAGTACTCATTCTGTACATAATTTTGTTTCAAATGATGGTTTTAGTACATCGTTAGAACCAACATGTCACGCCTTTATTTTCAAATATAATATATATTATATTTACTATTTAAAGATCTCACAATTTCTCCAACATAAGTCTAAAATCATAATTTTCATAACTTGTAACAAAGATTTAAAAAATAGTACAACAATAAGGGACACTCCTAGCCCAAATAACCCAACTAGAAAATTTGAGTCGATATAATTTAGTATGCCCTTAATACAACATTTGAATAAATGAGGAGTTAATTTACATGTTTTAAAAATTAAATTCTAAATATGCTATATAACTCATACGACGAAATTTTTTCAAAAACATACATCATCATGTACCCATGCTAATTTAGATTATGCTTCCGGAGCAGTACCTGAAAATCAAAGGGATGAACAATAACCTAGTAGAAAAATCTATGCCAAAACTATGTGCATATGAGATGAACAGAATGGATTATGAACATTGCATGATGATATAAGGCATAGATATATCAATTTCACAATAACAAGATCAAAGATACACACATAATAAACAATCAACATCATTTACAATTCATCAATACAACTACTTCTACGACCATACCACATTACTATCTCATCACCAAACGGTGGCTAGCCAAATTATGTCACGTTCTAGCTGTAATGTCCCAATTTTTGGCTACGTTATTTAAAAGCGTTTATTCAATTGTTTTATTAATAGAAACATAAATAAAAAATACCTTTTAATTTAAAATAATAAGGAATAAGATAAATCAGAATTTTAAAATGTTGAAATGAAATTAATAAAAGTACCATTCGAATTTATATTTTATTAAAAAGTAAAAATAAAATAATAACAGAGTATCCACAATCTTCTCTAGCAGCTCTCAATGTCTTCTGCTAGAACAGATTCTTCAAGTGCTCTTGGACATCTGATATGAAACACTAGGGGCAAAGAAGTTGTATCGATGAGTTTATAAAATTCGGTAAGAAGATTTATTCGAAAACCAAACCCATAGGTAAATACACATACAATAAGAAATATAGCATAACAACACAATACATGAAATGCAACATAAAAGATAGAATTTAGTAACAGATGCTGATATGTCAAAAATTGTAAAAGATAACTATAGTATTTTAAATTCATTACCTTTTCTTTTAATCGAGATGAAGTCCAAGGAATCTAATCCATAATCAACATGGCACGACGACAAGTGGGAATCTAACTCAGAAGATAAAAGTGGAAGGGAATCGAACTACCAATCACCTCAAAAATCTAACCCGAAAATAACTTGGGAATCTAACTCGTCAACAAAGAGTGAAAGGGGAATCTAACCACTAATTCACTTTGGGATTCTAACTCGGAATGTAAGCGAGAAGGGAAATCGAACTACCAATTCACTTCGGGAATCTAACCTGGAACAATAGCAAAATGGAGAATCAAACCACCAAATTCACCTCGGGAAACTAACCCGAAACAACACGATAATTGAATCCAAATCAACACATTGGCACAACGACCTTTAATTCTAGTCTGTTATGTTCCGTCAACGTTATTTCTTACTTTTACATGCTTCTAATGTTTTCAAGTAAACCACATTCATAAATTTACTCCTCAGTTGTACTTAAAAACATGATGACAGTAAAATAGAAGCATTACTTTCTCAACATTTCAAACAATCAAATTTAAGACCAACAGGTGAATACGTTGGTTATAGCAAATGTATTATTCAAACAAGCAAATTTAAGACCATCGAAATTAATGATAAATTAATAGCAAAATAATTTCATAAGCCATCACATAATATAACCAACTATTTAAGCAAAGTAACTAAACATATATATCTCGGATGGTAATCATGTCCTCTTGAAATCCACGGGGATCCAAGGCATTATTAAAGTCACACGTGGATACATGTGCATGTGAACGAGTGTCGGGGTTTGTTAAAGTTAGTGGCCAAAGCCCAAAAGAAAACAATCAAAGGAATGAAATTCGGATCAAAATTATGATCGGTTATCGGGCCTGTAGACTGGGGTGGTGGCGGGACCTTAAATTATTAACTAAAAAATTGCAATTGACAACAGAAAGTAGATACCTAAAGTTCGAAGATAAACAATTCTACCTTAGATCGGAAAGAAAATAAATGAACAGAAATGATTCAGTTAAGTTTTGGATTTGGCACCCCTTCATCTCTCTCTCTCTCTCTCTCTCTCTCTCTCTCTCAAACTCATTGTATTCTTGGTTTCTATCAAATTCACTTATCAACTATCCTTTGCTCACAACTAAACCAAGTATTAAAAAGAAAGCTAATGACTCGCGGCCCTAGAAAAATCTATCCTATAAAGCATTGTTAATTCCCCTAATAAAATCATTATCATGACCATGAATGTCCAAAAAAAAAAAATGTTCTTCCTTTTTATTTTTAAAACCCAACGTTCCTAAAGAATTGAAGGAAAAAACAAAATGGAAAGATAATCCTATGTTCTTGCTCTATCTTAACCCGTGCAACCTCACGATTTTAATCATCGGTAAATCAAATAATCTAAAACGTACAAATAAATACAAATAAAGAATTAAACATGAATATCACAAAAAAGAAAATAATTTTTATAGTATTATTATTATTATCATTTTTTAACTTTTAAAAACTCGGGTCGTTACACTAGCACTTCTCTTAACGGAGGTTAGTCAAGCAAATTCATAGCATTTTCTAGCACATTTTTTAAAGAAGCTAGACCTATAGTTCCCTAGCACTTCTCCTGATGGAGGGTAGCATTATGCTTGCGTCGATCAAATGTCAACATGTGTCTATGTTATTCATAACGATGCTACACTCATATCATATCCACTAAATTCCATTCCTTTTAGATTATAAGAGAACGAATGAATAGTCACTATAAAAAATGAAATCACTCAGTACTATATTTTCAATTCTTACACCCACGCACACGCAATAAATTAAAGTGTAATCATAACAATTGAACAAGTAAAAGAGCATTCCAAGGCAATCTATAAGATAACCAAACTGTCAGAAGGAATGTTGCACGATTCCGTCCGGACGTCCAACTACCCCGTCTGGACATCTAAGTTTTCCGTTCGGATGCTCCATTTCCAACATCTCTATCAAAATCCTAGGGCAATCTGTCCAAACCCACCAAGTCCCCATCTGGACGCCACTCCAAAACAATTCTCTGTGTAAGTTTTCAATCCAGCCGTCCAGACATCTGTGCTTCATGTCCAGACGCCATGTCGCAATCTGCAAATTTTCTGCATGATTCTATTTTCTTCAACTCTCCAAATCATGCCAAAATCTCAATATATGTATAAAATGTGTGAACAAAAATATGTCATATACACATAATACAAGATATAAATTCATACCGCAAGCTTTAAAAGATGGATTTGGCAAAGATATGAAAATCCTAGCTTTCGGTGAACTTTCAAACTTCAAATCCTTAGCCCCCAGGTTCCAAATCGCGATTCGTCTTTGAATGTGACGTGCGTGTAACAAAAATAAAAGTCTTTGGGTTCGGGTCCCGTAATTAAAATTTGAAATACATAATAATAAATCAATTACATATCTTGAAATATAAATTTTAAATAATTAATTAAAACAGAAAAAATTTCAAGGCCTTACACAAGGCAGTATAATTCATGTAGTTTGATTTGAAAATTATTATGGTTAATAAATTGTGTAGCTTAGCATATTTGATTTGTATAAAATATTTTTTCATGAGTTTTTTTCTTTTTTCTAGAATAATAAATTTTATTGTTGTTATTTTATTTTGTATTTTCAAAATAAATTTTTATTCTTATAGACTATTATATTTTTATTCATTATTTTTGTATTCAAGAATATTAATTTTAGCCCAGTATAATTGCAAGTATTTTTATGATTTTACCCTTAAATTGTGATAGCTCATTGTGCATTTTAAATATTTTATAGATTGTCAGTTTAAATGTTTCTAACATCATTTACAAATTTTTGGTACTTAACTTTTAGGTTTTTGTAGATAATAAGTATTTTGATTTTATTTTTCTTCCTTTTTTTTATGATCATTACCATAAGTTTAAAAAAAAATTGGAATTAAGCATTATAATGGCACTTATTATGACATATTTTCAATTTTTAAATTTTGACTTCCCTAAAATATTGATTTTCATGGTTGTTTTTTTATATGTCGAAATAATTTTTTTTCCCTCTATACTATCTTGTTTATCCAATAATCAGCACGTGAGGAAGCACGGCTTTAATGTGGCTATGTCGAATGCAATATAGTCAACGACAGAGAGTGGCCGAAGATAGATGCCATTTACGTATGAGACACAGTGAGAAAGGGTGGCCAAGGATCACTCGGTCGTTCAACCTATTAAGCTAAAAGTTAGTAGTGCAATTTTTGGGCCAAGCTCCACTCTCCCACCATGAGTGGGCCAAAGGTCCACTATTGTGTAGAACCAAATCCTGAGCTTGGGACACAAGTCTTTGAAGAGATTACCCATGAATTGCATTTCATTGTCTAAGATGAAGGCGTATGGAACATCGAACTTGGAGACAATGTTCCTCCAAACGAATCTTTTGACGTCTCGATCTTCGATGGTAAACAAGGGTTCGATTTGTACTTGAATCCTCCTAGTGCCACTAGGAACTTATTACCAATGTCCAAGTCCCATTGTGCAAATGGCCAAGGGCTGGAGAGGGGATTGAACTGCTTGGCAGGCTGGTGGAGGAGCGGCGAAACCTTTGACATTAGCGCACTCCTTGACTAATTGATCAGCATCTTTCTTCATGTTCGGCCACCAATAGCCTTGGGTGAGGGCTTGGTGCACCAGTGAGCGTCCTCCTAAGTGATAACCACAGCTGTCGGAGAGTAATTCGTCAAGTACGACTGTTGTCGATTCGGGGTGGACACATAAAAGGTAGGGTGCCGAATAGGCTTGTTAGTAGAGATTAGGGTCGGGGTGAACTAGAATTGGACTGCCTTATGAATGATTTTGTGCGCTTCTTTTCGGTCCTCAGGTAGGACTTCACACTTGAGGTAGGCGATTATTGAGTCCATCCAACTTGTATCAGGAGAGATGTAGTTGAGTCCAGCCCTTGGTTCGTCATCTTCATTGCTAGGTGCGGGAAGGATGTCCACTGAGACGGTCTTTTGCTCCTAGTGTCTATGGCCGCAGCCAATCCTGCTAATGCGTCAGCACAGGCATTTTGGTCTCTTGCAATTTGGTCAAGGCTGAATTGTTGGAACCGGGGGATGAGTTTTTGAACTTCGTCAACTGGTTAACTACTAGTTGAGAATCACTGAATGTTTTAATCTGTTCGGCCCCTAGCCTTTGGCGAATCGTAGACTTGCAAGGAGGACTTCGTATTCGGCCTTGTTGTTGGAGGCAATGAAGTCAAGTCTGAGGGCTTGCTTATGGATAATGCCTTCGGGTGAAATCAAAACTACTCCTACACCTAAACCATGGTTGTTGGAGGAACTGTCGACGTACAACTTCCAAAAGTCACCATGGAGGAGTCTCCAAGGTGTATTACTTGTTGAATTAGTGCGTGGCTTCGAGTTGTCTGCTAGCGCTTGGTGAAAATTCTACAATAAAATCAGCAAGGACCTGACCTTTGATCGCTGTCCTTGGCTACTACTAGATATCAAAGTTGGCTAATTTGATTGCCCACTTCGAGATTCTATTGGAGTGATCGGCTTTGCGTAGCAGAATTTTGAGTGGATGCTCGATTAGCACTATGATGAGGTGAGCTTGGAAGTACAATGCTAGTTTTCTAGAGGTTGAGACAAGTGTTAAGGCAAGCTTCTCCAAGGGCAAGTACATGGTCACGGCACTGACCAGAGTCTTGTTGGTCTAGTAGATGGGGAATTGTGCTCGGTTTACCTAGCGCACAAGGACTGAACTAATTGCATGTTGAGAGATAGCCAAATAAATGAAGAGAGACTCCTTCTCTTTCGATGTGGAGAGGAGTGGTGCCTGGGATAGGTATTGATTGAGATCTTGCAGTGCTTGATCGCACTCTGGCATCCAGTTGAAGCTCCTATGGCTGCACTTCTTGAGAAGCTGAAAGAAGAGTCGACATTTATCGGATGATCGGCTAATGAACCTATTTAGTGCGGTTGTCATTCCTGTTAATTTCTAGACTCCCTTAATAGTGCAAGGAGCCTCCAAGTTGTTGATGACAGTGATCTGATTAGGGTTGGCTTCAATGCCTCTCCTAATTGTTGAGCCAACGTTGAAAGCACATTTCTCGGCGTTTAGGCTAAGCTTGTGCTTCTTAAGGATATTGAGGACCTCTTGAAAATGCGCCAGGTGGTTGGCCTCATGCCAACTTTTGACGACTATGTCATCAATGTAAGCTTCCATTGTGTCGCTAATCTGTTCGTCGGATACTTTGGTGATCATTCTTTAGTAGGTGGCCCCAGCACTCTTGAGACCGAAGGCATCACTCAGTAGCAGAATAGTTCGCGAGGACTGATGAAAGCTGTCTTCTCCTTGTTTGGCTCATGCACGACAATCTGGGAATAGCCTCAATAAGCATCCATAAAGCTGAACTGGGCATGCTCGGTTGTTAAGTCCACCAGCCTGTCTATCCTCGATAGGGGAAGGTGGTCTTTAGGGCAGGTATCATTGAGGTTCGTGTAGTCAACACAAATTCATTTGTTGTTCTTTTTCTTAACCACTAGGTTGGCAAGCCATGTCAGGTATTACACTTTCTGTATAGCTCCGGCTTTCAAAAGGCGATTGACTTCTTGGATGACGGCATCAATATTTGTTAATGTTGACCGTCGAGGCTTTCGAATCAATGCCCGACAGAAGAGATCGACGTTGAGTTCGTGGTAAATGGAGGAGGAGTCGACCCCCATCATTTCGTATGTTGTGCAAGCAAGCACTTGGAAGGCTGTCATCTCTTCCCTCTCGGCAGGTGACAAGGTTGATCTGAACAGAAAAGTTCTATTGGTGTTTGAGTTGTCGGTTGGCAACAGAACTACGTCTTCGATGGATTTCTCTGTGGCTCATGTACCGACATTCTCGAGTATTGGAGCGTCCGACGCTTCCACTTAGTGCAATTGCTTTGGGCTAACCTTACTTTTGATTGCCACTACGTAACATTTTTTGGCAGCCACCTGATTTCTTAGTACCTTTTCTTGCACCCGACAGTGATTTGCTGGTAGGTAGAAGTGATGACTCTTCACTTGTGCATGAAACCCTGCCGACCATGGAGTTTTATGGGCTTGGCACATCCACAACAACAAACTCTACTTCAATGATGGTCTTGGAGCCGGTGTAGATGGAAGGTTTCATTTTGCCCATTGGACATACAGGAGCGGAGTTGAATCCCACTAGTGGACCTCGGTGGGTTCGAGGTTAGTTTTCTTAAGGCGGAGTGCCTTGAACAAGGAATAATGCATGACCTCTCGTCCGAACTTCCTTGATCCACCAAGATTCGTTGGACTAAAGAGGTACCAAGGGTAAGTGAAACGACCAAGGCGTCGTTGTGTGGCATCTGAAGGCTCTCCAAGTCTCGGTCAAAGAAGGAAATATCGCCATTTGTTAAGTCGTCCGGACGCGGGCGTTTGGCGCCCGAGCTTACTGTCGTGACCTGTTTACTAGAGACTACCCATTTGATTTCAGCCCAGAGGCTCTCTTTTGTAGTTGGATCCACCATTCCATGGATTACATCGATCACTCGGACCTCAGAGCTATTCTACTTCTCAGGCTTTGCTGAGGTTCGGCTTTTGTCTTCTTTTCATCAATGTACTCTTTGAGATGGCCTTTGGTACTAGCCTCTCAAGGAAATCACTCCAACCATGGCACCTAATCGTAAGGTGCCATTTCTCTTTGCGGTAAGAGCAGCGATAGGGGGAGTCACTAGGCTTCTGCTGATCTCCTAGTGGCCGAGGTAAGGCTCGTTCTAAATCTTCTTGGGGATCTCGTACGTCGGAACCTTGAAGATGGTCTTCGTGGAGGCAAATTCATGAGGCCAATGACCTCTCTTTTAGCCAAAAGTCACCATGTTGACACTCTGGCGTCCTCTATTGTTGTTCGCGTTTTTGTTCCCATCTCCCTGACGAGGATGGTCTTGTTCGGCTTGACGCTACTCACTATGGGCTTCCTCCAGTCAGCAATGATTGTGCATCTAGCTCATTAAGTCATCCATGTCGGCAAGACTTGACAACATCAGATCCTCGAATAGTCAGCTTTGGTGATCCATGCCGAACTTGAACGAGGGTACGTCAATTGTTGGATTGCAGCCTTGTATCTCGTTTAAGAGCTCACAATACCAAGCTGCATACTGCCGGAGGGATTCATTAGCCAACTTCCTTAGAGCGAGGAGAGAGTCAACTCCTTTATTTTGCCTACTACTAGTAACAAACCGAGCAAGAAAGGCAAAGAAAAGATCCTTGAATGAGGGAATGAGCTCTCCCAAACTAAAAGGAAAGAGTTTGCACATGAGTGCATCATCCAAGTCATAAAGTGACATCATCTGCCTAAAGTGCACTAGGTGGAGGTAGGCATCCATCTTCGGGTCGCACTTCGTGAACTTAAGTGGGTTAAAACCAAGTGTCGGGCAAACTCCATCGATTTATCTGGTGAATGGGGAGGATACGAGTTGATCGTGTATGATATCGCATTGGGACTTGGTCTGACGAACCTCTTGCTTTGTCGGATCCCTGTGGTTGGCAACAAGCTGAGGGCTAAAGTCCTCATCTCTGTGGTACCGAGGGGATCGTTCCCAATGATGATGCCGCCGAGAGGAATAGTCCATGTGTTCGTCGTACCTTATATCCAACCGAGTCTCGTGAGTGAGCGTAACTCCTGAAGCCACGGTTGGAGGAGAGAACGAATGGGTGCTACTGACAGATTTTGCACTCAATCGTTTGTGTAACACTCTGTGCTTGGTGCTCATCGTCCGCGTAGTGCTCAAGAGGGGGAGAGCGCACCCACTCTCGGCCCTTGATTCCGTTGGCGGGACACCCAGCCTCGCCACAGTCGCCCAAATGCTCAAGGGCCAAACGCTTGAGATGTTTCCTACTATTGGCAGAGTGAGTCCAGTTGCACCTGCGGTGCGTAGCTTGAGATGCTTGTCCGTTTTGAAGGGGCCTAATCGCCAAATTTAACTGCATTACCTCCTCCTTGACCAGTTGGAGGAGCTAATCTTTTTTGGCTAGCCGAGCTTTTAGACTTTTGACATATGTTTAGTCAGTAATCTTGGAAGGGATCTCTGTAGGTAAAGATTCGGAGGAGGAGGCAGCAGAGCTGCGGGGTTTGTGGACCCGGTAACCATTGTTGCTTTCCATGCTGAAGCAGATTCGATCTGATCATTCTTCTGATTTGGGATTTTCACCATGAAGCTGAGCTTGAAATGATTTGAGATGAAAAGTCAAATGAATCTCCCATTATGGTCACCAAAATGTGGAGTCTAAAATTCAAATTTGACTTCCAAAAGTATGTTGCGAACTCTCTGGCTAATCCTGCAAAAACACTCAAAACTAAGTTAGTGCTTATCGGAATTGGTTCTCCGGTGGGCACTCCGACGATCAAGTTAGTCTTTAATGAGAGTAAAAGTCACTAGAAAGTAACAACGAGTTAGCACGAGTGTATTCATGTACTTGAGGTTGGAGTGCTACTACTGTATTTATAAGGTGAGAGCCCAACTACTTTCCTAGACCTTCGGCCGAAAATGTAGCATTGTGGTCTGAGAATCACGGTGGTTATGCCACATGTCTCAATTTTGTACAGATCGGACGGTCACGTCTGCACGTTTAATAGCCACCTTCACCATGTTTCTTTGTACAATAATCAGCACGTGAGGAGCACACCTTTGATTTTTTGCCGGTCTTTTATTACCATTGTTAGCATAAATTTCAAATAAAGATTTGGAATTAAGAATTATAATCGTACTTATTATGATTTTTCACCATACTACAAAATAGTATATTGCAATTTACTTATCTCATGTGTTTACCTCAAATTAAATATCAAGACGTGTTTTTAATTTTTGAGTTCGACTTTCATAGAAAATTAATTTTCTTAATGTTTTTTTTTGTATTTCAAATTTTTTTTTGCCTCTATACTATTTTATTTTTCTATTGGTATTTGTTTTATAATATGATATTAATTTTCACCATTGTTCATAGTATAATTAATAATATTTTTTCATTTTTAAAATTATTTTGGGAGAAGTCTTTATTGTGTATCATGATGTTTTCTATAATGTTATTTTTTTATTGCATTGGATAACATTATACATAATTTTCGTAATAATGGGTTTAGTACAGTACTTAATTTAATTTTTTTATCTCGCTATTAGAAAGTACGAATAAAGCTATTGATTTAAGCATTTTAAATGGTATTTACGTTGATTTGTTGGTGTATTGCAAA
The DNA here is from genome assembly GCA_019985065.2 of Arctostaphylos glauca. Lineage (NCBI taxonomy): Eukaryota > Viridiplantae > Streptophyta > Magnoliopsida > Ericales > Ericaceae > Arctostaphylos > Arctostaphylos glauca. Next base: position 10,973,444 of record JAHSPW020000010.1, on the reverse strand, counting down.
ATATAAAATTATAATTTTCTTACAGTACTTTTGAAAGTTTTGGTTTCAATTCAATATCGAGAAATGTCTTTATTTTTATGTAACATTTGACTCTCCACTATAATTTTAAAATTTTATTTTATATATTATATTTTATCTGAATGAAATAATGGATATACGTGGGGATAGACAAAAATAGTTTTTGTAATAAACTAATTTAATATAAAAATAAATCTATTTTTAAGTTTTATTATGTGCATAAAATATTATCTTTACAAAATCTTCTCGTAAGAGATAGACTTAAAGTAAGAGGGCCCACTTTAAAACTTATCTTTTATGCACTTGATATATGGACTTGATATATGTGTCGGTAAAAAAAATTTATTATATTTTCTGCTACCGTTTGTAGTATTGAAAAATGTAGCTTTTTAGAATTTGACTCTTTACCCCTAACATTATTATAAACTATTGATCAAAAAAATTATTATATTTTCTTATAGACTATTATATTTTTATTCATTGATTTTTTTATTCTAGAATATTAACTTTACCTCAGTATAATTGCAAGTATTTTTATAACTTGTATTTTTATTCATTGATAAATGTAACTTTTGATCATTAGCGTAAATTTCAGAAAAAGATGTCGAATGAAGTATTATAAGTGCATTAGATAACATTAAACGTATTTTTCTTGATAATAATTTTAGTATAGTACTTAATTTGATTTTTTTTTTTAGTCTAGCTATTGGAAAGTACGAATAAAGTTATGAATTTAAGCACAATAAATGATATTTACTTTGACTTTGAGAAATGTGTTTAAATTTTTACATTGACATAGATGTCATTGCTAGTTTTTCCTAGAACCATTGATTTTCAGTAAACGTCATTTTATTTTTATTATAGTAATGTATGAAGAAAAATATTTGACTTTTGTTAAACTATTACTTTAAAATTTTATTATATTGTATATGTACGAAATAATTCTCATTGTGTATTTTTAACATTTTATGGATTGTCAATTTTAAATAATTTTGTAACATCATATACAATTTTCTGGGTACTTGAGTTTCAGATTTTAGTAGATAATAAGTAATTTGATTTTAATTTTTGTCCCACATTTTGTTACCATCATTAGCATAAATTTCAAATAAAGATTTGGAATTAAGTATTATAATCGTACTTATTATGACTTTTCATCATACTACAAAATAGTTATTTTGAATTTGCTTATCTTATGAGTTTGGTTGAAATTAAATATGAAGACGTACTTTAATTTTTGGATTTGACTTTGGAGAATATTAATTTTCATTATGGTTATATTTTGTATTTTTAAATAATGTATTTTTGCCTCTATAATATTTTATTTTTATTCATATTTATTTTAAAATTGTATTGATTTTTATCATTGTTCATAGTATATATAGTTAATAATATTTCATGATTTTAAGAATTATTTTGCGAGAAGTCTTTATTGTATATTATAACGTTTCCTATAATGTTATTTTCTATTGTTTTAAATAACATTTTACATAATTTTTTGTGATAATGATTTTAGTATAGTACTTAATTTGATTTTTTTATCTTGCTATTGAAAAGTACAACTAAAGTTATTGAATTAAGCGTATTAAATTATATTTACGTTGACTAGTTGGTATAGTGCAAAATATAAAATTATAATTTTCTTACAATATTTTTGCGAGCTTTGGTTTCAATTCGATATCGAGAAATCTCTTTAAATTTTTAAGTAATATTGATTTCATTGCTAGTTTTTCCTAGAACCATTGATTTTCATTATAGGTCATTTTATAGTGATGTATGGATGAAAAACATTTGACTCTTAAATTTTATTTTATATGTTATAATTTATATACATAGGAATAGACAAAATTAATTTTTTTGTAATAAACTGATTTATTATAAAAAATTAAAATTATTTCTAAATTTTATTATGTGCATAAATATTATCCTTGCAAAATCTTCTTATAAGAGATGGGCTTCAACTAAGAAGGCCTACTTTGGAACTTATCTTTTATGAGAAAATTACAATAGAATTCGCGCCCTCACTTGATGTGTTTATCGATCAAAAAAATTATTAAATTTTCTTATACCTTTATTTTGTAGTATGCATAAATATAACTTTTTAGAATTACATTCTTTACCTCTAACATTATTTTTTTATTCATTTGATTGTTTTTGAGTAATATAGTACTCATTCTGTACATAATTTTGTTTCAAATGATGGTTTTAGCACATCGTTAGAACCAACATGTCACGCCCTTATTTTCAAATATAATATATATTATATTTACTATTTAAAGATCTCACAATTTCTCCAACATAAGTCTAAAATCATAATTTTCATAATTCACTTGTAACAAAGATTTAAAAAATAGTACGGACACTCCTAGCCCAAATAACCCAACTAGAAAATTTGAGTCGATATAATTTAGTATGCCCTTAATACAACATTTGAATAAATGAGGAGTTAATTTACATGTTTTAAAAATTAAGTTCTAAATATGCTATATAACCCAACCAGATGGATTGCTGTGTAGCATGTCAAATTGTCTATTTCTTTAAGCTTTGTTGTATCTAATCAATATGCATCTCGAAATAACCCAATATAGAAATTTACGAATCAAGCTTGACTTTGAATTATTGAAAGTCTCGTGTTACCCTAACACCCATGTTCATGATGTTTATCTGTCTTAGACAACATATTCTAAATATATATATATATATATATATATATTCTGATTTTTTTTTTTAGTTGATGAAACCATATTTGTTGAGATCACAATCAAAACACTCGTATGTCTTTTAAGGAACCTTGAATTCACAGGTTCAACTGAGTGAAATTCTTATAGCGCTCACTCAATTTTTGTCATACTTCTCAGCTTTTAAGATGTGAAATCTTGAAAAGAGTATGCTTCAAACTCTCATAAATTTATTCTATCATAAGAATCTCATTAGAATACATCATTTGAGGATTCAGTGAAGATTTCATCCCCTCAAACTATTTCTATACTTGACACTTCTATCAAAAAATAGAGTCCTATGTTTGTCTTGAAACGCATTTGGCTGATGTAATTTCAAGACAAATATCCGATATAGTTTTTCACACCCAATATCAAACTTTCTAAAATTTTATTTTTGCTGCAGTTCAGTTACTTTTGTCATAGAAACCTTTCTTTTCCTATAATACTATGGTCTTTCGAACCAAAGTATTCGTTTGTTGCTTTTGGTTAGCCACCCCTCGGTTCACGAACATTGTGATACAACTCAGCATTTTGTATTTCTTAAGTTTATTTCATTGAACTTAACACCAACCTTGAATCCAATTTTGACTCTTATCTTGAAACTCGAGAGAGTGTGTATTCACTCCGTCTTAAGTATATCATCTTAAAATTATATTGTTATGTGTTTTGATCTAATACTGGGGATGCACCAAACCCATAAAGTCTTGATTGAAATTTGGGACTCTGTATCGAATAATTAATGCATACTATTCCGTGAAATTTCAAGGACAAAATTCTTTTAAGGGGGATAGATTGTAACGACCCGAAATTTTTACAAAAATAAATAAATTGTTTTCAAATACTCTTTATTTCATGTGTAGTATTAATTTAGTCTTTTTTATTTTTTTTCATGAACGGTTGTGATTGCATGTGCATGATAGTCGTGATGGGTTGTGTTATACCGAAGCGAAACTTCCTTTTTGTATCCCTTCAAATTCCAGCCGTGTAACCCCTTTGAGATTAATTAGAAGTTTAATGACATAATGGTAGCAATCAAAATTGAGATTTCAATGCTTAAGCTCCAATAAGAGCTAAACCCTCACCCATTTTATTTTTCGGCACATTATACTTCACCAACATAGAGAACTAAGGGCTTTGAGAGAGAAAGTTATTGGGGAAGAAGAAGAGGTCCTGCTAGTTTCCGATTTTTGACGAATCGATTCCGTTTCTTTGATTCTTTCTGCATTGGAGGTAGGATTGTTTATCTCCGCCCATTGGTTTAAGTATTTTCTATAGTAGAAAAATGTTATGTCTAATTCTTAGAAATATATTTGTCATACAATTTCATGTTTAGTTTTTAGTAATTATGTGATTTTTGATCGATTCATGCTAGGATGCGTGAACGCTAGAATGTTACGAATTTGAAAGAGATAGAAACTTGGTGTGAATCTGATTTTGATAATTTTCGTTGAAATTGTTCGAAGACTCTAAAATTTCTGAAATTTTTGATGAAGATTCCTCTATGTGTCTTCTGTATTGGGTAAAAATTTCGAAGCCTAACTCAAAATAGAAAATTCTATAAAAATCTGTAACCAAGCTGCTGCGGATTCGTCACTGTGAAGACTGGTTTGACACACGTTAGGAAAACAGCCATAACTTTTAACACGGGTATCGAAATTGCGCACCGTTTGTTTTATTTGAAACTAGATACATAGAACTTCAAAAATATGTAGATTTTGTATTTTTCTTTTACGTAATAAAAATCAATTTTTCTTTTAAAGTTGATAATGCAGTTTTTGGTATTGTTTTGGTGAATATGGATCTTGTTCATGTTAACATGATATGCACTAGTTTATGTTCATTAGTTTTCGTTGGATTTTGTGTGAGCGGGAATAATATAAAAGTGACCTTTGGTGTTGTTTTGGTGAACATGAATCTTGTTGGTAATAACATAATAGGTGTTAGAAAATTCTGATTGTGTTGATAAGAACTTGGACAAGTGATAAAAGTGGAAATGATTTAATTACAGCTGTCGTGTTACTCATTGATTTTTCGGGTTAGATTCCCGAGATTATTCCGGGTTAGATTCCCGAGGTGATTGTGGTTTGATTCCCCTTCACTTTTATTCCGGGTTAGATTCCCGAGGTGGTTGGTGGTTCGATTTCCCTTCTCACTTTTGTTCCGGGTTAGATTCCCGAGGTGACTGGTGGTTCGATTCTCCTTCACTTTGTACTGGGTTAGATTCTCGATGTGATTTGTGTTCCGGGTTAGATTCCCGAGGTGACTGGTGGTTCGATTCCCCTTCACTTTGTACCGGATTAGATTCCCGAGGTGATTTGTGTTCCGAGTTAGATTCCCGAGGTGACTGGTGGTTCGATTCCCCTTCACTTTTATTCCAGGTTAGATTCCCGAGATAGTTGGCGGTTTGATTCCCCTCTATTTTTATATTCCGGGTTTGATTCCCGAGGTGGGTTAGATTCCCACTGGCCGTCGTACCGTGTTGATTATGGGTTAGATTCTCTGGGCGTCGTCCCGATTAACAGAAAAAAAGAGAGAAAGAAGAATGGACTTAATACACTTAAACGTTACTTTACAGCTTTTGATATATTCGCATTTGTTATTTAAAATTCTGTTGTTATGTTTCATTTTATGTATTCTGTTTTTATGTCATATCTCCTGTTATATGTGTGCTTTTACCCATGGGTTCGATTTTCGGATAAACCTTCCTACCGAGTTTTATAAACTCATTGGTGCAACTTCTTTGCCCCTGGTGTTTCATACCAGATTTCGAAGAGCAGTTGCAGAATCTGTCCGAGTAGGAGAAAGTGGGAGCTGCTGGAGGACTGTGGCGGCGTTTAGTTGTCCTACCTTTAGATGTTCTGTTATTTTATTTATTTTTAGTAAAAATATAAATCTCAAGAGTATTCTTATCAATTTCACTTCCGCATTTTAAAACTCTGATTTATCTTATTTTCTGTTATTTTAAATTAAATAATAAAAGGCATTTCTTTGATTTATGTTTCAATTAATCAAATAATTGAATAAACGATTTTAAATAACGTACCGAGAAATCGGGGGCATTACAGGCTGATTCCATGTTCGACCTTCTCGGCTAGAATATAATGTGGTCAACCAAAGTCAAGTCAGCCCTACCCCACGCGATTGGCGTGTGTGTCTTGATTTATTTAATTACATTTTTACCTCGTGAAAGATTAAAACTAGGGTTTGAAAAGCGCTCTCTCTCTTCTTTCTACACAAAAGAAGAATCAAAATGTCGATATGGGTACGAACAACGATTGGAAGATACTGAAAGAATAATTTGTAGGAGATGATGGAGTGAGGAAATCAAACAAAAATTAGATGGGCGGAGTAATATGGGAATTTAGAAAATTTGGAAGCATGACATCAGCTTTTTTTTCACAGTCAACGAATGTTCATTGACAACAGGGAGGTCCTGAAAGAATAATGTGTAAAGTAAGAGAGGATAGTGCAATTATCAGAACCACGAGGGAGGACAGTAAATTTTTCAGTAACCTTGGGGGAGGTAAGTGAAATTTACCATTTTTTTAAAGGGGGCTGCAGGTACTATGGATCCTCTGACTCCCAATCGGGTTGCCTTCCCAGGTCTCGCCGGTGTTACCTGTAAGTCGTGATGTGCCTCGAGATGGCCGTCTCCTATCCCCCTACCGGTGGGGAATCCGCTCTCGGATCGTCGCTCTGCTACGTCTGGCCGGTCCTCTAGGCACCTTTGGAAAACAGAGAGTGTGATAACGTACACGCTTTCCCTTTACCCCATCCAAGCGGGCACTTGAGTTTCCTCTTGAGAACTTGACGTTAATTAAAAAAATGGATATAATTTTAAACGGGGCGCCCGATAAGCTGGGCCCTGTTGGTAACTTCCGCACATTCATCAAGCTAGTACAGAATCAAAAAAAGCAAAGTTGGCTTAATTACAAAATTAACCCTACTATGTCTTAGGAATAGCAGTATTGACATAACAAAAAGTGGCTTTTTTTGTGGACCTTTTAGCCCTTGGGCTCTTTCGGTGTGCTGTGTGAACGGTGAACGCTATCTGCAGTGTTTTGAAACAAATGGTTAAATTGAATACATGTATACTCAATTACAACATCAAAATATATGTTTTATTTTAAAATTCGAAACTCGCTGTTAATTTTGAAATATTTTTTTAACTTAACGATACATTTTTAAAAAAATTTCAAAAATAAAATCTGGACAATATGACCGAATGGATTCAAATGAGTAGTGTCAGTCATTTTTTAATGGAACGGTGGCAAAAGTAAAAAGGAAAAAAATATGCCTATTCAGCCACCGCCCCACTAAAAAAATGACTGACATTACTCATTTGAACATCTTTTGGTCGAAATATATTTTTCTTTTGAATTTCAACAGGGAGGGGTTCAAATAGACGGTATCAATAATTTTTTTTAATGCGATGGTATTGAGTGGACATATTTTTTGTTTTTGTTTTTAATTTTTCCACCATCCTATTAAAAAAAGTATCTGACACTATTTATTTGAATTCTTTTTTATCAAAAAAGTAATTGACACTATTTATTTGAATCCTTTTTTTATTGTGCTGTTTGAATTTTATTTTCAAAATTTTATTAAAAATTTATCATTAACCTAAAAAAATATTTCAAGATTTATTACGAATTTAAAATTTTAAAATAAAACATATATTTTAATATCGTAATTAAGTGCACATGTATTCAATTTGACAAAAGTATTGAAATTAAAAAAAGTTGAATTTTTAAGTCCAAAGAAAAAGAGTTATCATGTTCGAAAGAGAAAGAGAGAGTGGGGAGGTTATTTAATTTCAGGCGCCAAACACCCCCTTGCGTTTGTGTGAGGAAAATACTTTTTTAGCTTCTTAACAAACGCCCTCCTTAGATAGACCCAATTTTATATTTTAACGGTAGAATACCACATTCTCTCCTCTCCCCCATTCTACAATCGGTCGCCCTCTCTCTCTCTCCCCACAACCATCTTCAATCGCACCGACCACCATTGTCGATGTACGACAAGCGAACCATTCTACAATCGGTTGCGCTCTCTCTCTCTCTCTCGCCCCACAACCATCTTCAATCGCACCAACCACCATTATCGGCGTACGACAAGCGAACCAGGGGTGGGACAAGCGACCACAATCGGTTGCTCTCTCTATGCATAACTATCTTAAACCGCATCGACCACCATTGCCGATGTAGGACAAGCGACCAGGGGTGGGAGTCCGTCAAAGAAATCAGCTCTGGTGGTGAGTATTTAGTTGATTCTGTGTTGATTTCTTGTTTTAGGGTTTTAATCAGTTTTTTCTTTTCTTGAAATGTATGTTTTGATAATATTGGAGGTATTTTGCAGTTCGAATTAGGATTCTGCCCTTTTCGTTTTATGGGGATCTGTTAATTGGTTTTCTGATTCTTGAAATGGGTATCCTCTCTCTCTGCTTCCCTACTTCTGGTTCCTCCTTTATTTGGTCATATGTATGTCGTATCGGTCTCTGAACGATGCCTATTGAGGGTAAACTCAAGAGTTTGATCGAGGTTATTTTGATGGATTTAAAATCACTATTTAATGTGGGTAACACTTCGTGTTCAGAATTGCATAACTGACTTGTAGTTATAGCAGTATCTCCACAGAATACATCTTTTCTACCTTTAATCCAAGCCACTTATATTCTTGTTACATTAATGTTAAGTTCCTTTGATTGGAATTCCTATCTATCTGAATGGAGCCTTTGTTATTTGATGTCTTATGTTTACTAACATCTTGCATTTGAACTTGATTTTGGATTGTTTGTTGGGGCTGAAGGCAGTTATCGATGCTCTCTCTTTTGAGTTGTGTTGATACAGTAATACACCTCGTATAACCGGTTCAACATGTCTTATTTAGCATACGTGCGATACTTAATTGTCAATTTTATCGGATAATGCACGTTTGGTAGCTTTTGTCCAATTTTAGGTTTTCTGTGTTAAAAGAGGTGTTAGACCGACAAAATTGTGAAATCCAAAAGTTCGGAGCCGGTCCCGAAACCCGAGGAAAGATGGAAGTACAATTGGAAGAAGTGCTGAGTTCATGAAAGATACGAAGATCGAAGAAAATACGGAAAAAGATAGAAGAATCAAGAAAGAAGAAAATCGGACCTGACCTGATGAAACCTGACTGGAACCTTCTAGTCAGGCTTGCTCGCGAATTAGATTTATTTATTTTTGTAAATTCCTTTTTTTAATTAATCTTTCTAGATAGTGTCCTATTAGAATTAGGTAACCTTTCCTTTTTCTTTTATTTTAATTGTAATTAGTTTCTTTAGGGGATGAGGAATCCTTTCCTAATTTCTCTCCTAGGATTCTTTTCCTAATTTCTCTCCTAGGTTTTCTCTATTTAAAGACCTAGGAGACCTAGTCTAAGATATCTTAGCTATCTCTTTAGAATCTCTAGTTGTTATTATCTTTTTAGTCTTTACCTTTTACATTCAATTCCAATTCAATTACTAGTGTTCTTAACAATAAATTTCCGGCGATTATTCTATTTTTCTATTGAAGATTCATTCAAGTTATTCAAGTTTTCCTTTCAAGTTTTCCGGTAAGATTATTAGATATTTATTGCGTTCATCAATTCTAGTAAGATGTCTTCAATTCATTATTTCGTTTTTAGTTTTAAATATGTTAGGCTAAATCTCTAGGCAAGATCCAAGGATGAATTTCATCTCATGATTGAGGGTTTCAATATCTTCTCATTCTTTTTCACTGTTTATTCAAAAATTGATTCAAGTTCTTATTTTTCGAACCAAACAAGGAGTGTTATGCTCTTGATTAATCGTCGCCATTAATTTGGTACGATTAATACTTGGGTCGATGTCCGCCTATGATTTGACCTAATTTTATTGAACAAGAATCAATTTCGAATACATCTTTTGAATTAAAGATATTGTTACCTAAAATTTAGGATGGAAGGATTCCACGGATCTAGCCTATTTTCTTAATCAATTAAGTTTCCTATTTTAGTTTAATTATAAAATTAGAATCAAAATCAAATCAAATCAAAGGCTAGCGTCCGAAACGCTACAACTTTCAGTTACGTGATTCCCCCTTCCTGCTGTTCTTCGTGGATCGATACTCTATCTTGCCGCTCTACTGGTTTTCTAAACTCGTGAGCCAAAGATCAGTTTTAACAAAATTAAATATTGATTTGGCCGGCGCGTCAGCGACACTTTTGCCGGTCGATCAAGTTTTTGGCGCCGTTGCCGGGGAACAGCCAAGGCAAGGTACGTAACTTGTAGTTGTTATTTTTCTTTTTTTTATTCTATTTCTTTATTGGGGAGTAATTTTTGTGCATGAGTGTTTACACTCGCAGCCACACCAATCGTCTTATTCGAACTGAAAACCTCCCCCACATGTGATGGCTGCCCTACTGGGGGCCAATAATACAATACCTCCGAGGACCATGAGGGACTATTTATACTCATCTAATTTTGAAACTCATGATTTCTACTCTGAAGGGCGGGACCCACTATGGTACCCGCCTAATAATTGGCAACAATGTGGACCTCAAGAACCTTTTGTGATTTCTGAGGCATACCAACCGACTCATAAGCCGAGTTTAGAGGACATGCTGATGATCATACAGGGGCAATCCAAAGTCATTGAGCAAAACACGCAAGCCTTCCATTCCCAAATGGCTGAGTTGAACCTTATGCTCAATGTTTCGAGTCAAATTAAGGACGATGATAATGAGTTTCATGATGTGGATCATCGTGATGCCTTAGACCTAGCACAAGGGGACTCTCATGTATCCCCCGACCCTTCGGAGAATTACCTCACTACTAAAGTGGCTACTTTTCTTGACTTACATGAGGTGGATAATATATGCTCATTCCTCAAGAAAGAAGAGGTCATGGACACGAAAAGGTGGGAACCCACTGTTGAAATACTACCTTCTAACAAATCGATAACTAGTCCGTCGAGTGTACTACCCCTAGTACCTGATCCTCTTGAAATTGGTCTCACTGCTGAAGAGGCCGCATTTTTAGACTCAGATGAGGTAGAATACTTGGACTCACTCCTCGCACAAGAAGAAGTCATGGGCACAGAAAATTGGGAACCTACAATTGAAAAGTTACCCCCAAATAAACCACCATTATTTTTGGCAGGTGTCCAATCTCCATCCTTGGCATCCCAACTTTTTCTCGAAAAATCGAAAGATACTCCCCTTAGTGAGGCAGGATGCCATTTTGTTGTGATTTTTTCCATTCAAGAGCACCATTGGGGGAGCAGAATACAGAAAGTTATGAGCAAGTATCAACAAGCTTGTAATTTGCATGCAAGGAAAGATCACTTCCCTCCGCCTTTTACTGATTGTTTCTTTGCGAGGAAAGATGACCACTCAAGTTATAATCACACCGCGGTCTCTCTGGTAGACCAAGCACATCCGCATGTACCTCATCCATTCGGGACTTTTCCGTTAAAAATTCTGCGCTCGAATTATTTAAATAACTCACATGGGTTACCATTAATATGTTGTTCCCCAATTTTGCTTTGCAGTCTGTTTTGCAGAAAATTCATATGTTGCCAAAATATGAGGAGGACTTGGTTGATCCTGTCTATTCGGATCAATGAGCTTTTATGAGTCTAGGAGATTATAAATCCATGGAGTTTGAGATACCTCCAGTGTTCGCCGTGCTCGAACGGCTCAGCTGGTCCGGTATAGCCACCTGTCGCAGCTATGTATGGAGTACCTAGGAGGTTGGGTCTGACGGCAGGCGCATCGAACAACGAGAAATATGTCCGAACCATCTGGCTTTAATGCCAAGCTCTATGGAGATAGCTTCAAAGTAGAGTGGTGGGTAAGGAATTTGGGGTCGCTCCCAAAGGGAGAGGTAGCCTATTAGATGATGGCGCCTCTTCTCAAGATATTGTTGAACCCGTTGCATACTGTCCTTCCAACGAATAGGGAAACACAGTCTCCGAACAGGGAGAAAAGTAGTACCCGCGCCTTTCGCGTGAAGAAAGTGGTGGATTTCCATTTTGTTTCAGGCCTAACACTTGCAGGTTTCATCGTTCCAGTTGGGGGGCCTACCTTCCTGACCATCTTCGGTGCAGGTAATATCTTTCCTTCTCTTTAATTTAATTTGTCTTCGTGCATTGAGGACATTGCACAATTCAAGTTGGAGGGAGCAGCTAGTCCCTATGTTAGGCCTTGCCTTAAATTCTATCTAAATTTAAATTTTTATGAGTCAATCTTCCCTTGTGCGAATCACGAATCACCATACATGCGCTAAACATAGGAATGAGAGTCATGTGTTACTAAGATTATTGTGTTGCATTCGTATCAATTGTGAAAAGATGAAATATTCTAAAAGGACACAAGGATAAACTGATGCATGTGAGTCAAGTGATCGATGTTAATAAAGACTTAGGTGCGGTATCCAATTGAAAAATTTGAACTCTTCGTTTCTTGATCTCCAATTGTGCCATATATTATTTGTGTTAACACATGCATACATCATTTGATAATCCGTGAAGCATGTGGGAAGTGATACTAGGCCATTCTTCTTTGATCAAACCACATACGAGTCACCTAGACCATGAAATTTGTGCCAAGTTTCCCAATTTTTTTGCAAACTTAGGAAACTGGATGATATAAGGGTGGTTCGGTGAAAAATGGTAACGAATTCTAAATGAGGAAGAAGGGGTCAGGATGGGAGAAAGGAGTTTGGAAAAAAAAAAAAGTTTCAGTAAGTGACCTGACGGGTCAGATCCATCAGGTCTAAATTTCTTCCAGTCAGATTTTCAGAAAAATTCGGGCAGTAGCTAGACCTGACCTGTCAGGCCATCCGGTCAGGTAGGTTCATCCAGTCAGATTTTGGCCAAATATTTGGTCAGTAGGTGGATCTGACGAGTCAGCTCCTTCCGGTCAGGACGGGTGCATTCGGTCAGATTTATTAAAAATTCGCAGGGGTCAATAAAAAAAAAATGAATCTCTCAACTCGTTCTCCCTCAATGACGATACAGAGAACAGAGGGGAGAGAAGTGCAAACGGCGAAGACCCAACTCCATGGCCGATCATAGTCGAACCAAACCCTAAATCTGGTCGAAATCTCCATCTCCTACCCAAGAATCCCACCAGTCTCAACCTCGGAAACCCTATCCAGCCCTCAAACCGAACCCCTGACCCAGATTGAAACCCACTCAACCTCGAACCAAATCGCGAAACCCTAAGTCGCGATTCCAGAAGGAAGAAGGGGCGAAGCCCTGCGAAATCCAACCACCATCGACCAACCCTCAACCCTAAATCGGTTCGAAATCAGAATATCCAGTCCAGAAAAGTCTATTTCACGAATACAGAACAAAGAGCCACCGAAGCTCCAGGTTTCCCAAACCGCCATTGACGGCGATTGAAGGGCTAAGAAACGCTCCCAATCGTCATCTCCAACCACCATCCACCACATAAAACCCTCCTCTCTCTCTAATTCGTAACCCCCTGAACCCAGATCGAGAACCCCCAATTCGGTCAGAAACCCTAATACGCGTTTTGTTGTTCGAAACAGTGAAGTCTGTACTCCATTCGATCAGTGGAAGTCCAATTCGAGGATCGGATTGCAGAGGACAGGTAACCTTTTTTGGCTCAACTTCCTCCGTTCTTGATGTTAATTCTGGGTTGGGTACCCTTGGCTGAAGTTGGAACTGTCATGTACTGACCATTGTGTGTGGTCTGATTCAAATTTTGCTGATATTATGATATGCTGATAAATTGTGTTTGATGATAATCTGAGCCTTGGTTGAAATTGCCGTGATTTTTGGATGTTCGAATAGTGGGTCAGTGTTGATTGACAATTTTTGAAATTTGGGTTGTTGTTCTTAACCCCTGTTGAATACTGTGATCCATGGAAAATTGATTGAATATTGTGATAAGTTGGGCCTTAGTGAACCACTGCCAATTCCTGACCAAATTCTGCTGTTGATTAGTTACAATTGGAGGCATGATTATCCTTGGTAATGGATAGAACTGATTGGCCCTACTCGAATGGTTTTTAATTTGGGATTGCTTGCCCATTGGGACTCCTGTTAATCTAGTTTCCAAACTGCTGATGATGCAATTTTGAGTAGTGCTGAGTTGATAAGTTCTGAACTAAGAACCTGCATTACATTGGTAATTAGTCATCGAAATAAACTGGACTTAAGCTGTTTCTGTGTTGTGGAGTTTCTGTTTGGTGACGGTGACCGGGGTAGTTACCCATAAGCCAATTTTCAACTGTCACCAACTTCGTTTACCAATTTCTTGATAACCCAAGGTCATTACAATCCAAAAAGTCCTACGCTTGATCCCATGTGCAATTCGGATTTAGAATGTTTGTGGCATCATGTTTTCATAAGCTAATATGGCATATTCTCTTGACATAGCCTTTTGTTGCATCTTTGAGCCATTACACTTAACTCTATGAAAATCTTGTGTGAGCATGTTGGGATAGCCGTACAATCAACTCCATTCTTTCTGAGAGTTCGGTGAGCTTTGAAGTCCTAATTGCATAGGTTGTGATAAGCATGCATTCGTTCAAACACGTGGTGTTTTGGAATATTTAAATTTTGAATGAATGATTCGTTTGTTAGCACACGACATGTTAGAAGCATCGCACTTTCGAATTCCCATAATGCTTTCAATGAATAAGTTCATGATTCGTACAATGGAAATCATACTCATCCTTGTCTTCGTAGTTTCGTTGCTAGGGACTAGCAACCCTCAAGTTGGGGGGTGTGTTGATACCGTAATACACCTCGTATAACCGGTTCAACATGTCTTATTTAGCATACGTGCGATACTTAATTGTCAATTTTATCGGATAATGCACGTTTGGTAGCTTTTGTCCAATTTTAGGTTTTCTGTGTTAAAAGAGGTGTTAGACCGACAAAATTGCAATGTTCTAAAAATCGCTAGGCGCTAGTCGGGCGGTGGGGGATCTTCTAGCGTCTAGGCCTAGTAATCGGGGATTAATCGACCTAGGAGGATTACTCAGGTTTTTTCCTTTTTGTAATAAATATTTCTATAAAGTTCAAAGTTGTTTTGATATAATACACCATTATACAGCTATTATACACCATTGTACTGATATAAGCTATAATATAATACTGATATTCTACAATACATATATATATATATATAAACTGTAAAGTGTAATGAGAGTATGAGAGGCGAGCGAGAGAGAGAGACGACATCAAGAGAACTGTAGCTCTATAAGTTCCGTAACAATTCTTATAACCCTAGTAATACTTAATCTATACTACGTCATTTTAATTGCCCCATTTTCATTTTCCCATCGGCCGACTAATCGATGGTCCGATTAGTGGGCGATTAGCCGATTAGTGGGCGATTAGCCGATTAGTCGGCGATTAGCCGATTAGACTCCGACTAGGTGACCAGCCGATTTCCCTCAGCGATTTGGGTGTAGTCGCCTAGGTGACCAACCGATTACCGATTAATCGCCGATTAGTCGGCCGATTAATCCGATTTTTAGAACACTGCAAAATTGTGAAATCCAAAAGGTCGGAGCCGGTCCCGAAACCCGAGGAAAGATGGAAGTACAATTGGAAGAAGTGCTGAGTTCATGAAAGATACGAAGATCGAAGAAAATACGGAAAAAGATAGAAGAATCAAGAAAGAAGAAAATCGGACCTGACCTGATGAAACCTGACTGGAACCTTCTAGTCAGGCTTGCTCGCGAATTAGATTTATTTATTTTTGTAAATTCCTTTTTTTAATTAATCTTTCTAGATAGTGTCCTATTAGAATTAGGTAACCTTTCCTTTTTCTTTTATTTTAATTGTAATTAGTTTCTTTAGGGGATGAGGAATCCTTTCCTAATTTCTCTCCTAGGATTCTTTTCCTAATTTCTCTCCTAGGTTTTCTCTATTTAAAGACCTAGGAGACCTAGTCTAAGATATCTTAGCTATCTCTTTAGAATCTCTAGTTGTTATTATCTTTTTAGTCTTTACCTTTTACATTCAATTCCAATTCAATTACTAGTGTTCTTAACAATAAATTTCCGGCGATTATTCTATTTTTCTATTGAAGATTCATTCAAGTTATTCAAGTTTTCCTTTCAAGTTTTCCGGTAAGATTATTAGATATTTATTGCGTTCATCAATTCTAGTAAGATGTCTTCAATTCATTATTTCGTTTTTAGTTTTAAATATGTTAGGCTAAATCTCTAGGCAAGATCCAAGGATGAATTTCATCTCATGATTGAGGGTTTCAATATCTTCTCATTCTTTTTCACTGTTTATTCAAAAATTGATTCAAGTTCTTATTTTTCGAACCAAACAAGGAGTGTTATGCTCTTGATTAATCGTCGCCATTAATTTGGTACGATTAATACTTGGGTCGATGTCCGCCTATGATTTGACCTAATTTTATTGAACAAGAATCAATTTCGAATACATCTTTTGAATTAAAGATATTGTTACTTAAAATTTAGGATGGAAGGATTCCACGGATCTAGCCTATTTTCTTAATCAATTAAGTTTCCTATTTTAGTTTAATTATAAAATTAGAATCAAAATCAAATCAAATCAAAGGCTAGCGTCCGAAACGCTACAACTTTCAGTTACGTGATTCCCCCTTCCTGCTGTTCTTCGTGGATCGATACTCTATCTTGCCGCTCTACTGGTTTTCTAAACTCGTGAGCCAAAGATCAGTTTTAACAAAATTAAATATTGATTTGGCCGGCGCGTCAGCGACACTTTTGCCGGTCGATCAAGTTGCCTAAGGCGGTTGCGAGATTTGCATGCTTGTCTCGGAGATGCTTGGAGATGGCTGAAAGGGTCATCTATCAGTTTATCGAGACTTGCAATCCCCGTGATATGATTTTGATTCTCTGTGAGGTATAATACCTTATTTTGTGTTGGCCAATTGGATTAGAGAAATATAGGTATCTCATGAATACCACATAGAGTAGCAAATGGATAATAACCGAGTCTTTCCTTAGAAGAAGATGGGTTCCTTGAATTTACAGTAAATGAGCCTCTTATTTCTCAGGCTCATATGTTCGTAAGTATTTCATCGCAGTGGTTAAAAAATGTAGTGAATTGGTTAATCATGGTATTTATTTTTCTTTCTAAAATTCTTTAGCAGAGTGGCTCTTTTGTTCCAATTTGACATGTATACATTTCATGTGTTTAGATACTGTGCTACTATTTTGAATCTACCTATATCAAGCTATAATTTCCACTTGATAAGTGGAGTTTGATTTGCTTGACAAGAATCCCTTCTTTTTTCTGATGTGTAATCATCAATGTGATTGCAATGCCTGTATGATTTGAGTCTTTCCGGTTTGTGCATGTTGTTTTTTGCCCCCTAGTTTTTCACTGGGCTATTGGTTACCAATTAGCTGAAACCAGTTCACCTTTGATATTGTGTGCCTTGAGTGCCCATGTTAACAATACCCATTTAGAAAAGCCTTCAAGATATTTCTTATTTTGAGTACAAAAAGTCATAGTAGATAATAAATTCTCCTAGTTTTTGCTGTATCTAGTGTCTTTCCATAACTCACTCGTTGCAGGCCATTATGTTAGTTTTTGAAGGTTCTACAAAAGTTCTATGAATATTGGATGCGACTGATGTAGTTCATTTAAGGAGTGTCAAATGCTTGGCTGGAGCCTGTCCTCATGATTTGCATTTCATGGCATTCTCCAGATATTTTATACTGCTAATGCCTCTTAGTTGTTTGTCTAGCAATTTTATTGACTGTTACGTACTCACCCAAATGTCACTTTTTGTTCTCAGGTTTGAGGGTATTTATGGTATCTATTGGGAGATTTAGAGTATCAGCATCAGACGGTGTAATACTTAAATTAGGTGTGCAGCTAGGTAAAAACTTTATATTTTTTGTTTGGCATAGAAGTTGTACATCAAAATACAGAAGTTATTGTTTAAGTTGCTGAAGTTCTTGCTTAGAAGCCGAAAAATAACATTTCTTAAGTGTTGAAATCGGGGTTTAATGGCTATAAATTTCATCTAGAACCTAAATTGTTGGACTATAACCAAACTACTTTTTTAAAGCTTAAGTTCTATTATTAAGCAAACTTTGGTTATTTTTCATTTATGAATCTCTCTTTAAATGCTGAAAAATAGTATGTTTTAGTGCTGAAATTAGTGTATTGCTAGAAAGGGTGCCGAACCATGAATCATTTTAAAAGCTGAATATTTGAACTATATGATGGATATAGTCTTTGTTTTAGAAATTTGATATTTAAAAAACCGTTGTAATGATGAGGTTTTCCAACTTTGACTTTGTTAAAACAGTAGATATGCTAGATAAATGGGGAATTCAATTGTGTAACCCATTTTAACAAATGTGAGGTTTGGATATTTGGGTTCGGATGTTGGTGAAAAGTTCTTTCGGGCATGGACAATTAACTAGTTTTTAAGGTGGAAAAGTTTTAAACTCAACCATTAGGCAGTGATTAAGGCTTAAAAACTGTATTCAAATATGTGAAAAGTATGCTGAAGTGCATTGAAGTACGCCAAAAGCGTATAGATGTTGTAAATGTGAGGGTTCGGATATGGTGGTGTTGTTTGGCATGGATTTGTTTCCTTAGCTGTTATCAAGATCTAATCCGTCAAGATCTCCAACTTTGAATGTGGCACTAAAATTACCAATCTCCTCAATTTGTCTCATTCTCTTAAGTTCTGTAATGTGGGTATTTAGATAATGTTTTTTGCCAATTCTTATTTTCCATTCTCTGATAATTTCTTTGTTTTTTGTTTAATTGTTTCAGTACATGCTTGTATACGTTGAAGGTCAATTCTTTTGCCCTGAACTTCAACAGATCAAGGTGAGTATTCACACTCTCTATTTGATTGTGTGGACGGACGTGTAGTTAGCTATAAAAATGTGTGGTTTTTTGGTGTCCAGCTCGTATCCCCCTTAGTTCAATCGTTTAGACGTGGTTGGCCATTCGTTTGTATGTAGTTTTGTTAGGTAATTTCTATAATTTATGGGTTTGTAAGTTAAAATATGCCGGTCTGGGGCCTTTCTTTCCTGGCTTGTTATCCAACCAAGTTAAACGATTGAACTTGTCACAAGTATGTTGGCTACATGATTGAGTACTATCGTATAGAGGCACCGAAGATCAAAAGGGACTTTATAGTAGTTAGAATACCTAGATTATTTAGATTTTTTTAGAACCTACATATTTGTTTAGAAATATTTTTGGTTGTTTGAGATCATCTTTCGTTTTATTCTTCTATAAAAAAACATCACAACACCATAATTTTACAACATCATTTTTTGTTTTGCTTTTTTTTTTCCAAAATCATTTTTCGTGTTATTTTTTTGTATTCTTTTTTTTCTAATTATTACTTCACAACTTGGAATACCTAAGTATTTTCTCTGGAATGATATTTTTGGTTTTCCTAAGTTTCTACATTTTTCGTAATTTTGATTTTTTGCTTTTGTGAAGAATACCTAGATTATTTCTTTTGTTATTTGTTCTCCTAGAACATTATTTTACCTCATCTCAGTTTTCATATTGATATATATAGTTTTCCTAGTACTCGAGTTTTGGATCTCAGCATAATACTTTGATTTTTCTTTAACTTTTTTTTATACTTTTTAAACTTTTTTTAGTACCTTTTTATACTTTTGATATCAGTAATGTGGGAAGGAAGGCATTAACTATTATTTTTATAGTTTGTTATATATATACAACCACATATATAAAAATAATTTCAAAGATTGTTTAAGGACCAACACCCTAACATTTATGCATGTAATTAATGTAATGTTTTTGTTTATCTTTATTCTGCAGTTCAAAAAAAAAAAGATTTCTTTATACTAATCCTTTGCAATTTTATTATATATATTATATTACATATTGTCGTAATATCGCATTCTTTACGTAAGTAATTCTCTTTGAAATGACTTTTTTAGCACATCATCATAACCAAAAACATAAGATTTATGTGATGTGATTTGAAAAATTATTATTTTTAACAATTTATATCTTAGCATATTTAATTTATTTAAAATATTTTTGTAAACGTTTTTTTAAGTCTTTCTTAGAATAGTGATTTTCAGTGCTTTTGTTTTTATTTTTTAAAATAATGTTCGTGGCCTCTATACTATATTATTTTTATTGATATTTGTTTTAACCTACGATATTGATATACACAATAGCTTGTAATATAGTTAACAATGGCAATATTTTTTATTGTACACTATTGTATTTTTATTCGCATTTTTTTATTCTATAATATTGATTTTGCCTCAGTATAGTTGCAAGTATTTTTATTATTTTAGCCTTAAATTGTGATAACTGATTATGCATTTTAAATATTTTTATAGATTGTTAGTTTAATTTTTTTCATATCATATACAATTTTGGGGTACTTGAATTTTTTTCATATCATATACCTTAAACTATAACTTTGAAATAATTGATATACACAAGGATAGAGAAAATTATTTTTTGTAATAAACTGATTTATTATAGTAATGTGCGGAAGAAAAACATTGGACTCTCCTTAAACTAAAACTTTGAAATTTTATTTTATAGGCTGTATCAAAGTTATCAATCTCGTACCGGCGAGCGTACCGGTTTTGTTACTGGTACGGTACGTACCGGTACCGGTAGATACCGGCGTACCGTTTCAGATTTATCGTTAAAAAATAATAATTAAGAATTATATATATATATATATATATATATATTTGTTAAGTTATTAAAATTTTAGAATTACATAATAATTTTTTATTTGTATATTAAATCATAACTCCTTTTGTGAAGGACCATCTAAGTAACCTGTCTTTTACCTAGCTACAGCCTACATGCTGCATCTATACGTAAAAGTAAAAATAAAAGTACAAGTGTAAAACTGGTTTACAAAACAACAGGCAGGAAAAATACTACTCGTGGTTTTTAACACAAGGATCAGTCCTCTCCTCTCTCCTCCCAGAGATCAATCCCACTTCTTCTTTTTCTTGTTCTTGAATGCAGAAGCAGAGGAAGATGAAACAGGACTGTTAATCTTGCGAAGAAGCTCAAATCTGGTCACATGACAGAAGTAGGTGTCGAGAGTAGCATACTTTACCTTCTCATCAGTAAGCTAAGGACTCTCGTGGTGGAAGAAATTGCGATTGTTGCTCTCCCTTCTCTCTCTCTCTCCTCATCCACCGTTTCTCTCTCTCGATCCAGACCCACTACCTCCGAAGATCTTCCTCTCCCGATCCCATCCCTAACTCAAGTCACGATTCTTCTCAGGATTCATCTCGGCCGAGATCCGGTACACCGTCGGTATTGCCAAATCCGGCCAGAACAGGCCGGAACTCGCCGGAACAGTCGGTAACTTCGCCGGAACGGTACACCTCTTCACGTGTCCCGATCTAACTCCGGTACGGAACGTACCGCCCGGTACCGGACGGTACGGGACGAGATTAATAACATTGGGCTGTATTGTATTTTAAAATTAGTTTTCGTAATAAACTGATTTATTATAAAAAGTTATTTTTAAGTTTTATCATATGCATAAATATTATCCTTGCAAAATCTTCTCATAAGAGATAGGCTTCAAGTGAGAGGGCCCACTTTGGAAACTATTTTTTATGAGAAAATTGTAGTAGAATTAGCGCCCTAATATCTATGCACTTGATGTATTATTGATCAAAAAAATTATTATATTTTCTTTTGCCCGTCTTTCGTAAGATTGATAAATGTAACTTTTTAGAAGCACACTCTTTACCCCTAATATTATTTTTGAGTCTTTCTGAATTAATAGTTTTATAACATCAGTAGAACCAATACAATATATTTTATATAGTCTGATTTGAAAAATTATTTTGGCTAATAATTTGTATAGCTTAGCGTATTTGATTTGTGTAAAATATTTCTTATTACTTTTTCTTTTCTTCTAGAATATGGAATTTTATTATTGTAATTGTATTTTATAGGTTCAAAATAAAATTTTGTCGTTATCAATGTTATTAATCTCGTCCCGTACCGCCCGGTACCGGGTGGTACGTTCCGTACCGGAGTTAGATCGGGACACGTGAAGAGGTGTACCGTTCCGGCGAAGTTACCGGCTGTTCCGGCGAGTTCCGGCCGGATTTGGCAATACCTGCGGTATACCGGATCTCGGCCGAGATGAATCCTGAGAAGAATGGTGACTTGAGTTAGGGATGGGATCGGGAGAGGAAGATCTTCGGAGGTAGTGGGTCTGGATCGAGAGAGAGAAACGGTGGATGAGGAGAGAGAGAGAGAAGGGAGAGCAACAATCGCAATTTCTTCCACCACGAGAGTCCTTAGCTTACTGATGAGAAGGTAAAGTATGCTACTCTTGACACCTACTTCTGTCATGTGACTAGATTTGAGCTTCTTCGCAAGATTAACAGTCCTGTTTCATCTTCCTCTGCTTCTGCATTCAAGAACAAGAAAAAGAAGAAGTGGGATTGATCTCTGGGAGGAGAGAGGAGAGGACTGATCCTTGTGTTGAAAACCACAAGTAGTATTTTTCCTGCCTGTTGTTTTGTAAACCAGTTTTACACTTGTACTTTTATTTTTACTTTTACGTATAGATGCAGCATGTAGGCTGTAGCTAGGTAAAGGACAGGTTACTTAGATGGTCCTTCACAAAAGGAGTTATGATTTAATATACAAATAAAAAATTATTATGTAATTCTAAAATTTTAATAACTTAACAAATATATATATATATATATAATTCTTAATTATTATTTTTTAACGATAAATCCGAAACGGTACGCCGGTACGTACCGTACCAGTAACAAAATCGGTACGCTCGCTGGTACGAGATTGATAACTTTGGTCGTTATAGACTAATGTATTTTTATCCGTTTTTTTTTTTGTTGTAGAACGTTAATTTTATCCCAGTAAATTGGAAGTATTTTTATTATTTTAGCTTTAAATTGTGACAGTTCATTGTGCATTTTAAAATTTTTATAGATTTTTAGTTTAAATATTTTAAAGATCTTATACAAATTTTTGGGTACGTGAGTTTTGAATTTTTGTATACAATAAGTATTTTGATTTTACTTTTCGTCCCATTTTATTTTTATCATCATAAGAGTAAATTTAAAATAAAGATTTGGAAGTAAGTATTACTTATTATGACTTTTAACCATACTACAAAATAGTTATTTGTAATTTTCTTATCTTATGAGTTTGTTTCACATTAAATATCGAGACGTATTTTTAATTTTGAGTTTGACTTTCCTAGAATATTAATTTTTATAATATTTTTTTTCATAATATAAGAAAAACACTCTCTTAAGTTTCCTCTTGAGAACTTGACGTTAATTTTAAAAAATGGATATAATTTTAAATTTAAACGGTAGAATACCACATTTTCCCCCACAACCATCTTCGATCTCTCCCCCTACAACCATCTTCAGTTGCACCGACCACCATTGTCGATATACGACAAGCGAACCATTCAACAATCGGTTGCTCTCTCTATCTACAACCATCTTAAACCGCATCGACCACCATTGCCGATGTAGGACAAGCGACCAGGGGTGGGAGTCCGTCGAAGAAATCAGCTCTGGTGGTGAGTATTTAGTTGATTCTGTGTTGTTTACTCATTGCTTGTTATAGGTTTTTAATCAGTTTTTTCTTTTCTTGAAATGTATAGTTTGATAATATTGGAGGTATTTTGCAGTTCGAATTAGTATTCTGCCCTTTTCGTTCTATGGGGATCTGTTAATTGGTTTTCTGATTCTTGAAATGGGTATTCTCCCAGTTTTTACTGTATCTAGTGTCTTTCCATTGCAGGCCATTACGTTAGTTGTTGAAGGTTCGACAAAAGTTCTGTGAATATTGGATTCGACTGATGTAGTTCATTTAAGGGGTGTCAAATATGTCCAACATGGCTGGAGCCTATCCTCATGATTTGCATCTCATGGCACTATTAATCTTCTTGATTATGTACTCATACCTAAGTGGGAAAAATAAGTTCATTCTCCAGATATTTTACATTGCTAATGTCTCTTAGTTATTTGTCTAGCAATTTTATTGACTATTACTCACCCAAATGTCACTTTTTGTTCTCAGGTTTGAGGGTATCTATTGGGAGATTTAGAGTATCTCTGATGCAAGGTTGGAGGTTAATATTGTGAGGTAACATGAAATCAGCATCAGAAGGTGTAATTCTTAAATTAGGTGTGCTGCTAGGTAGAAACTTTATATTTTTGTCTGGCATAGAAGTTGTACATCAAACTCGTTGCGTAAAAGCCGAAAAATATCATTTTTTAAGTGTTGAAATCGGGGTTTAATGGCTATAAATTTCATCTAGAACCTAAATTGTTGGACCATAACTAAATATCTCCTTGTCCTTGCCGGTTGTTTTCCAGTACCCTGCTTCCGTAGCTCGATTTGTTCTCAATCCAGTTGGGTATTTTCTGTCTCTCAAACTAAAGAAGTACCACTCCTTCTCCCGCATGGATGCTTTGCCTGTACATTTATAGTTCCAACATATTACGGATTCAGCCTGTACAACTGATAGGATTCTAACAAATCTTTCTTATTTTATAAAATGAAGCTAAGATTACACCGAATCATTTTAAAAGCTGAATATTTGAACTATATGATGGATATAGTGTTTGTTTTAGGAATTTGATATTTAAAAAACCGTTGTAATGATGAGGTTTGCCACCTTTGACATTGTTAAAACAGTAGATATGCTAGATAAATGGGGAATTCAATTGTGTAACCCATTTTAAGGTTTGGATATTTGGGTTTGGATTGGTGAAAAGCTTTTATGGTAGATAAGTTTTAAACTCAACCACTAAGCAGTGATTAAGGCTTAAAAACTGTATTCAAATATGTGAAAAGTATGCTGAAGTGCGTTGAAGTACGCCAAAAGCATATAGATGTTCTAAATGTGAGGGTTCGGATATTGTGGTGTTGTTTGGCGTGGATTTGTTTCCTTTGCTGTTATCAAGATGTAATCCGTCATTACTTAATTTTTGTGTATGTTTGTGCTGCAGAAATACCCAAATTCAACCTTGCTTGCTTAGGATGTTTTCAAGAAGATATTCATAAAATCACTCTGCATCTCCAATTTTGGGACAGAAAAGGTCAGTCCCATGAACAATAGCACTGAAGTTTAAATGCATTTATCTCCAACTTCGAATGTGGCACTAAAATTACCTATCTCCTCAATTTTCTTAACTTCGTATATGTTGAAGGTCAATTCTTTTGCCCTGAACTTCAACAGATCAAGGTGAGTATTCACACTCTCTATTTGATTGTGTGGACGGATGTGTAGTTAGCTATAAAAATGTGTGGTTTGTTGGTGTCCATCTCGTATCCCCCTTAGTTCAATCGTTTAGACATGGTTGGCCATTCGTTTGTATGTAGTTTTGTTATATAATTTCTATAATTTATGGGTTTGTAAGTTAAAATAGGCCGGTTTGGGGCCTCTCTTTCTTGGCTTGTTATCCAACCAAGTTAAACGATTGAACTTGTCACAAGTATGTTGGCTACATGATTGAGTTCTATCATATAGAGGCACCGAAGATCAAAAGGGACTTTATAGAAATCTTGGTTTGAGCATGTGCAATATTTGGCATGGAAGGTTTGGAGACGAATGTTAGAGCTTGGAAGGTAATGATAAGACGACTCAAGTTCATGTAGCCCTTCGATGACATGGGATACGAGATGGACATATTTTTCTTTTTCTGTTTGCGGTCATAAGTGGGAGTGTTGTGCTGTGATGTGTTTGATTTGTTTGGCTTACTCTTTATTTGCTCATTTTTCTTTTTTTAGTTTTTAAACTTGTTTGCATGATCTTTGTTTTGCTAATATTCCTATTTCATTTATTGTCTTAGTATGACATGTTAAGTTTTAGTCTACAACATCATTTTTGGTTTCGCTTTTTTTATTTAAAAAATTCATGATGTTTATTTTACTAATAGATTTTTTTTCCCTCCTGCAGCAGACACCATAATTTAGTAAATAATATTAGTATTCATATGCATTATTCTTTTTCCTCGTGATATTATGTTTGCGTGTTTTTGTTTTCCCATAAATTTTCTGCATTAAATATCGTAGTTAGAATACCTAGATTATTTGTTTTGGTATGCATTAACTATTTAGGTAATTCTCTTTGAAATTACTTTTTTAGCACATCATCATGACCAAAAACATAAGATTTATGTGATGTGATTTGAAAAATTATTATTTTTAACAATTTATAACTTAGCATATTTAATTTATTTAAAATATTTTTGTAAACTTTTTTTAGTCTTTCTTAGAATAGTGATTTTCAGTGCTTGATATTATTTTTGTTGATATTTGTTGTGACCTACAATATTGATATACACAATAGCTTGTGATATAGTTAACAATAGCAATATTTTTTATTGTACGCTACTGTATTTTTATTCGCATTTGTTTATTCTATAATATTGATTTTACCTCAGTATAATTGCAAGTATTTTTATTATTTTGGTCTTAAATTGTGATAACTGATTGTGCATTTTAAACATTTTATAGATTGTTAGTTTCAATTTTTTTTCACATCATATTCAATTTTATGGGGACGTGAGTTTTAGATTTTGGTAGATAATAGGTATTTTCATTTTATTTTTCGTCCCATACTGCAAAATAGTACGTTGTAATTTAATTATCTTTTGAGTTTGATTCAAATTAAATATAAAGACGCATTCTTAATTATTGAGTTTGACTTTCCTAGAAATTTGATTTTCTTAATTTTTTTTTGTATTTCAACATAATATGTTTTTTCCTCTATACTATTTTATTTTTTCTATTGATATTTGTTTTAAATATGGTATTGATTTTCACCAATATTGTGCGTAGTTGCTAGTTTTTCTTAGAGCCATTGATATTCATTATAGGTCATTTTATTTTTATTATAGTAATATACGGAAGAAAAATATTCGACTATCCTTAAACTAAAACTTCGAAAATTTATTTTATATTGTATATGAATGAAATAATTGAGGATAAACAAAATTAGTTTTTGTAATAAACTGATTTATTAAAAAAATAAAACTATTTTAAAGTTGTATCATGTGTATGAATATTATCCTTCTAAAATCTTCTCATAAGAGATGGGTTTCAAGTGAGGGGGCCCACTTTGGAATTTATCTTTTATGAGGAAATTGTAGTAGGATTAGCGCCCTAATATTTATGCACTTGATGTATTTATCAATAAAAAAAATTATTATATTTTCTTCTGCCCGTATTTTGTAAGATTGATAAATATAACTTTTTTTTATTACACTCTTTACCCCTAATATTATTTTTGAGTCTTTTAATTGTTCTTGAGTAATGTGGTACTCATTATATATAATTTTCGTTGAATTTTTAGTTTTAGCACATCATTAGAACCAACACAACATATTTTTTGGCTAATAGTTTGTACTTTTATAGCTAAGTGTATTTGATATGCATAAAATATTTTTCATTACTTTTTCTTTTCTTCTAGAATATGAAATTTTATTATTGTAATTGTATTTTATTTTATGTTTTCAAAATAAAATTTTGTTGTTATGGATTATTGTATTTTTATTCGTTTTTTTTGTTGTACAACATTAATTTTATCCTAATATAATTGAAAGTATTTTTATCATTTTAGCTTTAAATTATGACAGTTCATTGTACATTTTAAATATTTTAAATATTTTTAGGTAAATATTTTTAACATCTTATACAAATTTTTGGGTACATGAGTTTTGAATTTTTGTAGACAATAAGTATTCTAATTTTATTTTTCGTTTCATTTTATTTTTACCATCGTAAGCATAAATTTAAAATAAAGACTCGGAAGTAAGTATTAATTGTTATGACTTTTCACTATACTATAAAATAGTTATTTGTAATTTTCTTATATTATGATTTATGAGTTTGTTTCAAATTAAATATCAAGACGTATTATTAATTTTTGACTTTGACTTTCCTAGAATATTAATTTTCATAATTTTCTTTTTTGTATTTCACTATAATTTTCTTTTCCCTATAGACTATTTAAGTTTTCTTTGATATTTGGTTTATAATATAATATTGATTTTCAACAATTCTTGTAGTATAATTAATAATATTTCTTTGATTTTTAACAATTTATTGCTTAGCATATTTAATTTATTTAAAATATTTTTGTAAACGTTTTTTAGTCTTTCTTAGAATAGTGATTTTCAGTGCTTCTGTTTTCATTTTTTGAAATAATATTCGTGGACTCTACACTTTATTATTTTTATTGATATTTGTTTGAACCTACGATATTGATATACACAATAGCTTGTAATATAGTTAACAATAGCAAATTTTTTTGGGGTACACTATTGTATTTTTATTCGCATTTTAAATTCTATAATATTGATTTTACTCGATATAATTGCAAGTATTTTTATTATTTTAACCTTAAATTGTGATAGCTGATTGTGCATTTTAAATATTTTATAGATTGTTAGTTTGATTTTTTTTTCACAGCATATTCAATTTTATGGGTACTTGAGTTTTAGATTTTGGTAGATAATAGGTATTTTTATATTATTTTTCGTCCATTTTTTTTAACCTTCATTATTGTAAATTTCAAATAAAGATTTGAAATTAAGACTTACAATGGTACTTACTACGACTTGTTACCATACTGCAAAATAGTACGTTGTAATTTAATTATCTTATGAGTTTGATTCAAACTAAATATAAAGATGTATTCTTAATTATTGAGTTTGACTTTCCTAGAAATTTGATTTTTTTAATTTTTTTTTTTTTGTATTTCAACATAATATTTTGTTTCCTCTATACTATTTTAATTTTCTATTGATATTTGTTTTAAATATGATATTGATTTTCACCATTGTTCATTGATATTCATTATAGGTCATTTTATTTTTATTATAGTAATATACGGAAGAAAAACATTCGACTATCCTTAAACTATAACTTTGAAATTTTATTGTATATTGTATATGAATGAAATAATTGAAGATAAACAAAATTAGTTTTTGTAGTAAACTGATTTATTAAAAAATAAGACTATTTTTAAGTTGGGTAAATTTCAGAAACACCTCCTCTATTCTAGTGGAATCACACTGAATACCCCTGTATTTTTTGAAATCACACGAAACACCCCTACTTTTGTGATTTTTGTAACAATCAGGTCCACTTGCATATTGGTCGTACGAAGAATTCTATCATCAGCAATATAAAGGACTGATATACCAATAATACCCATTTTCTTTATACAAGGGTGGAAAAATGTTTTTAATACCCTCTATTTGTTGACAAAAATACCCTCCATCTTTTTATACATGGTTAATGCCTTAATTCCATAAACATAAAAAGATAAGTTCTTATATTAGTTACTAACTTGGCCTTAATTCTTTTTTAATTTTACTAAACAAATTCTTTTTTTTAAAGTTTAACGCTGAATTTTATAAAATTATTGGTTCGTTTCGAAAGAAAAACCTAAAAAATATGAAAATATAAAAAATTAACTAATCACAACGTAATTCCTTCTTTTTATTACCCTATGCAAAGTGGACCTGATTGTTACAAAAATCACAAAAGTAGGGGTGTTTCGTGTGATTTTAAAAAATACAGGGGTATTCAGTGTGATTCTACCAGAATAGAGGGGGTGTTTCTGAAATTTACCCTTTTAAGTTTTATCATGTGCATAAATATTATCCTTGCAAAATCTTTTCATAAGAGATGGGTTTCAAGTGAGGGGGCCCATTTTGGAATTTTATCTCTTATGAGAAAATTGTAATAGGATTAGCGCCCTAATATTTATGCACTTGATGTATTTATCGATAAAAAAAATTATATTTTTTTCTGCTCGTATTTTGTAAGATTGATAAATGTAACTTTTTTATAGTTTTCAGTTTAAATGTTTTTAACATCTTATACAGATTCTTGGGTATGTGAGTTTTCAATTTTTTGTTGAGAATAAGTATTCTGATTTTATTTTTCATGTATACAGATTTTTGGGTATGTGAGTTTTCAAGACGTATTTAATTTTTGAGTTTGACTTTGCTAGAATATTAATTTTCATATTTTTTTTCGTATTTCAATATAATTTTTTTGTCTCTAGACTATTTTATTTTTCTTTGATATCTATTTTATTTGATTTTTTAATCTCGCTATTGAAAAGTACGAATAAAGTTATTGATTTGAGCATGTTAAAAGGTATTTACGTTGACTTGTTTGTATAGTGCACAATATAAAATTATGATTTCCTTACGGTACATTTGGAAGCTTTGGTTTCAATTCGATGTTGAGAAATGTCTTTAAATTTTTACGTAAAATTGATTTTATTGCTATTTTTTTCCAAGAACCACTTATTTCAATTATAGGTCATTTTATTTTTATTGCAGTAATGTACAGAAGAAAAACATTTGACTCTCCTTAAATTATTACATATGTTGTATTGTATATGAACAAAATAATTGATGTACACAGGATAAGACAAAATTAGTTTTTGTAATAAACTGATTTATTATTGTAACGCACGAAATAAATCATTTGACTCTCCTTAAACTATAAATTTGAAATTTTATTTTTTATGTTATGTTGTATTTTAAAACTAACAAACTTATTTATTATAAAAATAGAAAACAATTTTTATGTTTTATCGTGTGCATAAATATTATCCTTGCAAAATCTTCTCACAAGAGATGGGCTTCAAGGGAGAGGGCAAACTTTGGACTTATCCTTTTTGAGAAAATTGTAGTAGGATTAGCGCCCTAATATTTATGCACTTGATGTATTTATCGATAAAAAAAATATTATATTTTCTTCTGCCCATATTTTGTAAGATTTATAAGTGTAACTTTTTAGAAGTATACTCTTTAGTTTTGAGTCTTTTAGAATTAATAGTTTTAGCACATCAGTAGAACCAAAACAATATATTTTATGTAGTCTAATTTGGAAAACTATTTTGGCTAATAATTTGTATGGCTTAGCGTATTTGATTTGCATAAAATATTTTTCATTACTTTTTCTTTTCTTCAGGAATATGAAATTTTATTATAATTGTATTTTATTTTATATTTTTCAAAATAAAATTTTGCAGTTATAGACTAGTGGATTTTTATTCGTTGTTTTGTGTTCTAGAATGTTAATTTTACCCCAATATAATTGGAAGTATTTTTATCGTTTTAGCTTTAAATTGTGACAGCTGATTATGCATTTCAAATATTTTATAGATTTTTAGTTTAAATATTTTTAACATCTTGGACAAATTTTTGGGGATGTCAGTTTTGAAATTTTGTTGGCAATAAGTGTTTTGATTTTATTTTCTGTCCCATTTTATTTTTACCATCGTAAGTGTAAATTTATAATAAAGATTTGGAAGTAAGTATTATTTATTATGACTTCCGATCATACTACAAAATAGTTATTTGCAATTAAATACCAAGACTTATTTTTAGTTTTTCAGTTTGATTTTCCTAGAATATTAAAATGCTTTGTTTTTGGTTCTCAATATAATCTTTTTTGCCGCTATGCTTTTTTATTTTTCTTTTGATATTTGCTTTATAATATGATATTGATTTTTCACAATTCTATGTGGTATAAGTAATAATTTTTTTTGATTTTTAGATTTATTTTGTGAGGAGTCTTTCTTGTGAAATATAACGTTTCTTATATTGTTAATTTCTATTGCATTAGATGATATTATTCATAGTTTTCATCATAACAGTTTTAGTATAGTACATTATTTGATTTTGTTTAGTCTTGATATTGGAAAGGACGAATAAAATTATTGATTTACGGATAGTAAATGGTATTTAGTTCGTACTGTAGAGCAAAATATAAAATTTCAATTTTATTAAACTATTTTCCCAAGCTTCTGTATCGGTTCGATATTGAAAAACGTCTTTAAATTTTTACATAAAATTGATTTATTGCTAGTTTTTCCAAGAACCACTTATTTCCGTTATAGGTCTTTAAACATTTTATTTTTAAATTATTACTTTTTTATTATATATGAACAAAATAATTGATGTACACAGGATAAGACAAAATTAGTTTTTGTAATAAACTGATTTATTATTGTAATTTAAGAAAGAAATCATTTGACTCTCCTTAAACTATAAATTTGAAATTTTATTTTTTATGTTATGTTGCATTTTAAAATTAGTTTTCATAATAAACTTATTTATTATAAAAACATAAAATTATTTTTAAGTTTTATCATGTGCATAAATATTATCCTTGCAAAATCTTCTTATAAGAGATGGGCTTCAAGGGTGAGGGCTCATTTTGGAACTTATCTCTTTTGAGAAAATTGTAGTAGGATTAGCGCCCTAATATTTATACACTTGATGTATTTATAGACCCAAAAAAATGTTATATTTTCTTCTGCCCATATTTTGTAAGATTTATATATGACACTTTTTAGAAGTATAATTTTTACCCCTAATGTTATTTTTGGGTCTTTTTGAATTAATAGTTTTAGCACATCAGTAGAACCAACACAATTTTTTTATTTAGTCTGATTTGAAAAATTAATTTGGCTAATAATTTGTATAGCTTAGCGTATTTAATTTGAATAAAATATTTTTTATTACTTTTTCTTTTCTGGCAGAATATGAAATTTTATTATTGTAATTGTATTTTATATTTTCATAATAAAATATTGTTGTTATAGACTATTGTATTTTTATTTGTTGTTTTATGTTCTAGAATGTTAATTTTACCCCAGTATAATTAGAAGTATTTTTATCATTTTAGCTTTAAATTGTGACAGCGCATTGTGTATTTGAAATATTTTATAAACTCTTTACCCTTAGTGTCATTTTTGAGTCTTTTGATTGTTCTAGAGTAATATGGTACTCATTATATATATAATTTTCTTTGAATTGATAGTTTTAGCACATCATTAGAACCAACACAAAATATTTTTTTGTAGTTTGATTTGAAAAATTATTTGGCTAATAATTTGTATACCTTAGCTTATTTCATTTGAATAAAATATTTTTTCATTACTTTTTCTTTGGCTAATAATAAAATATTCTTTCATTACTTTTTCATTACATAAAATATTAACTTTATTATTGTAATTATATTTTATATTTTCAAAATAAATTTTGTTGTTATAGACTATTGTATTTTTATTCATTAGTTTTTTGTTCTAGAGTGTTGATTTTAACCCGTATAATTGGAAGTATTTTTTATCATTTTAGCCTTAAATTGTGACGGCTCATTGTGCATTTTAAATATTTTATAGTTTTTAGTTTAAATATTTTTACAATCTAATAAGGATTTTTGGGTACGCGAGTTTTCAATTTTTTGTGGAGAATAAGTATTCTGATTTTATCTTTTGTCCCATTTTTTTTACCATCATAAGCGTAAATTTAAAATAAAGATTTCATTGATTTATTATCGTAATGTACAGAAGAAAACATTGGACTCTCCTTAAACTATAACTCTGAAATTTTATTTTATATGTTATATTGTATTTTAAAATTAGTTTTCAAAATAAACTAATTTAAACTATTTTTAAGTTTTATCATATGCATAAATATTATCTTTGCACAATGTTCTCATAAGAGATGGGCAACAAGTGAAAGGGCCCACTATGGAACCTATCTTTTATGAGAAAATTGTAGTAGGATTAGCGCCCTAATATTTATGCAATTGATGTATTTATCGATCAAAAAATTATTATATTTTCTTTTGCCCCTATTTTGTAAGATTTGATAAATGTAACTTTCAAGAAATACAATCTTTACCCCTAACATTATGTAGTCTTTTTGAAAAATTAATTTGGCTAGTAGTTTGTATAGCTAAGCGTATTTGATATGCATAAAATATCTTTCATTACTTTTTCTTTTCCTCTAGAATATGAAATTTTATTATTGTAATTTTATTTTATGTTTTCAAAATAAATTTTTGTCATGGTAGACTATTGTATTTTTATTCGTTGTTTTTCGTTGTACAACGTTTTTATCCTAGTATAATTGAAAGTATTTTTATCATTTTAGCTTTAAATTATGACAGCTCATTTTACATTTTAAATATTTTATATATTTTTTGGTAAATATTTTTAACATCTTATACAAATTTTTGGGTACATGAGTTTTGAATTTTTGTAGACAATAAGTATTCTAATTTTATTTTTCGTTTCATTTTATTTTTACCATCGTAAGCGTAAATTTAAAATAAAGATTCGGAAGTAAGTATTAATTGTTATGACTTTTCATCATACTACAAAATAGGTATTTGTAATTTTCTTATATTATGAATTTGTTTAAAATTAAATATCAAGACATATTATTAATTTTTGAGTTTGACTTTCGTAGAATATTAATTTTCATAATGTTTTTGTTTGTATTTCACTATAATTTTTTTTGCCTCTAGACTATTTTAATTTTCTTTGATATTTGTTTTATAATATAATATTAATATTCAACAATTCTTGTAGTATAATTAATAATATTTCTTTGATTTTTAGATTTATTTTGCGAGAAGTCTTTGCTGTGTATTATAATGTTTCTTTGTATTGTTAATTTCTATTGCATTAGATAACATTATACATAGTTTTCGTGATAAAAGTTTTAGCATTGTACTTTATTTGATTTTTTATCTCGCTATTGAAAAGTATGAATAAAGTTATTGATTTAAACACGTTAAACGGTATACTGAATTGTTTCTATAGTGGAAAATATAAAATTATAATTTTCTTACAGTACGTTTGGAAGCTTTGGTTTCAATTCGATATCGAGAAATATCTTTAAAGTTTTACATAAAATTGATTTTATTGCTAGTTTTTCCAAGAACCACTTATTTTCATTATATATGTTATATTGTATATGAACAAAATAATTGATATACACAGCATAAGACAAAATTAGTTTTTGTAATACTGTTTTTGGCCTGGTTGAATTATTGGATTATTCACTGTTTAGTTTTTTCTCCTTATTTGAAATTTTTTGTTTTTCATCAATTTTTTTATAGTTGTTGGTTCGTTTCGACAAGAGATTTCAGAAAAGTACAAAATTATGTTAAAACTGAAAAAAATTCAGAAAATATGAAAATAAGGCTTATTTTCATCTTTAGTGACTTTTTTAAAACTTTTGGACATAATTTTATGGTTTTTAGATTTCTTTCATCGATACGAACCAATAAGATACGAAAAAATAATATAAAAATAACAAATACAAAAAAAATTTGAATAAAGACAAAAAATAAACTAGAAATTTAAGTTTGGCCAAATGGAGATAGTAATGTACGGAAGAAATCATTTGAGTTTTCTTAAACTATAACTTTGAAATTTTATTTTATATGTTATGTTGTATTTTAAAATTAGTTTTCGTAATAAATTTATTTATTATAAAAAATGAAATTATTTTTAAGTTTTATCATGTGCATAAATATTATCCTTGCAAAATCTTCTCATAAGAGATGGGCTTCAAAGGAAAGGGCTCATTTTGGAACTTATCTTTTATGAGAAAATTGTAGCAGGATTAGCGCCCTAATATTTATGCACTTGATGTATTTATCGATCAAAAAACTAATTATATTTTTTTCTGCCCATATTTTGTAAGATTGATAAATATATCTTTTTAGGAGTATAGTCTTCAGCTGTAATGTTATTTTTGAGTCTTTTTGAATTAATAGTTTTAACACATCAATAGAGCTAACATAATATATTTTATGTAGTCTGATTTGAAAAATTATTTTGGCTAACAATTTTTATAGCTTAGCGTATTTCATTTGCAGAGAATATTTTTCATTACTTCTTCCTTTCTTCTAGAATATTAAATTTTATTATTGTAATTGTATTTTATATTTTCAAAATAAAATTTTGTCCTTATAGTATTCGTTGTTTTATGTTCTATAATGTTAATTTTAACCCCGTATAATTGGAAGTATTTTTATCATTTTAGTTTTAAATTGTGACAGCTCATTGTGCATCTTAAATATTTTATAGATTTTTAGTTTAAATATTTTTAACATCTTGTGCAAGTTTTTGGGGAGGTGGTTTTTGAAATTTTGCCGGCAACAAATATTCTGATTTTGTTTTTCGTCCCATTTTATTTTTACCATCGTAAGCGTAAATTTAAAATAAAGATTTGGAAGTAGGTATTACTTATTATGACTTTTGAACATACTACAAAATAGTTATATGTAATTTTCTTATTTTTTGAGTTTGTTTCAAATTAAATACCGAGATGCATTTTAATATTTTTAGTTTGACTTTCCTAGAACGTTAATTTTCATAATGTTTTGTTTTTGTATATCAATATAATTGTTTTGTAGCTATGGTATTTTATTTTTCTTTTGATATTTGCTTTACAATATGATATTGATTTTTCACAATTCTTCGTGGTATAAGTAGTAATAATTTTTTGATTTTTAGATTTATTTTGCGAGAAGTCTTTGTTGTGTAATACAACGTTTCTTATATTGTTAAGTTCTATTGCTTTAGATGACATTATTCATAGTTTTCATCATAATAGTTTTAGTATAGTACTTTATTTGATTTTTATAGTAATGTACGGAAGAAAAACATGTGAAGTTCCTTACACTTTGAAATTTTATTTTATATGTTATATTGTTTTTTAAAATTAGTTTTTGTAGAAAAATGATTTATTATAAAAAATTATTTTTAAGTTTTATCATACGGACTAAATATTATCCTTGCAAAAGCTTCTCATAAGAGATGGCCTTCAAGTGAGGGGGCCCACTTTTGGAGCTATTTTTTGAGAGAAAATTGTAGTTGGATTAACACACTAATATTTATGCACTTAATGTATTTTTTGACAAAAAAATTATTATATTTTCTTATGTCTGTATTTTGTAAGATTGATAAATGTAACTTTTTAGAAGTACACTTTTATCCCTAACATTATTTTGGAGTCTTTTTGAATTAATAATGTTAGCACATTTGTGTAAACAACACAATATATTTTATGTAATCTGATTTTCAAAATTATTTTGGCGAATATAGCTTAGCGTATTTGATTTGCGTAAAATATTTTTGATTACTTTTTCTTTTCTTCTAGAATATGAAATTGTATTATTGTTATTGTATTTCATATTTTTAAAATAAAATTTTGTCGTTATAGACTATTGTGTTCTTATTCGTTGTTTTTTATTCTAGAATGGTAATTTTACCCCAGTATAATTGGAAGTATTTTTTTATCATTTTAGCTTCAAATTGTGACAGCTCATTGTGCATTTTAAATATTTTATAGATTTTTAGTTTAAATATTTTTAACATCTTGTACAAATTTTTGTGTATGTGGGTACAATAGGTATTCTGATTTTATTTTTTGTCCCATTTTATATTTACCATTGTAAGTGTAAATTTAAAATAAAGATTTTGATGTAAGTATTACTTATTATGACTTTTCACCATACTACAAAATAGTTATTTGTAATTTTCTTAGTTTCTGAGTATGTTTCGAATTAAATATCAAGAGGTATTTTTAATTTTTGAGTTTGACTTTCCTAGAATATTAAATTTCAAAAACCACCTCCCCAAAAACTTGCACAAGATGTTAAAAATATTTAAACTAAAAATCTATAAAATATTTAAGATGCACAATGAGCTGTCACAATTTAAAACTAAAATGATAAAAATACTTCCAATTATACGGGGTTAAAATTAACATTATAGAACATAAAACAACGAATACTATAAGGACAAAATTTTATTTTGAAAATATAAAATACAATTACAATAATAAAATTTCATATTCTAGAAGAAAGGAAGAAGTAATGAAAAATATTCTCTGCAAATGAAATACGCTAAGCTATAAAAATTGTTAGCCAAAATAATTTTTCAAATCAGACTACATAAAATATATTATGTTAGCTATATTGATGTGTTAAAACTATTAATTCAAAAAGACTCAAAAATAACATTACAGCTGAAGACTATACTCCTAAAAAGATATATTTATCAATCTTACAAAATATGGGCAGAAAAAAATATAATTAGTTTTTTGATCGATAAATACATCAAGTGCATAAATATTAGGGCGCTAATCCTGCTACAATTTTCTCATAAAAGATAAGTTCCAAAATGAGCCCTTTCCTTTGAAGCCCATTTCTAATAAATTTTGATGATCGGAACCGTTCAATGTGTTTAAAATATGTTTTTAAAGGTACCTTTAAGAAATCGGCTCAAAATAATATCAAGAAGGACTTGATCTAAACAGTTTTTAATAAATACTGACTGGAACAGTTTTATAAAAAATTAAATTGATCAAGCCTTTTCATACATTGTTTTCAGCCGATTTCTTGCTGCTACTCTTACAAACATGTTTCAAACACATTGGGCGGTTCAGATCATCATAATTTGATCAAGAAATAGGTGGTCCACACCGTAGCAAAATAAGGGATTCCTTATTAGAATGAGACTAGTATAGAGTGAGCTTCTAATAAGGAATCTCTTATTTTGCTACGGTGTGCACCCCCCATTTTTTGATCAAATTATGATGATCTGAACCGTCCAATGTGTTCAAAACATGTTTTTAAGAGTACCAGCAAGAAATCGGCTCAAAACAATATCTGAAAAGGCTTGATCAATTTAATTTTTTATAAAACTGTTCCTGTTAGTATTTATGAAAAACTGTTCAGATCAAGTACTTCTTCATATTAGTTTGAGCCGATTTCTTGCGGGTGCCCTTAAAAACATATTTTAAACACATTGAACGGTTCCGATCATCAAAATTTGATCAGAAAATAGGAGATCCACACCGTAGCAAAATAAGGGATGCCTTATTAAAATGGCCTAATATAGAGTGAGTTTCTGATAAGGGATCGCTTATTTTTTGCTACGGTGTGCACCCCCTATTTCTTGATCAAATTATGAAGATCTGAACCGTTCAATGTGTTTAAAAAATGTTTTTAATAGTACCAGCAAGAAATCGGCACAAAACAATATCTGAAAATTGTTTTTTATAAAACTGTTCCTGTCAGTATTTATCAAAAATTACTTAGATCATGTCCTTGTTGATATTATTTTGAGCCGATTTCATGCGGGTACCCTTAAAAACATATTTTAAACACATTGAACGGTTTCGATCATCAAAATTTATTCAGAAAATAGGAGATCCACACCGTAGCAAAATAACAGTTCAGATGATCATAATTTGATCAAGAAATTTGAGGTCCACACCGTAACAAAATAAGAGATCCTTATTAGAAGCTCACTCTATATTAGTCCTATTCTAATAAGGGATCACTTATTTTGGTAAGGGGGGACCACCTAGTTTTTGATTAAATTTTGATGTCGGAACCGTTCAATGTGTTTAAAATATGTTTTTAATGGTACCCGCAAGAAATCGGCTCAAAATAATATCAAGAAGGATTGAGTCAAACAGTTTTAGATAAATACTGACAGAAACAGTTTTATAAAAAATTAAATTGATCAAGCTTTGTTAGATATTGTTTTGAGCCGATTTCTTGCTGGTACGCTTAAAAACATGTTTTAAACACATTGGACGATTCAGATCATCATAATTTGATCAAGAAATAGGAGGTCCATACCGTAGCAAAATAAGGGATCCTTTATTAGAAGGTCACTCTATTAAGGGATCCCTTATTTTGCTACGGTGTGGACCTCCTATTTTCTCACCAAATTTTGATGATCGGAACCGTTCAATGTGTTTAAAATATGTTTTTAAGGGCACCCGCAAGAAATCGGCTCAAAATAATATCAAAAAGGACTTGATCTAAACAGTTTTTGATAAATATTGACAGAAACAGTTTTATAAAAAATTAAATTGAATAACCCTTTTCAGATATTGTTTTGAGCCGATTTCTTATAGGTACTCTTAAAAATATGTTTTAAACACGTTGGACGGTTAAGATGATCATAATTTGATCGAGAAATAGGAAGTCCACACCGGAGCAAAATAAGGGATCCCTTATTAGAAGCTCACTCTATATTAGAACCCTTCTAATAAGGAATCTCTTATTTTGCTACGGTGCGGATCTCCTATTTTCTGACCAAATTATGATAATCGGAACCGTTTAATGTGTTTAAAATATATTTTTAAGGGTACCCGCAAATAATCGACTCAAAATAATATCAAGATGCATTTGATCTAAACAGTTTTCCATAAATACTGACAGGAACAGTTTTATAAAAAATTAAATTGATCAAGGCTTTTCAGATATTATTTTGAGCCGATTTCTTGCTGCCACTCTTAAAAACATGTTTCAAACACATTGAACGGTTCAGATCATCATAATTTTATCAAGAAATAAGAGGTCCACACCGTATCAAAATAAATGATCCCTAATTAGAAGCTCACTCTATATTAGTCCCTTTCTAATAAGAAATCCCTTATTTTGCTACGGTGTGGACCTCCTATTTTCTGACCAGATTTTGATGATCGGAACCGTTCAAAGTGTTTAAAATATGTTTTCAAGCGTACCCGCAACAAATCGGCTCAAAATAATATCAAGAAGGACTTGATCTAAACAGTTTTCCATAAATACTGACAGGAACAGTTTTACAAAAAATTAAATTGATCAAGCCTTTTCAGTTATGGTTTTGAGCTGATTTCTTACTGGTACTCTTGAAAACATGTTTTGAAGACATTGGAAAGTTCAGATCATCTTAATTTGATCAAGAAATAGGAGGTCCACACTGTAGCAAAATAAGGATCTCTTATTCGAATCTTACTCTATATTAGTACCCTTCTAATAAGGGATCCCTTATTTTGCAACGGTGTGGATCTCCTATTTTCTAACCAAATTTTGATGCTCGGAACCGTTCAACGTGTTTAAAATATGTTTTTAACGGTACCCGCAAAAAATCGGCTCAACATAATAAAAATTAAGGACTTGATCTAAAGAGTTTTTGATCTCCCTTATTTTGCAACGGTGTGGATCTCCTATTTGGTACGGTGTGGACCTCCTATTTTCTGACCAAATTTTAATGATCGGAACCATTCAATGTGTTTAAAATATGTTTTTAAGGGTACCCGCAATAAATCGGTTCAAAATAATATCAAGAATGACTTGATTTAAAAAGTTTTTATAAATACTGACAGGAACAGTTTTATAAAAAATTAAATTGATAAAGCCTTTTCAGATATTCTTTTTAATCGCATAGGACGGTTCAGATCATCATAATTTGATCAAGAAATAGGATGTCCACACCGTAGTAAATAAGAGATCCCTTATTAGAAACTCACTCGATATTAGTCCCCTTCTAATAAGGGATCACTTATTTTTGCGACGGTGTGTACCTCCTATTTTCTGACCAGATTTTAATAGTCGGAACCGTTTAATGTGTTTAAAATATGTTTTCAAGGGTACCCGCAAGAAATCGGCTCAAAATAATGTCAAGACGAACAATTTTTCTTAAATACTGATAGGAACAGTTTTACAAAAAATTAAATTGATCAAGCCTTTTCAGATATAGTTTTGAGCCGATTTCTTGCTGGTACTCCTAAAAACATGTTTTAAACACATTGGACGGTTCAGATCATCATAATTTGATCAAGAAATAGGAGGTCCACACCGTAACAAAATAAGAAATTCCTTATTAGAAGCTTACTTTATATTAGTCTCCTTCTAGTAAGGGATCACTTATTTTGCTACAGTGTGGACCGCCTATTTTCTGACCAAATTTTGATGATCGGAACCGTAGAATGTGTTTAAAATATATTTTTAAGGGTACCCTCAACAAATCGGCTCAAACTAATATTAAGAACGACTTAATCTAAATAGTTTTTGATAAATACTGACAGGAACAGTTTTATAAAAAATTAAATTGATCAAACTTTTTCAGATATTGTTTTGAGCCGATTACGTGCAGGTACTCTGAAAAACATATTTTAAATGCATGGGACGGTTCAGATCATCATAATTTGATCACGAAATAGGTGGTCCACACTGTACAAAAATAAGGGATCCCATATTAAAATCTCACTCTATATTAGCCACTTTCTAATAACGGATCCCTTATTTTGCTACGGTGTGGATCTCTTATTTTCTGACCAAATTTTGATGATCGGAACCGTTCAATGTGTTTAAAATATGTTTTTAAGGTTACCCGCAAGAAATCGGCTCAAAATAATGTCAAGACGGACTTGATCTAAACAGTTTTGGATAAATACTAACAGCAACAGTTTTATAAAAAATTAAATTGATCAATCCTTTTCAGATATTGTTTTGAGCCGATTTCTTGCTGGTACTCTTAACAACCAGTTTTAAACACATTGGACGGTTCAGATCATTATAATTTGATTGAGAAATTGGAGGTCCACACCGTAGCAAAATAAGGGATCCCTTATTAGAAACTCACTCTATATTAGTCGCCTTCTAATAAGGGATCCCTTATTTTGCTACAGTGTGGACCTCCTATTTTCTGACTAAATTTTGATGATCGGAACCGTTCAAAGTGTTTAAAATATGTTTCCAAGCGTACCCGCAACAAATCGGCTCAAAATAATATCAAGAATGACTTAATCTAACCAGTTTTTCATAAATACTGAC
Organism: Arctostaphylos glauca; assembly: GCA_019985065.2. Classification (NCBI taxonomy): domain Eukaryota; kingdom Viridiplantae; phylum Streptophyta; class Magnoliopsida; order Ericales; family Ericaceae; genus Arctostaphylos; species Arctostaphylos glauca. The sequence goes on along the minus strand of JAHSPW020000010.1, from coordinate 10,931,266 downwards.
AGGAACAGTTTTATAAAAAATTAAATTGATCAAGCCTTTTCAGTTATTGTTTTGAGCCGATTTCTTACTGGTACTCTTGAAAACATGTTTTGAACACATTGGAATGTTCAGATCATCTTAATTTTGATCAAGAAATAGGAGGTCCACACAGTAGCAAAATAAGGATCTCTTATTAGAATCTTACTCTATATTAGTCCCTTTCTAATAAGGGATCCCTTATTTTGCAACGGTGTGGATCTCCTATTTTCTAACCAAATTTTGATGCTCGGAATCGTTCAACGTGTTTAAAATATGTTTTTAAGGGTGCCCGCAAAAAAATCGGCTCAACATAATATCAAGAAGGACTTGATCTATAGAGTTTTTGATAAATACTGATAGCAACAGTTTTATAAGAAATTAAATTGATCAAGCTTTTTCAGATATTGTTTTGAGCCGATTTGTTGCTGGTACTCTTAAAAACATGTTTTAAACACATTGGACGGTTCAGATCTTCATAATTTGATCAACAAATAGAAGGCCCACACCGTACCAAAATAAGGAATATCTTATTAGAAATCACTCTATATTAGTCCCTTCTAATAAGGGATCCCTTATTTGGTACGGTGTGAACCTCCTATTTTCTGACCAAATTTTAATGATCGGAACCGTTCAATGTGTTTAAAATATGTTTTTAAGGGTACCCGCAATAAATCGGTTCAAAATAATATCAAGAATAACTTGATTTAAACAGTTTTTTATAAATACTGACAGGAAAAGTTTTATAAAAAATTAAATTGATAAAGCATTTTCAGATATTCTTTTTAAACGCATAAGACGGTTCAGATCATCATAATTTGATCAAGAAATAGGAGGTTCACACCGTAGTAAATAAGAGATCCCTTATTAGAAACTCACTCGATATTAGTCCCGTTCTAATAAGGGATCACTTATTTTTGCTACGGTGTGTACCTCCTATTTTCTGACCAAATTTTGGTGATCAGAACCGTTTAATGTGTTTAAAATAGGTTTTTAAGGGTACCCGCAAGAAATCGGCTCAAAATAATGTCAAGACGAACAATTTTTCATAAATACTGATAGGAACAGTTTTACAAAAAATTAAATTGATCAAGCCTTTTCAGATATAGTTTTGAGCTAATTTCTTGCTGGTACTCTTAAAAACATGTTTTAAACACATTGGACGGTTCAGATCATCATAATTTGATCAAGAAATAGGAGGTCCACACCGTAACAAAATAAGAAATTCCTTATTAGAAGCTTACTTTATATTAGTCTCATTCTAGTAAGGGATCCCTTATTTTGCTACAGTGTGGAACGCCTATTTTCTGACCAAATTTTGATGATCGGAACCGTGGAATGTGTTTAAAATATATTTTTAAGGGTACCCTCAAGAAATCGGCTCAAAATAATATTAAGAACGACTTAATGTAAACAGTTTTTGATAAATACTGACAGTAAAGTTTTATAAAAAATTAAATTGATCAAGCCTTTTCAGATATTGTTTTGAGCCGATTACGTGCAGGTACTCTGAAAAATATATTTTAAATGCATTGTACGGTTCAGATCATCATAATTTGATCACGAAATAGGTGGTCCACACTGTACAAAAATAAGGGATCCCATATTAGAAGCTCACTCTATATTAGCTCCTTTCTAATAACGGATCCCTTATTTTGCTACGGTGTGGATCTCTTATTTTCTGACCAAATTTTGATGATCGGAACCGTTCAATGTGTTTAAAATATGTTTTTAAGGGTACCCGCAAGAAATCGGCTCAAAATAATATCAAGAAGGATTTGATCTAAACAGCTTTTCATAAATACTGACAGGAACAGTTCTATAAAAAATTAAATTGATCAACCCTTTTCAGATATTGTTTTGAGCCGATTTCTTGCTGGTACTGTTAAAAACATGTTTTAAACACATTATACTATTCAGATCATCTTAATTTGATAGCAAAACAGGACGTCCTCACCGGAGCAAAATAAGGGATCCTTATTAGAAGCTCACTCTATATTAGTCCCCTTCTAATAAGGAATCACTTATTTTACTACGGTGTGATCTTCCTATTTTCTGACTAAATTTTGATGATCGGAACCGTTAAATGTGTTGAAAATATGTTTTTAAGGGTAACCGCAAAAAATCGGGTCAAAATAATATCAAGAAAGACTTAATCTAAACAGTTTTTGTTAAATTCTGACAGGAATAGTTTTATAAAAAAATTAAATTGTTCAAGCCTATTCAGATATTGTTTTGAGCCGATTTTTTGCAGGTACTCTTAAAAACATGTTTTAAACGCATTGGACGGTTTAGATGATCATAATTTGATCAAGAAATAGGAGATCCACACCGTAGCAAAATAAGGGATCCCTTATTAGAAACTCACTCTATATTAGTCGCCTTCTAATAAGGGATCCCTTATTTTGCTACGGTGTGGACCTCCTATTTTCTGAACAAATTTTGATGATCGGAACCGTTCAATGTGTTTAAAATATATTTTTAAGGGTACCTGCAACAAATCGGCTCGAAATAATATCAAGAAGGACTTAATCTAAATAGTTTTTCATAAATACTGACAGGAACAGTTTATAAAAAATTAAATTGATCAACACTTTTCAGATATTGTTTTGAGCCGATTTCTTGCTGGTACTATTAAAAACATGTTTTAAACACATTAGACGGTTCAGATCATCATAATTTGATCGAAAAACAGGACGTCCACACCGGAGCAAAATAAGGGATCCCCTATTAGAAGCTTACTCTATATTAGTCCCCTTCTAATAAGGAATCCCTTATTTTGCTACGGTGTGGTCTTCCTATTTTCTGACTAAATTTTGATGATCGGAACCGGTAAATGTGTTTAAATATGTTTTTAAGGGTACCCGCAAGAAATCGGCTCAAAATAATATCAAGAAAGACTTAATCTAAACAGTTTTTGATAAATACTGACAGGAACAGTTTTATGAAAAATTAAATTGTTCAAGCCTATTCAGATATTGTTTTGAGCCGATTTTTTCCAGGTACTCTTAAAAACATTTTTTAAACGCATTGGACGGATCAGATGATCATAATTTGATCCAGAAATAGGAGGTCCACACCGTAGCAAAATATCCCTTATTTTGCTACGGTGTGAACCTCCTATTTTCTCACCAAATTTTGATGATCGCAACCGTTCAATGTGTTTAAAATATGTTTTTAAGGGTACCCGGAACAAATCGGCTCAAAATAATATTAAGAAAGATTTGATCTAAACAGTTTTTGATAAATACTGACAGCAACAATTTTATAAAAAAATTAAATTGATCAAGCCTTTTCAGAGATTGTTTTTGTGCCGATTTCTTACTGGTACTCTTAAAAACATGTTTCAAACACATTAGATGGTTCAGATCATCATAATTTGATCAAGAAATAGGAGGTACACACCGTAGCAAAATAAATGATCCCTTATTAGAAACTCACTCTATGTTAGTTCCCTTCTAATAAGGGATCCCTTATTTTGCTACGGTGTGTGTACCCCCTATTTTCTGACAAAATTTTGATAATCGGAACCGTTCAATGTGTTTAAAATATATTTTTAAGGGTACCCACAAGAAATCGACTCAAAATAATACCAAGAGGGACTTGATCTGAATTGTTTTTAATAAATAGTAACAGGAACAGTTTTATAAAAAAATAAATTGATCAAACCTTTTCAAATATAGTTTTGAGCCGATTTCTTACTGGTACTCTTAAAAACATGTTTTAAACACATTGGACGGTTCAGATCATCATAATTTGATCAAGAAATAGGAGGTCCGCACCGTAGCAAAATAAGGGATCCCTTATTAGAAGCTCACTCTATATTAGTCTCCTTCTAATAAGGGATCACTTATTTTGCTATGGTGTGTACCTCCTATTTTCTGACCAAATTTTGATTATCGAAACCATTCAATGTGTTTAAAATATGTTTTTAAGGGTATCCGCAATAAATCGGCTCAAAATAATATAAAGACGGACTTGATCTAAACAGTTTTTGATAAATACTGACAGCAACAGTTTTATAAGAAATTAAATTAATCAAGCCTTTTCAGATATTGTTTTCAGCCGATTTCTTGCTGGTACTCTTAAAAACACGTTTTAAACACATTGGACGGTTCAGCTCATCATAATTTGATCGAGACATTGGAGGTCCACATCGTACCAAAATAAGGGATCCCTTATTCACTCTATATTAGTCGCCTTCTAATAAGGGATCTCTTATTTTGCTACGGTGTGGACGTCCTATTTTCTAATCAAATTTTGATGATCGGAACCGTTCAATGTGTTTAAAATATGTTTTTAATGGTACCCGCAACAAATCGGCTCAAAATAATATCAAGAAGGACTTGATCTTAACAGTTTTTCATAAATACTGACAGGAACAGTTTTATAAAAAATTAAATTGATCAACCCTTTTCAGATATTGTTTTGAGCCGACTTGTTGCTGGTACTCTTCAAAACATGTTTTAAACACATTAGACGGTTCAGATCATCATAATTTGATTGAAAAATATGACGTCCACACCGGAGTAAAATAAGGGATCCTTATTAGAAGCTCCTCTATATTAGTCCCCTTCTAATAAGGAATCCATTATTTTGCTACGGTGTGATCTTCCTATTTTCTGACTAAATTTTGATGATCGGAACTGTTAAATGTGTTTAAAATATGCTTTTAAGGGTACCTGCAACAAATCGGCTCAAAATAATGTCAAGAAGGACTTGATCTAAACAGTTTTTGATAAATACTGACAGCAACAGTTTTATAAAAAATTAATTGATCAAGCTTTTTCAGATATTGTTTTGAGCCGATTTCTTGCTGGTACTCTTAAAAACATGTTTTAAACACATTGGACGGTTCGGATCATCATAATTTGACCAAATAAAAAGGAGCTCCACACCGTAGCAAAATAAGACATCCCTTATTAGAAGCTCACTCTATATTAGTCTCTTTCTAAAAAGGAATCCCTTATTTTGGTACTGTGTGGACCTTTTAAAAAGGAATGTGTTTAAAAAATGTTTTTAAGGGTACCCGCAAGAAATCGGCTCAAAATAATATTAAGAAGGACTTGATCATCATAATTTGATCAAGAAATAGGAGGTGCACACCGTAGCAAAATAAGGATCTCTAATTAGAAGCTCACTCTATATTAATCCCCTGTAATAAGAGATCCCTTATTTTACTACGGCGTGGACCTCCTATTTTCAGACCAAATTTTGATGATCGGAACCGTTCAATGTGTTTAAAAGATGTATTTAAGGGTACCCGCAAGAAATCGGGCACAAAAGGATTTGATCTAAACAGTTTTTGATAAATACTGACTGGAAAAGTTTTATAAAAAATTAAATTGATTAAGCCTTTTCAGATATTGTTGTGAGCCGATTTCTTGCTTGTACTCTTAGATACATGTTTTAAACACATTGGACAGTTCAGATCATCATAATTTGATCAAGAAATAGGAGGATCCCTCATTAGAAGCTCACTCTATATTAGTCCCTTCTAATAAGGGATCCCTTATTTGGCTACAGTGAGGATCTCCTATTTTCTGACCAAATTTTGATCATCGGAAACGTTCAATGTGTTTAAAATGTGTTTAAGGGTACCCGCAAGAAATCGACACAAAATAATATCAAGAAGGACTTGATCTAAATAGTTTTTGATAAATACTGATAGCAATAATTTTATAAAAAATTAAATTGATCAAGCTTTTTCATATATTGTTTTTAACCAATTTCTTACTGGTACTCTTAAAAACATGATTCAAACACATTGGACGGTTCAGATCATCATAATTTGATCAAGAAATAGCAGGTTCACACCGTAGCAAAATAAGAGATCCCTCATTAAAAGCTCACTCTATATTAGTCTCCTTCTAACAAGGGATCCCTTATTTTGCTACGGTGTGGACCTCCTATTTTAAGACCAAATTTTGATGATCGGAACCGTTCAATGTGTTTAAAATATATTTTTAAGGTACCCGCAAGAAATCGGCTCAAAATAATATCAAGAAGGACTTGATCTAAACAATTTTTTATAAATACTGACAGGTACAATTTTATGAACAATTAAATTGATCTAGCCTTTTCAAATATTATTTTGAGCCGATTTCTAGCTGGTACTCTTAAAAACATGTTTTAAACACATTGGACGATTCAGATCATCATAATTTATTCAAGACATAGGAGGTGCACAGCGTAGCAAAATAAGGGATCCCTTATTAGAAGCTCACTCTATATTAGTCCACTTCTAATAAGTGATCCTTATTTTTCTACGGTGTGGAAATCCTATTTTCTAACTAAATTTTGACGATCGGAACCGTTCAATGTGTTTAAAATATGTTTTTAAGGGTACCCGCAAAAAATCGGCTCAAAATAATATCAAGAGGGACTTGATCTAAACAGTTTTTGATAAATACTGACATGAACAGTTTTATAAAAAATTAAATTGAACAAGCCTTTTCAGATATTGTTTTGAGCCGATTTCTTGCTGGTACTCTTAAAAACATGATTCAAACACATTGGACGGTTCAGATCATCATAATTTGATCAAGAAATAGGAGGTTCACACCGTAGCAAAATAAGGATCCCTTATTAGAAGCTCACTCTATATTAGTCCCCTTCTAATAAGTTATCTCTTATTTTGCTACGGTGTGAACCTCCTATTTTTTGACCATATTTTGATGATTGGAACCGTTCAATGTGTTTAAAATATATTTTTAAGGGTACCCGCAACAAATTGGCTCAACATAATATAAAGAAGGACTTAATCTAAACAGTTTTTGATAAAATACAGACAGGAACAGTTTTATAAAAAAATTAAATTGATCAAGTCTTTTCAGATATTGTTTTGAGCTGATTTCTTGCGTGTACTCTTAAAAACATGTTTGAAACACATTGGAAGGTTCAGATCATCATAATTTGATCAAGAAATAGGAGGTTCATGCCGTAGCAAAATAAGGGATCCCTTATTAGAAGCTCACTTTATATTAGTTCCCTTCTAATAAGGGATCACTTATTTTGTTACGGTGTTGATCTCCTATTTTCTAACCAAATTTTGATGATCGGAACCATTCAATGTGGTTAAAATATGTTTTTAAGGGTACTCGCAAGAAATCGGCTCAAAATAATATCAACAAGGACTTGGTCTAAACAGTTTTTGATAAATACTGACATATACAGTTTTATGAAAAATTAAATTAATCAAGCCTTTTCAGATATTGTTTTGACCTGATTTTTTGCAGGTACTCTTAAAAACGTGTTTTAAACACATTGGACGATTCAGATAATCATAATTTGATCAAGAAATAGGAGGTCCACACCGTAGCAAAATAATGGATCTCTCATTAGAAGCTCACTCTATATTAGTCCCCTTTGAATAAGGGATCCTTTATTTTGCTACGGTGTGTACCACCTATTTTCAAAACACATTTTGATGATCGGAACTGTTCAATGTGTTTAAAATATATTTTTGAGGATACCCGCAAAAATCGGCTCAAAATAATATCAAGAAACACTTGATCTAAACAGTTTTTGATAAATACTGACAGGAACAGTTTTATAAAAAATTAAATTGATCAAGTCTTTTCAGATATTTTTTGAGCCGGTTTTTTGCTGGTACTCTTAAAAACATGTTTTAAACACATTGGATGGTTCAGATCATCATAATTTGATCAAGAAATAGGAGGCGCACACCGTAGCTAAATAATGCATCCCTTATTAGAAGCTCACTCTATATTAGTCCCCTTCTAATAAGGGATCCCTTATTTTGGTACGGTGTGGACCTCTAATTTTCTGACCAAATTTTGATGATCGTAACCGTACAATGTGTTTAAAAAATGTTTTTAAAGGTACCGCAAGAAATCGGCTCAAAATAATATCAAGAAGGACTTGATCTAAACAGTTGTTGATAAATACTAACAGAAACAGTTTTATAAAAAACTAAATTGATCAAGCCTTTTCATATATTGTTTTGAGCCGTTTTTTTGCTGGTGCTCTTAAAAACTTGATTCAAACACATAGGACGGTTCAGATCATCATCATTTGATCAAAAAATAGTAGCTTCACACCGTAGCAAAATAAGGGATCTCGTATTAGAAACTCACTCTACATTAGTCCCTTCCAATAAGGGATTCCTTATTTTGCTACGGTGTAGACCCCCAATTTTCTGACGAACTCTTGATGATCGGTACTGTTCAATGTGTTTAAAATATGTTTTTAAGGTACCCGCAAGACATCGGCTCAAAATAATATCAAGAAGGACTTTATCTAAACAGTTTTTGATAAATTCTGACAGGAACAGTTCTATAAAAAATTAAATTGATCAAGTCTTTTCAGATATTGTTTTGAGCCGATTTTTTGCTGGTACTCTTAAAAACATGTTTTAAACACATTGGACGGTTCAGATCATCATAATTTGATCAATAAATAGGAGGTCCACACCATAACAAAATAAGGGATCCCTTATTAGAAGCTCACTCTATATTAGTTCTCTTCTTATAAGGGATCCCTTATTTTGGTACGGTGTGGACCTCCTATTTTCTGACCAACTTTTGATGATTGGAACCGTTCAATGTGGTTAAAATATGTTTTTAAGTGTTCCCGCAAGAAATCGGCTCAAAATAATATCAACAAGGACTTGGTCTAAACTGTTTTTGATAAATACTGACAGGTACAGTTTTATGAAAAATTAAATTGATCAAGCCTGTTCAGATATTGTTTTGACCCGATTTCTAGCAGGTACTCTTAAAAACATGTTTTCAAAACATTGGACGGTTCAGATCATCATACTTTGTTCAAGAAGTAGGAGGTGCACACCGTAGCAAAATAAGGGATCCCTTATTAGAAACTTACTCTATATTAGTGTCCCTCTAATAAGGGATCCCTTATTTCGCTGCGGTGTGGACCTCTTATTTTCTGACCAAATTTTGATGATTGGAACCGTTCAATGTGTTTAAAATATATTTTCAAGGGTGCCCGTAAAAAATTGACTCAAAATAATATCAAGAAGGACTTGATCTAAACAGTTTTTGATAAATACTGACAGGAACAGTTTTATAAAAAATTAAATTAATCAAGCCTTTTCAGATATTATTTTGAGCCGATTTCTTGCCGGTAGTCTTAAAAACGTGTTTTAAACACATTGGACGATTCAGATAATCATAATTTGATCAAGAAATAGGAGGTCCACACCGTAGCAAAAATAAGGGATCTCTCATTAGAAGCTCACTCTATATTACTCCCCTTGTAATAAGGGATCCCTTATTTTGCTACGGTGCAGACCTCCTATTTTCTGACCAAATTTTAATGATCGGAACCGTTCAATGTGTTTAAAATATGTTTTTAATGGTACCCGCAAAAATCAGCACAAAATAATAGCAAGAATGACTTGATCTAAACAGTTTTTGATAAATACTGACAGGAACAGTTTTATAAAAAATTGAATTGATCAAGCCTTTTCAGATATTGTTTTGAGCCGATTTCTTGCTGGTACTCTTGAAAACATGTTTTAAACACATCGGATGGTTCAGATCATTATAATTTGATCAAGAAATAAAAGGTCCACACCGTAGCAAAATAAGGGATCCCTTATTAAAAACTCACTCTATGTTAAGATTATGTTAAGATTATTTGGGAAAACCCAGATTAGGGTTACTTTCATTATCTCACGGAATATATACATCACATATTACGAGAATTACACAAGTGGTCCTAACTATCCAACTAGTTACATAATAAGGACAAATAATGAAACTAATTATATATACAATCTAACACTCTCCCTCAAGTTGGTGCGAAGATATCGATCATGCCCAACTTGAACACGATAGGGAAGAAACTCTTGCTACCCAACCCTTTTGTGAAGATGTCGGCCAACTGGTCTCCAGACTTCACAAACGGCATACATATCACACCCGCGCTCAGATTCTCCTTGATGAACTGTCTGTCTATCTCTATGTGCTTTGTTCTATCATGCTGAACGGGATTGTGAGCAATATTAATGGCAGCTTTATTATCGCAATAGAGTTTCATCGGGCCACAATCAGAAAGACCCAAATCACGTAACAGGGTTTGAATCCACAAGAGCTTGCAAACCCCATGAGCCATAGCCCTATACTCAGCTTCTGCGCTAGATCTGACAACCACTGATTGCTTCTTACTTCGCCAAGTAATCAAATTTCCTCCAAGGAAGGTATAGTAGCCAGAGGTGGACTGCCTGTCATCCACAGATCCAGCCCAGTCAGCATCAGTAAATGCCTCCAACCGAAAGTGACCATGATTAGAGAACAAAATCCCTTTTCCTGGAGCTGATTTGAGATACCTCAAAATACGATAAACTGCATCCAGTTGTGGAGCACGAGGATCATGCATAAACTGACTAACAACACCAACTGCATAAGAAACATCTGGTCGGGTATGAGCTAAATATATCAGTCGACCCACAAGTCGCTGATACCTCTCCTTATCAGTCCGCTCCCCCATATCTCCACTCAGGTGATGGTTTGCCTCAATAGGCGAGTCTGCAGGTTTACAGCCCAACATACCTGTTTCTTCCAACAGATCAAGTATGTACTTTCGTTGAGAGATAAAGATGCCTCTATCTGATCTTGCTACCTCCATTCCAAGGAAGTATCTCATTGATCCTAAATCCTTAATCTCGAATTCTCGTGCTAACCGAGACTTAAGGTTATGGATCTCTTCCTCATCATTGCCTGCCATTATTATATCATCAACATAAACAATAAGGACAGCAATCTTACTAGCACTCCTCTTGGTGGACAGAGTATGGTCTGCATGGCTCTGCTTGTACCCAAAACCCAGTATAGCCTTTGAAAACCTGCCAAACCACGCTCTAGGTGACTGCTTCAGCCCGTAAAGTGCCTTCTTCAACCTACACACCTTTCCCTCACTGGCAGGGGAAGAAAAACCCGGTGGTATGGCCATATACATTTCCTCCTCCAGATCACCATGGAGGAATGCATTCTTTACATCAAACTGTAGAAGAGGCCAATTCATGTTGGCAGCACAAGACAAGAGAACCCGCACAGAATTCATTTTTGCTACCGGAGCAAAGGTCTCCTCATAGTCAATACCATAGGTTTGAGTAAATCCCCTGGCAACCAGTCTGGCTTTGTATCTCTCAACTGTACCATCAGCATTGTGCTTTATAGTAAACACCCATTTACATCCCACCGATTTCTTTCCTCCAGGAAGTGATACTAGATCCCAAGTACCATTCTTCCTCAAAGCTGTCATCTCCTCTACCATAGCTCCTTTCCACTCAAGTATAACAAAAGCAACCTGCCAATTCTGTGGAATAGATATAGAAGAAAGAGACGAAACAAAAGCACGATATGAAAAAGATAAACGATCATAGGAAACAAACTGGGATATTGGATGTAGAGTACATGACCTCTTTTCTTTCCTAAGAGCAATTGGGCGATTATCAATAATAGGAGATTCAATAAGAGAAGAGTCACTACTAGAAGAGTCAGCAGAGACAAAAGATTCATTACCGGATGAGTCAGCTGGGAAGTTTGGAACTGGAGTTGGAGACTGTGAATGACAAGGTGGTACAACACATGTGGGCCTTTCTTTATCCCGTCTAGCAAAGGTCTTTAGGTCAGTTCTTTGCAGCCGTTGTCTCCGTTCCTCAATACCACCCCCAATGTCATGCGTTTCTGAGTCAGCAGATATTTGTTCCTTTTCAGATTGATCTCCCAGTTCCCCCTCACCATGATTGTAAAACAAGGGTTGCTCCCCCTCACTAGTATACAAGGAAGCCATCTCTTCCTCCTGACCAGTCTCCCCCTGAAGAGATGGGGAGTAAAAAGACTCTGTCTCCCAAAAAGTGACATCCATAGAAACTAAGAACTTCCGAGAATGAGGATCATAACACTTATAGCCCTTTTGGGTAGGGGAGTACCCAATGAAAATGCACTTATGGGCTTTATGACCTAACTTACCCCCAGAGGGATGTGGGGCATGGAAAAAGCACACACATCCAAACACTCGGAGGGGAAGTGTTGTGACCCGATAACTGCGAGGAAGACACTCTATAGGTGTTTTGAAGGTAAGGACACTAGAAGGCATACGGTTCATAAGATAAGTTGCTGTCAAAATCGCTTCTCCCCACAAATATTTTGGAACATTCATGGTGAACAAAAGAGAGCGAGCAACTTCAGCAAGATGACGATTTTTGCGTTCAGCAACTCCATTTTGTTGTGGAGTGTCAACACAAGTCGTCTGAAAAAGAATACCATGCTCATCTAGAAATGCCCTAAAACGCCCGTCTATATACTCAGTACCATTATCACTACGGAGAATTTTAACATTTGCATCAAACTGAGTACGCACCATGGCATGAAAGGAGCGAAAACAAGAAAAAACCTCACTTTTTGACTTAAGTAAATACACCCAAATAACACGAGAATAACAGTCAATAAAAGTGACAAACCATCTATGACCTTTAAGAAAAGTAATAGGTGAAGGGCCTCAGACATCAGTATGAATAACTATAAACGGAGAATCACTCCTCTTATTAATGGGTGCATAAAAAGAACGTTTATGTTTACCAAGCTCACAGGCTTCACAAAAAAACTGACTCTGAGAACAATATTTTATTAAACTAGGAAACAACTTCGCTAAAATCCCAAATGAGTGATGACCCAATCTTCGATGCCAATGATGTAATATAGAAAGAGCTGGACTCATATCTGCCTGCAGAGCTGAACCACATGACATGGGCTGCTGAGGTGGACAAGGTGCAGAATCCAGGTAATAGAGGCCATTATGTGCTCTACCACTGCCAATCATCTTCCCCGTATCCAGTTCCTGAAAGACACAATGAGTGGAAAAAAATGTCACTGAGCAATTGGCAGAACGAGTAAGACTACTAACAGACAAAAGGTTAGTAGCAAAGTTGGGAATATGTAGGACTGAAGAAAGAGATATTGAGGAAGAATAGTTGACAGAACCTTTCCCTGAAATAGCAGAGAACGATCCATCCGCTATTCGGACCTTATCCTTATCTGAACAAGTAGTTTAAGAATCAAATACAGAGGAACAACCTGTCATGTGGTCTGAAGCACCAGAATCTATAATCCAAGGAATGGCAGAAGAAGTAGTAAATGCCTTAGCTGGAATACCTGTGTGAGCAAAATTGGAAGAGGATGGAGCTGCGGTAGAAGTAGGAGCTATAGTAGATGGAGAATCAGCCCGAGTCAGAAGGCGCCTGAGAGCTTGCATTTCCCCCTGAGAAAATCCACCAGGCTGATCAGAAAACACCTGAGACTCAGTATGAGGCAAAGTAGCAACTGCAGACTCAGAAACATGGGCCTGAGGTTGAAACTGAGAACGCTTACGGCCTCCCCCTTTCCCGCGAGAAGGAGGTTTTCCATGTAACTTCCAACAGAACTCCCTAGTATGATTGGTGTTGTTGCAATAATCACACCGAACTGACCCACTGCTAGTACCAGACTGTGTCTTACCACTCGGTGCCGAAGAGATAGGGCCGCTGCTAGTACCAAACTGACCCTTAGGAGTGGCAATCAAAGCTGAACGATCAGGGGCAGGAGTATGCAACATAACAGCCTTCCTACTCTCCTCCTGCTGAACCATGGCATATGCTTCACCCAGAGAAGGAAATGGAACACGACCCAACACCAGCATACGAATTGGATCATAAGCATCGCCATTAAGACCAGCAAGAAAATCATAAACACGCTCCTTTTCAATTCTCTTCAGCCAGTTAGCAGCATCAACATCACACACAGGCTGGAACCCTTGATAAAGATCAAATTCCCGCCAGGCTACATTCAAATCAGCAAAATAAGCAGCAACAGACCGATTTTGTTGGTCCAATGAACGGAGCCTCTTACTCAAATCAAAACACTGAGCATCATTACCCTGCTGAGAATAAGTTTGGGCTGCAGTGGTCCAAACCTTATGTGGAGTATCAAAAAGTAAGAAGGTATGACGAATATCAGATTTCATAGAATTAAACAACCAAGTCATAACCAAAGATTTTCTAGATTTAAATCTCCTCAATTCAGCAGGTTCAGTGGGCTGAATAACAACGCCCTCAATAAACTCAGACAATCCTTGTGTTTCAATAGCCAAAGTAAAAGTGCGAGCCCAAACCATATAATTGGTACCATCCAACTTAACATGACAAATCTCAAGTGGGGCACCCCCAAGAGTTGTAATACGACTGATCCCATTTTGGTCCTCAACCTGAATATTCTTTCCCTCTTTCTTTTCTGAATCCGACATAGTGCAACACAAAGAAATAGTAACTAAATAACAAACCCAGTAGATGAAATAAATACCAGGAGACTATTCCTTGCAAAGAGGAATAAATACCACTGGATGTACAGCAATACCACTGGACGAAATACCCGACGACGATAACACCACCACAAACAACAATGGGATAGATACGACGCCGTTACTTCCGACCAGATCTTCCGTAGCCGGCGGTTCGTCCGCCGGATCCCGAGCCTCCGCGGTGCTGCGCGGTTCCTCCGCCGTGCCAATAGCCGCCGAATGATGCGCGAGCCATCGATGCGAGTGCGGGAAGCGGCGGCTGAGCAGATCGAGGAGCGGCGGATCGACTGGGCGTACTCGCGCCCGATAGTGATCCTCGGCGGCTGAGCAGGAAGCAATCGCCAGCGATCGACTGGGAGTAGCAGGTGGAGACCGGATCAGACGGTAGCGATGGGTGATGATGATGATGTCAGCGTCGGAGAAGCCTCAACGACGGCGACGGAAAAAGAAGCCGACGACGTATGGCGACAGCAGCGGAAGTATATGGCGGCAAGTACGTTACCGCTCTGATACCATGTTAAGATTATATTAAGATTATTTGGGAAAACCTAGATTAGGGTTACTTTCATTATCTCACGGAATATATACATCACATATTACGAGAATTACACAAGTGGTGCTAACTATCCAACTAGTTACATAATAAGGACAAATAATGAAACTAATTATAAATACAATCTAACACTCTATATTAGTCCACTTCTAATAAGTGATCCGTTATTTTGTTACGGTGTGCACCTCCTATTTTCTGACCAAATTTTGATGATCAGAACCGTTCAATGTGTTTAAAATATGATTTTAAGGTTACCCGCAAGAAATCGGCTCAAAATAATATAAAAAATGACTTGATCTAAACAGTTTTTGATAAATACTGACAGGAACGGTTTTATAAAAAATTAAATTGATCAAGCCTTTTCAGATATTGTTTTGAGCCGATTTCTTGCTGGTACTCTTAAAAACATGATTCAAACACACTGGACGGTTCAGATCATCATAATTTGATCAAGAAATAGGAGCTTCACACCGTAGCAAAATAAGGGATATCTTATTAGAAGCTCACTTATGTTAGTCCCCTTCTAATAAGAGATTCTTTATTTTGCTATGGTGTGGATCTCCTATTTTCTGACCAAATTTTGATGATCGGAACCGTTCAATGTGTTTAAAATATGTTATGAAGGTTACCCGCAAAAAATTGGCTCAAAATAATATCAAGAAGAACTTGATGTAAACTGTTTTTGATAAATACAGGTCCACACCGTAGCAAAATAAGAGATCCCTTATTAGAAGTGGACTAATATAGAGTGAGCTTCTAATAAGGGATCCCTTATTTTGCTACAGTGTTGACCTCCTATTTTCTGAACAAATTATGATGATCGGAACCATTCAATATGTTTAAAATATGTTTTTAAGGGTACGCGCAAGAAATCAGCTCAAAATAATATCAAAAAGGACTTGATCAAAACAGTTTTTGATAAATACTGACAGGAACAATTTTATAAAAAATTAAATTGATCAAGTCTTTTCAGATATTATTTTGAGCCGATTTCTTACTGGTACTCTTAAAAACATGATTCAGACACACTAGACGGTTCAGATCATCATAATTTGATCAAGAAAATAGGAGCTCCACACCGTAGCAAAAATAAGGGATCCCTTCTACAAGCTCACTCTATATTAGTCCCCTTCTAATAAGGGATCCCTTATTTAGCTATGATGTGGACCTCCTATTTTCTTATCAAATTTTGATGATCAGAACCGTTCAATGTGTTTAAAATATATTTTTAAGTGTACTCGCAAGAAATCGGATCAAGTTTTATAAAAACATGATATAGTTTTAAATACTGACAGGAACAGTTTTATAAAAAATTAAATTGATCAAGTTTTTTCAGATATTGTTTTGAGTCGATTTCTTACTGGGACTCTTAAAAACATGTTTCAAACACATGGGACGGTTCAGATAATCATAATTTGATTAAGAAATAGGAGTTCCACACCGTAGCAAAATAAAGAATTCCGTATTAGAAACTCACTCTATATTAGTATACTTCTAGTAAGGGATCCCTTATTTTGCTACGGTTTGGACCTCCTATTTTCTGACCAAATTTTGAGGATTGAAATGGTTCAATGTGTTTAAAATATGTTTTTAAGGGTACCCGCATGAAATCGGCTCAAAATAATATCAAGAAGGACTTGATCTAAACAGTTTTTGATAAAATACTGACAGGAACAGTTTTATAAAAAATTAAATTGATCAAGCCTTTTCAGATATTGTTTTCAGCCGATTTCTTGCCGGTACTCTTAAAAACATATTTTAAACACATTGGACGGTTTAGATCATCATAAATTGATCAAGAAATAGGAGGTCCACACCGTAGCAAAATAAGGGATCCCATATTAGAAGCTCACTTTATATTAGTCACCTTCTAATAAGGGATCGCTTATTTTTTTCTACAGTGTTGACCTCCTATTTTCTGACCAAATTTTCATGATCGGAACCGTTCAACGTGTTTAAAATATATTTTTAAGGGTACCCGCAATAAATCGGCTCAAAATAATAGCAAGAAGGACTTGATCTAAACATTTTTTGATAAAATACTGACAGGAACAGTTTTATAAAAAATTAAATTATCAAGACTTTTCAAATATTGTTTTGTGCCGATTTCTTGCTGGTACTCTTAAAAACATGTTTTAAACACATTGAACGGTTCAGAGCATCATAACTTGATCAAGAAATAGGAGGTGCACACCGTAGCAAAATAAGTGATCACTTTTTAGAAACTCACTCTATATTAGTCACCTTCTAATAAGGGATCCCTTATTTTGCTACGTTGTGCATCTCCTATTTTCTGACCAAATATTGATGATCGGAACCGTTCAATGTGTTTAAAATATATTTTTAAGGGTACCCGCAAGAAATCGGCTCAAAATAATATCTAGAAGGACTTGATCTAAACAGTTTTTGATAAATACTGATAGGAACATCTTTATAAAAAATTAAATTAATCAAGACTTTTCAGATATTGTTTTGAGCCGATTTTTTGCTGGGACGCTTAAAAACATGATTCAAAAACATTGGACGGTTCAGATCATTATAATTTGATAAAGAAATAGGAGGTGCACACCATAACAAAATAAAGGATTCCTTATTAGAAGCTCACTGTATATTAGTCCCCTTCTAATAAGGGATCCCTTATTTTGCTACGGTATGGATCTCCTATTTTCTGACCAAATTTTGATGATCGGAACCGTTCAATGTGTTTAAAATATGTTTTTAAGGGTACCCGCAAGAAATCGGCTCAAAATAATATCAAGAAGGACTTGATCTAAACAGTTTTTGATAAATATAGATAGGAACAGTTTTATAAAAAAATAAATTGATCTGGCCTTTTTAGTTATTGTTTTTTGAGCCGATTTCTTGGAGGTACTCTTCAAACCATGTTTTAAACACATTGGACGGTTCAGATCATCATAATTTGATCAAGAAATAGGAGGTCCACACCGTAGCCAAATAAGGGATCTCTTATTAGAAAGAGACTAATGTAGAGTGAACTTCTAATAAGAGATCCCTTATTTTGCTACGGTGTTGACCTCCTATTTTCTGACCAAATTTTGATGATCGGAACCGTTCAATGTGCTTAAAACATATTTTTAAGGGTACCCGCAAGAAAATAATATCAAGAATGTTTACCAGTTATAATAATATTAGGATGTTTTTACCAGTTATACTATGAGATTTTTTTGGACGTTTTTATTGGAAGATATAGTGGGACCTCCTCAACGGGAGGTGGAGTTGTGATCGATCTTGTGCGAATGATTATTTTTATTCTTGTGACACCTTATCAGTTTGTTTCAGCAAAAATTGAAGGAAGCAGAGGTACAGCTTTGGGAGATCATTAAATGAGGAGTTGTAAATCCTACGGGATAAGAACTTTTATACCGAATATTCTAAGTGCGAGTTTTGATTCTTGAAGGTGAAATTTTTGAAGATGTAGCGTCAGGAGATGGAGTTGTAGTGAATTTATTCTAGATTATTGTTGAGTTGATTTGGGAGCAACATAAGAGTGCATTTGAGATTTGTAATCATTTGAGTTTGGAAAATTGTTACCGACGCTTTGTTAGGAATTTTTCATGGTTGATTACGCCAGTGATAAATCTTATAACTTTGAAGGAAATCAAGTTTGAATAAATGAAACGTGTGAGCCATTATTCCAAGAGTTAAGAAGAGGTTGACCTTGGCACCAGTTTTGCTGATACCTGAACGAGATGTGGGTCGCGCGACATACTGCGATGTGCTTATGGATGGGTTCTCCGGACTAATTGAGTTTTGAGAGTTGTGGGTAGAATTCTTATTTTGGAGACATATTGCAAGGATATATTTTGTGAGTTTTACCATTCTTCTCTAGTTATGCAATTGGGTGGTACAAAGAAGTGTCAAGACTGGAGACAATAATATTAGTAGAGATGTATGAGAAAAGGTAGGAAAGCTGATATTCGTGTGACGAATGATCGGTGACGATTTTGGATACTAGGAAATAAGTTTTGCATGGAAAAACGATTTCATTGGCCTAAGTTTTGTAATGTCACCATACGGTGGAAGAGGTCATTTGGGAAGACGCGAGACTGAACTTATTTGTTGTACCGGAGATGTTAGGAGGTTGAGGTATACTTCATGGTATTGCATATGTATTGGCATCTTGATACAGTTGTGTTGTATTTTTTTGGAATATTAGTTTGCATTTGTTTGAGATCTAGAATTAGAGTTGTCAGATTATGTCAGATAAATAGTGACACTTATTGATAGTGAGTGACCTTTTGTAGTGTTGTAGGTCGTGTAAGGTTGAGATGGACGATTGTAGCTTAACCTTTGACTTGGTGGTGTGAGATGATGAAGTTGGTACTTTGAGGTATGGAGAGTGGATGGTATTTTCATTTGTGAGAAACCGTAAAAATGTATATTGAGAGTCATTCTTAGATTGGAGAGCAAATTTCGGGGACGAAATTTTCTAAGGGGGAAAGGTTGTGAGAATCCGAGATTCGACATTTTTTTTAATTGTTTTTAGAATGTGTAGCTTTGAGTTTAATATTAAATTGCGACTTAATCGTAATGGATTGGAACGTTAGGACTCGATGCGGGAGTTGTATTAGTTTGAGGGGGGTTAATATAGTTAACCTAATTAGGAGTATAAAAGGATTAGGAAATCCTAAAATCAATTTATATTAAAAATACGCAGCTTTTTTTTCCTAAGAGATCTCTAACCCTAAAAGCTTGAGGAGGGAGAACGAGTGCCTAGGCGAAGGATTTGTGTGACGCGATCAACTAGAGAGTTGTAGAGGACATCGAAAGCTTTGCCATGGAGTCCAAGAACAGCCTTATACATGGAGTATTTGTAGGCCTTTTGACTATTTTACCGTTTGAGCATTTTTTAGCATTTGAGGTAGGATTTCATATTGATTTACATTGAGATATTGCGTAGATTATGTTTAATTCAATGATATATATGTTGTTTTTTATGTGTGATCGAGTTGGACGTGTTTTTTTGGATTATGGAATGATTTGGACCAGAATCTGAAAAAAAAGAACGCTGCGATAATCTGATTTTGGAAAATTTTGTTAGAGTGGTAGTTCTAAAACTCTAAAATTTCTGAAAATTTTACTGAGTGTTAGTTTATGTGTCTACTATGTTGGGTTAAAATTTTAAAATATAATTCTACGTACATAATTCTACAAAAATCCGTGATCGAGTTACAGTAGATTTGCGCCTATATAGGCTGCACTGACATATTTTGGTAAAATGAGTATAACTTTTCGTACGAGTATCGAAATTACGCACCGTATTTTGTTGAAAACTAGACACATAGAGTTTCAAAAATATATATATTTTGCATCTTATTTTTACCCGAGAGAAATCAGTTTTCCATTGAATTTGACGAAATAGTTTTGGTATCTCGAAATAAGGTATCCAATTTTAACCGACACGAATGTATTGTCCGAATTTTATTTTTAACCTATTACATATCGTTTAAAAGCTTGTAGAGTGTAGTTTCTATTAACATCGGATCCAATGCCTCTACTTATAAATTATAATATTTTAGAACTTTTAAGTGTAAAACTGACTATATAGATTTATCCACTCGAGTAACCTATTTAAAAATAAAATTTGAATTTGTACACATTCGGCTTGTTTCTTACCTTTCATTCCACATAGAGTTACTACAGTTTGAGTCTGGTTTTGATTGGTAATGATGCACATAGCATGCATGGGTATTGGACTTCGTGTAAGGGATGACCCCTCGCTGTGAAAACCCGTAAACTCGACATGGGAATCTTTGGGATTCCTCCGATGAAAGACCGTGAAATAACCAGGTAAAGAGGTGGCCCGATGGTTGGAGCAGCCCCTGAACTCTACGATAGGGTCCCCGATGTGGGCTGCCCGCGGTGCAAGACTGTCAAAATTATGCATGAGTCGAATAAGAGCATGATAATGTTGTGAATGTTTAGTCGATGGTTTATATTGTCGTTATGCATATTATATTGTTGATGCGGTCATGCTTTACTCAATATGTCGACGTTTTTAAGATGACTTCCTACTCGAACTCTGACTTATATTTTTTCTGTAAACTAATAATTTACAGGTGATGATATGGAACCAAAGACTTATGATTTATTTATGAAGATAGTTCAACATGCTTAGTTGAATTTTCTGTTTTAGAGATATTTGCATGTTTAGCAATTCAGTTAGAAGTATTCACGTTTTGATTATTCATTTGTTTAGGCATTGTGGACCTATTTTTGGTTAGTTGGAATTTGATTTAGACATGATGGATTACTTGTTATTTGATAACTGGATATCTTTTATTGGGATTTAATTCAGTTTATAAATTATAGTTATGTTAAGTTTTGGTTTAAGTTATTTCATTACTTATTTCATACCCTAGAAGTTTGAGGTGTGACAGGTGACAGTAGAAATTATAAACGGGGAGGGAAGATTTTTTGCTCTTTCGAAAATGATGCGAAAAGTCGACTTGGGCATCGTTTTTCCGATTGAGACCGGGGCCTAGTCTCCTACAGAATAGGCCCACCCCGTAGAGTGCACCAATACCTTCATTTTGATGTGCTTGGGCTCATGGGAGTTCACCCAGTTCAAATGTTATGGTTAATCAAAGACTGAATGCTTGAGATAAGTTTTGCTAGCTCGTTCTTGGAAGAAGGAATGTAAGGATTAAAATTTGAGAACATTTGGGGTGCGATCAATACCGGCACTAATGCATTGGATCAAATCTCAACGTCGCAGTTGCGCGTGAATGTGTGAGAGCAGTACTAGGATGATTGACCCCCTGAGAAATCCTCGTGTTGCACCTCCCTTTTTGGATTTCCTCCTTTTGGACTTGAGCCTACGGCGAAACTTTGGCTCATGCTTGGCGAGAGGAGGGATGTTCATCGAAAGGAGGGCGCCGGGCGGTGGTAGAAATTACAACACGAGGAGGAACAATTTTTGCTTTTCCAAAAACGATGGGATAAGTCATCTTGGGCACATTTTTTCGACCAATTTCGGTACCCAGTCTCCTATAGAAACTGGCCCACCCCATGGAGAGCACAAATACCTTATTTTTTATATGCTGTGGCTCCCATGAGTCCACCAGGTTCAAAAGTTATGCCCAATTACAGACCAAAAGTTCGGAACAAAGTTTGCCAGCCCGTTCTTGGAGGAAGGAACATCAAGATTGAAACAAGAGAATATTTCAGGTGCGATCAAAGTAGCACTAATCAACAAGATCACATCATAACTTTGCAGTCAAGCGTGCTTGGGCGCGAGCAGTACTAGGATGGGTGACCCCCAAGGAAGTCCGCCTGTTGCACCCCTCTTTTTGGATTTCTTACTTTTGGGCTCAAGCCAGCGAAAAAATGTCCGGCTCTTGCGCGCTGAGAGGAGCGAGTCCGTCTAAAGGAAGGGGCCAGGTGACAGTCAAAATTACAACATGGGGGGGGGGGACGATTTTTCACTCTTCCAAAAATGATGCGATAAGTCGACTTACGCATCATTTGTTCGACAGAGTTCGTAGCCCAGTCTCCCGCAAAAATTGGCCCACCCCATAGAGAGCGCCGATACCTTAGTTTTGATATGTTATGGCTCCCATGACTCCATCGATTCAAACGCTATGGCCAATCACATACCGTGCGTTCGAGATAAGGTTTGCCAGCTCGTTCTTGGAAGAAAGAACATAAGGATTGAAACAGGAGAACATTTCGTGTGTGATCATACCAGCACTATTGCACCGGATCCCATCAGAATTCCATAGCCAAGTGTGCTTGGGCGAAAGCAGTACTAGGATGGGTGACCCCCTAGGAAGTCCTCGTGTTGCACCCCTTTTTTGAATTTCCTTCTTTTGGGCTTGAGCCAACGACAAAACATCCCGCTCATGCTTGCCAAGAAGCGACAGTTCTGATGGTAGAAATTACAACATGAGGAGGCACGATTTTTCGCATAAGTCAACTTGTGCATTTTTTTACTGATTCCTAGGTCTAGTCTCCTACGAAAACTAGCCCGCCTCATAGAGAGTGCCAAAACCTTCATTTTGATATGCCTTGACTCCCTTGATTCCACCAAGTTCAAAAGTTTTGGCCAATCAAAGACTGAACGTTCAAGATATGTTTTGCCAGCCCTTTCTTGGAAGAAGGAACGTAAGGATTGGAAGAGGAGAACATTTTGGGGGTGATTAGACCTGCACTAATGCATTGGATCCCATCATAAATTCTGCATTAAGCGTGCTTGGACGAGGGCAGTACCAGGATGGGTGACCCTTTGGGAAGCCTCGTGTTGCACCCCCGATTTTGGATTTCTAACTGTTGAGTTCGATCCAGCGATGAAACGTCTAGCTCACGCTTGTCTAGAGGAGGGTAGTCCATCAGGAAAGGGCCGGGTGATGGTAGAAACTACAACACGAGGAGGGACGATTTTTCACTCTCCCATGAACGATGCGATAATTTGTCTTTGGCATCATTTTTTCAAGTGAGTCTGAAGCCAAGTCTCCTACGAAAACTAGCCCACCCTATAGAGAGCGGTAATACCTTCGTTTTGATATGATGTGGCTCCATTTAAAAGTTATGCCCAATCACACACCGAACGTTCAAGATAAGGTTTGTCAGCCTATTCTTGGAAGAAGAAATATAAGGATTGAAACAGGAGAATATTTCGGGTGTGATAATACCTGCACTATTGCACTGGATCCCATCAGCACTCCCCTGTCAAGCGTGCTTAGGTGAGAGTAGTACTAGGATGGATGATCCCCGGAAAGTCCTCCTGTTGCACCCCCTTTTTTTGGATTTCCTACTTTTGGGCTTGAGGTTGCAGTGAAACGTCTGGCTCACGCTTTTCGAGGGGAGGGGATTTTTCTAGAAGGAGGGGGCCAAGTGAAGGTAAAAATTACAACACGGGGAGGGACGAATTTTTGCTCTTTTGAAAATGATGCGATAAATCAACTTGGGCATCACTTTTTGACCGATTCTAGTGCTTAGTCTCGTACAGAAACTAGCCAGCTCCATAGAGGGCACCAATATTGTCGTTTTGATATGTTGTGGCTCCCGTGAGTCCACCTGGTTCAAAAGTTATGGCCAATCAAAGACCGAATGTTTGAGATAAGGTTTGACAGCCCATTCTTGGAAGAACGAGTATAAGAATTGAAATAGGAGAACATTTTGAGTGCAATCATACTTGCACTAATGCGCTGGATCCCATCGTAACTTTGCTGTTAAGGGTGATCGAGCAAGAGTAGTAGTAGGATGGGTGATCCCCGTAGAAGTCCTCGTGTTGCACCCCTATTTTTGGATTTCCTAGCTCACGCTTTGCGAGAGGATGAGAGTCCATCGGAAGGAGGGGGCCCGTGACAGTAGAAATTACAACACCGGAAGGGGCAATTTTTTACTTTGTTAAAAACGATGTGATAAGTTGACTTTGGCATCATTTTTTGGACTGAGACCCTGGCTTATTTTCCTACGAAAACTAGCCCACCCCATAGCGGGCACCAATAGCTTCGTTTTGATATGGTGTGGCTCCCGTGATTCCGCTCGATTCAAAAGTTATGGCCAATCAAAAGCCGAATGTTCGAGACAAGGTTTGTTTGCTCGTTCATGGAAGAAAGAACATCAAGATTGAAGCAGGAGAATATTTCGGGTGCGATCATACCAACACTATTACACCAGATCCCATCAGAAGTCTGCAGCCAAGCATGCTTGGGCGAGAGCTGTACTAGAATGGGTGACCCCCTGAGAAGTCCTCGTGTTGCACCCTCTTTTTGGATTTCCTACTTTTGGGCTGGAGCCAACAGCGAAATGTCTGGCTCACTCTTGCCGAGAGGAGGGGTGTCCATCAGAAGGAGGGCATCGGGTGACGGTACAAATTACAACACGAAGAGGGACGATTTTCGCTCTTGCAAAAATGATGCGATAAGTTAACTTGGGCATGGTTTTGCGATCGAGACCAGGGCCTAATCTTCCACAGAACTAACCCACCTCGTAGAGAGAGCTAATACCATTATTTTGATATGTTATGGCTCCCGTGAGTCCAGCCGTAAAGAGAACCAAAACCTTCATTTTGATATGGCGTGGCTCGCGTGTGTCCACCTGGTTCAAAAGATATGGCCAATCACAAATCGAACATTCGAGATAAGGTTTGTCAGCCCATTCTTGAAAGACGAAACATGAGGATTGAAATAGGAGAACATTTCGGGTTTGATCATACCTGTACTATTGCATCGGATTTCATCAGAACTCTATAGTCAAGCGTGCAAGGGCAAGAGCAGTACTAGGATGGGTGACTCCCACGGAAGTCGTTGTGTTGCACCCCCATTTTGGATTTCCTACTTTTGGGCTTGAGCTAGCGGCGAAATGTATGGTTCACGCTTTTGGAGAGGAAGAGAGTCTGTCAAAAGGAGGGGGCCGAGTGACGGTAGAATTACAACATGGGGAGGGACGAGTTTTTGCTCTTCCAAAAATGATGCAATAAGTTGACTTGGGTATGATCGAGCCCAGGGCCCACTCTTCTACAAAAATTGGCCCAACCTATAGAGAGCGCCAATATCTTTGTTTTGATATGGTGTGACTCCTACGAGTCCACCCGGTCCAAAAGTTATGGCCAATAAAAGACCAAACATTCGAGATAAGGTTTATCTGCCCGTTCTTGAAAGAAGGAACACATGGATTAAAATGGGAGAACATTTTGGGTGCGAACATACCAGCGTGCTTGGACGAGAGCTGTACTAGGATGGTTGACCCCCTTGGGAGTCCTTGTATTGCATCCACTTTTTTGTATTTTCTACTTTTGGGCTCAAGCCAGTAGCGAAACATCCAGCTTACGCTTGCCGAGAGGAGGGGAGTCTGTCAGAAGGAGGGGGTGGGGTGATGGTATAGATTACAACACGGGGAGGGAAAAGTTTTTGCTCTTTCGAAAATAATGCGATAAGTCGACTTTGGCATCGTCTTTCTAACCGAGATTAGAACCCAGTCTCGTACGCAAACTGGCATACGCCGTAAAGAGTGCCAATACTTTCCTTTTTGTCACGACCCGATCCAGGAAAGGATGGGTTAGTGACCGGCTAGTGAGTAAAATCACTAAGGCCTTACTAATGTTATAAAAAATTATCATGGAATGATCAAATTATAGGTGTCAAAAACTTTAAAGTTCTGAGCATACAGCGGTATATTAACAACGTTATCAAAACTCAAGGAACGTGCAAAACTATCAACATACAACCCAAAATATAATTACAATCCTACATATAGCTTGCTCAAAAGTAAAATTTACTGTTCATCCAAACTGTATACTACAATATTTAATAAGTTCTTACTAACATCCAAAAAAAAAACTACCAATTCCAATGCCTTCTAAAGTTGATTTCCTTGCTCACGTTGACTTGACATGTTGTATAACAACATCCATTAGCAATACTAGTGTGAATGAAAATATACGGTATTTACAGATTTGCCATATAATTCTATCAAAAAGCAACAATATAAGTATCGGTAATATAAGGCATTTCATGAGTTATTGTTAAGGCCATAAGAAGTTACAATTAGTTCCATTTTCTTTTAGTATGAAATGTTAAGTTTCCATTTCCAAGTTTAATAGTCCAACGCTACCAATTATTCGTAGATTTGAGCGACCCCCTTTTCATATATTCTTGGTATGATGTCAACCACATAACCGCATTGGCCACAATAACCACCCCAATTTCTCATATCGCTATATTCTAATCCCCTAGTAGACCGGGGCACCGTTTGGACGTTTAATTAACGTATTCTATCCATATTCCTTAGTTTTTACATAGCTTAACAAAATCACGAGTTTTCAATTGTAAACATGCTCAAGACATCTCTTAATTCATGTATTGAGGATATCACATGCTTTGGATGCTTTAAATGAACTACAAGTAAACATCGTATGCTTTGGTCTAATTATGGCTACTTTCCAATTACTTAACCTCATGATTGAATTGGGAGTTTCGAAAACCTCGTGTTTGCTAATAAATCCCCTAAAGTCCATCTTATAATGTTAAACTAGATAGATAAGGCCTAACATGTGATATTCATCCAAAACTAAATGAAATTCTATTCTGGTCTACATCTGGTCGACCGGACAACAGGGCGGTCAACCGGGAATTGACCATCGACAACCGGAGGTCGATCCTATTAGTTATTAAGGGTACCATAATCTTGTGTCCACTAATTATGGTTCCCCAAAATGTCTCTTACTATAAGAAACTAGGAATCCAAGTCATTAGATGGGTAAACATCGAAAATCAAGTAAAATTTCCATTTTGACCATCTGCTGGTTGACCGGCTGCAAGGGCGATTGACCAGGGGGCGGTTACACATTGCGCAGTGATGAACTAGAGCTCAATTTTCTTCATTTTTGATTCTATAAACTCTAATGGTACGTCAATAACCCCCAAAATAGTTGAAATAATCATTCTAGGGTTCTAATTCGGTAGGATAGAGATTGACTACCTTTCGTTGCTTAATTTCAACTTCCAAGCTTCACAATGGTTGGCTATGGCTTCCTCCTCCTTCTTCTATTAGCTTCTTGTATCAAAGCTCCATTCTCTCTCTCCCCATTTCACAGACCATCTCTGTCTCTCTCTCTCTCTCTCTGGCAAAAACTTAACGTAAAATGGGATTGTGAGGAGTATCAGATGGTTAGAAGAGTTGAGTAATTGACACCTCAACCATGAGGTGTCCTCCCAAAATCCCTATGCTATTGCCACCTCCTCCATGCACATCTAAAGTTCTTAACGTTTGACAGATAATCTTCCAAGGTTAAAAAATCTAATGTAGGCACTCTTCGATATCTATGTTACAACCTAGGTTTAATTACATTATAGGTCCCTCAAATTAGTATTAATCTTAAAAGCTAAACTAAATATAATAATTCTTAATTAAGTCCCTCAATCTACAATCAATTTTGATTTGTACTCTTATCATTCCATTAATCGAAATTTTAAATCTTTAATCTCTCAAATTACGAGTCGGGTCCTTACATCCTCCCCACCTTATGAAGTTCGGTCTTCCAAATTGAATCGTGGTTATCCAAGTATCATACATCAGAATAAACCAATTGAATGTCAAAGGTGAGAGAGTCGTACCTTAAGCAAACAGTTCTGGATACTGCTGACGCATATCCGACTCTTTTTCCCATGTTGCCTCTCAGGTGCTTTGATTCTCCCATTAAACTTTAACTAATGGTATCTCTTTATTCCTTAGTTGTTTGACACGTGTATCCAAAATCTTGATCAGCCGCACCTCATATTGCAAATCCTTTTCAAGCTGTATGGTGGTTGTTCCAAAATGTGTCTTGAATGTGGCACGTACTTTTGCAACACTGACACATGGAAAACATTGTGCACTCCAGCCAATTCTGGTGTTAAAGCTAATCGGTAAGCCACCGGTCCTATTCTTTCTAAAACCTCAAATGGTCTGACATATCGTGGATTCAATTTTTCTTTCTTTCCAAAACGCACAATCCCTTTAATCGGCGAAACTTTAAGAAAAACATGATCTCCAACTTGAAATTCGAGCTCTCGTCGGTTAACGTCCACATAACTCTTCTGTCGATCCTGCGCTACTTTGAGCTTGTGTTGAATAATCTTAACATTTTCAATTGTCTCATGAACAATCTCTGGTCCTGCCAATTCAACATCACCCACCGCTGTCCAACAAGATGGCGACCTACACTTTCGTCCATATAACCCCTTAAATGGTGCCATGCCAATACTAGCTTGATAACTATTATTGTGAGTAAATTCCGTCAATGGCAAATGTTCTTCCCAGCTTCCTTGAAACTCCAATGCACATGCTCGTAACAGGTCTTCTAAAGTTTGAATGGTCGCTTTAATTGTCCATCTATTTGAGGATGAAAAGCCGTACTAAAATTCAACTTGGTCCCCATAGCTCATTGAAGTGATTGTCAAAATCTAGATATAACTCTTGAGTCCCTATCCGAAATTATGGTCACAGGTGCCCCGTGCAATCAAATAATCTCCTTAACATACAGGGTTAGCCATCTGATCCATCGAGTACGTATTCTTGATTGCTAAAAAGTGTGCCGACTTAGTCAATCGATCAACGATCACCTAAATCGAGTTATTTTCCCTAACTATTTGTGGAAAACCCAAAACATAATCCATTGTAATATCCTTCCATTTTAGATATTGGTAGAGGTTGGAGTAAACCTGGTGGTTTTTTATGTACGGCTTTAATCTGTTGACACTGGAGACACTGACTAACGTAGTCAATCACATCACGTTTCATTCCCATCCACCAATATGTTCTTTTTAACTCCTGATACATCTTCATCCTTCCTGGGTGAATACTAAATTTTTTTCTATGACCTTCATCTAATATCGTTCGTTTCAGTTCCTCATCCTTGGGTATACATATTCGATTTCGAAATTTCAACATTCCATTTATCACCTTGAACTCATTGTTTTCTGCTTGTTCATAAATTTTCCTTAGTTTAGAATTGTTCATCTACTTTTCTTTAATCTCTCTCAAAATTGTGGATTCAGCAACCATCACAGAACAAATCCCTTCTTGATTTTCTTCCGACCATTGCTGTTTTATAAACATCCAATTTATCTTTCCCATAGACTTTCGACTTAATGCATCTGCCACTATATTGTCTTTTCCCGGATGATATTGAATACTGATATATAATCCTTCATCAACTCAAACTGCCTACGCTGCCTTAAATTCAAGTCCTTTTGAGTGAAAATATATTTCAAGCTCTGATGGTCTGCGTATACGTCACATGAAACTCCATACAGATAATGTCGCCAAGACTTCAGAGTAACACCAAAGCTGCCAATTCTAAATCATGCACCAGATAATTCTTCTCATCTGGTTTGAGTTGTCTTGATGCATATCCAATAACTTTTTCGTGTTGCATCAGCACACATCCTAGTCTTTGATACGAGGCGTCACTATATACTGCAAATCTTTCCGCACCGTCTGGTAAAGCTAAAATTGGTGCCATAGTTAGTCTTTTCTTTAATTCTTGGAAGGATTCCTAGAGTCTCGTTGTCCATTCAAAAGCCTCTCCGTTATGTGTCAATTCAGTCAAGGGTGCAGCTATCCTAGAAAAATCTTGTACAAACCTTTGATAATATCCAGCTAGCCCCAAAAAGCTCCTAACTTCAGTCACAGTCGAGGGTCTTGGCCA
Source organism: Arctostaphylos glauca (assembly GCA_019985065.2). NCBI lineage: Eukaryota > Viridiplantae > Streptophyta > Magnoliopsida > Ericales > Ericaceae > Arctostaphylos > Arctostaphylos glauca. The sequence continues at coordinate 10,901,219 of JAHSPW020000010.1, read as the reverse complement.
ATCTACTATTGCTACTATCTTTTGACGGTTTACTACAACTCCTTTCTTACTAATAACATGTCCCAAGAATGTTACACTCTTCAACCAAAACTCACACTTCTTAAAGTTGGCATACAACTTTTGTTCCCTCAATGTGTGCAACACTATACATAAATGTTCTGCGTGTTGATTCTCATTCTTTGAATATACAAGGATATCATCAATAAAAACAATAACAAACTCATCCAAATATTTCTTAAAAACTTGATTCATCAAATCCGTAAAGGCATCTGGGGAATTGGTAACTCCAAAGGGCATTACTAGAAATTCATAATGTCCATACCTTGTTCGAAATGCCATTTTTTCAATACTATCCTCTCTAACCTTAAATTGATGGTATCTAGACCACAAATCAGTCTTAGAAAACACACTTGCTCCTTGCAATTGGTCGAACAGGTCATCAATCCTGGGTAAAGAGTACTTATTTTTAATGGTTACCTTATTTAACTTCCGATATTCTATGCATAGGCGCATCTTTCCATCTTTTTTCTTAACAAATAACACAGGTGTACCCCAAGGTTCTAGGCCTAATGAATCCCTTATTCAATAATTCCTATAATTAGGCTTTCAATTCCTTCAATTCTACTGGGGCCATGAGATAAGGTGCCTTAGATATGGGTTGAGTGCCAGGAATAACATCAATGACAAAGTCTATCTCTCTGTCTGTTGGTATACCGGGTAATTTCTTGGGGAAAACCTTAGAAAATTCTTGTACTATAGGCACATCCTTCACTGTTACCTTATCTGTTTCAATAATAGTTATCCCACAAAAATAAGCTTGACAACCTTTCCGAATTAACCGTTGAGGTAGGACCGATGATATAACACATAGGGGTACTTCCACATTTTCTCGTTGAAACCCAATTCCCTCCTTGTCCCCTCTAAAGGTGACATATCTCCTAGCGCAATCTGTTACAACTTCGTTTTGGGTCAACCAATCCGTGCCAATAATAATGTCGAAACGGTCCATATCTAGTACTATAAGATCCATACTAGTCTCAACATTACCTATTAGTACTTTACAAGCTCGAAAAATCCAAGAACATATCGGACTCCTACCTGTAGGTAACATCATAATTAATTCATATCCCAATGATTCTACTTCTTTATCCAATTTACTTGCAAAAGTTCTTGATATGAAAGCATACGTTGATCCTGAATCGAATAATGCATAAGCAGGTATTGAATAAATAATTATGTTACCTGCAACCATATTTTCATTGCTTCTTGGGTCACCAAGCACAATTGCAAACGCCCGTCCTTGTTGTTGTCCTTCAGCGTTTCGATTCCTTTGTTCTTCTTGTCTTCCTTGCTCTCCTTTCCTATTACATTCGTTCCTTTATTCTTGGTTTCTTCCATTGCGGTTCCCTACGAGCACGAGCACTGCATTAGCTCCTGTACTGATTCTAGGATAATTTCTCCGCACATGTCCTTCCTGGCTACATCCAAAGTACCGTGTTGGACCTTCTTTTCTCCAACATTCACCAAAGTGATTTTTCCTGCAAATTTGACATTTGGGCACTTGTCTCCCCTGATTAATGCTCTCTTTTCTCCAATTTCTAGTGTTCTGTCTCTTTTGATTTCCCAAACTTCCCGCTTGATAATGCTGCCGGTATTTTCCCTCTTGATACTTTCAAGATTCATTCACATCTTGTTCCACCATAATCACTCGATTTAATACTTGTGCATAACTTGATAACTGTAAAGGTCACACTACTCTTTTAAGATCGAGTCGTAGTTCTTCCTCAAACCTATGAGCCATCAAGTTGTATGGCATTCTGCATGGCTTTCGGCATATACTTTCTTTGAACACCACTTTAAATTGTTCCCAACATAGCCTAGGCCCTTCTGTTCTTTTCAAATGCCACCATTTCCCAGCTTCTCCTTCAAGTAGATAGGCACCTATTTCCATCTTCTGGTATTCATCACATTCTGCAATTCGAAAGTTTTTCTCTAGTTCTACCAACCACTCTCTTGCTCTAACTGCGTCCAGACCACCTTCAAAATGCAGAGGTTTAGGTTTTAGAAAATTCTTAATCATATTTACATCTGCCACAGGTAATGCCAGTGAAATTCTTACATTCGCCTCTTCCATCCGTTCTCCCATATCTCCTACTTCTGGATTAGCTTCCGCAGGTCGAGACTGGTCATGTATGCTTGGATTACTTGTTGCTGCGCTTGAACTATTCCTGCTAGGTTCTGTACTAAATCTCGTAATTCCTCAATTTGTGCATTGGTATTACTCCGAGGTCTATTGTTATGGGATTCTGTCGTTCTAGTAGTCACCATCCCTAGTTAAAAATAATAGCAACAATATCCAATATCAATATCTCTGGTTACCATATTCAGCTAATGAGCCTAATATAAGAAAATATAAAACAAAACATGATTCTTATATATAACGAGGAATACTACATCATGATTCTTATTATAGTACAACCTTCTTCGTTAGTCACTACCATTCAAAGGTACAACATAGCTTTTAAGAGCTTCTTATCTTACAATTCAAAATTCACTCCTAAACAAAACACTAGTGTACCACATACAGTTACTTATACTATAACATCTTTTCACATCCGTAAACCATTCCTATCCACAAAACGGTTTTGTTTTCCATTTACTGCCTAGGTCCGTTAACTGATGTTTCAGACCCCCAAAACTTTTAATGTCATACTTTTCTGGTGCTTGGGGAGTTCCTAGATCTTCTGGATCTTCATCCCCTTCCTCTGCATTTTCCATCTCCACATCATTCTCCATTGGGTCATTCTCTTCTTCTTCATTTACTTGTTGTTCCTCCATGTGTTGTTCTCCCTGATCATCTAGTTCCATAGGCTACTCCTGAGGAGCAGGTTCGATCTCGTCTTCTTGTTCTTCGTTGTCCTTTACGGCAGGTGACCTTGAGCTTTGCCCAATTTCAAAAGTAGATCCTTTACCAAAATTCTGCGGTGGCCACTATCCTAAATCCCCGTTTAATATCATCTCATTCATAACTGCCTCCTTTCCCTACTTAGTTTTCCACTAGTCAATGGACAAATCATAGGTATCGTGCCAAAGCTCCAAACGATGCTACACTAGTTCATGTCGCATCGCATCTGTGTAAAACATTTTGGATTTGACCACCTCCACATAATCGTTACAGCTACTGCCCGATCACATATACGTCTGTCCATACTCTCACCGGGAATACTACGCACCCCTTGTCAGAAGCTGATATGATACCTATCGAAATTGTCCTCACTACTGGTTGTGCTAGCCATACCTATAACATGCAAGATATACTCTTGTCAAGCCCAATCTTCCATCTTTAATAAATATATTCATAAATCAAAACAATAGTAAATAAATATGAATGTGTGTGCACCTATAGTGTCCTAACTTCTATTTCCTTGGTCGTATCGCAAACTTTCACAAGCCCAGCTCTGATACCAACTATGTCACGACCCGATCTCAGAAAGGATGGGTTAGTGCGGTGCCAGTGAGTAAAATCACTAAGGCCTTACTAATTCATCGGAAATTATCATAGAATGATCAAATTATAGGTGTCAAAACTTCATTCGGGAGTGTGCTAGGGGGTAACACTATGTTACTAGCTTCCTTTGGGAGTAAGATCTTACGTTAGTAGCTTGCCTCAGGAATGTGATAGAAGATGATTTTACTTTACTAGCATCCTTTAGGGGTATGTTAGGAGATGACATGATATTACTGGCGTATTTCGGGAGTGTGCTAGGAGGTACGATTGAGCACACGATATCGACATGACATGAGATAAACGAGAACTATAATAGAAGAATGGTTTACTTCCTTAATGAGTTAGTTTTGTTAAATTGATGCATATGTTATTCTTGATTATCCATGTGTTCTAACCATGGAAATTCCTTTATTATTCTTGACGCTCATTTCATATGTCACCTCATTCATATTCATTGGTATTTTATAGATTTTCCTATTGGGCTTTGTAGCTCAACCCTTTCTTCTTTTCAAGTAATGATTTGGGGCGTTAGCATGGGTTGCTTGACATGTGTGAAGTGATGCATTCATTTTGGATGCTCATACAAAGAAGTAATTTTGCATCTTTATAACATATTATTTTTGGGAAGACGTATTGTAACTTCTATTGTCTATTCATTTTTACCTGAAAGGGGAATATTTAAACTCCAACTATAATCTTGATGTGTATTGGGCCGAATATTGCCCCTTTTGTGTACTCTTTTCAAACTTTAAACTATGGATATATCGTGAATGAATGTTTTGGGTTCACTTATGAGGTTTTCGAGGTTTTTATCAATATTTCGTATTATTCTATTTTGTTTAAAATTGAGGGCGTGACAATTATCTCAAAGTAGTCCTGTTCAATATGCACAAAATGTACTAATATATAGTGAGTTGTGTTGAGTGCACTATTGCATATTAATGTGGCTCAATGCGTTCAATTTAGCATCTATGCGTAGACAAAACCATCGTTCGATTTAATATTGCACACATAGTTGTCTTTACTACATTGCAGATTTTCAAGAGCTAAAAGTACATTCAAAGGCCTCAATACGACTCAAGGCTCTTGAGACCATGCATGGCATTGATAAAAGCCCAAAAGAAGGCCCGGAAATGATAGAAGAGAAGCCTGGATGAAAAAATAAAGAAGCCAAAGAAATTGGAAACAGAACTATTCTCTATCAATAGAGAATGAGGTCCTATCGATAAAAGAAGTGCCTATCAATAGAGCTCAATTGTCTATCAATAGAATATCATTTTTTACTGAAGAAATAGACATCTCTACAGATAGATAAATGCTCTATTGATAGAGAATGCTTAACGTGAAATAAATGCAGATTTTGGAATTTTGCACTTTAACACTCTTCGGGATATTTCTTCCCACGACTTTTATGTTCTAAGAGGACGTAAGGGAGCTTTTTTAGCATTATTTTTCCCCAGTTTGACCTCATGCTTGTATGTATATGGGGAAAACAAACAAAAATAGAGAGATCTCATCTAAAACTAACAATGATTAATATCTCTTAAACATTTTGCATGTTTGTCAAGGGACCTATATAAGTTTTTCTTCTTAGAAACAAAAAGGAAGAGTTAAGTTTTTACATAGTTATTGTCATAATTTTGGTATATATAATACTTAAGCCTATGTCCTCCCTATTTTGGAATACTTGTTTTTGAACTTGGATAAATCTAGAGACACATCCTTTAATCTAAAAAGACTGATTTTCATTGAATATTTTTCGATCTATCTAGATCAAGTTATAAAATGAGATATTGACTAGTGGAAGTTTATGGTGAATGGATTCCGAAGACTAAACCTATCTTTAATCTTGATTTTATTCCCTTAGTTAGTTTAATATAGTTGTTAATTATCACCAAACAAACTTTGAGGTTGACGTTAGAAACGTCGAAAAATTAAATTTGCGAAGTCTTTTATTCTAACTATGTACCTTTCCCCGTGGATCGATACTCCGGACTCTCCACTATGCCTCTTTTAAATCTTTGAGGGAAGTCTTGTTTTATAAATATCAAACCTTGACTTAGGGCGGCGCCCTAACGACGCACTTTTGCCAACCGATCAAGTTAAAATTGTATTATTTTTCATAGTTAAGACAGACCTATTGTAATATGATGTCACAGTCCTACTGGTGATGTGTCCCATTTTACCTAAGACTGTGAATCAAACACTTATATTCTACAAGAATCGATAATCTGATCCTCAATATTTAAGCCAAACTTTACACACCAGATTATCTACTATGTGGAATAAAAGACACCCATGCACAATATGATATAATATAATGTAAACATTGCCCATAAAGATTCGCATCAAGAAAAAGAATAATTGTTTAAATAATTCAAGCAAATATTAATTTATTACATAAAGTCATGACTTTTAGTATAAAACCCTAATAATCTCCTACTTAGACTCAAAGCCATAATGTCATACATTTCACTCTCATTCCCTCCACATGACTATGAAAAGTTTTAGCTAGTAGACTTGTCGTGAAAGGGTTTGCCAGGTTGTTCGCTGATGCAATCTTGGTCATCTTATATCACCTCTCTGAACGAATTCTCGTATAAGATAATACTTACGCTCAATGTGTTTCCCGTATTATGAATATTTCATTACTTTCAGTTAGAAGCTGCACCACTACCGTCACAATAAAGTATAATAACTGATTGTACTAAAGGGATCACATCTAGATCCATTAAGAAGTTTCTGAGCCAAATAGCCTCCTTCACAAAACGATGCCCAAGTCAACTTATCACATCGTTTTTTAAAGAGCGAAAAATCATCCCTTCTCGTGTTGTAATTTCTACCGTCAACTGACCCATCCTTCTGATGACTACCCTCCTCTCAGTAAGCGTGAGCCAGACATTTGGTCGCCGGCTTGAGCCCAGAAGTAAGAAATCCAAAAAACGGGTGCAACATGAGAACTTCCCAGGGGCCAACTATCCTAGTATGGCTCTCGCCCAAGCACACTTAACAGTGGAGTTCTGATGGAATCTGGTGCATTAATGCTGGTATGATCACACCTGAAATATTCTCCTATTTCAATCCTTATGTTCCTTCTTCCATGAATGGCATCGCAAACCTTATCTCAAACGTTCGGTCTTTGATTGGCCATAACTTTTGAACCGGGTGGACGCACGGGAGCCACAACATATTAGAACGAAGGTATTGGGGCTCTCTATGGGGTGCGCGTATTTTATAGGAGACTGGGCCCCTGACTCGGTCAGAAAAGCAATGCCCAAGTTGACTTATCGCATTGTTTTTGGAGGAGCGAAACATCGTCCCTCCCCGTGTTATAATTTCTATCGTCACCCGGCCCCCTCCTACTGACGGACTCCCCTTATCTCGATGAGTGTGAGTTGGATGTTTCGTTGCTGCCTCAAATCCAGAAGTAGGAAATCCAAAAAGGGGTGGGCAACACGAGGACTTCCCAGGGGCTCACCCATCTTAGTACTGCTATCGCCTAAGTACGCTTAACTACGGATTTCTGATGGGATCTATTGCATTAGTGCTAGTATCATCACACCTAAAATGTTCTTCTGTTTCAATACTTATGTTTTTCTTCCAAGAAAAGGCCGGCAAACCTTATCTCAAACATTTGGTATTTGATGGCCATAACTTTTGAACCGGGCGGACTCACAGGAGCCATAACATGTCAAAATGAAGGTATTGGCGCTCGCCACGAATTGGGCCAATTTCTGTAGGAGACGGGGTCTCGATCTCGGCCGAAAAAATAATGCCAAAGTTGACTTATCGTATTATTTTTGGAGGAGCAAAAAATCGTCCCTCCCCATGTTGTAACTTTTACCGTAACACGGCCCCCTCCTTCAGACGATCTCCCCTCCTCTCGGCGAGCGTGAGCCAGACGTTCCGCCGCTGACTTGAGCCCAAAAGTACGAAATCCAAAAAGATGGTGCAACACGAGAACTTGCTAAGGGTTCACCCATCCTAGTACTGATCTAAGTTCTAATGAGATCTGGTGCTTTAGTGCTGGTATGATCGCACCCAAAATATTTTTCTCTTTCAATCCTTATGTTCCTTCTTCCAGGAACGTGGTGAGAAACCTTATCTCGAATGTTCGGTCTTTGATTGACAATAAATTTTGAACCGGGTGGACTCATGGGTGTCACAGTGTATCCAAACGAAGGTATTGACGCTCTCTACAGGGTGGTCCAGTATTCGTGGGAGACTTGGCCCCCGCCTCGATCGAAAAAATGATGCCATTGGTCGAGTTATCACATCTCTTTTGGAAGAGCAAAAAATTGTCCCTCCCCTTGATATACTTTTTACTGTCACCCGTTCCCCTCCTTCTGACGGACTCCCCTCCTCTCAGCGAGCGTGAGTTGGAAGTTTTGCCACTGTCTCCAGCCCAGAAGTAGGAAATCCAAAAAAGGTGGTGCAAAACGAGGACTTCCCAAGGGGTCACCCATACAAGTACTACTCTCATCCAAGCAAGCTTCATTGTGGAGTTCTGATTGGATCCGGTGAATTTGTGTTGGTATGATCGCACTTGAAATATCTCGATCAAAAAAATGATGTCGAGGTCGACTTATCGAATCATTTTCAAAAGGGCAAAAAGTCGTCCCTCCCATCTTGTAATTTCTATCATCACCCAACCCCCTCCTCCTGACAAACTCCCCTCCTCTCAGCGAGTGTGAGCCAAACATTTCGCCACTGGCTCGAGCCCAGAAGTAGTAAATTCAAAATGGGGGATGCAACACGAGGACGTCTCAGGGTCGCCCATCCTAGGACTGCTCTTGCCCATGCATGCTTAATTGTGAAATTCTGATGTGACCTGGTACATTAGTCCTGGTATGATTGCACCTAAAATGTTCTCCTATTTCAATCCTTATGTTCCTTCTTCCCTGAAAGGGCTGCCAAACCTTATCACGAACGTTCAATACTTGATTTGTCATAACTTTTGAACCAGGTGGACTCACAGGAGCCACATAATACTAAAATGAAGGCATTGGTGCTCCCTATGGGGTGGGCCAGTTTCCTCATGATACCCGACCTTGGTCTCGGTCAGAAAAATGATGCTGACGTCAACTTATCTCATCGTTTTCGGAAGAGCGAAAAATTATCCCTCCCCGTATTGTAATTTCTATCATCACCCAATCCCCTCCTTCTTTTGGGCTCTCCTCATTTCGTCAACTTTGAGCCAAATGTTTTGCCGCTGGCTCGATCCCAAAAGTAGGAAATCCAAGAAAAAAAGGTGCAACATGAAAACTTCCTAGGGGATCACCCATCCTAGTACGGCTCTCACCCAATCACGCTTAACTACAGAGTTCTGATGGAATCCAGAGCATTAGTGATGGTATGATCATGCCCAAAATATTCTCCTACTTCAATCCTTATCTTTCTTCTTCCAAGAACAGGCTGGCAAACCATATCTCGAACGTTTGATTTTTTATTGGTCGTAACTTTTACATCGGGTGGACTCACGGGAGCCACAAAATATCAAACTGAAGGTATTGTCAGTCCCTATAGGGTGGGACAATTTCTGTAGGTGACTAGGTCCCAGTGTGAGTCGAAAAAATGATGCCTAGTTCTGCATATAGCATCAGTTTCGAAAAAGCAAAAAATGTCCATCCCCATGTTGTAATTTTTACTGTCACCTGGTTCCCTCCTTCTGATGGACTCTCCTCGTCCAGCAGGTATGACCCGAACGTTTCGCCACTGATTCGATCACAGAAGTAGGAAATCAAAAAAAGGAGGGTGCAACACGAGCAGTTCCTTGGGGGTCACCCATTCTTGTACGACTCTCGCACAAGCATGCTTCATTACGGAGTTCTGATGGGATACAATGCAATAGTGCTGGTATGATCACACCCAAAATCTTCTAATATTTCAATCCGTATGTTCTTTCATCCAAGAACAGACTGGCAACCTTATCTCGAACGTTTGGTCCTTGGTTGGCCATAATTTTTGAAACGAGTGGACTCACGGGAGCCTCAACATACTAAAACAAAGGTATTTGTGCCAAAGTTATCAATCTCGTATCGGCGAGCGTACCGTTTTGCTACTAATACGGTACGTACCAGTACCAGTATATAATGGCGTACCGTTTCGGATTTATCGCTAAAATTTATATACATATTTTAAATAATATATTTTAACAAAAAATCATACTAAACATAAAAATAAAGCATCACAATTTTAAAATAAATCACCAAGTATAAAAAAAGATGATTTGAGCCTCAAATTATGCCTAGTTATCCAAAAAAAATATCAATTGATTTTTTAATTTTTTAATTTTTTTAAATATAGACTGGTACGGTACGGTACTGCTCGGAACAGCTCAGAACATGCCGGAACAATCTTCGGGACGGTACTCCGATGTTCAAGTACCGTTACGAGGGCGGTACGGGATGTACCGGCCGGTACGGAACGGGATTCACAACTTTGATTTGTGCTCTCTACCGGGTGGGCCAGTTTCTGTAGGAGACTGGTCCATGGTTTTGGTCAGAAAAACGATACCCAAGTCAACTTATTGCATTATATTTGGAATAGCGAAAAATCGTCCCTCCTTGTGTTGTAATTTCTACCGTCACACGGCCCCTTCCTTCTGACAGACTCCCCTCTTGTTGTGGGTGTGAGCCGGGCGTTTTTCCAGTGGCTCAAGCCTAGAAGTAGGAAATTGTCACGTCCGCAATTTTAAACACAATAAAATTATACATTTACCATTAAAAAAGACTCACAATCTCACCAAAATTCCCAATAGGTACATTGATGATAGACTAAATCAAAATAAGTTTGAAATAGATTACGAAAGTGGTCACCTCGACCAATGATCATTATCTCCAAAGCCAAAAAGAAGTTGAGTGGTTTACATTATTTGAACCAAAATAAATAAAGTATGAATTCCATTACATCTTTTTAAAAATGATAAATAAAAGATGTTAACTAATTCCTCCGATGCAGCTTTTAAAACAGTGCATGTCGATCCATACATTCCAAGCACCCAATACTATCACTCTAAGGTCATACCTGAAAAAAAGAAGGGTTGAGCTCGACAGCCCAGTAGGAAAGTCTACACACATATTTCATGCATATGACAAGATATAATAAGTCATACAAATATTTTTATCAACACAGAGAGAGATAGAGTACACGGAAGCAATATTAGATTGAGAGATAGCATAGATAACTCTATTGTGTACCATGATTCCTTAATCCATTCAATTCAAATCCACGAATTTCGTGTGTCACCAATCTGTCCTCGTTATGTATCGAAGTGTCATTCCTGACATTCATAAAGAATCTTAGCTCAAAATCATTCCTAACACTCCCGAAGGCATTCTAGTTCATTCCTGGCACTCCCGAAGGCTAGCGAGTTAAATACACACAAAGTGTACTAACACAGCGAGTTAAAACTATACCATTTTTCGTTATCAAGACAGACCTATTGAAACACTATGTTACAGTCCTACTGGTGGTGTGTCCAATTCCACCTAAGATTGTAAACCAAAACTTATATTCTACAAGAACTGATAATCTGATCCTCTGTATGTAAGCCAAACTCTACACACCAGATTATCTACTATGTGGAATAAGAGGCACTTATGCACAATATGATAAGATACAATGCAAATATTGCCCATAAAGATTCTCATCAAGAAAAGGAATAATTGTTTAAATAATTTAAACAAATATCAATCCATTACATATAGTCATACGAGGACTTCCCATGGGGTCACTCATCCTACTGTTGCTCCCACCCAAGCAGGCTTAATTGCGTATTTTTTATGGGATCCAATGCATTAGTGCTGGCATGATCACTCCCAAAATGTACTCCTGTTTCAATCCTTATTTACTTCTTCCAAGAATGGGCTGCCAAACCTTATCTCGAACGTTCAATCTTTGATTGGCCATAACTTTTGAACCTGGTGGACTCATGAGAGCTACATCATATCAAAAAGAAAGGTATTGGCACTTTCTACGGGGTGGGCCAGTTTCTACAGGAGACTGGGGCCCGATCACGGTCGAAAAAACGATACCCATGTCGACTTATCGCATCATTTTTGGAAGAGCAAAAAAATTTCCCTCCTTGTGTTGTAATTTCTACCGTCACCTGGGCCCCTCCTTCTAACGAACTCCCCTACTCTCGACAAGTATCAATCGGACGTTTTGCCTGATGGCTCGAGCCCAGAAGGAGAAAATCCAAAAGGGGGGGGGGGGTGCAATACAAGGACTTCCCGGGGTTAACTGCAAAGTTCTAGTAATGCTCTCGCCCAATCACGCTAAATTGTAGAGTTCTAATGGAATCTGGTGCAGTAATACTGATATGATCGCACTCGGAATGTTTTCCTGTTTCAATCCTTGTGTTCATTCTTCCAAGAATGGGCTGGCAAACAATATCTCAAACTTTGGTCTTTGATTAGCCATAAATTTTGAAGCGGGTGGGCTCACAAAAGCCAGAACATATCAAACGAAGGTATTAGTGCTCTCTACGGGGTGGGCCAGTTTCCGTGGGTGATTGGGCCCCGATCTCGATTGGAAAAATGATGCCCTAGTCAACTTATCAAATCATTTTCGGATGACCAAAAATTCATCCCTCCCCGTGTTGTAAATTTTACCGTCACCCAACTCCCTCTTTCTCACAGACTCCCCTCATCTCGGCAAGTGTGAGAAGACAGATCAAATTTTAGGGGAAAAAGATCTAACTGTTTCCAAAAGGGATGTCTTCCATTTCTCTCTCTAAAATTTCATCTTCTCCAACCATACTTCACTTCAGTCAATTTTCTAAACCAAAGATCATTCTAATTCCTTTAAGATCCTCCACTGTTATCTCAAGATTGGGTGATATCTCAAGCTTGAAGGCACCATTTTACTTGGAGGAGTTTCATTGGAGCTTGCTTACCAACATTGGAGTTAGAATTTTGAAGCTCAAGTTTTGGAACTAATAACTTGAGATAGAGATATTTTTCTTTGTCTATTTAGGGGTATATGACTTGTTTTTACCCATATCCCTTGATTTGATTGTTATTGTGGACTTTGGTCATTGTAGTCACATTGTGGGTTTCTCCCTTGGTTATTATTCAAGTATTTGGTTTTGGGAGTTTTCTCATCATATGTTTCCTTCCTCGTGTGGCTCTACCCTTTTCCAAAGATTGGGTTTGCTCTTGTGTTTAATCAAGGTGTAATTTTATTATAAGGTTGAACGATGAATATGTGTTGTGATATGACGAGTGAGGCAATGTCCGTTGTGTATAGATCCTGTGAGTGGGTGTTAGTTGAAAAGTCATGATGTTAGAAACTGTGAAATTACAATTCCTTATGCATTTGACAAAATACATTATTGTCTAACCTCTATGAGGAGATATGCTAGTAAAGAATGAAGAAGCCGATGCTATCCTCCTTAGCGGAGTGGTGCTAGTTGTATGAACCGATACTAGTCTCCTTAAGAGAATGGCGCTGGCTATGAAAGTTGGCTAGTTTCCTGAGGGAATCATGCTAGTAAGATAATATATCTTGTTTGGCCACCTTCGGGTGTGGTGCCGTTGTTCACAAATGAGTTGAGTGGAACATGCGAAGCGATAAAATGATTAATGAAAGTTGGGCTAGCTTCCCGAGGGAATAATACTAGTAAGATAATATATCTTGTTTGGCCACCTTCATGTGTGGTGCCGGTGTAGATGATTGAAATTGAATTGAACGTATGAAAATTGTTCCACCTCCCTTGGAAAATTGTGCTAGTAAATGATATAGCTCGTCTAGCCACCATTGGGTGAGGGTTAGGAGTGATAACGAACATGAGACTGAGATGTAGACCAAGAATGGGTCATGAGAATTGTTGAATTAGGGAGTAATGTTTTTACCTGACGATTGACGTTAACGCAAGTTGGATGTAACATTATGATGAACGATAATGGTCGCGAGACACAATGAAATGCCTTAGCGTGCAAATGACGTGGAGTGATTGGTAAATAGCACATTGGCGGAGGGTTATCCACTTACCTCTCTTGTTTGTTTCTTGTACAGAATGTGGTGTTTGTCACTTTTGTGACTTGGTTGTTAACTTTCCATTGATGGTTGGGATTGTGTAGAACTCTATGGCATGTTGTGAATGAATATTGTATGCTGCGTCGTGATGGAACATAGACAGTCATCGTGATATGTTGTTAAATGAAAATGAAGAAGGTAAATTTATGAGAGTTATGAAGATTATAGATTACACATAAGGGGAGTTGTGGAATATATAGTATATGTTGTGTAAATAGAACTAGGTAATAGTTATGTGACACGTGACATGTATGGACACCAATGTGATATGAGATGATCGTTACGAGATACATAACAGACATGAATATTGAAATAGATCCCTTCATGAAGATGCTAGGATGAAATAGACTGGTCCCATTTGGGAGAAATCTAAATATAACACCTCCATACTTAATGAGAATATGTTGATGACGCACATGAGTCATGGTATACATTAAAGAATTAGGGGATTATGAACAATCATTGTGAAGCTATTTAATGTTGTTCTTGGTTGATCTTTGCTCTTCTCTTGTGATCTTATCTATAAAATATTTTGGGATTTTATGTGCGAAGAGGACATACATTTATGGGTGGATAAAGTGTGAAAATGAACGATATTGATAGTCTCCTATGGAGCGTGTTAGGGAATGAGATTGCATACTATCTCCTTCGGGAGAGTGTCAAGAATGACAATGTTATGGTTAGCTACTATCAAATGAGGTGGTAGTGATTACAAATAAGCCATGACGAGAAAAATGAAATGACTTGTGTGGGTTGGGTATCGATCAAGTGGTTCGTTAGATAAAAAATTGGTGTCATAGATTGTTAAGAGTTTGGACAAATTATGAGATTTTGGGTGATCTTGTTGAATTGAGGTATGGCGATTTGATGCTAGATGAAGGACGCAAGTATACTTAAGAGACATGGAACGTGAGAGGTGATTATCTGTGTGTACGTAAGGATGAGTGCTGGCTTGATATTAGATAGCGACCCACTATTGCGAATTCATGAGTTGTGGTATGCCTACTATATTGGTACAATGTAATGGTCGATGGGTAATCACCTAGTATTGAGAAATGGTAAATAGAGAAAGAATTGGTAGTGCCTTGTGTCCCTCATAGGAAAGTTGTCTACCTATCCTTGGGTCTAAACTTGCTTGCGAGGTATCGTACGATTGACTGTGGGTTGAGTCGGGTTGTGAGATATTCTTGGGAGAGATTCTTCTTCCTTGAGTTATACTCTTTGTTATCATGTCTAGAGGTGATCCACTGTGTCATAGTGTTGTGAAGAGTTCTTTGGTTCCGTGAAAGAATGAGAAACCTTGGCGTGCCTTGAGACTTTAGGATGATTGGAGTTCGGAGTAGAGTACGGTTGATATCTCGGCATGCGGATATGCCTTGTCTATCGTGATTGATCCGTGTATGTGAGTTCATGATGAGTTCTAACGGAACGACTTGATTGTGAGACGTGTTATGAGGATTAGATGTGAGAGTGATGTTAGTTTATCGACGAACGACGTGTGGTGCACGGTTGCTATTATGTGTTCTGGTTGTTCATTTTCTTTATTGCTACAATGGGTAATTGTGATGATATCGTAGAGAGTCATGTCCTTAAAATTGCTGAACTGCATGGGGTTGATGGACCGTTCTTGTGTGACCTTGGACATTGGATGGTAAAGTATGAGCGAAAGAAACTAAATGAGGAATTTATAACACTATTGACCTACCTCCGATGGGAGACGTGCTGGATGAATATTAATATTGACTAGCCTCCGGTGGGAGATGTGCTAGGTGGATGCTTATAGTTTTCAGCCTCCAGCAGGAGATGTACAAGTTGAGTCTTAGTATTGTCTGGCTTCCATTCGGATACGTGCCAGTTATCTTTCGATGTTTTCTAGCCACCGTGGGGTGAGGTGCGGGTTGGAGAGATAATCTTCGAATCGATATGAGTGGTGAGAATTGAGTAATGTGAAATACTTAGCACGAGAACGTCCTGAGTTTATGAAAGGTATGGATGGTAAAGTTTTAATGATGAGACCTGAAAGTCTTGGGTGGACATTGAGTGGAGCAATGGATGGGTTGATGAGGAAATGTGTGGATGGGTTGTGCATGCCTAACTTAAGACATAATGTGTAAGTTCATACTTATGTGATTGTTGAGTATTGGGTGGCTTGCCTTTTCATTTCATATGTTCATAATATTTGTGTAGACTTTCCTACTGGGCTGTGTAGCTCACCCTATCCCTTTCAGGTATCCTCTCGGGGTTTAGCATGGAGAGCTTGGAGTGCATGAGATGATGCATCATTCTGGAGAACTACGCATAGATTGCATGTTGAGTCTTGTAAACTCCTCTGAAATATTATTATTTTGTTTAAAGCTATGTACATTGTAAGCTTCTTGTTGACTGGATGGTTGGTTGTGAATAAAATATTTGGGTTTATTGGTGAGAATTGTGAGGTTTTCTTAAAAGATATGTATTATTTTTATGTTCGAAATTCGGGGCGTGACAACTTGGTATCAGAGCTATAGGTTCGAATACTTTGAGACCGTGGGGAGACACTTAGTCTCATGGGTTCAAAATTTGTTGCATTTGGCATGGTATGAGTGTGCTTGTGCGCATAGAATTGATTGACATTGCATTCTCTATTGCTTAAGAGTAGTGTAATGTGGTGGACCCGTGTTGGGAAATCGCTCCAGGCGTTGGTTTTGCGTTGACTTGTGGACCCGTGTTGGGGAGTTGTTCTAGCTGTTGATTTTGTGTTGGTTGATGATGGTGATCGTGTGACCTGTATTTATGTTTCTTCATATCGTGGTACGATGCTTCTGAGGCATGAGATTAGACGGAACGGCAACGAGGTCATCTCCGTAATCGCGAGGCGTGTCGAGAGGCGAGTTCATTACGACTGTCAGAGTTCGGAAAGAGTTAGAATTCTTGGGTAGAGCATGAAAAGGGTTCTACAATAACCATCCAGAGACTCATGGTGTGAGGGGTACGTTGTTCTCGTTTTCCTGTTGCTCGGGTTGTCTCTCATGGATGGTAGAGCACGAATTTGCTATCATGGCCACATCTTTACATGCATTTTGGATCGAAATCGTGGTTGTTCACCATAGATAGGCATTTTGATCTTATTGGAGGACATGGAGAACGAGGGGAGTCCAGATTCTTTTAAGAGCTGTTAGTGAGTGTAACGTTAGAGGTGTATGCTGATGCCTAGTGTGGAGTATTGTGTGGATGGCTTATGATAGTTGGTATGTGTTGATGAGAGAATTACGGAAGGGTTGAGTCATCGATAGACTGATTTGCCGGTATCATTACCGCTTTTGTGTTTTCGTCATTCTGTGATTACGAAATTGGGAGCATCAACGAGGAGGATTGTAAGAGTTGGGAAACTTGGGGTTTTGAAGCATTTGGTTTTGAGAAATTTGGAAAGAGGATGCCCTTGTGCGGTTTGGTGGCTCAATCGACGATATCGAATCAAGGGAGTCAGATTCGACTAGTTGACTAGAAGCGAAGGATTGTGTTCGAGTTCCTTAACAGGAAAGCGTGCGAGTTTACTTTATTTACGATGAGCCGTTGTGGTTTTTGAATTTATCTGTTTATGTGACATCCATATGTGCTGTATCCGAGTGAGATTTGCACTTGTTTTTGACTTTGGTATTGTGGGTCGTACGGACATGGTAGTCATATATTTGATGATGATTGGCTGTGATATGCTAGTTTTGTATTGTGATGCATGAGCCGCGTTGGCACGTTTTGTCGATTTCCTGGACTTGATAGTCATGATAGTTGGATGTGGATGTGTGAGTTGTGCTAGCATGTTTAGTTTGTTTTCGTGGACTTGTGATGTCACGATCGAGGTAGTCGTGGACTTGTGGAGTCACGATTATCGTGGATATGAGATGTTGATTTTGATGACCTGATTGTGCGTTGGTTGTTAGATACTCATTGAGCATGGTGTATGCATGAGTCGAATTGATGTGTTTGATTGATTTGTTAGAACGTGATGACTTGACAGTCGGCATCCGTTGAGCTTTGTGAAAGCACGGATTGGTTTGTAGTAAAGATTGAGAAAATAGCAGTGTGTCCGTATCTGAGAGTACCTGTGTCTGACTTGTGGATTGTGCATAGAGGTGTCAGTGTCGACCTGTTGGTTTAAATTTCGAGGAGGAAATTTCTTTAAGGAGGGGAGGATGTAAGGACCCGGAAAATTTGAGTTTTAAAAATAATTATTTGAAAATTGATTTCGGGTAAACAATTTGATTTATTATGACATGTATCGGATTTTGGTCATAGGACCCGAGCCCGGAGTCCCTCGTTTTATTTCGCGCGCGTCTCTTTACGTGGCTTATTACGTGGGAGCCCCTTTGAGCCTTAAAAATCAGATTTTGGATGGAGGGGAGGAGAAGCCCCCCCATTTCCCCCTTCTCACTCTCTCTCTAACCATGGCCCTCTCCTCTCTCTAGCCTCTCCACCAATCTACTCCACCGTTTTCAAATTCCTCGGAGATATAGGATGATTGGATCGTGCTTGACAAGGATTCGAAGACGGATCGTGATTTGGTGTTCGGGAAGTGCGGGTTCAAGCGTTGGGAGATCACCAAAGCTAGGGCTTTCATCCCCTTTGCTCAAATCCAACATTTGAAGCTTGAGGTAGGGATTTCTACCTTGTATTATGTATATATGATGTGTTTTGGTGCATATTTCGTGATTATATTGTTGTCTTGGAGTGATTTGGAGCCATGGCGAAATCTGCAAATCGCGCAGATTTCTGCAGATCGCATCGGGGCGTCCGGACGGAGACCATGGGCGTCCGGACGACTGGCCCAGGAAATTGGACAGAGTGGTATTGGATTCGGCGTCCGGACGGGAGTGACTGGCGTCCGGACGGGAATTTCCGGCGTCCGGACGGGGACCGGGCGGCCGCGTGTTTTTCTGTTCTGATTCTGTTCTGTTACGTATTATGCCCTAAACCATCTTTAATTGGTAGTTTAACGTGATTGTGGACCGTTGGTATCTTGTTATGCATAATTGATATAATTTGAGCGCGGCGTGGATCCGTTTGATTGTACATGTGTTGTTCGTGAATGGTATAAGTGCAATACTAGCCTCCATCGGGAGTGGTGCTAGGGAAACTAAGAGACTAGCTCCCATTCGGGAATATGCTAGGAAATGCCATGAATTGGCTTGGCTAGCCTCCTTTCGGAGATGTGCTAGGATACATGTATGACCATTGTTTTGGCACGGCATCGTGCATTGTCTAGCCTCCGTTGGGAGAAGAGCTAGGGTATGAACTATTTTGAACGCCATGAATCGGCATTGGCTAGCCTCCGTTGGGAGAAGTGCTAGGATATATGTACGACCATTGTTTTGGCACGACATGTGCATTGCCTAGCCTCCGTTGGGAGAAGTGCTAGTGTATGAACTATCTTGACTTGTGTGTTTGTATTCGATTGGCATTGGATATGAGCAATGGGCAAATTGCGAGACATGG
This sequence comes from Arctostaphylos glauca, assembly GCA_019985065.2. Lineage (NCBI taxonomy): Eukaryota > Viridiplantae > Streptophyta > Magnoliopsida > Ericales > Ericaceae > Arctostaphylos > Arctostaphylos glauca. The sequence continues at coordinate 10,882,201 of JAHSPW020000010.1, read as the reverse complement.
TTTTTGTATGGATATTGGCGAACTGTAGATTGTTATTCATGTGGTTGTGTTCGATATATGAAAGTGATGCATTATTATACCGTGATCTTTGTGCATGCCATGCATCTCACTTGCACGTAATCTTGGCATAACGTTTCCCCATTGGGCTAGCCGTGCATGATTAGAGAGGGTTGAAGGACATTTGTTCGGTATAACCGTTGAGTTGGAGAAATTATAGAATGGACCATGAGGGATTGGGAGAATTCAATAACATCTTGAGGATGGTTGGTTTGAGTTGGGAGTCAGGTAAGGATGATGTTTTGACCTTCGAGATGAAGGCTAGTTTAGAGCTTTAAACAAGAATCGGCGGTGTTTTATTGAGAAAAATGTTATATTTTGTGAGGTTATCGGGTATTGCTGGCACCGGATGTAAATCACCTTTTTGACTTATGACATGAATGTTTCGGAATCTTTAACGAAAATCTGCCAAGCCTGGTAAGAAATAAGAGTCGGAATGATGAGGTAGGATACCCCCGGAACGGGATTACTTGGAATTGGTTGCGTTCGGTGAAAAGCAAGTTGAGTTGACAAGTATGCCCTTGTATTGAGGTGAACCCGAATCGAGATTACTATCACCCTTGTGTCCCTCATAGGAAAGTTGTCTACCTATCCTTGGGTCTAAACTTGCTTGCGAGGTATCGTACGATTGACTGTGGGTTGAGTCGGGTTGTGAGATATTCTTGGGAGAGATTCTTCTTCCTTGAGTTATACTCTTTGTTATCATGTCTAGAGGTGCACTGTGTCATAGTGTTTTTTTTTTTTTTTTGATAACCGAGGTATCCGGTACGGCTTGGGACCAAGCCGGGGGTAACGGCTTGGGGGAGCCTCCACCTAATGCCGACTAGTCCTCGAGGCCCTGGTGGGTCGACCACTTGTACACCCCCAGTGGCCCCAAGGTTTATTATAGTTGTTACCAAGTTTCGAACGGGGCATCTGGGGTTTACAGCTTGCCTGTTCTACCGCTTGGACAACCCCTTGGGGTTCACTGTGTCATAGTGTTGTGAAGAGTTCTTTGGTTCCGTGAAAGAATGAGAAACCTTGGCGTGCCTTGAGACTTTAGGATGATTGGAGTTCGGAGTAGAGTACGGTTGATATCTCGGCATGTTGATATGCCTTGTCTATCGTGATTGATCCGTGTATGTGAGTTCATGATGAGTTCTAACGGAACGACTTGATTGTGAGACGTGTTATGAGGATTAGATGTGAGAGTGATGTTAGTTTATCGGCGAACGACGTGTGGTGCACGGTTGCTATTATGTGTTCTGGTTGTTCATTTTCTTTATTGCTAGAACGGGTAATTGTGATGATATCGTAGAGAGTCATGTCCTTTAAATTGTTGAACTGCATGGGGTTGATGGACCGTTCTTGTGTGACCTTGGACATTGGATGGTAAAGTATGAGCGAAAGAAACTAAATGAGGAATGTATAACACTATTGACCTACCTCCGATGGGAGACGTGCTGGATGAATATTAATATTGACTAGCCTCCGGTGGGAGATGTGCTAGGTGGATGCTTATAGTTTTCAGCCTCCAGCAGGAGATGTACAAGTTGAGTCTTAGTATTGTCTGGCTTCCATTCGGATACGTGCCAGTTATCTTTCGATGTTTTCTAGCCACCGTGGGGTGAGGTGCGGGTTGGAGAGATAATCTTCGAATCGATATGAGTGGTGAGAATTGAGTAATGTGAAATACTTAGCACGAGAACGTCCTGAGTTTATGAAAGGTATGGATGGTAAAGTTTTAATGATGAGACCTGAAAGTCTTGGGTGGACATTGAGTGGAGCAATGGATGGGTTGATGAGGAAATGTGTGGATGGGTTGTGCATGCCTAACTTAAGACATAATGTGTAAGTTCATACTTATGTGATTGTTGAGTATTGGGTGGCTTGCCTTTTCATTTCATATGTTCATAATATTTGTGTAGATTTTCCTACTGGGCTGTGTAGCTCACCCTATCCCTTTCAGGTATCCTCTCGGGGTTTAGCACGGAGAGCTTGGAGTGCATGAGATGATGCATCATTCTGGAGGACTACGCATAGATTGCATGTTGAGTCTTGTAAACTCCTCTGAAATATTATTATTTTGTTTAAAACTATGTACATTGTAAGCTTCTTGTTGACTGGATGGTTGGTTGTGATAAAATATTTGGGTTTATTGGTGAGAATTGTGAGGTTTTTCTTAAAAGATATGTATTATTTTTATGTTCGAAATTCGGGGCGTGACATCCAAGTTTTCTAAATTCCCATATTACTCCTCCCATCTAATTTTTGTTTGATTTCCTCATTCCATCATCTCCTACAAATTATTCTTTCAGGATCTTCCAATCGCTGTTCGTACCCATATCAACATTTTGATTCTTCTTTTGTGTAGAAAGAAGAGAGAGAGAGAGCGCTTTTCAAACCCTAGTTTTAATCTTTGACGAGGTAAAAATGTAATTAAATAAATCAAGACACACACGCCATTTGCATGAGGGTAGGGCTGACCTGACTTTGGTTAAGCACATTATATTCTAGCCGAGAAGGTCGAACATGGAATCAGCCGACTTGTGAAATGTGGCCCAATGTCTTGCCAACCTGGGATGGACGGTCTGAGATACCATCAATCCGAGAAAGGCGAAGGGTGGTTGTCAGCCCCAGATAAGACAAAACTCAGAGTAAGTCGGGATAGAATTCTAAAAAGGTATAGATGAAAAATCTACAGCCAATTCAATTAATATGAGAAGTATTAATTGAATGAAACTCTAATGGGAGAAGCTAACTTCTTGGATAAGAACCAAGTGAGAGTTATCTCATTTCTGACCAATTAAAAGGTAATCCTACTCCAATTCTGATGAGGAATCAGTGTCGCAAGAGAATCAGGAAAGTTAAGTCACAAGGTCTATAAATAAGGATTCAAATTCATGAAGAAAGGTATGTTCTGACACACTGATTTACTTGCTAATAGAGAATATTTGCTTTGAACGGTTCAGATCATCAAAATTTGGTCAGAAAATAGGAGGTCCACACCGTAGCAAAATAAAGGATCCCTCATTGGAAGGGGACTTATTTTGCTACGGTGTGAACCTCCTATTTCTTGATCAAATTATGATGATCTGAACCGTTCAATGTGTTTAAAACGTGTTTTTAAGGGTACCCGTAAGAAATCGGCTCAAAATAATATCCGGAAAGACTTGATCCATTCAATTTTTCATAAAACTGTTCCAGTCAGCATTTATCAAAAACTGTTTATATCAAGCTCTTCTCGATATTATTTTGAGCCGATTTCTTGCAGGTACCCTTAAAAACATGTTTTAAACATAACGAACGGTTCAGATCATCAAAATTTGGTCAAAAAATAGGAGGTCCACACCGTAGCAAAATAAAGGATCCCTCATTGGAAGGGGACTTATTTTGTTACGGTGTGAACCTCCTATTTCTTGATCAAATTACGATGATCTGAACCGTTCAATGTGTTTAAAACGTGTTTTTAAGGGTACCCGTAAGAAATCGGCTCAAAATAATATCCGGAAAGACTTGATCCATTCAATTTTTCATAAAACTGTTCCTGTCAGCATTTATCAAAAACTGTTTAGATCAAGCTATTCTCGATATTATTTTGAGCCGATTTCCTGCAGGTACCCTTAAAAACATATTTTAAACATAATGAACGGTTCAGATCATCAAAATTTGGTCAGAAAATAGGAGGTCCACACCGTAGCAAAATAAAGGATCCCTCATTGAAAGGGGACTTATTTTGCTACGGTGTGAACCTCCTATTTCTTGATCAAATTACGATGATCTGAACCGTTCAATGTGTTTAAAACGTGTTTTTAAGGGTACCCGTAAGAAAATCGGCTCAAAATAATATCCGGAAAGACTTGATCTATTCAATTTTTCATAAAACTGTTTCTGTCAGCATTTATCAAAAACTGTTTAGATCAAGCTCTTCTCGATATTATTTTGAACCGATTTCTTGCAGGTACCCTTAAAAACATGTTTTAAACATAATGAACGGTTCACATCATCAAAATTTGGTAAGAAAATTGGAGGTCCACACCGTAGTAAAATAAAGGATCCCTCATTGGAAGGGGACTTATTTTGCTACGGTGTGAACCTCCTATTTCTTGATCAAATTACGATGATCTGAACCGTTCAATGTGTTTAAAACGTGTTTTTAAGGGTACCCGTAAGAAATCGGCTCAAAATAATATTCGGAAAGACTTGATCCATTCAATTTTTTATAAAACTGTTCCTGTCAGCATTTATCAAAAACTGTTTAGATCAAGCTCTTTTCGATATTATTTTGAGCCGATTTCTTGCAGGTACCCTTAAAAACATGTTTTAAACATAATGAACGGTTCAGATCATCAAAATTTGGTCAGAAAATAGGAGGTCCACACCGTAGCAAAATAAAGGATCCCTCATTGGAAGGGGACTTATTTTGCTACGGTGAGAACCTCCTATTTCTTGATCAAATTACGATGATCTGAACCGTTCAATGTGTTTAAAACGTGTTTTCAAGGGTACCCGTAAGAAATCGGCTCAAAATAATATCCAGAAAGACTTGATCCATTCAATTTTTCATAAAACTGTTCCTGTCAGCATTTATCAAAAACTGTTTAGATCAAGCTCTTCTCGATATTATTTTGAGCCGATTTCTTGCAGGTACCCTTAAAAACATGTTTTAAACATAATGAACGGTTCAGATCATCAAAATTTGGTCAGAAAATAGAAGGTTCACACCGTAGCAAAATAAAGGATCCCTCATTGGAAGGGGACTTATTTTGCTACGGTGTGAACCTCCTATTTCTTGATCAAATTACGATGATCTGAACCGTTCAATGTGTTTAAAACGTGTTTTTAGGTGTACCCGTAAGAAATCGGCTCAAAATAATATCCGGAAAGACTTGATCTATTCAATTTTTCATAAAACTGTTCCTGTCAGCATTTATCAAAAACTGTTTAGATCAAGCTCTTCTCGATATTATTTTGAGCCGATTTCTTGCAGGTACCCTTAAAAACATGTTTTAAACATAATGAACGGTTCAGATCATCAAAATTTGGTCAGAAAATAGGAGGTCCACACCGTAGCAAAATAAAGGATCCCTCATTGTAAGGGACTTATTTTGCTACGGTCTGAACCTCCTATTTCTTGATCAAATTACGATGATCTGAACCGTTCAATGTGTTTAAAACGTGTTTTTAAGGGTTCCTGTAAGAAATCGGCTCAAAATAATATCCGGAAAGACTTGATCCATTCAATTTTTCATAAAACTGTTCCTGTCAGCATTTATCAAAAACTGTTTAGATCAAGCTCTTCTCGATATTATTTTGAGCCGATTTCCTGCAGGTACCCTTAAAAACATGTTTTAAACATAATGAACGGTTCAGATCATCAAAATTTGGTCAGAAAATAGGAGGTCCACACCGTAGCAAAATAAAGGATCCCTCATTGGAAGGGGACTTATTTTGCTAGGGTGTGAACCTCCTATTTCTTGATCAAATTACGATGATCTGAACCGTTCAATGTGTTTAAAACGTGTTTTTAAGGGTACCCGTAAGAAATCGGCTCAAAATAATATCCGGAAAGACTTGATCTATTCAATTTTTCATAAAACTGTTCCTGTCAGCATTTATCAAAAACTGTTTAGATCAAGCTCTTCTCGATATTATTTTGAGCCGATTTCTTGCAGGTACCCTTAAAAACATGTTTTAAACATAATGAACGGTTCAGATCATCAAAATTTGGTCAGAAAATAGGAGGTCCACACCGTAGCAAAATAAAGGATCCCTCTGTAAAGACCCGGAAAATGATCTATTTTAATTTAAATATTCGGGATTTGACATGGTATTTGATAATACTTGACTTGGGTAATATGAGTTGGGACTCAGGTGTGTATGTAATATAATTGTGGTACTTGATCTAGGCATGTTGTATAGTATGGGGAGAAAGTGTAATTTACCCCTTTTTCAATATAAAAGTCAGATTTTATTACACTTTACCAATACACACTCTCTCTCTTCCATCCTCTCTCCCGTCCGCCACCCCCCTCTCTCCACTTCTTCTTCTCCCCTTTTTGATTTTGGGAGAAATCGGAGGACTTGCACTCCGAATCTTAAGAAACACAAAGAATGAACGATGATCTACGCGACGAGGGCTTCGTATCAAGCCCGGGGTTGATGGTTCTCGCGGAGTAATGGAGGAGATCGGTTTTTGGCTAGAAGATTTCTTGGAAGCTTGATTTGAGGTAGGAATCATGTTTAAACTTTTGATTTAAGTTGTACAATATATGGTGATGTTGTTCTTAGCTTTAAATCCTATATTGTTTTTGGGGTGAAGTTTCATTTGGGCTGTTTCCAGAAATTTGGGGATGGGTTTTACCAAGAACACCAAGAACACAATGTACAAAACGAAAATCTAGAAGATTAGAACACGACTCCGTACTGTTTATACATTTTGAGGCATTTAGAGGCCGAATTAGGAAAAGTGCATAACTACAAAGTTGTAGATCTCGGAATTCTCTTGAAGTTTCATATATAAATCGTCTCAATCGGAGTTCAGGATAAGAAGTTATGACCAAAATACCAGAACTGTGCGAACCTGAGATCGACCAAGTCGCTTGAGCGACTTGGGGGTCGCTCGAGCGACCATCCAGCGACTTTCCAGCGACCTTTACTGATTCTTGGCCCGTCCAGCGACTTCTTAGTCGCTCGAGCGACTTGTACTGACTGTACGTGCCTTTTGTGGGACTCATGAACTAATAGAAACCAAGAACATTGTGATGGGCATTCACGGTTGATTTATCCGTCCTCTTATATACTTGTTAAACCCGTGCAATAGAGCGTGGAGTATTGTGTCATAGTTGTAGACTCGTTGGAGGAGACATATAGGGTATTGTGTTGTACACATGGATTGCGGAATGGAACATGCGTGGTGTGATATGAGGTTCGAGAGGTCACGGATTTTGATGATGACGTGTGTGTAGTTATGTGTTATGATAGTGACAATAATAGTTGGAACTATGAGGTGGGATACCCCCTGACAAAGGGATTACCTGGGATTGGTTTTATTATTATTCGGTGAAAGGCGAGTCGAGCTGACAAGTATGCCTTTGTATTGAGGTGAACCCAATGTCGAGATTACTATCATCCTTGTATCCTTCATATGAAAATTGTTTACCTATCCTTAGGCCGAGACTTTACTTGAGAGGTACAGTACCGTTGACTGTGGGTTGAATCGGGTTGTGAGAGGTTCATGGGAGAGATTATTCCTCCTTGAGTTTATGTTCCTCGTCATCATTGTGCCATGAGGAGTTTGGATTTAGCGTATGGGTTATTGGCCCTGACACATGAGATACTTTGTCTAACTTTTCCGATCTCTGAGAGGATGGTAATGTCGGCTTGCCTTGAGACTTTAGAACGAGTGTAGTTTGGAGTAGAGTACGGTTGATATCCCGGTATGTTGATATGCCTTGTCTGTTGTGATTGACCCACGTATGTGAGTTCATGATGAGTTCTAACGGGATGACTTGATTGAGAAACGCATCATGAGGATTAGATGTGAAAGTGACGTTAGTTTGTCAGCATATGATGTGTGGTGCACGGTTGCTATTATGTGCTTTCGTCGTTCATTTCCTTTATTGCTACAATGGACAATTGTGTCAATACCGTATAATATTGCTTTCCGTAAATTGCTGAACTGCATGGGATTTTCGGACCATTCTTGTGTAACCTTGGACATTGGATGGTAAAGTATGAACGAAAGAAACTAAATGAGAAATGTATAACATCAAATGGTCTAGCCTCCGACGGGGGTTGAGCTAGTTGTGTGATTTCTAGCCTCCGACGGGAGTTGAGCTAGTTATGTGATGTCTAGCCTCCGACGGGAGTTGAGCTAGTTATGTGATGTCTAGCCTCCGACGGGAGTTGAGCTAGTTATGTGATGTCTAGCCTCCGACGGGAGTTGAGCTAGTTATGTGATGTCTAGCCTCCGACGGGAGTTGAGCTAGTTATATAAATGTTCTAGCCTCCGACGGGAGATGTACTAATTGGAATATGATAACTGAATCGGTCTGGAAATCATGAATTGATCAAAGTGGTTGTCATGCAGTATTGTTTATGGACTATTGGATTACCTGTCACACATGCGTTATTATGAACTGTAAATGAGAAGTGTATAACAACAAATGGTCTAACCTCCGGTGGGAGATGTGCTAGGTAGATCTTAACATTGACTAGCCTCCGGTGGGAGATGTGCTAGGTGGACCTAAACATTGACATTTGGCCTCCGATGGGAGATGTGTTAATATATATTTCAATGTGGTCTAGTCACCGAAGGGTGATACGCTAGTTGGAATGTGACAATGAAATTAGTATGAGAACTATGGAATGACTGGCCAGGTTGACTTACTGTTTATACTTAAGATGTTGCAATCATACTTTGGGAACTCGTGGATTATCTGTCATGTCATATGAAACCCTCATGCATTGAGTGCTTGTTAGTTTAGTTACTGTGTGAGTTGATGACACTTTATGAGATACGCTGGGGAAGAAAGGAGGAAGATTGACTTAAGACATGTGATAGGCGTTGACCACCTGAACGATGTGAACACCATTGGACTAGCTTCCTCCGAAGGATATGTTAAGTAATGAATTGATGTTATTAGTCCCATTGGGAGATAAGTTAGGGAACTACGATTTAATACTTAACGGTAGCCTATTGGTGGAACCCGTGAGTTGAGAAATGGCTATATAGTCTAACGGTTAAATAACTGTGTTTTGGGATTATTGAACATGTCGCGTGCTCATTCTCGTGCTCTTATGTGTTTCCACTTGCGTTGTCTCAAGTGATTCGTGTTTTATACCATTTCATTCCACGTTCATGCATGATTGGTGATGTGTTGTGTCGGTTGTCTGTGGTGACGTATGTCTTGTGTGTTCAAGAGAAAGGTGTGTCGTGTATCCGGTGTTCGGGATAGGGGATTGTGATGTCGAATTTGATGTGAGTTGCATGGGGAGCTCGTAGCACAAATGTCTTTCTTTTGTCAGTCAGTGTGGACAAATCTCAGCGAACGGTATACTTTTGTATGAAGGAAAAACTTATATATATTTTGATATGAGACAGGTTTTAAACATATTTTTTTTAAATCAATGGTTTAACATGTTATCCTATACGAGCTTCGGCTTATGTTTTGTTGTAAAAACCTTTTTCAGGTAAGGCTGTGGATCCTATCGAGAGTTGAACCATTGGATTGGGCTTTTTAACTCCAGTCAAGCATGTATATCTCAGTCTTTTGTTACGGTGTAGCTTATACGGTTTAAACGTAAAGCTTTTAAATTTGAGATTTAATGTAATAACAATAGCATATTGAGAGAGATTATTGTAATAAAACAGGATGTGTTGATTGGTTATTTAATGAGAACGCTCCTTGGGATTTAAGTTTTATTGTATTTTATTTCTTTTAATGGTTTAATCATACCCCGGAGTTTGGGGCGTGACACCCTCATTGGAAGGGACTTATTTTGCTACGGTCTGAACCTCCTATTTCTTGATCAAATTACGATGATCTGAACCGTTCAATGTGTTTAAAACGTGTTTTTAAGGGTACCCGTAAGAAATCGGCTCAAAATAACATCCGGAAAGACTTGATCCATTCAATTTTTCATAAAACTGTTCCTGTCAGCATTTATCAAAAACTGTTTAGATCAAGCTCTTCTCGATATTATTTTGAGCCGATTTCCTGCAGGTACCCTTAAAAACATGTTTTAAACATAATGAACGGTTCAGATCATCAAAATTTGGTCAGAAAATAGGAGGTCCACACCGTAGCAAAATAAAGGATCCCTCATTGGAAGGGACTTATTTTGCTACGGTCTGAACCTCCTATTTCTTGATCAAATTACGATGATCTGAACCGTTCCATATCTTTAAAACGTGTTTTTAAGGGTACCCGTAAAAAATCGGGTCAAAATAATATCCGGAAAGACTTGATTCATTCAATTTTTCATAAAACTGTTCCTGTCAGCATTTATCAAAAACTGTTTAGATCAAGCTCTTCTCGATATTATTTTGAGCCGATTTCATGCAGCTACCCTTAAAAACATGTTTTAAACATAATGAACGGTTCAGATCATCAAAATTTGGTCAGAAAATAGGAGGTCCACACCGTAGCAAAATAAAGGATCCCTCATTGGAAGGGGACTTATTTTGCTACGGTGTGAACCTCCTATTTCTTGATCAAATTACGATGATCTGAACCGTTCAATGTGTTTAAAACGTGTTTTTAAGGGTACCCGTAAGAAATCGGCTCAAAATAATATCCAGAAAGACTTGATCTATTCAATTTTTCAGAAAACTGTTCCTGTCAGCATTTATCAAAAACTGTTTTGATCAAGCTCTTCTCAATATTATTTTGAGCCGATTTCTTGCAGGTACCCTTAAAAACATTTTTTAAACATAATGAACGGTTCAGATCATCAAAATTTGGTCAGAAAATAGGAGGTCCACACCGTAGCAAAATAAAGGATCCCTCATTGGAAGAGACTTATTTTGCTACGGTCTGAACCTCCTATTTCTTGATCAAATTACGATGATCTGAACCGTTCAATGTGTTTAAAACGTGTTTTTAAGGGTACCCCTAAGAAATCGGCTCAAAATAATATCCGGAAAAACTTGATCCATTCAATTTTTCATAAAACTATTCCTGTCAGCATTTATCAAAAACTGTTTAGATCAAGCTCTTCTCGATATTATTTTGAGCCGATTTCCTGCAGGTACCCTTAAAAACATGTTTTAAACATAATGAACGGTTCATATCATCAAAATTTGGTCAGAAAATAGGAGGTCCACACCGTAGCAAAATAAAGGATCCCTCATTGGAAGGGGACTTATTTTGCTACAGTTTGAACCTCCTATTTTTTGATCAAATTACGATGATCTGAACCGTTCAATGTGTTTAAAACGTGTTTTTAAGGGTACCCGTAAGAAATCGGCTCAAAATAATATCCGGAAAGACTTGATCCATTCAATTTTTCATAAAACTGTTCCTGTCAGCATTTATCAAAAACTGTTTAGATCAAGCTTTTCTCGATATTATTTTGAGCCGATTTCTTGCAGGTACCCTTAAAAACATGTTTTAAACATAATGAACGGTTCAGATCATCAAAATTTGGTCAGAAAATAGGAGGTTCACACCGTAGCAAAATAAAGGATCCCTCATTGGAAGGGGACTTATTTTGCTACGGTGTGAACCTCCTATTTCTTGATCAAATTACGATGATCTGAACCGTTCAATGTGTTTAAAACGTGTTTTTAGGTGTACCCGTAAGAAATCGGCTCAAAATAATATCCGGAAAGACTTGATATATTCAATTTTTCATAAAACTGTTCCTGTCAGCATTTATCAAAAACTGTTTAGATCAACCTCTTCTCGATATTATTTTGAGCCGATTTCTTGCAGGTACCCTTAAAAACATGTTTTAAACATAATGAACGGTTCAGATCATCAAAATTTGGTCAGAAAATAGGAGGTCCACACCGTAGCAAAATAAAGGATCCCTCATTGGAAGAGACTTATTTTGCTACGGTCTGAACCTCCTATTTCTTGATCAAATTACGATGATCTGAACCGTTCAATGTGTTTAAAACGTGTTTTTAAGGGTACCCGTAAGAAATCGGCTCAAAATAATATCCGGAAAGACTTGATCCATTCAATTTTTCATAAAACTGTTCCTGTCAGCATTTATCAAAAACTGTTTAAATCAAGCTCTTCTCGATATTATTTTAAGCCGATTTCATGCAGGTACCCTTAAAAACATGTTTTAAACATAATAACGGTTCAGATCATCAAAATTTGGTCAGAAAATAGGAGGTCCACACCGTAGCAAAATAAAGGATCCCTCATTGGAAGGGGACTTATTTTGCTACGGTGTGAACCTCCTATTTCTTGATCAAATTACGATAATCTGAACCGTTCAATGTGTTTAAAACGTGTTTTTAAGGGTACCCGTAAGAAATCGGCTCAAAATAATATCCGGAAAGACTTGATCTATTCAATTTTTCAAAAAACTGTTCCTGTCAGCATTTATCAAAAACTGTTTAGATCAAGCTCTTCTCGATATTATTTTGAGCCGATTTCTTGCAGGTACCCTTAAAAACATTTTTTAAACATAATGAACGGTTCAGATCATCAAAATTTGGTCAGAAAATAGGAGGTCCACACCGTAGCAAAATAAAGGATCCCTCATTGGAAGGGACTTATTTTGCTACGGTCTGAACCTCCTATTTCTTGATCAAATTACGATGATCTTAACCGTTCAATGTGTTTAAAACGTGTTTTTAAGGGTACCCGTAAGAAATCGGCTCAAAATAATATCCGGAAAGACTTGATCCGTTCAATTTTTCATAAAACTGTTCCTGTCAGCATTTATCAAAAACTGTTTAGATCAAGCTCTTCTCGATATTATTTTGAGCCGATTTCCTGCAGGTACCCTTAAAAACATGTTTTAAACATAATAACGGTTCAGATCATCAAAATTTGGTCAGAAAATAGGAGGTCCACACCGTAGCAAAATAAAGGATCCCTCATTGGAAGGGGACTTATTTTGCTACGGTGTGAACCTCCTATTTCTTGATCAAATTACGATGATCTGAACCGTTCAATGTGTTTAAAACGTGTTTTTGAGGGTACCCGTAAGAAATCGTCTCAAAATAATATCCGGAAAGACTTGATCTATTCAATTTTTCATAAAACTATTCCTGTCAGCATTTATCAAAAACTGTTTAGATCAAGCTCTTCTCGATATTATTTTGAGCCGATTTCTTGCAGGTACCCTTAAAAACATGTTTTAAACATAATGAACGATTCAGATCATCAAAATTTGGTCAGAAAATAGGAGGTCCACACCGTAGCAAAATAAAGGATCCCTCATTGGAAGGGACTTATTTTGCTACGGTCTGAACCTCCTATTTCTTGATCAAATTACGATGATCTGAACCGTTCAATGTGTTTAAAACGTGTTTTTAAGGGTACCCGTAAGAAATCGGCTCAAAATAATATCCGGAAAGACTTGATCCATTCAATTTTTCATAAAACTGTTCCTGTCAGCATTTATCAAAAACTGTTTAGATCAAGCTCTTCTCGATATTATTTTGAGCCGATTTCCTGCAGGTACCCTTAAAAACATGTTTTAAACATAATGAACGGTTCAGATCACCAATATTTGGTCAGAAAATAGGAGGTCCACACCGTAGCAAAATAAAGGTTGTCTCATTGGAAGGGGACTTATTTTGCTATGGTGTCAACCTCCTATTTCTTGATCAAATTACGATGATCTGAACCGTTCAATGTGTTTAAAACGTGTTTTTAAGGGTACCCGTAAGAAATCGACTCAAAATAATATCCGGAAAGACTTGATCCATTCAATTTTTCATAAAACTGTTCCTGTCAGCATTTATCAAAAACTGTTTAAATCAATATAACATTGGTCATAAGCATTTTGAGAATTTCTAAAAGGTTGGCTTGTTGGTGTCCGTCCCTGCCCTTTGTACACTATGTTTTTAAGGGTACCCGTAAGAAATCGGCTCAAAATAATATCCGGAAAGACTTGATCAATTCAATTTTTCATAAAACTGTTCCTGGCAGCATTTATCAAAAACTCTTTAGATCAAGCTCTTCTCGATATTATTTTGAGCCGATTTTCTTGCAGGTACCCTTAAAAACATGTTTTAAACATAATGAACGGTTCAGATCATCAAAATTTGGTCAGCAAATAGGAGGTCCACACCGTAGCAAAATAAAGGATCCCTCATTGGAAGGGACTTATATTGCTACGGTCTGAACCTCCTATTTCTTGATCAAATTACGATGATCTGAACCGTTCAATGTGTTTAAAACGTGTTTTTAAGGGTACCCGTAAGAAATCGGCTCAAAATAATATCCGGAAAGACTTGATCCATTCAATTTTTCATAAAACTGTTCCTGTCAGCATTTATAAAAAATTGTTTAGATCAAGATCTTCTCGATATTATTTTGAGCCGATTTCCTGCAGGTACCCTTAAAAACATGTTTTAAACATAATGAACGGTTCAGATCATCAAAATTTGGTCAGAAAATAGGAGGTCCACACCGTAGTAAAATAAAGGATCCCTCATTGGAAGGAGACTTATTTTGCTACGGTGTGAACCTCCTATTTCTTGATCAAATTACGATGATCTGAACCGTTCAATGTGTTTAAAACGTGTTTTTAAGGGTACCCGTAAGAAATCGGCTCAAAATAATATCCGGAAAGACTTGATCCATTCAATTTTTCATAAAACTGTTCCTGTCAGCATTTATCAAAAACTGTTTAGATCAAGCTCTTCTCGATATTATTTTGAGCCGATTTCTTGCAGGTACCCTTAAAAACATGTTTTAAACATAATGAACGGTTCAGATCATCAAAATTAGGTCAGAAAATAGGAGGTCCACACCGTAGCAAAATAAAGAATCCCTCATTGGAAGGGACTTATTTTGCTACGGTGTAAACCTCCTATTTCTTGATCAAATTACGATGATCTGAACCGTTCAATGTGTTTAAAACGTGTTTTTAAGGGTACCCGTAAGAAATCGGCTCAAAATAATATCCGGAAAGACTTGATCAATTCAATTTTTCATAAAACTGTTCCTGTCAGCATTTATCAAAAACTGTTTAGATCAAGCTCTTCTCGATATTATTTTGAGCCGATTTCTTGCAGGTACCCTTAAAAACATGTTTTAAACATAATGAACGGTTCAGATCATCAAAATTTGGTCAGAAAATAGGAGATCCACACCGTAGCAAAATAAAGGATCCCTCATTGGAAGGGGACTTATTTTGCTACGGTGAGAACCTCCTATTTCTTGATCAAATTACGATGATCTGAACCGTTCAATGTGTTTAAAACGTGTTTTTAAGGGTACCCGTAAGAAATCGGCTCAAAATAATATCCAGAAAGACTTGATCCATTCAATTTTTCATAAAACTGTTCCTGTCAGCATTTATAAAAAACTGTTTAGATCAAGCTCTTCTCGATATTATTTTGAGCCGATTTATTGCTGGTACCCTTAAAAACATGTTTTAAACATAATGAACGGTTCAGATCATCAAAATTTGGTCAGAAAATAGGAGGTTCACACCGTAGCAAAATAAAGGATCCCTCATTGGAAGGGGACTTATTTTGCTACGGTGTGAACCTCCTATTTCTTGATCAAATTACGATGATCTGAACCGTTCAATGTGTTTAAAACGTGTTTTTAAGGGTTCCCGAAAGAAATCGGCTCAAAATAATATCCGGAAAGACTTGATCCATTCAATTTTTCATAAAACTGTTCCTGTCAGCATTTATCAAAAACTGTTTAGATCAAGCTCTTCTCGATATTATTTTGAGCCGATTTCTTGCAGGTACCCTTAAAAACATGTTTTAAACATAATGAACGGTTCAGATCATCAAAATTTGGTCAGAAAATAGGAGGTCCACATCGTAGCAAAATAAAGGATCCCTCATTGGAAGGGGACTTATTTTGCTACGGTGTGAACCTCCTATTTCTTGATCAAATTACGATGATCTGAACCGTTCAATGTGTTTAAAACGTGTTTTTAAGGGTACCCGTAAGACATCGGCTCAAAATAATATCCGGAAAGACTTGACCCATTCAATTTTTCATAAAACTGTTCCTGTCAGCATTTATCAAAAACTGTTTAGATCAAGCTCTTCTCGATATTATTTTGAGCCGATTTCTTGCAGGTACCCTTAAAAACATGTTTTAAACATAATGAACGGTTCAGATCATCAAAATTTGGTCAGAAAATAGGAGGTCCACACCGTAGCAAAATAGAGGATCCCTCATTGGAAGGGGACTTATTTTGCTACGGTGAGAACCTCCTATTTGTTGATCAAATTACGATGATCTGAACCGTTCAATGTGTTTAAAACGTGTTTTTAAGGGTACCCGTAAGAAATCGGCTCAAAATAATATCCGGAAAGACTTGATTCATTCAATTTTTCATAAAACTGTTCCTGTCAGCATTTATCAAAAACTGTTTAGATCAAGCTCTTCTCGATATTAATTTGAGCCGATTTCTTGCAGGTACCCTTAAAAACTTGTTTTAAACATAATGAACGGTTCAGATCATCAAAATTTGGTCAGAAAATAGGAGGTCCACACCGTAGCAAAATAAAGGATCCTTCATTGGAAGGGGACTTATTTTGCTACAGTGTGAACCTCCTATTTTTTGATCAAATTACGATGATCTGAACCGTTCAATGTGTTTAAAACGTGTTTTTAAGGGTACCCGTAAGAAATCGGCTCAAAATAATATCCGGAAAGACTTGATCCATTCAATTTTTCATAAAACTGTTCCTGTCAGCATTTATCAAAAACTGTTTAGATCAAACTCTTCTCGATATTATTTTGAGCCGATTTCTTGCAGGTACCCTTAAAAACATGTTTTAAACATAATGAACGGTTCAGATCATCAAAATTTGGTAAGAAAATAGGAGGTCCACACCGTAGCAAAATAAAGGATCCCTCATTGGAAGGGGACTTATTTTGCTACAGTGTCAACCTACTATTTCTTGATCAAATTACGATGATCTGAACCGTTCAATGTCTTTAAAACGTGTTTTTAACGGTACCCGTAAGAAATCGGCTCAAAATAATATACGGAAAGACTTGATCCATTCAATTTTTCATAAAACTGTTCCTGTCAGCATTTATCAAAAACTGTTTAGATCAATATAACATTGGTCATAAGCATTTTGAGAATTTCTAAAAGGTTGGCTTGTTGGTGTCCGTCCCTGCCCTTTGTACACTATGTTTTTAAGGGTACCCGTAAGAAATCGGCTCAAAATAATATCCGGAAAGACTTGATCAATTTAATTTTTCATAAAACTGTTCCTGTCAGCATTTATCAAAAACTGTTTAGATCAAACTCTTCTCGATATTATTTTGAGCCGATTTCTTGCAGGTACCCTTAAAAACATGTTTTAAACATAATGAACGGTTCAGATCATCAAAATTTGGTCAGAAAATAGGAGGTCCACACCGTAGCAAAATAAAGGATCCCTCATTGGAAGGGGACTTATTTTGCTACGGTGTCAACCTCCTATTTCTTGATCAAATTACGATGATCTGAACCGTTCAATGTGTTTAAAACGTGTTTTTAAGGGTACCCGTAAGAAATCGACTCAAAATAATATCCGGAAAGACTTGATCCATTCAATTTTTCATAAAACCGTTCCTGTCAGCATTTATCAAAAACTGTATAGATCAATATAACATTGGTCATAAGCATTTTGAGAATTTCTAAAAGGTTGGCTTGTTGGTGTCCGTCCCTGCCCTTTGTACACTATGTTTTTAAGGGTACCCGTAAGAAATCGGCTCAAAATAATATCCGGAAAGACTTGATCAATTCAATTTTTCATAAAACTGTTCCTGTCAGCATTTATCAAAAATTCTTTAGATCAAGCTCTTCTCGATATTATTTTGAGCCGATTTTCTTGCAGGTACCCTTAAAAACAAGTTTTAAACATAATGAACGGTTCAGATCATCAAAATTTGGTCAGCAAATAGGAGGTCCACACCGTAGTAAAATAAAGGATCCCTCATTGGAAGGGACTTATTTTGCTACGGTCTGAACCTCCTATTTCTTGATCAAATTACGATGATCTGAACCGTTCAATGTGTTTAAAACGTGTTTTTAAGGGTACTCGTAAGAAATCGGCTCAAAATAATATCCGGAAAGACTTGATCCATTCAATTTTTCATAAAACTGTTCCTGTCAGCATTTATAAAAAATTGTTTAGATCAAGCTTTTCTCGATATTATTTTGAGCCGATTTCCTACAGGTACCCTTAAAAACATGTTTTAAACATAATGAACGGTTCAGATCATCAAAATTTGGTCAGAAAATAGGAGGTCCACACCGTAGCAAAATAAAGGATCCCTCATTGGAAGGGGACTTATTTTGCTACGGTGTGAACCTCCTATTTCTTGATCAAATTACGATGATCTGAACTGTTCAATGTGTTTAAAACGTGTTTTTAAGGATACCCGTAAGAAATCGGCTCAAAATAATATCCGGAAAGACTTGATCCATTCAATTTTTCATAAAACTGTTCCTGTCAGCATTTATCAAAAACTGTTTAGATCAAGCTCTTCTCGATATTATTTTGAGCCGATTTCTTGCAGGTACCCTTAAAAACATGTTTTAAACATAATGAACGGTTCAGATCATCAAAATTAGGTCAGAAAATAGGAGGTCCACACCGTAGCAAAATAAAGAATCCCTCATTGCAAGGGGACTTATTTTGCTACGGTGTAAACCTCCTATTTCTTGATCAAATTACGATGATCTGAACCGTTCAATGTGTTTAAAACGTGTTTTTAAGGGTACCCGTAAGAAATCGGCTCAAAATAATATCCGGAAAGACTTGATCCATTCAATTTTTCATAAAACTGTTCCTGTCAGCATTTATCAAAAACTGTTTAGATCAAGCTCTTCTCGATATTATTTTGAGCCGATTTCTTGCAGGTACCCTTAAAAACATGTTTTAAACATAATGAACGGTTCAGATCATCAAAATTTGGTCAGAAAATAGGAGATCCACACCGTAGCAAAATAAAGGATCCCTCATTGGAAGGGGACTTATTTTGCTACGGTGAGAACCTCCTATTTCTTGATCAAATTACGATGATCTGAACCATTCAATGTGTTTAAAACGTGTTTTTAAGGGTACCCGTAAGAAATCGGCTCAAAATAATATCCGGAAAGACTTGATCCATTCAATTTTTCATAAAACTGTTCCTGTCAGCATTTATCAAAAACTGTTTAGATCAAGCTCTTCTCGATATTATTTTGAGCCGATTTCTTGCAGGTACCCTTAAAAACATGTTTTAAACATAATGAACGGTTCAGATCATCAAAATTTGGTCAGAAAATAGGAGATCCACACCGTAGCAAAATAAAGGATCTCTCATTGGAAGGGGACTTATTTTGCTACGGTGTGAACCTCCTATTTCTTGATCAAATTACGATGATCTGAACCGTTCAATGTGTTTAAAACGTGTTTTTAAGGGTACCCGTAAGAAATCGGCTCAAAATAATATCCGGAAAGACTTGATCCATTCAATTTTTCATAAAACTGTTCCTGTCAGCATTTATCAAAAACTGTTTAGATCAAACTCTTCTCGATATTATTTTGAGCCGATTTCTTGCAGATACCCTTAAAAACATGTTTTAAACATAATGAACGGTTCAGATCATCAAAATTTGGTCAGAAAATAGGAGGTCCACACCGTAGCAAAATAAAGGATCCCTCATTGGAAGGGGACTTATTTTACTACGGTGAGAACCTCATCTTTCTTGATCAAATTACGATGATCTGAACCGTTCAATGTGTTTAAAACGTGTTTTTAAGGGTACCCGTAAGAAATCGGCTCAAAATAATATCCGGAAAGACTTGATCCATTCAATTTTTCATAAAACTGTTCCTGTCAGCATTTATCAAAAACTGTTTAGATCAAGCTCTTCTCGATATTATTTTGAGCCGATTTCTTGCAGGTACCCTTAAAAACATGTTTTAAACATAATGAACGGTTCAGATCATCAAAATTTGGTCAGAAAATAGGAGGTCCACACCGTAGCAAAATAAAGGATCCCTCGTTGGAAGGGGACTTATTTTACTACGGTGAGAACCTCATCTTTCTTGATCAAATTACGATGATCTGAACCGTTCAATGTGTTTAAAACGTGTTTTTAAGGGTACCCGTAAGAAATCGGCTCAAAATAATATCCGGAAAGACTTGATCAATTCAATTTTTCATAAAACTGTTCATGTCAGCATTTATCCAAAACTGTTTAGATCAAGCTCTTCTCGATATTATTTTGAGCCGATTTCTTGCAGGTACCCTTAAAAACATGTTTTAAACATAATGAACAGTTCAGATCATCAAAATTTGGTCAGAAAATAGGAGGTCCACACCGTAGCAAAATAAAGGATCCCTCATTGGAAGGGGACTTATTTTGCTACGGTGTCAACCTCCTATTTCTTGATCAAATTACGATGATCTGAACCGTTCAATGTGTTTAAAACGTGTTTTTAAGGGTACCCGTAAGAAATCGGCTCAAAATAATATCCGGAAAGACTTGATCCATTCAATTTTTCATAAAACTGTTCCTGTCAGCATTTATCAAAAACTGTTTAGATCAAGCTCTTCTCGATATTATTTTGAGCCGATTTCTTGCAGGTACCCTTAAAAACATGTTTTAAACATAATGAACAGTTCAGATCATCAAAATTTGGTCAGAAAATAGGAGGTCCACACCGTAGCAAAATAAAGGATCCCTCATTGGAAGGGGACTTATTTTGCTACGGTGTCAACCTCCTATTTCTTGATCAAATTACGATGATCTGAACCGTTCAATGTGTTTAAAACGTGTTTTTAAGGGTACCCGTAAGAAATCGGCTCAAAATAATATCCGGAAAGACTTGATCCATTCAATTTTTCATAAAACTGTTCCTGTCAGCATTTATCAAAAACAGTTTAGATCAATATAACATTGGTCATAAGCATTTTGAGAATTTCTAAAAGGTTGGCTTGTTGGTGTCCGTCCCTGCCCTTTGTACACTATGTTTTTAAGGATACCCGTAAGAAATCGGCTCAGAATAATATCCGGAAAGACTTGATCAATTCAATTTTTCATAAAACTGTTCCTGTCAGCATTTATCAAAAACTGTTTAGATCAAGCTCTCTTCTCGATATTATTTTGAGCCGATTTTCTTGCAGGTACCCTTAAAAACATGTTTTAAACATAATGAACGGTTCAGATCATCAAAATTTGGTCAGCAAATAGGAGGTCCACACCGTAGCAAAATAAAGGATCCCTCATTGGAAGGGGACTTCTTTTGCTACGGTGTGAACCTCCTATTTCTTGATCAAATTACGATGATCTGAACCGTTCAATGTGTTTAAAACGTGTTTTTAAGGGTACCCGTAAAAAATCGGCTCAAAATAATATCCGGAAAGACTTGATCCATTCAATTTTTCATAAAACTGTTCCTGTCAGCATTTATCAAAAACTGTTTAGATCAATATAACATTGGTCATAAGCATTTTGAGAATTTCTAAAAGGTTGGCTTGTTGGTGTCCGTCCCTGCCCTTTGTACACTATGTTTTTAAGGGTACCCGTAAGAAATCGGCTCAAAATAATATCCGGAAAGACTTGATCAATTCAATTTTTCATAAAACTGTTCCTGTCAGCATTTATCAAAAACTGTTTAGCTCAAGCTCTTCTCGATATTATTTTGAGCCGATTTCTTTCAGGTACCCTTAAAAACATGTTTTAAACATAATGAACGGTTCAGATCATGAAAATTTGGTCAGAAAATAGGAGGTCCACACCGTAGCAAAATAAAGGATCCCTCATTGGAAGGGGACTTATTTTGCTACGGTGTGAACCTCCTATTTCTTGATAAAATTACGATGATCTGAACCGTTCAATGTGTTTAAAACGTGTTTTTAAGGGTACCCGTAAGAAATCGACTCAAAATAATATTCGGAAAGACTTGATCCATTCAATTTTTCATAAAACTGTTCCTGTCAGCATTTATCAAAAACTGTTTAGATCAATATAACATTGGTCATAAGCATTTTGAGAATTTCTAAAAGGTTGGCTTGTTGGTGTCCGTCCCTGCCCTTTGTACACTATGTTTTTAAGGGTATCCGTAAGAAATCGGGTCAAAATAATATCCGGAAAGACTTGATCCATTCAATTTTTCATAAAACTGTTCCTGTCAGCATTTATCAAAAACTGTTTAGATCAAGCTCTTCTCGATATTATTTTGAGCCGATTTCTTGCAGGTACCCTTAAAAACATGTTTTAAACATAATGAACGGTTCAGATCATCAAAATTTGGTCAGAAAATAGGAGGTCCACACCGTAGCAAAATAAAGGATCCCTCATTGGAAGGGGACTTATTTTGCTACGGTGTCAACCTCCTATTTCTTGATCAAATTACGATGATCTGAACCGTTCAATGTGTTTAAAACGTGTTTTTAAGGGTGCACGTAAGAAATCGGCTCAAAATAATATCCGGAAAGACTTGATCCATTCAATTTTTCATAAAACTGTTCCTGTCAGCATTTATCAAAAACTGTTTAGATCAAGCTCTTCTCGATATTATTTTGAGCCGATTTCTTGCAGGTACCCTTAAAAACATGTTTTAAACATAATGAACGGTTCTGATCATCAAAATTTGGTCAGAAAATAGGAGGTCGACACCGTGGCAAAATAAAGGATCCCTCATTCGAAGGGGGCTTATTTTGCTACGGTGTGAACCTCCTATTTCTTGATCAAATTACGATGATGTGAACCGTTCAATGTGTTTAAAACGTGTTTTTATGGGTACCCGTAAGAAATCGGATCAAAATAATATCCGGAAAGACTTGATCCATTCAATTTTTCATAAAACTGTTCCTGTCAGCGTTTATCAAAAACTGTTTAGATCAAGCTTTCTCGATATTATTTTGAGCCGATTTCTTGTAGGTACCCTTAAAAACATGTTTTAAACATAATGAACGGTTCATATCATCAAAATTTGGTCAGAAAATAGGAGGTCCACACCGTAGCAAAATAAAGAATCCCTCATTGGAAGGGGACTTATTTTGCTACGGTGTGAACCTCCTATTTCTTGATCAAATTACGATGATCTGAACCGTTCAATGTGTTTAAAACGTGTTTTTAAGGGTACCCGTAAAAAATCGGCTCAAAATAATATCCGGAAAGACTTGATCCATTCAATTTTTCATAAAACTGTTCCTGTCAGCATTTATCAAAAACTGTTTAGATCAAGCTGTTCTCGATATTATTTTGAGCCGATTTCTTGCAGGTACCCTTAAAAACATGTTTTAAACATAATGAACGGTTCAGATCATCAAAATTTGGTCAGAAAATAGGAGATCCACACCGTAGCAAAATAAAGGATCCCTCATTGGAAGGAGACTTATTTTGCTACGGTGTGAACCTCCTATTTCTTGATCAAATTACGATGATCTGAACCGTTCAATGTGTTTAAAACGTGTTTTTAAGGGTACCCGTAAGAAATCGGCTCAAAATAATATCCGGAAAGACTTGATCCATTCAATTTTTCATAAAACTGTTCATGTCCGCATTTATCAAAAACTGTTTAGATCAAGCTCATCTCGATATTATTTTGAGCCGATTTCTTGCAGGTACCCTTAAAAACATGTTTTAAACATAATGAACGGTTCAGATCATCAAAATTTGGTCAGAAAATAGGAGGTCCACACCGTAGCAAAATAAAGGATCCCTCATTGGAAGGGGACTTATTTTGCTACGGTGTGAACCTCCTATTTCTTGATCAAATTACGATGATCTGAACCGTTCAATGTGTTTAAAACGTGTTTTTAAGGGTACCCGTAAGAAATCGGCTCAAAATAATATCCGGAAAGACTTGATCTATTCAATTTTTCATAAAACTGTTCCTGTCCGCATTTATCAAAAACTGTTTAGATCAAGCTTTTCTCGATATTATTTTGAGCCGATTTCTTGCAGGTACCCTTAAAAACATGTTTTAAACATTATGAACGGTTCAGATCATCAAAATTTGGTCAGAAAATAGGAGGTCCACACCGTAGCAAAATAAAGGATCCCTCATTGGAAGGGACTTATTTTGCTACGGTCTGAACCTCCTATTTCTTGATCAAATTACGATGATCTGAACCCTTCAATGTGTTTAAAACGTGTTTTTAAGGGTACCCGTAAGAAATCGGCTCAAAATAATATCCGGAAAAACTTGATCCATTCAATTTTTCATAAAACTGTTCCTGTCAGCATTTATCAAAAACTGTTTAGATTAAGCTCTTCTCGATATTATTTTGAGCCGATTTCTTGCAGGTACCCTTAAAAACATGTTTTAAACATAATGAACGGTTCAGATCATCAAAATTTGGTCAGAAAATAGGAGATCCACACCGTAGCAAAATAAAGGATCCCTCATTGGAAAGGGACTTATTTTGCTACGGTGAGAACCTCCTATTTCTTGATCAAATTACGATGATCTGAACCGTTCAATGTGTTTAAAACGTGTTTTTAAGGGTACCCGTACGAAATCGGCTCAAAATAATATCCGGAAAGACTTGATTCATTCAATTTTTTATATAACTGTTCCTGTCAGCATTTATCAAAAACTGTTTAGATCAAGCTCTTCTCGATATTATTTTGAGCCGATTTCTTGCAGGTACCCTTAAAAACATGTTTTCAACATAATGAACGGTTCAGATCATCAAAATTTGGTCAGAAAATAGGAGGTCCACACCGTAGCAAAATAAAGGATCCCTCATTGGAAGGGGACTTATTTTGCTACGGTGAGAACCTCCTATTTCTTGATCAAATTACGATGATCTGAACCGTTCAATGTGTTTAAAACGTGTTTTTAAGGGTACCCGTAAGAAATCGGCTCAAAATAATATTCGGAAAGACTTGATCCATTCAATTTTTCATAAAACTGTTCCTGTCAGCATTTATCAAAAACTGTTTAGATCAAGCTCTTCTCGATATTATTTTGAGCCGATTTCTTGCAGGTACCCTTAAAAACATGTTTTAAACATAATGAACGGTTCTGATTATCAAAATTTGGTCAGAAAATAGGAGGTCCACACCGTAGCAAAATAAAGGATCCCTCATTGGAAGGGGACTTATTTTGCTACGGTGTGAACCTCCTATTTCTTGATCAAATTACGATGATCTGAACCGTTCAATGTGTTTAAAACGTGTGTTTAAGGGTACCCGTAAGAAATCGGCTCAAAATAATATCCGGAAAGACTTGATCCATTCAATTTTTCATAAAACTGTTCCTGTCAGCATTTATCAAAAACTGTTTAGATCAAGCTATTCTCGATATTATTTTGAGCCGATTTCTTGCAGGAACCCTTAAAAACATGTTTTAAACATAATTAACGGTTCAGATTATCAAAATTTGGTCAGAAAATAGGAGGTCCACACCGTGGCAAAATAAAGGATCCCTCATTGGAAGGGGACTTATTTTGCTACGG
Source organism: Arctostaphylos glauca (assembly GCA_019985065.2). NCBI lineage: Eukaryota > Viridiplantae > Streptophyta > Magnoliopsida > Ericales > Ericaceae > Arctostaphylos > Arctostaphylos glauca. The sequence continues at coordinate 10,857,089 of JAHSPW020000010.1, read as the reverse complement.
TGTGAACCTCCTATTTCTTGATCAAATTACGATGATCTGAACCGTTCAATGCGTTTAAAACGTTTTTTTAAGGGTACCCGTAAGAAATCGGCTCAAAATAATATCGAGAAGAGCTTGATCTAAACAGTTTTTGATAAATGCTGACAAGAACAGTTTTATGAAAAACTGTTTAGATCAAGCTCTTCTCGATATTATTTTGAGCCGATTTCCTGCAGGTACCCTTAAAAACATGTTTTACACATAATGAACGGTTCATATCATCAAAATTTGGTCAGAAAATAGGAGGTCCACATCGTAGCAAAATAAAGGATCCCTCATTGGAAGGGGACTTATTTTGCTACGGTGTGAACCTCCTATTTCTTGATCAAATTACGATGATCTGAATCGTTCAATGTGTTTAAAACGTGTTTTTAAGGGTACCCGTACGAAATCGGCTCAAAATAATATCCGGAAAGACTTGATCCATTCAATTTTTCATAAAACTGTTCCTGTCAGCATTTATAAAAAACTGTTTAGATCAAGCTCTTCTCGATATTATTTTGAGCCGATTTCTTGCAGGTACCCTTAAAAACATGTTTTAAACATAATGAACGGTTCAGATCATCAAAATTTGGTCAGAAAATAGGAGGTCCACACCGTGGTAAAATAAAGGATCCCTCATTGGAAGGGGACTTATTTTTGCTACGTTGTGAACCTCCTATTTCTTGATCAAATTACGATGATCTGAACCGTTCAATGCGTTTAAAACGTGTTTTTAAGGGTACCCGTAAGAAATCGGCTCAAAATAATATCCGGAAAGACTTGATCCATTCAATTTTTCATAAAACTGTTCTTGTCAGCATTTATCAAAAACTGTTTATATCAAACTCTTCTCGATATTATTTTGAGCCGATTTCTTGCAGGTACCCTTAAAAACATGTTTTAAACGTAATGAACGGTTCAGATCATCAAAATTTGGTCAGAAAATAGGAGGTCCACACCGTGGCAAAATAAAGGATCCCTCATTGGAAGGGGACTTATTTTGCTACTGTGTGAACCTCCTATTTCTTGATCAAATTACGATGATCTGAACCGTTCAATGCGTTTAAAACGTTTTTTTAAGGGTACCCGTACGAAATCGGCTCAAAATAATATCCGGAAAGACTTGATCCATTCAATTTTTCATAAAACTGTTCCTGTCAGCATTTATCAAAAACTGTTTAGATCAAGCTCTTCTCGATATTATTTTGAGCCGATTTCTTGCAGGTAACCTTAAAAACATGTTTTAAACATAATGAACGGTTCAGATCATCAAAATTTGGTCAGAAAATAGGAGGTCCACACCGTAGCAAAATAAAGGATCCCTCATTGGAAGGTGTCTTATTTTGCTACGTTGTGAACCTCTTATTTCTTGATCAAATTACGATGATCTGAACCGTTTAATGTGTTTAAAACGTATTTTTAAGGGTACCCGTAAGAAATCGGCTCAAAATAATATCCGGAAAGACTTGATCCATTCAATTTTTCATAAAACTGTTCTTGTCAGCTTTTATCAAAAACTGTTTATATCAAGCTCTTCTCGATATTATTTTGAGCCGATTTCTTGCAGGTACCCTTAAAAACATGTTTTAAACATAATGAACGGTTCAGATCATCAAAATTTGGTCAGAAAATAGGAGGTCCACACCGTAGCAAAATAAAGGATCCCTCATTGGAAGGGGACTTATTTTGGTACGGTGTGAACCTCCTATTTCTTGATCAAATTACGATGATCTGAACCGTTCAATGTGTTTAAAACGTGTTTTTAAGGGTACCCGTAAGAAATCGGCTCAAAATAATATCCGGAAAGACTTGATCCAATCAATTTTTCATAAAACTGTTCCTGTCAGCATTTATCAAAAACTGTTTAGATCAAGCTCTTCTCGATATTATTTTGAGCCGATTTCTTGCAGGTACCCTTAAAAACATGTTTTAAACATAATGAACGGTTCAGATCATCAAAATTTGGTCAGAAAATAGGAGGTCCACACCGTAGCAAAATAAAGGATCCCTCATTGGAAGGGGACTTATTTTGCTACGGTGTGAACCTCCTATTTCTTGATCAAATTACGATGATCTGAACCGTTCAATGTGTCTAAAACGTGTTTTTAAGGGTACCCGTAAGAAATCGGCTCAAAATAATATCCGGAAAGACTTGATCCATTCAATTTTTCATAAAACTGTTCCTGTCAGCATTTATCAAAAACTGTTTAGATCAAGCTCTTCTCGATATTATTTTGAGCCGATTTCCTGCAGGTACCCGGTTTGCTACAATCACTTTATAGTGATCATGGTATGATATTGATCCCTCTATGAAATTTAGGGTTCTTACACTTTGTTAGGGTGTTGATGTTTGAATCTCTGTTATTTGTCTGTTTCCCTTTGTTTAACTAGCTGTGTACTTGTAGCATGTACGTTAGTGGTGGACCCAAAATTTGGTTTGGTATCGTGAACTGGACCCTACACTATGACCTCATTTGATTCACGGATTAAAATTGACGGGATTAATAGTATTGGGACTAATAGTCCTATGATTAACAGTATTGCGCAGGATTAGGCACGAATGGTCCAATCTCACGTGCCTAATCGGCGAATCAAACAAGGCCCATAAGTATTTGTAGTTGTTATTCCAAAAGCAACTAAGGGGGGTTGAATTATGTTGCTAAGTAAAAAATCAAATAAAAAATTATGCTATGATTCTTATCAAACATGTACAGTACAATAAGTAAAGAAAATAAGAGAGACAATAAAAGAAAACTTATAGTGGTTCAACAATTTGTTGATTCAAATTCCAAGCTATGATGCCGATTACAATTTCACTAGTTGTGATGCTGATTACAACCTCTAGGTTTCTCAAGAAGCTAGTGAACCGCTTCAAGCTTGATCTCTTGATCTTCACCAAAGTGATTCATACTTTGGTTCTATCACACTCAACAATTGTTTTATCTCCCAATCAATCAATCAGAAGGTTACAATGATTTGTGTATAAAATACAAAATGAATCAAATGATTACTTCTCTTTGTGTAAATGTGAAAATGAAAGTCCTTTGTAAAATGAATTCGAGACACACACAGACAGATGAAATTGATGAAGGCTCTTGAATACTTGAATAATAGCTCTTGAATACTTGTTGTGTCTAGGCATCAAGGGAAGTTATAAATACACTTATATTTGATTATCCGTTGGGAGTAATTGAGAACTCATTTAATGCATTTTTGCATGTTGGTCCAAAGCTGATAATACGAAGCCCGGTCTTTCGATGAGTAGGACTGTATGTTGGCCCTGCTGCCTGGTTGTCATGACTACTAGTCGGCTATCAATGACAATTAACTGGCCAGTGACCTAATGTTCCTGAAAAAATATCTTTAAAACTACCTTAGAGCATTTCAAACTCAATATTGACATTTCATTTTACTAAGTTGTTACGTATTTTCTTAGGTTCAGTTGTAATGCCTATTTAAGGTTTTTGATACACATTTATCTAGACATCTATAAATAGATATATATGGCACACATCAAAATATTACGAATCATTTTGACTTCTTGTCACAATATGTGGTGTTAGTTATAGATTACTTTGGTTAAGTTACAAAAATCCTGGTAACTAAGAGTGTTCGAGCCAGCTTACATGTACCTCAACTAATCTCTAGTATCTCAATCTCCAGCTTACATGGCCATGAAGTTCAAATAAGGGAATGATTTCCCCAAACTCTGTCCGGCAGTATGAGTCCAATTTTGACACTTAGATCCTCTAATTTTATGATTTGTGAAGACAAATATCACATTATCTACAAAATAAATACTTGTAGTATTCCTTGTGGCCGTGAGATAAAAATTCATATTCTTCATTTTTGTTATTTTTAGTTCAGGTACATATTAAAATAATTGTGACATACTATATTAGTATGTTATTTAATATACGACACATACAAGTTTTGTCCTTCTAACCTTGTCCAACTTTGAATACATGTCCCAATATATATCCAAAGGTTTCAAAGGTCTTAACGCTTGGACACGCACCCGGACCCAATGCTAATTGTGTACCCTTTTGCCAGATTATTACTGGTGTAATCATAAGCACCATAGGCCGTCTTAAGTATCTTGAGGTGGAATTGGGGAGCTAGCCTGTTGTGGCCTGTTGTGCATTACGCACAACAGCCCCTGCTGCACACCAAAATGACATTTTGTTACGTAAAACACTGATCAAAAATTATTCAATCAGCGTCCAATTGTCTGGCCAGTGTCTTATGTGCCAAAACGATTTCATTTTGACGCGAAGCACAAGTTATTGTGCGTAATGCATAACAGTCTCCCTGGTCCATCTTGAAGTAAATTGTCAAGTATGGATCGAATTCTAAGAACGAAATTCGAAAGATTTGTGTGATTGAATTGAGACACTGGAATGTCTCTTGGCAATCAGAAAGTCACATCCGTTACGGATCCTAAAAGTCTCCACTAATGCCTGCATTTCCTTTCATTCATGCCCATTTTCTATCATTATTGGTTGGATGCTCAAGGGTCTTTCGGTTTTAGCATTTCAAAGGTCCTCCATGGTTCTTTACTTCTTTATATACCAATCTTGTTCTTCTTATTGGGTACACACGAATTTTTCGTCCAAGGAAGTACTTTTGAATTTATTCTTCAAGTTAGAAAGAGACAGACACAAAGTAAGTTCAACGTGTGAATGAGGTTAGGTGTTACCTTATTCGTAGAGCCGTTTTATCCTGAGAGAGGACGCCGAAACTATTCTCCAACACTCACTGTGAGGCACGATTTAGTCTTAAGGAAACTATGTTAAACACATGACTTAGTTTGGTAACTCTTTAACGTTTGTATTTCAATAGTATTGTATTGTGAAGTACTTTATTTTGTAATCTATTGTGTCGTTTAATATTGATCACATGTATAGATGTATGTTTTCTAGATTCCCCCGATTGTATCTTTCGAATCTATCGCGTATAATTTTTTCTGCACCTTTTACCAAATGTATCTTTGGCAATATCAGCTGACAGGAAAAAAGTAGCTTTCTTGTGATGGGGGGGGGGGGGGGGGGGCGGGGGGGGGTTTTCACATGCTGAGAATCTTGGCTTTTGCTTTTGGTAACTGATCTGGACACTCATTGTGCTTTGACAAAGTCATAAAGGCAGCTATACTAGCAGTATAATTGAAAAGCTTGAGGAACTCCACTGTCAGAAGTAGACACACACCAAATCAAGGCGGTAGCTTAAACCGTGTGTAGAGGAGAATAAGAAAAAGACGAGTCTCTGATACGAGCATGAGCACGGATCATGAGGAAGATGATGCACAAGACAATGGAGCCAAGGAGGGAGCCGAGGACTTGCACATTCCGGAGGGCCCAATTACAAGATCCAAGGCCCGAGCCTTACAAGACGTGGTGCGGAGCTGCATGGCCACCTCTTATGCTGAGCAAGGCGCCACCAAGATCCTCCATGTGACCACCTTTGCTTGGAAGCCCGGAATGGAAGAACCCGCGAGCAATGAGGCCCGGCCTTGAGCAGCCCGGACCAAGAAGAGCCCTCCATGCATGGGCAGCCCAATTAATCCAAAAAAACAACTCTAGCACATTAACCAACATGCCTTCAAGTCTTGCCGCCCACTCTCTAAAAATAGCCAAGGACCATTTATGCATTGCCACCCAACAATAAAGTCTTGGCTGTTTTTCCCAAATGGAGGTGCACGGATTATCAACATGACCACCCATCTTGGCCATTCATCAAATGCCGCCCATCTTCAATGGCCGGCCACCTAAATTTAGCTCTAGTTTTTCCTATAAATATTGTAATGTTTGAAGGATATTAGTTTTTAACTCAGATTTGAAATTTAACTTGTGAGAATATCTTCTCCTTTAGTTCATCACGAACTCGGTCTTATCGGGAGCAATTCCGTGGCGACCTTCCCGACTTATCAACGGCTCAATCACAACCGTTGTGGCGTCATCCCAATACCAAGGTGCTTGCTTTGATTCTTCTTGTGTCGAGGTCTTTACCAAGGTGCTCTAAGATCTAAAGTTTGTGTCACGGTTCCATCTTATTTATCAATCCCGAACCTGTTCTTGGACGATCCGTTAACATACGAAGCTCATTCGTATCATTTGGTATCAGAGCTTTTGGAATCCAATTCAGGTTCATCTATCCTTGTTTTTCACTTATCTTAGTTTCATAGTTCATATCTTTCTTCTTCTCATTTCGGTATTCAAAAAAAAAAAAAAGGAGAGCAGAACAAAAAAAAAAAAAGCTTTCCGTCACAAAAAAAAAAAAAAAAAGAAAGAAGACGGAATTGAGAAAGAGCAAAGAGAAGAAGAAAACCAAAACATCATTTCTTACTTTGTCTCCCACTATCTTTCCAACACCTTGTCCCTCCAATTTTCTTTTGTTTTTTTTACCGTGCCAAATCTGATAACTTTTTCCTCCTTCCATTTAATTCTGTTTCTTGTTTGTCTCTTTACCATTTTAAAGAGCAACGGTCATTTCCTTCTTCCTAAACCTTCCTTCCGTTTTCCCGGGTCAAAGCAAGTGTTGAGGTAGGGAAAAGAAAGCGCAAGTCTTGGGAAAGCCATTGTTTTGTTTTCTGTTTGAGCTTGAGTTTTTGCAGAACTTGTAGGAGCAAGAAGGAGTGGAAAAAGGCAAGAAGTGAGGACATTGTGCAAAAAAGCCAAGAGCACCGAGAGCAAACACTTGGTTGGTGAGTGATTTGGGAAAATTTAAACACTTGGTGTGGGTTTGTTTGCTTGTTTTCTTTTTCAGGTTTAAGATGTCACAAGGAGACGATTCCGGAGTTAACAACAACAATAAACTTTTATTGGAGGCAATCCAACAAATGTCACAAAAGTGGGATTCGGCCTTTAAAGATTTGAGGGACGAAATGGAGGAAATGAGGAGGGAGCGGCATGAGCAAGTCCCTACAAGAAATTCTAATCCGAGGAGTTCAAATGCACCAAATGCAACCGGGAGGGAGTATGATGGTGACAATAGTGAAGATAGTGAGCAAAGCTATCGATCAAGGGCCAATCCAAGAGAGAGGAGAAGGCGCCATAGCCATGGTTCACGGGAGAGGGTAGACCGAGACTTGGGCAGTATCAAGCTAAACATTCCGCCATTCCAAGGCAAGAGTGACCCCGACGCCTACCTAGAATGGGAAAGGAAGGTGGAGATGATGTATGAATGCCACAATTACTCAGAGGAAAAGAAGGTAAAGCTTGCTGCCATTTCATTCACGGATTATGCTATAGTATGGTGGGATCAACTTTTGATAGGTAGAAGAAGGAACTATGAGCCACCAATTGAGACATGGGCTGAGATGAAGGCTGCCATGAAGAAGAGATTTGTGCCCAACCATTACTACCGTGACATGCATCTCAAGCTGCAGCAGCTTAGGCAAGGGACTAAGGGCGTGGAAGAATACTACAAAGAAATGGAAATGGCAATGATCCGAGCCAACATCACGGAGGAAAGGGAGGCCACCATGGCGCGGTTTGTAAGCGGGCTCAACCGTGAGATTGCAAATGTGGTAGAGTTGCAGCATTATGTTGAGGTTGAGGATGTGGTGCATATGGCAATCAAGGTGGAGAGGCAGCTTCGGAGGGGGAGGACAGCCAAACCTGACTTTTCTTTTGCTGGGTCTTCGTCTAGGCCAAAACCACCCGCGGAGCAACCTGCCAAGTCCGGGGAGAAGCCTACTTATGCAAACCGAGGAGAGCAGCCTAAACCACGGGAGAACTCAACCAACAAAGGTATAACTCCCACCAACTCAACTCAAAGAACTCGTGATTTCAAATGTTTTCGTTGCCTAGGAGTTGGGCACAAGGCTTCGGATTGCCCAAATAAGAGGGTGATGATTGCGCTCGGTAATGGAGAATATGAATCCGAGGCTAGTGATGAGGAGGTGCCACCTTTGGAGGACACGAGTGATTGTGAGTATGCTGTCAAAGGAGAGGCACTTGTAGTCATGAGAGCTCTTAATGCTCACGCCGTGGAGGACGAGGAAGGATATGTGGAGCAGCGGGAAAATATCTTTCACACCCGTTGCCTTGTGAAAGAAAAGGTATGCAGCATGATCATAGATGGAGGGAGCTGCGTCAATGTAGCTAGCCTTTTACTTGTTGAGAAATTGGGGCTGCCCACCAAGAAACATCCGAGGCCCTATCAATTGCAATGGCTCAACGATAGCGGCAAAGTAAGGGTGAGCAAGCAAGTCCTTGTACCATTTACCATTGGCAGGTACCAAGATGAGATTCTATGTGATGTGGTGCCCATGCACGCAAGCCACATTCTGTTGGGGCGTCCTTGGCAATATGATCGTAGTACTTTGCATCACGGGAGCACAAACCGTTACACCTTCACCAAGGATGGCAGAAATGTCACCCTCGTTCCAATGTCGCCAAAACAAGTCTTAGAGGATCAAAACAGAATCCAGCAGTCCCTTAGTGAGGTAAAGGAGGGGAGTGAAAAAAAGAATGAGAGAAAAGAAAGAAAAGAAGGAGTTGAAAAGAGAGGAAGAGAGGGCGGGAATAGTGAAGTAGGAAAGGGCAGTTTGAGAGAAGAAAAAAAGAGGGAAGAAAAGAAGAGGGTAAGTTTGTATGCCAAACAAAAAGAAGTTAGGAGGGCTTGTGAGAACAATCAACCAATGATCCTATGTGTCTACAAAGGGGCCTATCTTGCTAATCCAGATTCTACTCCTCCACCCCCTCTTGCTATTCAATCTGTTTTGCAGGAGTATAATGATGTATTTCCCGAGGAAGTTCCGGCCGGATTGCCACCCATCCGAGGCATTGAGCACCAAATCGACTTTGTGCCGGGCTCACCAATCCCAAACCGACCAGCCTATAGAACCAACCCCGAGGAGACCAAAGAACTACAAAGGCAGGTTGAGGAGTTGATGGAGAAGGGCCACATCCGCGAGAGCATGAGCCCTTGCGCGGTCCCGGTCTTGCTAGTGCCAAAGAAGGACGGATCTTGGCGTATGTGCGTTGATTGTCGTGCCATCAACAAGATAACAGTTAAGTACCGCCATCCCATTCCTAGACTTGATGACATGTTAGATGAGCTTCATGGTTCCACATATTTTTCAAAGAGTGATTTAAAAAGTGGTTACCATCAAATTAGAATGAAGGAGGGAGATGAGTGGAAAACAGCTTTCAAAACTAAGTATGGTTTATATGAATGGTTAGTCATGCCCTTTGGACTTAGCAATGCACCTAGCACATTCATGAGGTTAATGAATCATGTTTTAAGAGCCTACTTAGGAAAGTTTGTGGTAGTGTATTTTGATGATATCCTTGTCTATAGTCGAACCTTAGATGAACACACTAATCATTTGAAAAGTGTGTTTGAAATTTTGAGAAAAGAAAAACTCTATGCTAATGTTAAGAAATGCACCTTTTGCTTGGATAGAGTTATCTTTCTTGGTTTTGTTGTTTCAGCTCAAGGGATCGAGGTTGATAAAGAAAAGACTAAGGCCATTCGGGAGTGGCCAACACCCAAAAGCATCACCGAAGTGAGGAGCTTTCTCGGACTTGCAAGTTTCTATAGGAGATTCGTGCGAGATTTCAGCACATTGGCCGCACCCTTGACCGAGGTGATCAAGAAGGAGGTAGGGTTTAAATGGGGTAATGATCAAGAGAATGCCTTCAATTCAATCAAGGAGAAATTGTGTTCTGCCCCATTACTTAATTTGCCTGACTTTGCTAAAACATTTGAGATTGAGTGTGACGCATCCGAAGTAGGTATAGGTGCCGTCTTAATGCAAGAGAAGAAGCCCATTGCTTACTTCAGTGAAAAGTTGAACGGGGCAGCCCTGAATTATTCAACATATGACAAGGAGTTGTATGCTTTGGTTCGTGCGTTGAAGACATGGCAACATTACCTATGGCCTAAGCAATTTGTGATCCACACGGATCATGAGTCGTTGAAGCACTTAAGGGGGCAAGACAAACTCAACCGGAGGCATGCACGATGGGTCGAATTCATTGAAATGTTTCCATATGTCGTGCAATACAAACAAGGCAAGGACAACAAGGTGGCGGATGCCTTGTCCCGGAGGTATGTTCTCATCTCAACTCTTAATGCTAAATTACTTGGATTTGAACATATAAAGGAAATGTATTCAAAAGATGATGATTTTGGTGCCATATTTGATGCATGCAAATTAGGGGCATTAGATAAGTTCTATAAGCATGATGGTTACTTGTTTAGGGAAAACAAACTATGCATCCCAAAATGTTCTTTGCGTGAGTTGTTAGTGCTTGAGTCTCACGGGGGCGGGTTAATGGGGCATTTCGGAGTAACTAAAACCCTAGACATACTAAGAGAACATTTCTTTTGGCCTCACATGAGGAAGCATGTAGAGAAAATTTGTGCTAATTGTATCACTTGCAAGAAGGCTAAATCTACGGTCAATACCAATGGACTATACACTCCCTTACCCGTGCCTAATGAACCTTGGACAGATGTGTCAATGGATTTTGTCGTAGGGTTACCTAGAACCAAAAAAGGAAGGGACTCCATTTTTGTGGTGGTAGATAGGTTCTCAAAGATGGCCCATTTTATCCCTTGTCACAAAACCGATGATGCCACCCATATTGCCGACCTATTCTTTAGGGAAGTAGTACGTTTGCATGGCTTGCCCAAAACCGTTGTGAGTGATAGGGATGCGAAATTCTTGAGCCATTTTTGGAGAGTCTTGTGGGGAAAATTGGGAACAAAGCTACTATTTTCGACCTCATGCCACCCCCAAACCGACGGCCAAACCGAAGTGGTCAATAGGTCCCTATCTCAACTTTTGAGGGTTGCTATTAATAAGAATCTGAAATCATGGGAGGAGTGTTTGCCCTTTGTGGAATTCGCCTATAATCGCACCATTCACTCATCCACCAATTTTTCTCCCTTTGAGGTTGCTTATGGATTTAACCCACTAACCCCTTTGGATTTAATCCCTTTACCTTTGAGTGATCTTACAAGCTTAGATGGGGAAAAGAAGGCCAAACAGGTTCGGAAAATCCATGAAGAGGCTCGGCAACAAATCACTAAGAAGAACGAGCAAGCTGCCGCCCGAGCCAACAAAGGAAGAAGGAAGGTTGTGTTCCAACCGGGGGATTGGGTTTGGGTTCATTTGAGGAAAGACCGATTTCCTTCCAAACGGGCCAGCAAGTTGATGCCAAGAGGAGATGGCCCATTCCAAGTGTTAAAAAGGATCAATGACAATGCATACAAAATTGATTTACCCGGTGAGTACCAAGTTAGTGCTACCTTCAACGTGTCTGATTTATCCCCTTGTGATGTAGGTCCAGATTCGAGGACGAATCCTTTTGAAGGGGGAGGAGATGATACGAGCATGAGCACGGATCATGAGGAAGATGATGCACAAGACAATGGAGCCAAGGAGGGAGCCGAGGACTTGCACATTCCGGAGGGCCCAATTACAAGATCCAAGGCCCGAGCCTTACAAGACGTGGTGCGGAGCTGCATGGCCACCTCTTATGCTGAGCAAGGCGCCACCAAGATCCTCCATGTGACCACCTTTGCTTGGAAGCCCGGAATGGAAGAACCCGCGAGCAATGAGGCCCGGCCTTGAGCAGCCCGGACCAAGAAGAGCCCTCCATGCATGGGCAGCCCAATTAATCCAAAAAAACAACTCTAGCACATTAACCAACATGCCTTCAAGTCTTGCCGCCCACTCTCTAAAAATAGCCAAGGACCATTTATGCATTGCCACCCAACAATAAAGTCTTGGCTGTTTTTCCCAAATGGAGGTGCACGGATTATCAACATGACCACCCATCTTGGCCATTCATCAAATGCCGCCCATCTTCAATGGCCGGCCACCTAAATTTAGCTCTAGTTTTTCCTATAAATATTGTAATGTTTGAAGGATATTAGTTTTTAACTCAGATTTGAAATTTAACTTGTGAGAATTTCTTCTCCTTTAGTTCATCACGAACTCGGTCTTATCGGGAGCAATTCCGTGGCGACCTTCCCGACTTATCAACGGCTCAATCACAACCGTTGTGGCGTCATCCCAATACCAAGGTGCTTGCTTTGATTCTTCTTGTGTCGAGGTCTTTACCAAGGTGCTCTAAGATCTAAAGTTTGTGTCACGGTTCCATCTTATTTATCAATCCCGAACCTGTTCTTGGACGATCCGTTAACATACGAAGCTCATTCATATCAGTCTCTCATCCCTAACGCGGTATAGGGCCCTGATTGGTCACTTTTCTGGGCCAATTTTTTTTTTTACTTGAATTTGTATGCAGTTTATAAATACCTTTTCTTCTGTGTTTTTTATTTCTTCTTCCTGTAGGATCTGGTGGATGCAATTCAGCAATGGGTATGTATTGGGCTATTGGCCATCATTAATTCCTCTTCTCATACTTGGCAGATCAGTACTGCTTCCATGATTGAGTGGGGTGGTGAGATGGTGAACTCAGAATCTGATGGCCAACACACCTCAACCCAAATGGGTAGTGGTCATTTCCCTGAAGAAGGATTTGGGAAGTCAAGTTGTTGATAGCTCCAACAACATCAAGGCCCCCAAAGGGCTTGGCACCTTCACTGAAAAATCCAACTGTTATGATGTCCAAACAGGGATTAATGGTATTTGGGGGGTAATTACTTTTACTATGTAGACCCTGGTAGAAACCCTAATTGTCCATAAGGACCACTACTGCCCTTCTTGTATCATTGAACATTAGGCTAATGGTCTCCTCCTCCCCCTTTTGTATACCTTTTTTCTTTAGGTTTTTAGGGTTGGTGTAGTAGTCTAGTAGATGTTCTGTTATTAGGGATGACAACATGGCGGATCGAGGATGGATATTGTTATCCCCGCTTCCGATCCTGAATTTGTATTCAATCCCCATCCCCGCCCCGATCTTCAAACGGGAATTGGTTTTGCCCTTCACCCCTACCCAAACGAAGAACGGAGATCTCCGAACGGGGAACGGATATCTAAAAATTAAAAAAAAACTAATATTTTCAAAAATTAAATTAGAAATTATCAAAATTTGGAATGACTTTTATTTTCATAAAAAAAACACAACAAAAGAGAATATACGTAAACATGTATACTCTGAAGCAAAAGTCTTCTAAAATATTAAAAATTGACAATAAATAACTAATTAAAATATAGGTTTAATTCACAGGGCGGGGAGGGAGGTGGGGATCGGGGCGGGGATATACATACCCGCATCCTACCTGTTCCCTAATTAATTTAAATATATTCCCTGAATCCGATCCGATTCTCAAAAAATCTCCGAATCTCCGATTTGTTCGGAGCGGGACGGGGCGGATTTGACGAGATTGTCATCCCTAGATGTGGGTAATATCTGCAGTGGGAAGTTTTGACACTGTCCTCCACTCACAATATTCTCCATGCAATTGATTGGAGAAGCAGAGGCCTTCAGTGGTTTTTTCTTTGTTTTTTATGATTTGTTTGTTTGTGTAAACTTCAGTTGGAGTGGTCTGTTAATGGCGAAAATCAGTTTCTTAACTTCATCTCAGATCAGTAAATTATCATTTCCTAAGAAATTGGTAGATTAAGATTATCCTCTAGCCGACTAGAATATTTTCAGGAACAAAAAGTATAGGATGTGTTTAAAATTGTTTGATGCACGTAGATCTCATACTATTTTAGAGGGTTTTACGTGCATCTAATAGTACAGGACATTTGTTTCCGAATTTGTGTTCGAATCTGTGCACGAAAAGTGTATTCCTAAACTTACTCTCAGAAATATTACTAGAGAGAGGTAAGAGCTCAACGGGCCCTCAGGTCTTGTCACCAGAGGGGCCATTCATACTATGCTTTGAATAACACTTAATCTGGCATAGAGTCTTGACTTTCTAACTTGTTAACCGAACATTTGGACTTTTTGACTTTATTAACTTGATAATTTGGCCTAGAGTCTTCAAACAAATTAAGCCGTTTGCGAACTCGGCTCCATTTGTTAAGTTAAAGAATGAGGTCAAGCTAAAATTTTAATCTCATTTGGTACGTAAATGAGCCAAGCTCAAGTAAGTCGAAACTTGGCTCGCTAAGAGCTCGATACAGGCTTGTTAAAGGCTTAAGTAACTATAATTAATAATTTTATGTAATTTTTTTTCAAAAAATAATGATTTCTTTTTAGTAGACTTTTTTTTATTCTACTTCTACAAGATTTAGCTTACATATCTACATGATCAAAATTTTGTTTATAACTCGACACCCTTATGTGAGCATGAACGCGTGATATTTTTAGCTCGTTAAGGTTCGTGAACAAGTTCGAACCCGACTAAAAATTAGGTCAATTCAGCTTGAACTCGGCTTGCCAAATTGTTGAAAACTGAATAAATAAACTTATACATGTCAATACTCAACTCAGTTCGTTTGCAGCCGTGCTCCCGGCTGATCAATGGAGGAGAAATGGGGTGGGAGGGCTATCTGGACTAGTCTATTTTAGGCCCATTGAGAAAGCTAATGTTTTTCAGCTAAGGCCTATGAGATCACTGAGATCTAAATTTTCATTTAAAGTACGGCAAATCAAATATGGTTTTTTATTAGGAGTGCAAATGAAAATCGAATTGAGCAGTAACATAACAGAAGAAATCGAATCGAACTTAACAGAAATAGTGCAATTTGGAAAATCAAAAACCGAAGTTTATTGTTCGATTTGAATTTCTCCTACGAACCGAATTAGTTACACCCATATTGCTTATGTAAACTGCCCATTTTCCCAGTCTCTTCATCTCCCTCCACCTCCACCAGCAGACATGATTCAGATCTTGCAAATGAGGTGGAACTTGATGTTAAAATCTGTTTAGTAAAGGAGAAGAGATTCTAGCCAATATTATTTATAGGCACCCTAGCTAGGTCAGTTCTCGAATGCTAAGTGTATCAATAACACTTCGATTTCTCAATTCGAACTCCTGATCCACCTCTTCGAGATAATCTCTTGAGTTTCACTAACTGTGATGCCGATTATAACCTCTAATTTTTTCAAGGAACTAGTAAATCGATACAAGCTTGATGTCTTGATTTTCACCAGAGTGATTCCTACTTTGGTTCTATCACTCTACAACTATTTTATCTCCTAATCAATCAATTAAAAAGTTACAACAGAGTAAATCTTTGAGCAAATATACATAATTTGTGTAATTATACCATCTCCAGCACTGCTTCCATCCATCTTTAACCACTAACACCGAATTACTATTTTAGCTCCGGACTGTATGGGTGCATTATGTAAGGACTCGCTTCCCTATGAACCTTCTGTTTTCCATGACAGGCACTTCTCTAAGTGGCTACTTTCGTCTGTTTACCATATGGCGACCACTACGGCCTCTGCGAGTTTTAGAGCCAGATTAGCTGGTGGCTATCTTAGCCCAGGGACTGACTAAATAGTAAAGTAAGGATTTCAAAAAAGGGGACAATCTGTTTTCAGATCTTAATAGAAAATACTACAAAATATTATTGCTGAAAGATTACACTCCCACAAACTCACAATATCTTACAAAGGATCACTAATATTATTGCAATCAGGTTAAAGGCCCCTGAAAAAAAAGAATGTCCGTCGAGCTCCCATTATCAATCAACACTCAGCAGGTCTTGTAGTTGTCGATAATTGCCGTTATCACCAGGGAAGCATCATGTGGCCAGCGTATCGCGGGATCATTAGCAATCTACATCAAGACTTGGTCTTTCGGGACATTGAATTGAGTGAATCTTTCGAACCGGTCTCTAATCCTTCTTCGCTCATCCTAACCTCCACGTTGGGACTCACTCCTTTCCTTCTGGTGCCTAACCAATTCTGGCCCAGGCGTCTTCCTGATGACTACATCTACTCGGCCTCTTCATGTCGTCATTGCCTCCTCTGCGTTCAAATGTTGCTAAGCTCTGGTCATCAGCTCAGCCAAACTCGAAGGGGGCGCTCAGAAAGTTGGTAGAAGAATTGGGTCGGCTGCAATCCCCTCATGAAGACCATGAGGATACTTTTGTCATCCACCTGATCTACCATCAGCGTCTCATGATTGAAGTGCTTGAGGTAATCCCTAAGTGATTCCTCCCTTCTCTACTTGATGTTCAAGAGGTAGGTGGCTGGTCGGCGCCCACTATAGAAATTGCCGATGAAGAGTTGGCTGAGCTGAACAAAGTCTTTCACTAAATCCGGCTTCAACTTCTCAAACCAGACCTTAGCCAAGCCTTTAAGAGTCGTGGGGAAAGCTTGGCACATGATCTCGCCCAGCACAACACGAAGTGTTATTTAGGCCTTGTATGTCTCCAAGTGGTCCAATGGGTCTCTCAAACCATCAAAGAGATCCATCTGCGGCATTTTGAACTTTGGTGGGAGGGGTTTCGCCATCACCATCTCTGTCAATGGAAGGTTGAACTTCCGCGCGCGAATTTCGCCCATGATGCCTCCTTTCTCTCCCATCTGCTTCTTTATTCCCTCTAGTTTCTTGCGGAGCTCCCTAATCTTTGCCCCCTGTAACGCCAAGATTTCGGTGTTGGTAGGTCCCTAGCTTACGACAATTTTTATCTCTTCTTCTTTCCATGTAACTATTGACCTCCTCTTATCGTTTTTGTAAAGAGTACAACCCACACATATATTGAGTGTTAGGGTGTTTATTTATAATAAAGTAATGGGATTAGGGTTAACCTAATGGATCCTAACAACCTAGGCCCATTAGGGTTTACAAAGAGCTAAACCTAGCACTAACAACCTCCCTCAAACTAGCGCATATACATCAATCACGCCCTATTTGTTATATATATATATATAACTCGATTACCAATTAATGGTTTAGTGAAGATATCAGCCAATTGTTCACCGGTGCGCACATGACTAGGAGTGATCGTGCCCTTCTTGTATTCATCTCAGATGAAGTGACAATCTACTCAATATGCTCCGTTCGTTCGTGGAACACGGGATTAGAGGTAATATGTATGGTTGATTATCACACCATAGTTGGATCGGTCCTTCCACTGATACTTGTAATTCAGAGAGAATCTTACGGATCCACATAATCTCAGAAGTGGCTAGGGCCATGGCCCTATACTCTACCTCTAACTTGAACGGGCCACCACTGCTTACTTCTTACTTTTTCAACTGACCAGGTTACCCATAATAGTCCAGAGATGTATTGCCTACCCATTGGGCATCCTGCCTAATCCGCATCGATGTATCCCTCTATCCGGGTATGTCCTTGATTATGGTACCAAATACCTTTCCCTGGATTACTTTATAGATATCGGAGGATACGGAGAACGGCGTGCCAGTGAGGAACCTGTGGTTTCTGAGCAAACTGACTAACCACACTGTCAGGGTAAACAATGTCTGGCCTAGTCATCGTAGTCAGATAATCTAACTTCTCAACCAACCGCCTATACTAATCAGGATCCATGAATAACTCACCAGTATCTGGCAGTAACTTGGCCCCTAAATCCATGGGTCCAGGAACGGGAAAATCAAATCACCCTTATCCAACTACAAGCGAAGCACTCCACCTTCTTTATTGAACTCGAACACGGGACAATCCAGAATCGCTTCGGGTGGGGGAAACATATCTACACTGATAGGAAAGGGAAGACCGAGCAGACTAGGGGATGAATCTATAGACCTAAAAGCAACTCACTCTTCTTTTGAGCTTGACCAGACACACCAGTCAAAGAGCCATCGGTCAGAGACCTTATATTATAGGGTATTTCTTACAGGTGTAGACTCTATCAAATATCAATCACTAAACTCTAAAAAAAAAAAACTCACTAAGAGAAGCAAGGTCCAAAGAATGACAGTTTGGTTCCTATCTACCGTACAAAGTATACTATTCAATAGTGAAGGGTGTTTGATAACATTCCTATATTCTTTCTAGTGGAATCGGGAGCATTAATCCTCAAAATGAAAGAACATCTTTCTATCACAAAGGATTCAACACTTAGGAGCCGTGTGAGATGAAGGGTTGGGTTCTAGTGGCGGGCTCTTCTTATTTGTTCGGATCCTCTCACATGTTCCGTTTTTTGAGACTAACATTTTTAAAGCATTAACTACCCAGCTCCCGAAAGCAAGCTTCTTTAAAGAAGTGCAAAAAAGAGTTCAGGACTCGGCTGAGTTTGCCCCTCACTACAGGAGTTATGGATCGATAGACTCTTCCTGCGGCCATGCATAAATTCAAAAGTGAGGACACCGTCCCTCTTATCTGGATCTGTCTTTCCTCGGTCTCTGTTTTCATTTCTCGGGTATCATACGGTTCTCTTTCTTGGTGGAACATCTTAAACTCTTTCGGACTTTCGAATGCCTCTCCCTTCCTTTTTCATTCGTCCTGCCTTGGCACTTTTGTCACCAACCTTAAAGGGTAAAGAGGACGCGCACGTACCAAAGTGGAAAGATTCGTCCAAAAGGTCAATGAGCGAGTGCTCACATCGACGTCGAAAAGGGTAAAGGTTTAAGAAGTCCAAAGGTAGCTTGTCTCCTGAACAACCCCCTTGCCCGACTTCAATAAAAGGGGTCACCAACCCCAGGAAGATCTATTATAGGCTACGAGGTTCTGGAGAACCCAATAAGCTTTCTCCCCTGCCCGCTCAATAAGTGGGTGTTTGCTTTCATGATTGTCCCGATTGGGAGATCTTAGATCAGACGCTAGCTCCGTTTAATCAGAGGCAACGGGCCACCACTGCTTACTTCTTACTTTTTCAACTGACCAGGTTACCCCTAATAGTCCAGAGGTGTATTGCCTACCCACTGGGCATCCTGCCTAATCCGCATCGGTGTATCCCTCTATCCGGGTATGTCATTGATTATGGTACTAAATACCTTTCCCTGGATTACTTTATAGATACCGGAGGATACGGAGAACGGCGTGCCAGTGAGGAACTTGTGGGTTTTGAGCAAACTAACTAACCACACTGTTAGGGTAAGCAATGTCTGGCCTAGTCATCGTAGTCAGATAATTTAACTTCCCAACCAACCGCTAATAAGTGAAGTAGTCGTCGTTTGACCAAGAGGCTCGGACACCAGACCGCTCGTGCCCGCCCATTTTGTCTCCCCCTAAATGGAATGGCCTATACTAATCAGGATCCATGAATAACTCACCAGTATCTGGCAGTCACTTGGCCCCTGAGTCCATAGGTGAATTTGCCCCCTTTGCTTGGAACAACCCTGCATCAAATAAAATATCCAAGACATATTTGCGTTGAGAGATAACGATATCTTTCTTTCCGTGCAACACTTCAACTGTCCAAGGTCTTTGGTTTGAAAATACTGATTGAGAAATTGCTTAAGATCAATAATCCCCTGTGCATCATCACCTGTAATGACAATGTCATCCATATATACAATCAACATGATACAACCGGAGGGTAGGTGGCGATAGAAGACCGAATGATCTTTCGCAGACTGTATCAGCCCAAAACTAGTAACCACTTGACTGAACCGACCAAACCAGGCCCTGAGAGATTACTTTAACCCTAAAGAGAGCAGCGAAGCCGACATATACGGCGCTCCCCTCCCTGAGCAACAAACCCAGGTGGTTGCTCAATATATACCTCCTCAACGAGATCACTGTGGAGAAAAGCATTCTTCATATCTAGCTGGTATAGTGGCCAAGAATAAATAACGGCCAAAGATAGAAAAAGATGAAGGGAGGCCATTTTGCCCACTGGAGAGAAGGTCCCAAAGTAGTCAACGCCCTAGGTTTGGGCATAACCCTTGGCCACAAGCCGAGCCTTTAGTCGAACAATAGAGCCATTGGGATGTACTTTGACGGCATAGACCCATTTGCAGCCGATAGCCTTCTTGGTAGGGGGGAGAGCAACAAGATCCCAAGTATGATTAGCTTCTAATGCCTGCATTTCCTCCTCCATAGTAACACGCCAACCGATATAGGCCAAAGTCTCACCAAGAGTACGAGACTTGGGCACGGTCGCACGGACTCCAAGCTGACAATCAAGGAGCGAATAGAAGCCGTCAAACCATGGTAGGAGGTAACATATAGGGGGTGATCACTACAGAAGCGGTACGGGCGGCTGGGCGGTGCAGGGGGAGCCTCAGAGGATGAGGCCGGATCAGGCGACAAAGAGACTATCTCAGTACAGGGAGCCTAAGGGGGGTGTACCGGGGCCAGGAGCAGCGTTGGAAGGGCGAGGAAAGGAGGAAGGGAGACAAAGAAGTCATGCGGTGAAGAGAGAGACAGAGACACTGGTGAGAAGATAGAAATACTCAGTCTCGACAAACACAACACCCCAAGAGGTAATATATCAACGCAGCTGGGGGAGAAATACCAGTACCCTTTCTGTGTTTTGGAGTACCCGAGCAAGACACATTTGAGAAAGCGGGGATCTAATTTGGATAGACTGGAGCGAGTATCGCAAACATAACAAAAACACACCCAAACAAGCGAAGAGGTAGACTATAGGGAATGAGGGTAAGGAAGAGGACAGACTGGAGGGTGACACCACAAATAACAAATGAAGGTAAGCGATTAGTGAGATAACAGGTGGTGAGAACGGCATCGCCCCAGAAGCGTTTGGGAACACCCGTACGAAAGATGAGAGCACAAGCAGTACCTAGGAGATACAATTTTTGCGTTCGGCAATCCCGTTTTGTTGAGAGATGTCAGGATAAGATGTCTGGTGAACAACGTCATGGTGCGACAAATGCTCCTGAAACCAATGGGGTACATATTCCCTACCATTATCACTACGAAGGATACAAATAGTGTGGTCAAACTAGGTGTGAATCTTAGAAAAGAAAGAACTCCAAACAGAAAATACTTCAGAACGAGCTCTCAGGAGATAAGTGTAAGTAAAGCGAGAATAGTCATCCACAAATATCATAAAATATCTGTAGCCTAAGGAGGTAGTAACGGGACACGGCCCCCCACACACAATATGAACAAAAGCAAAAAGAATGGAGCTTCTTTTATTATTACGAATGGGATAAGACACACGGTGGTATTTGGCTAAATGCAAGACTCACGAGATAAATAAGAAATAAAATTAAATTTAGCACACAAAGACTGTAAACTAGCTAAAGAGGAATGACCAAATCGACGATGAGCATCATAGGCAGAGGAAGTGAGCCCAACGCAGGCAACAAACTGATCAAACACGTAAAGACCCCCTGTAACACTCCCTTTACTGATAGTCCACTTCGTCACTAGATTCTAAAAAACACAATGATCAGGAAAAAACGTTATGAAACAGTTTAAATATTTAATAACGCGACGAATAGAAAGCAGATTAAAAGGGGAACCAGGGGCATGTAACACATGTTGCAAGGTCAACGAGGAAGTGCCTGTAGCAATTCCACAACCGCAAATGTCAAGAAAAGAGCCATTAGCCACCGTAACCTGGCCAGTCCTAGAAAGAGGAGAATAATCAGAAAGAGTACCTGTAGTCCCGATCATATGATCTAAGGCACCAAAATCGATAACCCAAGTGCGCGGAGTAACTATGCAAGCTATGGAGTTACCTATAATAGATGTACCAATAGCAGGAGAAGAGAGCACAGAGGACTAAGTGTACCGGTCATACTCAGTATCAGATATATGGACCATGTGACCTTCGGAAGAGAAAGTAGGTGCAATAGCAACATGAGCCATAGAAGATGGCTTAGAGCCCAACTGGGGACAATGTGGACGAATATGGCCAACAACACCATAATAATGACAGGTGCGAGTCTCCAGAGATCCAATTACAACCACCCATATGCCCGCCCCGGCTTCGACAGCCGCCACGGGCCCCACCCAAGGAAGAAAAACTGGCAATCCTATCAGCGGAATCAGGGGGTAAAGCGCGAGCATCAAAGTGACTCACTGAGCGACTCACACGACGAAAGTGATGTGTAGTATAGTTTGATTAGGCAAAAACAAATATGTGAGAGAGATAGAGGGTTGTATGTGGGGTGGGGTGTGTGTTTGGAGGTGTGTTTGGTGGGTGTGTTAGTAGAATTTTCCTTACGTGTGAGCAAGAGTGCTATATACACATCACTTTTGCACATCATTTTTACACATCACTTAAAACTACGTCGTTTTGTGTTGAGAAATACCCAAATATATTTTGAGCAATATGGGTCGAATACAAATACGACTTTTTCTTAACAAAAAACGACGTAGTTTTAAGTGATGTGGAAAAATAATGTGTAAAGTGATGTGTTTGTATCATTTTTGACGTGTGAGATAGAGAGTGGGTGGCTTGGGGGGTGTGGTTGAGGAGGTGTGCCTGTAGCATGGTTGTATTTTGTACGTCAAAATAACGTCGTTTTAGTCTTTTTGACCATTGCTGTCATTTCAAGATGAGAAACAATGCCTTAACCCAGTTTGGTCTGAGCAAGATCATTGAGACGTCTACGTGGTTGGGAGACATGCCCTTTGCATTCCAAAGAATGCCATTGTTTTTTTTTTTAAATTTTGGAAAGAGAGTGGGGTGGGACTAAGTCTCAAGTTTAAACAGCATTTTGCGGGTAAAAACAATGTTGTTTTAACGCACAGTAAAACTGTATACAACAGGGTTAGCTCTAAAATATAAAAAACAATAGTGAATATCCAAGAGAGACCCTCGGAAGTTTTTTCATTAACTAAGAATAAACTAAAGAAATAGTTACGACAAGCCAAGAAGATAATCACATAGTTATTACGTACACCCCAAAAAAAAACCTAAAAAATGTCAGCCATTTGGTAAAACTTAAGATATGTTCGGTTGAGTGTTTCTGAAATAATTTTTGAAAAAAAAAACTCTAAAATGTTGTTTAGTGTAAGTGTTTGAGAAAAAATTTGGGAATTAAGTTTTTTCAGCGTTTTCAAAGTGTCTCTTTCTCTCTCTTCTTTTATAGAGAAATGAAGTTGTTCGGGAAAAAAGTAAAAATGTTTGAAAATTTTTCCTAGAAACTTGTTTGGGAAAAATTTGAGCATACGTAATATTCATCAAAACTAGTATAAACTTGAGAGCATATATGAAAAAGGCCTTCATTTTTTCCTCAAAATTTGGGGTTGGTCGCTTGAGCCAATTATGACAAAACCGTAAAATGATTTATCATAAAAAAATCTTAAATACCACTAATAATAAGACCTTCACTCGTAATGGAGTGATATTCGTGGAGATTTTTGTCATTATACCTTTAAAGTCAAACAAATCCCTATATTAAATGCAATTAAAATAGATTAAAAATAATTTAGTCCAAACGAATTTGATTAGATTAAAATTTACTTGAGACAACAACATCTAATAATCAAATTAACGTTTATAAATTCTGTGAATTAATCATTTGTCTTGACGAAAGTAAATTAGAAAATAAAAAATTATAACTAAAATATCAAAAACATTCATTAAAGAAAAAAATTGAAAAAAAATTATTTTTACCATCTTTAGCAGCGTCTTATTTTAGGTTTTTAAATTTTGGTCCATAATTTTACACTCTTTCGATTCTTTTCATCAAAATCACTGAGAAAACACAATATATTAACAAAAAATACAAAAATAATAATTTAGATTAACTATTTGTCGTAACGCATGAAATCTAAATAGTAAAAAAATTGCAACCACAAGACCCCAAAAATCACTAAAAACAAAAAAAAATTAAAATTATACTTTTTCATTATTTTTAATGCCTTTAACATCCTCTTATCTGAACTTTTTTCAATCAGGTCTATATTATTATACTTTTTCGACTATTTTTATCAAGATGGATGAGAAAAGACAAAAACAATTGACAAAAACCTATATAAAAAATCACAAAACACCAAATAACACCCCTATTTTTAACAAAAAAATAATTAATAATTTAGTCCAAAGTCACCCTAAAGTGAGGTTTGCACTAATTTATTTCCTGGGGCTTTTTTTTTTTTATAAATTTTGTTAGTATTGCGTCATTGTTAATTTTTTCTGATTTATCTTCACAAGCGAAAGGTAAAATGCAAAATTTTATAATAAAAACATGATTCTAAACAGACAGTTATTTGAGTTATTTTGTGTTTTATAATTTGTTTAAGTTTTTAAATTTTTATTTCTCTTACCATTAAGAATTTAAAAAGTTCAATGGTGTGGACCTCCTATTTTCTGACCAAATTTTGATGATCTGAACCGTTCATTATGTTTAAAACATGTTTTTAAGGGTACCTGCAAGAAATCGGCTAAAAATAATATCGAGAAGAGCTTGATCTAAACAGTTTTTGATAAATGCTGACAGGAACAGTTTTATGAAAAATTGAATGGATCAAGTCTTTCCGGATATTATTTTGAGCCGATTTCTTACGGGTACCCTTAAAAACACGTTTTAAACACATTGAACGGATCAGATCCTCGTAATTTGATCAAGAAATAGGAGGTTCACACCGTAGCAAAATAAGTCCCCTTCCAATGAGGGATCCTTCATTTTGCTACGGTGTGGACCTCCTATTTTCTGACCAAATTTTGATGATTTGAACCGTTTATTATGTTTAAAACATGTTTTTAAGGGTACCTGCAAGAAATCGGCTCAAAATAATATCGAGAAGAGCTTGATCTAAACAGTTTTTGATAAATGCTGACAGAAACAGTTTTATGAAAAATTGAATGGATCAAGTCTTTCCGGATATTATTTTGAGCCGAATTCTTACGGGTACCCTTAAAAACACGTTTTAAACACATTGATCGGTTCAGATCATCGTAATTTGATCAAGAAATAGGAGGTTCACACCGTAGCAAAATAAGTCCCCTTCCAATGAGGGATCCTTTATTTTGCTACGGTGTGGACCTCCTATTTTCTGACCAAATTTTGATGATCTGAACCGTTCATTATGTTTAAAACATGTTTTTAAGGGTACCTACAAAAAATCGGCTCAAAATCATATCGAGAAGAGCTTGATCTAAACAGTTTTTGATAAATGCTGACAGGGACAGTTTTATGAAAAATTGAATGGATCAAGTATTTCCGGATATTATTTTGAGCCGATTTCTTACGGGTACACTTAGAAACACGTTTTAAACACATTGAACGGTTCAGATCATCGTAATTTGATCAAGAAATAGGAGGTTCACACCGTAGCAAAATAAGTCCCCTTCCAATGAGGGATCCTTTATTTTGCTACGGTGAGGACCTCCTATTTTCTGACCAAATTTTGATGATCTGAACCGTTCATTATGTTTAAAACATGTTTTTTAAGGGTACCTGCAAGAAATCGGCTCAAAATAATATCGAGAAGAGCTTGATCTAAACAGTTTTTGATAAATGCTGACAGGAACAGTTTTATGAAGAATTGAATGGATCAAGTCTTTCCGGATATTATTTTGAGCCGATTTCTTACGGGTACCCTTAAAAACACGTTTTAAACACATTGAACGGTTCAGATCATCGTAATTTGATCAAGAAATAGGAGGTTCACACCGTAACAAAATAAGTCCCCTTCCAATGAGGGATCCTTTATTTTGCTACGGTGTGGACCTCCTATTTTCTGACCAAATTTTGATTATCTGAACTGTTCATTATGTTTAAAACATGTTTTTAAGGGTACCTGCAAGAAATCGGCTCAAAATAATATCGAGAAGAGCTTGATCTAAACAGTTTTTGATAAATGCTGACAGGAACAGTTTTATGAATAATTGAATGGATCAAGTCTTTCCGGATATTATTTTCAGCCGATTTCTTACGGGTGCCCTTAAAAAAACGTTTTAAACAAATTTAACGGTTCAGATCATCGTAATTTGATCAAGAAATAGGAGGTTCACACCGTAGCAAAATAAGTCCCCTTCCAATGAGGGATCCTTTATTTTGCTACGGTGTGGACCTCCTATTTTCTGACCAAATTTTGATGATCTGAACCGTTCATTATGTTTAAAACATGTTTTTAAGGGTACCTGCAAGAAATCGGCTCAAAATAATATCGAGAAGAGCTTGATCTAAACAGTTTTTGATAAATGCTGACAGGAACAGTTTTATGAAAAATTGAATGGATCAAGTCTTTCCGGATATTATTTTGAGCCGATTTCTTATGGGTGCCCTTAAAAAAACGTTTTAAACACATTGAACGGTTCAGATCATCGTAATTTGATCAAGAAATAGGAGGTTCACACCGTAGCAAAATAAGTCCCCTTCCAATGAGGGATCCTTTATTTTGCTACGGTGTGGACCTCCTATTTTCTGACCAAATTTTGTTGATCTGAACCGTTCATTATGTTTAAAACATGTTTTTAAGGGTACCTGCAAGAAATCGGCTGAAAATAATATCGAGAAGAGCTTGATCTAAACAGTTTTTGATAAATGCTGACAGGAACAGTTTTATGAAAAATTGAATCGATCAAGTCTTTCTGGATATTATTTTGAGCCGATTTCTTACGGGTGCCCTTAAAAAAACGTTTTAAACACATTGAACGGTTCAGATCATCGTAATTTGATCAAGAAATAGGAGGTTCACACCGTAGCAAAATAAGTCCCCTTCCAATGAGGGATCCTTTATTTTGCTACGGTGTGGACCTCCTATTTTCTGACCAAATTTTGATGATCTGAACCGTTCATTATGTTTAAAACATGTTTTTAAGGGTATCTGCAAGAAATCGCCTCCAAATAATATCGAGAAGAGTTTGATCTAAACAGTTTTTGATAAATGCTGACAGGAACAGTTTTATGAAAAATTGAATGGATCAAATCTTTCCGGATATTATTTTGAGCCGATTTCTTACGGGTACCCTTAAAAACACGTTTTAAACACATTGAACGGTTCAGATCATCGTAATTTGATCAAGAAATAGGTGGTTCACACCGTAGCAAAATAAGTCCCTTCCAATGAGGGATCCTTTATTTTGCTACGGTGTGGACCTCCTATTTTCTGACCAAATTTTAATTATCTGAACTGTTCATTATGTTTAAAACATGTTTTTAAGGGTACCTGCAAGAAATCGGCTCAAAATAATATCGAGAAGAGCTTGATCTAAACAGTTTTTGATAAATGCTGACAGGAACAGTTTTATGAAGAATTGAATGGATCAAGTCTTTCCGGATATTATTTTCAGCCGATTTCTTACGGGTGCCCTTAAAAAAACGTTTTAAACACATTGAACGGTTCAGATCATCGTAATTTGATCAAGAAATAGGAGGTTCACACCGTAGCAAAATAAGTCCCCTTCCAATGAGGGATCCTTTATTTTGCTACGGTGTGGACCTCCTATTTTCTGACCAAATTTTGATGATCTGAACCGTTCATTATGTTTAAAACATGTTTTTAAGGGTATCTGCAAGAAATCGCCTCCAAATAATATCGAGAAGAGTTTGATCTAAACAGTTTTTGATAAATGCTGACAGGAACAGTTTTATGAAAAATTGAATGGATCAAATCTTTCCGGATATTATTTTGAGCCGATTTCTTACGGGTACCCTTAAAAACACGTTTTAAACACATTGAACGGTTCAGATCATCGTAATTTGATCAAGAAATAGGTGGTTCACACCGTAGCAAAATAAGTCCCTTCCAATGAGGGATCCTTTATTTTGCTACGGTGTGGACCTCCTATTTTCTGACCAAATTTTAATTATCTGAACTGTTCATTATGTTTAAAACATGTTTTTAAGGGTACCTGCAAGAAATCGGCTCAAAATAATATCGAGAAGAGCTTGATCTAAACAGTTTTTGATAAATGCTGACAGGAACAGTTTTATGAAGAATTGAATGGATCAAGTCTTTCCGGATATTATTTTGAGCCGATTTCTTACGGGTACCCTTAAAAACACGTTTTAAACACATTGAACGGTTCAGATCATCGTAATTTGATCAAGAAATAGGAGGTTCACACCGTAACAAAATAAGTCCCCTTCCAATGAGGGATCCTTTATTTTGCTACGGTGTGGACCTCCTATTTTCTGACCAAATTTTGATTATCTGAACTGTTCATTATGTTTAAAACATGTTTTTAAGGGTACCTGCAAGAAATCGGCTCAAAATAATATCGAGAAGAGCTTGATCTAAACAGTTTTTGATAAATGCTGACAGGAACAGTTTTATGAATAATTGAATGGATCAAGTCTTTCCGGATATTATTTTCAGCCGATTTCTTACGGGTGCCCTTAAAAAAACGTTTTAAACAAATTTAACGGTTCAGATCATCGTAATTTGATCAAGAAATAGGAGGTTCACACCGTAGCAAAATAAGTCCCCTTCCAATGAGGGATCCTTTATTTTGCTACGGTGTGGACCTCCTATTTTCTGACCAAATTTTGATGATCTGAACCGTTCATTATGTTTAAAACATGTTTTTAAGGGTACCTGCAAGAAATCGGCTCAAAATAATATCGAGAAGAGCTTGATCTAAACAGTTTTTGATAAATGCTGACAGGAACAGTTTTATGAAAAATTGAATGGATCAAGTCTTTCCGGATATTATTTTGAGCCGATTTCTTATGGGTGCCCTTAAAAAAACGTTTTAAACACATTGAACGGTTCAGATCATCGTAATTTGATCAAGAAATAGGAGGTTCACACCGTAGCAAAATAAGTCTCCTTCCAATGAGGGATCCTTTATTTTGCTACGGTGTGGACCTCCTATTTTCTGACCAAATTTTGTTGATCTGAACCGTTCATTATGTTTAAAACATGTTTTTAAGGGTACCTGCAAGAAATCGGCTGAAAATAATATCGAGAAGAGCTTGATCTAAACAGTTTTTGATAAATGCTGACAGGAACAGTTTTATGAAAAATTGAATCGATCAAGTCTTTCTGGATATTATTTTGAGCCGATTTCTTACGGGTGCCCTTAAAAAAACGTTTTAAACACATTGAACGGTTCAGATCATCGTAATTTGATCAAGAAATAGGAGGTTCACACCGTAGCAAAATAAGTCCCCTTCCAATGAGGGATCCTTTATTTTGCTACGGTGTGGACCTCCTATTTTCTGACCAAATTTTGATGATCTGAACCGTTCATTATGTTTAAAACATGTTTTTAAGGGTATCTGCAAGAAATCGCCTCCAAATAATATCGAGAAGAGTTTGATCTAAACAGTTTTTGATAAATGCTGACAGGAACAGTTTTATGAAAAATTGAATGGATCAAATCTTTCCGGATATTATTTTGAGCCGATTTCTTACGGGTACCCTTAAAAACACGTTTTAAACACATTGAACGGTTCAGATCATCGTAATTTGATCAAGAAATAGGTGGTTCACACCGTAGCAAAATAAGTCCCTTCCAATGAGGGATCCTTTATTTTGCTACGGTGTGGACCTCCTATTTTCTGACCAAATTTTAATTATCTGAACTGTTCATTATGTTTAAAACATGTTTTTAAGGGTACCTGCAAGAAATCGGCTCAAAATAATATCGAGAAGAGCTTGATCTAAACAGTTTTTGATAAATGCTGACAGGAACAGTTTTATGAAGAATTGAATGGATCAAGTCTTTCCGGATATTATTTTCAGCCGATTTCTTACGGGTGCCCTTAAAAAAACGTTTTAAACACATTGAACGGTTCAGATCATCGTAATTTGATCAAGAAATAGGAGGTTCACACCGTAGCAAAATAAGTCCCCTTCCAATGAGGGATCCTTTATTTTGCTACGGTGTGGACCTCCTATTTTCTGACCAAATTTTGATGATCTGAACCGTTCATTATGTTTAAAACATGTTTTTAAGGGTATCTGCAAGAAATCGCCTCCAAATAATATCGAGAAGAGTTTGATCTAAACAGTTTTTGATAAATGCTGACAGGAACAGTTTTATGAAAAATTGAATGGATCAAATCTTTCCGGATATTATTTTGAGCCGATTTCTTACGGGTACCCTTAAAAACACGTTTTAAACACATTGAACGGTTCAGATCATCGTAATTTGATCAAGAAATAGGTGGTTCACACCGTAGCAAAATAAGTCCCTTCCAATGAGGGATCCTTTATTTTGCTACGGTGTGGACCTCCTATTTTCTGACCAAATTTTAATTATCTGAACTGTTCATTATGTTTAAAACATGTTTTTAAGGGTACCTGCAAGAAATCGGCTCAAAATAATATCGAGAAGAGCTTGATCTAAACAGTTTTTGATAAATGCTGACAGGAACAGTTTTATGAAGAATTGAATGGATCAAGTCTTTCCGGATATTATTTTGAGCCGATTTCTTACGGGTACCCTTAAAAACACGTTTTAAACACATTGAACGGTTCAGATCATCGTAATTTGATCAAGAAATAGGAGGTTCACACCGTAACAAAATAAGTCCCCTTCCAATGAGGGATCCTTTATTTTGCTACGGTGTGGACCTCCTATTTTCTGACCAAATTTTGATTATCTGAACTGTTCATTATGTTTAAAACATGTTTTTAAGGGTACCTGCAAGAAATCGGCTCAAAATAATATCGAGAAGAGCTTGATCTAAACAGTTTTTGATAAATGCTGACAGGAACAGTTTTATGAATAATTGAATGGATCAAGTCTTTCCGGATATTATTTTCAGCCGATTTCTTACGGGTGCCCTTAAAAAAACGTTTTAAACAAATTTAACGGTTCAGATCATCGTAATTTGATCAAGAAATAGGAGGTTCACACCGTAGCAAAATAAGTCCCCTTCCAATGAGGGATCCTTTATTTTGCTACGGTGTGGACCTCCTATTTTCTGACCAAATTTTGATGATCTGAACCGTTCATTATGTTTAAAACATGTTTTTAAGGGTACCTGCAAGAAATCGGCTCAAAATAATATCGAGAAGAGCTTGATCTAAACAGTTTTTGATAAATGCTGACAGGAACAGTTTTATGAAAAATTGAATGGATCAAGTCTTTCCGGATATTATTTTGAGCCGATTTCTTATGGGTGCCCTTAAAAAAACGTTTTAAACACATTGAACGGTTCAGATCATCGTAATTTGATCAAGAAATAGGAGGTTCACACCGTAGCAAAATAAGTCCCCTTCCAATGAGGGATCCTTTATTTTGCTACGGTGTGGACCTCCTATTTTCTGACCAAATTTTGTTGATCTGAACCGTTCATTATGTTTAAAACATGTTTTTAAGGGTACCTGCAAGAAATCGGCTGAAAATAATATCGAGAAGAGCTTGATCTAAACAGTTTTTGATAAATGCTGACAGGAACAGTTTTATGAAAAATTGAATCGATCAAGTCTTTCTGGATATTATTTTGAGCCGATTTCTTACGGGTGCCCTTAAAAAAACGTTTTAAACACATTGAACGGTTCAGATCATCGTAATTTGATCAAGAAATAGGAGGTTCACACCGTAGCAAAATAAGTCCCCTTCCAATGAGGGATCCTTTATTTTGCTACGGTGTGGACCTCCTATTTTCTGACCAAATTTTGATGATCTGAACCGTTCATTATGTTTAAAACATGTTTTTAAGGGTATCTGCAAGAAATCGCCTCCAAATAATATCGAGAAGAGTTTGATCTAAACAGTTTTTGATAAATGCTGACAGGAACAGTTTTATGAAAAATTGAATGGATCAAATCTTTCCGGATATTATTTTGAGCCGATTTCTTACGGGTACCCTTAAAAACACGTTTTAAACACATTGAACGGTTCAGATCATCGTAATTTGATCAAGAAATAGGTGGTTCACACCGTAGCAAAATAAGTCCCTTCCAATGAGGGATCCTTTATTTTGCTACGGTGTGGACCTCCTATTTTCTGACCAAATTTTAATTATCTGAACTGTTCATTATGTTTAAAACATGTTTTTAAGGGTACCTGCAAGAAATCGGCTCAAAATAACATCGAGAAGAGCTTGATCTAAACAGTTTTTGATAAATGCTGACAGGAACAGTTTTATGAAGAATTGAATGGATCAAGTCTTTCCGGATATTATTTTCAGCCGATTTCTTACGGGTGCCCTTAAAAAAACGTTTTAAACACATTGAACGGTTCAGATCATCGTAATTTGATCAAGAAATAGGAGGTTCACACCGTAGCAAAATAAGTCCCCTTCCAATGAGGGATCCTTTATTTTGCTACGGTGTGGACCTCCTATTTTCTGACCAAATTTTGATGATCTGAACCGTTCATTATGTTTAAAACATGTTTTTAAGGGTATCTGCAAGAAATCGCCTCCAAATAATATCGAGAAGAGTTTGATCTAAACAGTTTTTGATA
Source organism: Arctostaphylos glauca (assembly GCA_019985065.2). Lineage (NCBI taxonomy): Eukaryota > Viridiplantae > Streptophyta > Magnoliopsida > Ericales > Ericaceae > Arctostaphylos > Arctostaphylos glauca. The sequence goes on along the minus strand of JAHSPW020000010.1, from coordinate 10,825,033 downwards.
AATGCTGACAGGAACAGTTTTATGAAAAATTGAATGGATCAAATCTTTCCGGATATTATTTTGAGCCGATTTCTTACGGGTACCCTTAAAAACACGTTTTAAACACATTGAACGGTTCAGATCATCGTAATTTGATCAAGAAATAGGTGGTTCACACCGTAGCAAAATAAGTCCCTTCCAATGAGGGATCCTTTATTTTGCTACGGTGTGGACCTCCTATTTTCTGACCAAATTTTAATTATCTGAACTGTTCATTATGTTTAAAACATGTTTTTAAGGGTACCTGCAAGAAATCGGCTCAAAATAATATCGAGAAGAGCTTGATCTAAACAGTTTTTGATAAATGCTGACAGGAACAGTTTTATGAATAATTGAATGGATCAAGTCTTTCCGGATATTATTTTGAGCCGATTTCTTACGGGTACCCTTAAAAACACGTTTTAAACACATTGAACGGTTCAGAGCATCGTAATTTGATCAAGAAATAGGAGGTTCACACCGTAACAAAATAAGTCCCCTTCCAATGAGGGATCCTTTATTTTGCTACGGTGTGGACCTCCTATTTTCTGACCAAATTTTGATTATCTGAACTGTTCATTATGTTTAAAACATGTTTTTAAGGGTACCTGCAAGAAATCGGCTCAAAATAATATCGAGAAGAGCTTGATCTAAACAGTTTTTGATAAATGCTGACAGGAACAGTTTTATGAATAATTGAATGGATCAAGTCTTTCCGGATATTATTTTCAGCCGATTTCTTACGGGTGCCCTTAAAAAAACGTTTTAAACAAATTTAACGGTTCAGATCATCGTAATTTGATCAAGAAATAGGAGGTTCACACCGTAGCAAAATAAGTCCCCTTCCAATGAGGGATCCTTTATTTTGCTACGGTGTGGACCTCCTATTTTCTGACCAAATTTTGATGATCTGAACCGTTCATTATGTTTAAAACATGTTTTTAAGGGTACCTGCAAGAAATCGGCTCAAAATAATATCGAGAAGAGCTTGATCTAAACAGTTTTTGATAAATGCTGACAGGAACAGTTTTATGAAAAATTGAATGGATCAAGTCTTTCCGGATATTATTTTGAGCCGATTTCTTATGGGTGCCCTTAAAAAAACGTTTTAAACACATTGAACGGTTCAGATCATCGTAATTTGATCAAGAAATAGGAGGTTCACACCGTAGCAAAATAAGTCCCCTTCCAATGAGGGATCCTTTATTTTGCTACGGTGTGGACCTCCTATTTTCTGACCAAATTTTGTTGATCTGAACCGTTCATTATGTTTAAAACATGTTTTTAAGGGTACCTGCAAGAAATCGGCTGAAAATAATATCGAGAAGAGCTTGATCTAAACAGTTTTTGATAAATGCTGACAGGAACAGTTTTATGAAAAATTGAATCGATCAAGTCTTTCTGGATATTATTTTGAGCCGATTTCTTACGGGTGCCCTTAAAAAAACGTTTTAAACACATTGAACGGTTCAGATCATCGTAATTTGATCAAGAAATAGGAGGTTCACACCGTAGCAAAATAAGTCCCCTTCCAATGAGGGATCCTTTATTTTGCTACGGTGTGGACCTCCTATTTTCTGACCAAATTTTGATGATCTGAACCGTTCATTATGTTTAAAACATGTTTTTAAGGGTATCTGCAAGAAATCGCCTCCAAATAATATCGAGAAGAGTTTGATCTAAACAGTTTTTGATAAATGCTGACAGTAACAGTTTTATGAAAAATTGAATGGATCAAATCTTTCCGGATATTATTTTGAGCCGATTTCTTACGGGTACCCTTAAAAACACGTTTTAAACACATTGAACGGTTCAGATCATCGTAATTTGATCAAGAAATAGGTGGTTCACACCGTAGCAAAATAAGTCCCTTCCAATGAGGGATCCTTTATTTTGCTACGGTGTGGACCTCCTATTTTCTGACCAAATTTTAATTATCTGAACTGTTCATTATGTTTAAAACATGTTTTTAAGGGTACCTGCAAGAAATCGGCTCAAAATAATATCGAGAAGAGCTTGATCTAAACAGTTTTTGATAAATGCTGACAGGAACAGTTTTATGAAAAATTGAATCGATCAAGTCTTTCTGGATATTATTTTGAGCCGATTTCTTACGGGTACCCTTAAAAACACGTTTTAAACACATTGAACGGTTCAGATCATCGTAATTTGATCAAGAAATAGGAGGTTCACACCGTAGCAAAATAAGTCCCCTTCCAATGAGGGATCCTTTATTTTGCTACGGTGTGGACCTCCTATTTTCTGACCAAATTTTGATGATCTGAACAGTTCATTATGTTTAAAACATGTTTTTAAGGGTACCTGCAAGAAATCGCCTCAAAATAATATCGAGAAGAGCTTGATCTAAACAGTTTTTGATAAATGCTGACAGGAACAGTTTTATGAAAAATTGAATCGATCAAGTCTTTCTGGATATTATTTTGAGCCGATTTCTTACGGGTGCCCTTAAAAAAACGTTTTAAACACATTGAACGGTTCAGATCATCGTAATTTGATCAAGAAATAGGAGGTTCACACCGTAGCAAAATAAGTCCCCTTCCAATGAGGGATCCTTTATTTTGCTACGGTGTGGACCTCCTATTTTCTGACCAAATTTTGATGATCTGAACCGTTCATTATGTTTAAAACATGTTTTTAAGGGTATCTGCAAGAAATCGCCTCCAAATAATATCGAGAAGAGTTTGATCTAAACAGTTTTTGATAAATGCTGACAGAAACAGTTTTATGAAAAATTGAATGGATCAAATCTTTCCGGATATTATTTTGAGCCGATTTCTTACGGGTACCCTTAAAAACACGTTTTAAACACATTGAACGGTTCAGATCATCGTAATTTGATCAAGAAATAGGTGGTTCACACCGTAGCAAAATAAGTCCCTTCCAATGAGGGATCCTTTATTTTGCTACGGTGTGGACCTCCTATTTTCTGACCAAATTTTAATTATCTGAACTGTTCATTATGTTTAAAACATATTTTTAAGGGTACCTGCAAGAAATCGGCTCAAAATAATATCGAGAAGAGCTTGATCTAAACAGTTTTTGATAAATGCTGACAGGAACAGTTTTATGAAGAATTGAATGGATCAAGTCTTTCCGGATATTATTTTCAGCCGATTTCTTACGGGTGCCCTTAAAAAAACGTTTTAAACAAATTTAACGGTTCAGATCATCGTAATTTGATCAAGAAATAGGAGGTTCACACCGTAGCAAAATAAGTCCCCTTCCAATGAGGGATCCTTTATTTTGCTACGGTGTGGACCTCCTATTTTCTGACCAAATTTTTATGATCTGAACTGTTCATTATGTTTAAAACATGTTTTTAAGGTTACCTGCAAGAAATCGGCTCAAAATAATATCGAGAAGAGCTTGATCTAAACAGTTTTTGATAAATGCTGACAGGAACAGTTTTATGAAAAATTGAATGGATCAAGTCTTTCCGGATATTATTTTGAGCCGATTTCTTATGGGTGCCATTAAAAAAACGTTTTAAACACATTGAACGGTTCAGATCATCGTAATTTGATCAAGAAATAGGAGGTTCACACCGTAGCAAAATAAGTCCCCTTCCAATGAGGGATCCTTTATTTTGCTACGGTGTGGACCTCCTATTTTCTGACCAAATTTTGTTGATCTGAACCGTTCATTATGTTTAAAACATGTTTTTAAGGGTACCTGCAAGAAATCGGCTTAAAATAATATCGAGAAGAGCTTGATCTAAACAGTTTTTGATAAATGCTGACAGGAACAGTTTTATGAAAAATTGAATCGATCAAGTCTTTCTGGATATTATTTTGAGCCGATTTCTTACGGGTGCCCTTAAAAAAACGTTTTAAACACATTGAACGGTTCAGATCATCGTAATTTGATCAAGAAATAGGAGGTTCACACCGTAGCAAAATAAGTCCCCTTCCAATGAGGGATCCTTTATTTTGCTACGGTGTGGACCTCCTATTTTCTGACCAAATTTTGATGATCTGAACCGTTCATTATGTTTAAAACATGTTTTTAAGGGTACCTGCAAGAAATCGCCTCCAAATAATATCGAGAAGAGCTTGATCTAAACAGTTTTTGATAAATGCTGACAGGAACAGTTTTATGAAAAATTGAATGGATCAAATCTTTCCGGATATTATTTTGAACCGATTTCTTACGGGTACCCTTAAAAACACGTTTTAAACACATTGAACGGTTCAGATCATCGTAATTTGATCAAGAAATAGGAGGTTCACACAGTAGCAAAATAAGTCCCTTCCAATGAGGGATCCTTTATTTTGCTACGGTGTGGACCTCCTATTGTCTGACCAAATTTTTATGATCTGAACTGTTCATTATGTTTAAAACATGTTTTTAAGGGTACCTGCAAGAAATCGGCTCAAAATAATATCGAGAAGAGTTTGATCTAAACAGTTTTTGATAAATGCTGACAGGAACAGTTTTATGAAAAATTGAATCGATCAAGTCTTTCTGGATATTATTTTGAGCCGATTTCTTACGGGTGCCCTTAAAAAAACGTTTTAATCACATTGAACGGTTCAGATCATCGTAATTTGATCAAGAAATAGGAGGTTCACACCGTAGCAAAATAAGTCCCCTTCCAATGAGGGATCCTTTATTTTGCTACGGTGTGGACCTCCTATTTTCTGACCAAATTTTGTTGATCTGAACCGTTCATTATGTTTAAAACATGTTTTTAAGGGTACCTGCAAGAAATCGCCTCAAAATAATATCGAGAAGAGCTTGATCTAAACAGTTTTTGATAAATGCTGACAGGAACAGTTTTATGAAAAATTGAATGGATCAAGTCTTTCCGGATATTATTTTGAGCCGATTTATTACGGGTTCCCTTAAAAAAACGTTTTAATCACATTGAACGGTTCAGATCATCGTAATTTGATCAAGAAATAGGAGGTTCACACCGTAGCAAAATAAGTCCCCTTCCAATGAGGGATCCTTTATTTTGCTACGGTGTGGACCTCCTATTTTCTGACCAAATTTTGTTGATCTGAACCGTTCATTATGTTTAAAACATGTTTTTAAGGGTACCTGCAAGAAATCGCCTCAAAATAATATCGAGAAGAGCTTGATCTAAACAGTTTTTGATAAATGCTGACAGGAACAGTTTTATGAAAAATTGAATGGATCAAGTCTTTCCGGATATTATTTTGAGCCGATTTCTTACGGGTACCATTAAAAACACGTTTTAGACACATTGAACGGTTCAGATCATCGTAATTTGATCAAGAAATAGGAGGTTCACACCGTAGCAAAATAAGTCCCCTTCCAATGAGGGATCCTTTATTTTGCTACGGTGTGGACCTCCTATTGTCTGACCAAATTTTGATGATCTGAACCGTTCATTCTGTTTAAAACATGTTTTTAAGGGTACCTGCAAGAAATCGGCTCAAAATAATATCGAGAAGAGCTTGATCTAAACAGTTTTTGATAAATGCTGACAGGAACAGTTTTATGAAAAATTGAATCGATCAAGTCTTTCTGGATATTATTTTGAGCCGATTTCTTACGGGTACCCTTAAAAACACGTTTTAAACACATTGAACGGTTCAGATCATCGTAATTTGATCAAGAAATAGGAGGTTCACACCGTAGCAAAATAAGTCCCCTTCCAATGAGGGATCCTTTATTTTGCTACGGTGTGGACCTCCTATTTTCTGACCAAATTTTGATGATCTGAACAGTTCATTATGTTTAAAACATGTTTTTAAGGGTACGTGCAAGAAATCGCCTCAAAATAATATCGAGAAGAGCTTGATCTAAACAGTTTTTGATAAATGCTGACAGGAACAGTTTTATGAAAAATTGAATCGATCAAGTCTTTCTGGATATTATTTTGAGCCGATTTCTTACGGGTGCCCTTAAAAAAACGTTTTAATCACATTGAACGGTTCAGATCATCGTAATTTGATCAAGAAATAGGAGGTTCACACCGTAGCAAAATAAGTCCCCTTCCAATGAGGGATCCTTTATTTTGCTACGGTGTGGACCTCCTATTTTCTGACCAAATTTTGTTGATCTGAACCGTTCATTATGTTTAAAACATGTTTTTAAGGGTACCTGCAAGAAATCGCCTCAAAATAATATCGAGAAGAGCTTAATCTAAACAGTTTTTGATAAATGCTGACAGGAACAGTTTTATGAAAAATTCAATGGATCAAGTCTTTCCGGATATTATTTTGAGCCGATTTCTTACGGGTACCCTTAAAAACACGTTTTAAACACATTGAACGGTTCAGATCATCGTAATTTGATCAAGAAATAGGAGGTTCACACCGTAGCAAAATAAGTCCCCTTCCAATGAGAGTTCCTTTATTTTGCTACGGTGTGGACCTCCTATTGTCTGACCAAATTTTAATGATCTGAACTGTTCATTATGTTTAAAACATGTTTTTAAGGTACCTGCAAGAAATCAGCTCAAAATAATATCGAGAAGATCTTGATCTAAACAGTTTTTGATAAATGCTGACAGGAACAGTTTTATGAAAAATTGAATCGATCAAGTCTTTCTGGATAATATTTTGAGCCGATTTCTTACGGGTGCCCTTAAAAAAACGTTTTAAACACATTGAACGGTTCAGATCATCGTAATTTGATCAAGAAATAGGAGGTTCACACCGTAGCAAAATAAGTCCCCTTCCAATGAGGGATCCTTTATTTTGCTACGGTGTGGACCTCCTATTTTCTGACCAAATTTTGATGATCTGAACCGTTAATTATGTTTAAAACATGTTTTTAAGGGTACCTGCAAGAAATCGCCTCAAAATAATATCGAGAAGATCTTGATCTAAACAGTTTTTGATAAATGCTGACAGGAACAGTTTTATGAAAAATTGAATGGATCAAATCTTTCCGGATATTATTTTGAGCCGATTTCTTACGGGTACCCTTAAAAACACGTTTTAGACACATTGAACGGTTCAGATCATCGTAATTTGATCAAGAAATAGGAGGTTCACACCGTAGCAAAATAAGTCCCCTTCCAATGAGGGATCCTTTATTTTGCTACGGTGTGGACCTCCTATTTTCTGACCAAATTTTGATGATCTGAACCGTTCATTATGTTTAAAACATGTTCTTAAGGGTACCTGCAAGAAATCGCCTCAAAATAATATCGAGAAGAGCTTGATCTAAACAGTTTTTGATAAATGCTGACAGGAACAGTTTTATGAAAAATTCAATGGATCAAGTCCTTCCGGATATTATTTTGAGCCGATTTCTTACGGGTACCCTTAAAAACACGTTTTAAACACATTGAACGGTTCAGATCATCGTAATTTGATCAAGAAATAGGAGGTTCACACCGTAGCAAAATAAGTCCCCTTCCAATGAGAGTTCCTTTATTTTGCTACGGTGTGGACCTCCTATTGTCTGACCAAATTTTAATGATCTGAACTGTTCATTATGTTTAAAACATGTTTTTAAGGTACCTGCAAGAAATCGGCTCAAAATAATATCGAGAAGATCTTGATCTAAACAGTTTTTGATAAATGCTGACAGGAACAGTTTTATGAAAAATTGAATCGATCAAGTCTTTCTGGATAATATTTTGAGCCGATTTCTTACGGGTGCCCTTAAAAAAACGTTTTAAACACATTGAACGGTTCAGATCATCGTAATTTGATCAAGAAATAGGAGGTTCACACCGTAGCAAAATAAGTCCCCTTCCAATGAGGGATCCTTTATTTTGCTACGGTGTGGACCTCCTATTTTCTGACCAAAATTTGATGATTTGAACCGTTCATTATGTTTAAAACATGTTTTTAAGAGTACCTGCAAGAAATCGCCTCAAAATAATATCGAGAAGAGCTTGATCTAAATAGTTTTTGATAAATGCTGACAGGAACAGTTTTATGAAAAATTGAATGGATCAAGTCTTTCCGGATATTATTTTGAGCCGATTTCTTGCGGGTACCCTTAAAAACACGTTTTAGGCACATTGAACGGTTCAGATCATCGTAATTTGATCAAAAAATAGGAGGTTCATACCGTAGCAAAATAAGTCCCCTTCCAATGAGGGATCCTTTATTTTGCTACGGTGTGGACCTCCTATTTTCTGACCAAATTTTGATGATCTGAACCGTTCATTATGTTTAAAACATGTTTTTAAGGGTACCTGCAAGAAGTCGGCTCAAAATAATATCGAGAAAAGCTTGATCTAAACAGTTTTTGATAAATGCTGACAGGAACAGTTTTATGAAAAATTCAATGGATCAAGTCTTTCCGGATATTATTTTGAGCCGATTTCTTACGGGTACCCTTAAAAACACGTTTTAAACACATTGAACGGTTCAGATCATCGTAATTTGATCAAGAAATAGGAGGTTCACACCGTAGCAAAATAAGTCCCCTTCCAATGAGGGATCATTTATTTTGCTACGGTGTGGACCTCCTATTTTCTGACCAAATTTTGATGATCTGAATTGTTCATTATGTTTAAAACATGTTTTTAAGGGTACCTGCAAGAAATCGGATCAAAATAATATCGAGAAGAGCTTGATCTAAACAGTTTTTGATAAATGCTGACAGGAACAGTTTTATGAAAAATTGAATCGATCAAATCTTTCCGGATATTATTTTGAGCCGATTTCTTACGGATACCCTTAAAAACACGTTTTAAACATATTGAACGGTTCAGATCATCGTAATTTGATCAAGAAATAGGAGGTTCACACCGTAGCAAAATAAGTCCCCTTCCAATGAGGGATCCTTTATTTTGCTACGGTGTGGATCTCCTATTTTCTGACCAAATTTTGATGATCTGAACCGTTCATTATGTTAAAAACATGTTTTTAAGGGTACCTGCAAGAAGTCGGCTCAAAATAATATCGAGAAAAGCTTGATCTAAACAGTTTTTTATAAATGCTGACAGGAACAGTTTTATGAAAAATTGAATGGATCAAGTCTTTCCGGATATTATTTTGAGCCGATTTCTTACGGGTACCCTTAAAAACACGTTTTAAACACATTGAACGGTTCAGATCATCGTAATTTGATCAAGAAATAGGAGGTTCACACCGTAGCAAAATAAGTCCCCTTCCAATGAGGGATCCTTTATTTTGCTACGGTGTGGACCTCCTATTTTCTGACCAAATTTTGATGATCTGAATTGTTCATTATGTTTAAAACATGTTTTTAAGGGTACCTGCAAGAAATCGGATCAAAATAATATCGAGAAGAGCTTGATCTAAACAGTTTTTAATAAATGCTGACAGGAACAGTTTTATGAAAAATTGAATGGATCAAATCTTTCCGGATATTAATTTGAGCCGATTTCTTACGAGTACCCTTAAAAACACGTTTTAAACACAGTTAACGGTTCAGATCATCGTAATTTGATCAAGAAATAGGAGGTTCACACCGTAGCAAAATAAGTCCCCTTCCAATGAGGGATCCTTTATTTTGCTACGATGTGGACCTCCTATTTTCTGACCAAATTTTGATGATCTGAACCGTTCATTATGTTTAAAACATGTTTTTAAGGGTACCTGCAAGAAATCACCTCAAAATAATATCGAGAAGAGCTTGATCTAAACAGTTTTTGATAAATGCTGACAGGAACAGTTTTATGAAAAATTGAATGGATCAAATCTTTCCGGATATTATTTTGAGCCGATTTCTTACGGGTACCCTTAAAAACACGTTTTAGACACATTGAACGGTTCAGATCATCGTAATTTGATCAAGAAATAGGAGGTTCACATCGTAGCAAAATAAGTCCCCTTCCAATGAGGGATCATTTATTTTGCTACGGTGTGGACCTCCTATTTTCTGACCAAATTTTGATGATCTGAACCGTTCATTATGTTTAAAACATGTTTTTAAGAGTACCTGCAAGAAATCGGCTCAAAATAATATCGAGAAGAGCTTGATCTAAACAGTTTTTGATAAATGCTGACAGGAACAGTTTTGTGAAAAATTGAATGGATCAAGTCTTTCGGGATATTATTTTGAGCCGATTTCTTACGGGTACCCTTAAAAACACGTTTTAAACACATTGAACGGTTCAGATCATCGTAATTTGATCAAGAAATAGGAGGTTCACACCGTAGCAAAATAAGTCCCCTTCCAATGAGGGATCCTTTATTTTGCTACGGTGTGGACCTCCTATTTTCTGACAAAATTTTGATGATCTGAACCGTTCATTATGTTTAAAACATGTTTTTAAGGGTACCTGCAAGAAATCGGCTCAAAATAATATCTAGAAGAGTTTGATCTAAACAGTTTTTGATAAATGCTTACAGGAACAGTTTTGTGAAAAATTGAATGGATCAAGTCTTTCCGGATATTATTTTGAGCCGATTTCTTACGGGTACCCTTAAAAACACGTTTTAGACACATTGAACGGTTCAGATCATCGTAATTTGATCAAAAAATAGGAGGTTCATACCGTAGCAAAATAAGTCCCCTTCCAATGAGGGATCCTTTATTTTGCTACGGTGTGGACCTCTTATTTTCTGACCAAATTTTAATGATCTGAACCGTTCATTATGTTTAAAACATGTTTTTAAGGTTACCTGCAAGAAATCGGCTCAAAAATAATATCGAGAAGAGCTTGATCTAAATAGTTTTTGATAAATGCTGACAGGAATAGTTTTATGAAAAATTGAATGGATCAAGTCTTTCCGGATATTATTTTGAGCCGATTTCTTACGGGTACCCTTAAAAACACGTTTTAAACACATTGAACGGTTCAGATCATCGTAATTTGATCAAGAAATAGGAGGTTCACACCGTAGCAAAATAAGTCCCCTTCCAATGAGGGATCCTTTATTTTGCTACGGTGTGGACCTCCTATTTTCTGACCAAATTTTGATGATCTGAACCGTTCATTATGTTTAAAACATGTTTTTAAGGGTACCTGCAAGAAATCGGCTCAAAATAATATCGAGAAGAGCTTGATCTAAACAGTTTTTGATAAATGCTGACAGGAACAGTTTTGTGAAAAATTGAATAGATCAAGTCTTTCGGGATATTATTTTGAGCCGATTTCTTACGGGTACCCTTAAAAACACGTTTTAAACACATTGAACGGTTCAGATCAACGTAATTTGATCAAGAAATAGGAGGTTCACACCGTAGCAAAATAAGTCCCCTTAGAATGAGGGATCCTTTATTTTGCTACCGTGTGGACCTCCTATTTTCTCACCAAATTTTGATGATCTGAACCGTTCATTATGTTTAAAACATGTTTTTAAGGGTACCTGCAAGAAATCGGCTCAAAATAATATCTAGAAAAGCTTGATCTAAACAGTTTTTGATAAATGCTGACAGGAACAGTTTTGTGAAAAATTGAATGGATCAAGTCTTTCCGGATATTATTTTGAGCCGATTTCTTACGGGTACCCTTAGAAACACGTTTTAAACACATTGAACGGTTCAGATCATCGTAATTTGATCAAGAAATAGGAGGTTCACACCGTAACAAAATAAGTCCCCTTCCAATGAGGGATCCTTTATTTTGCTACGGTGTGGACCTCCTATTTTCTGACCAAATTTTGATGATCTGAACCGTTCATTATGTTTAAAACATGTTTTTAAGGGTACCTGCAAGAAATCGGCTCAAAATAATATCGAGAAGAGCTTGATCTAAACAGTTTTTGATAAATTCTGACAGAAACAGTTTTATAAAAAATTGAATGGATCAAGTCTTTCCGGATATTATTTTGAGCCGATTTCTTACGGGTACCCTTAAAAACATGTTTTAAAGACATTGAACGGTTCAGATCATCGTAATTGGATCAAGAAATAGGAGGTTCACACCGTAGCAAAAATAAGTCCCCTTCCAATGAGGGATCCTTTATTTTGCTAAGGTGTGGACCTCCTATTTTCTGGCCAAATTTTGATGATCTGAACCGTTCATTATGTTTAAAACATGTTTTTAAGGGTCCCTGCAAGAAATCGGCTCAAAATAATATCGAGAAGAGCTTGATCTAAACAGTTTTTGATAAATGCTGACAGGAACAGTTTTGTGAAAAATTGAATGGATCAAGTCTTTCTGGATATTATTTTGAGCCGATTTCTTACGGGTACCCTTAAAAACACGTTTTAAACACATTGAACGGTTCAGATCATCGTAATTTGATCCAGAAATAGGAGGTTCACACCGTAGCAAAATAAGTCCCCTTCCAATGAGGGATCCTTTATTTTGCTACGGTGTGGACCTCCTATTTTATGACCAAATTTTGATGATCTGAACAGTTCATTATGTTTAAAACATGTTTTTAAGGGTACCTGCAAGAAATCGGCTCAAAATAATATCGAGAAGAGCTTGATCTAAACAGTTTTTTATAAATGCTGACATGAACAGTTTTGTGAAAAATTGAATGGATCAAGTCTTTCCGGATATTATTTTCAGCCGATTTCTTACGGGTACCCTTAAAAACACGTTTTCAACACATTGAACGGTTCAGATCATCGTAATTGGATCAAGAAATAGGAGGTTCACACCGTAGCAAAATAAATCCCCTTCCAATGAGGGATCCTTTATTTTGGTACGGTGTGCACCTCCTATTTTCTGACCAAATTTTGATGATCTGAACCGTTCATTTTGTTTAAAACATGTTTTTAAGGGTACCTGCAATAAATCGGCTCAAAATAATATGGAGAAGAGTTTGATCTAAACAGTTTTTGATAAATGCTGACAGGAACAGTTTTGTGAAAAATTGAATGGATCAAGTCTTTCCGGATATTATTTTGAGCCGATTTCGTACGGGTACCCTTAAAAACACATTTTAAACACATTGAACGGTTCAGATCATCGTAATTTGATCAAGAAATAGGAGGTTAACACCGTAGCAAAATAAGTCACCTTCCAATGAGGGATCCTTAATTTTGCTACGGTGTGGACCTCCTATTTTCTGACCAAATTTTGATGATCTAAACCGTTCATTATGTTTAAAACATGTTTTTAAGGGTTCCTGCAAGAAATCGGCTCAAAATAATATCGAGAAGAGCTTGATATAAACAGTTTTTTATAAATGCTGACAGAAACAGTTTTGTGAAAAATTGAATGGATCAAGCCTTTCCGGATATTATTTTGAGCCCATTTCGTACGGGTACCCTTAAAAACACGTTTTAAACACATTGAACGGTTCAGATCATCGTAATTAGATCAAGAAATAGGAGGTTCACACAGTAGCAAAATAAGTCCCTTCCAATGAGGGATCCTTTATTTTGCTACGGTGTGGACCTCCTATTTTCTGACCAAATTTTGATGATCTGAACTGTTCATTATGTTTAAAACATGTTTTTAAGGGTACCTGCAAGAAATCGGCTCAAAATAATATCGAGAAAAGCTTGATCTAAACAGTTTTTGATAAATGCTGACATGAACAGTTTTGTGAAAAATTGAATGGATCAAGTCTTTCCGGATATTATTTTCAGCCGATTTCTTACGGGTACCCTTAAAAACACGTTTTCAACACATTGAACGGTTCAGATCATCGTAATTGGATCAAGAAATAGGAGGTTCACACCGTAGCAAAATAAGTCCCCTTCCAATGAGGGATCCTTTATTTTGCTACGGTGTGCACCTCCTATTTTCTGACCAAATTTTGATGATCTGAACCGTTCATTTTGTTTAAAACATGTTTTTAAGGGTACCTGCAAGAAATCGGCTCAAAATAATATGGAGAAGAGCTTGATCTAAACAGTTTTTGATAAATGCTGACAGGAACAGTTTTGTGAAAAATTGAATGGATCAAGTCTTTCCGGATATTATTTTGAGCCGATTTCTTACGCGTACCCTTAAAAACACGTTTTAAACACATTGAACGGTTCAGATCATCGTAATTTGATCAAGAAATAGGAGGTTCACACCGTAGCAAAATAAGTCACCTTCCAATGAGGGATCCTTTATTTTGCTACGGTGTGGACCTCCTATTTTCTGACCAAATTTTGATGATCTGAACCGTTCATTATGTTTAAAACATGTTTTTAAGGGTACCTGCAAGAAATCGGCTCAAAATAATATCGAGAAGAGTTTCATCTAAACAGTTTTTGATAAATGCTGAGAGGAACAGTTTTGTGAAAAATTGAATGGATCAAGTCTTTCCGGATATTATTTTGAGCCGATTTCTTACGGGTACCCTTAAAAACACGTTTTAAACACATTGAACGGTTCAGATCATCGTAATTTGATCAAGAAATAGGAGGTTCACACCGTAGCAAAATACGTCCCCTTCCAATGAGGGATCCTTTATTTTGCTACGGTGTGGACCTCCTATTTTCTGACCAAGTTTTGATGATCTGAACCGTTCATTATGTTTAAAACATGTTTTTAAGGGTACCTGTAAGAAATCGGCTCAAAATAATATCGAGAAGAGCTTGATCTAAACAGTTTTTGATAAATGCTGACAGAAACAGTTTTGTGAAAAATTGAATGGATCAAGTCTTTCCGGATATTATTTTGAGCCGATTTCGTACGGGTACCCTTAAAAACACTTTTTAAACACATTGAACGGTTCAGATCATCGTAATTAGATCAAGAAATAGGAGGTTCACACAGTAGCAAAATAAGTCCCTTCCAATGAGGGATCCTTTATTTTGCTACGGTGTGGACCTCCTATTTTCTGACCAAATTTTGATGATCTGAACTGTTCATTATGTTTAAAACATGTTTTTAAGGGTACCTTCAAGAAATCGGCTCAAAATAATATCGAGAAAAGCTTGATCTAAACAGTTTTTGATAAATGCTGACAGGAACAGTTTTGTGAAAAATTGAATGGATCTAGTCTTTCCGGATATTATTTTGAGCCGATTTCTTACGGGTACCCTTAAAAACACGTTTTAAACACATTAAACGGTTCAGATCATCGTAATTTGATCAAGAAATAGGAGGTTCACACCGTAGCAAAATAAGTCCCCTTCCAATGAGGGATCCTTTATTTTGCTACGGTGTGGACCTCCTATTTTCTGACCAAATTTTGATGATCTGAACCGTTCATTATGTTTAAAACATGTTTTTAAGGGTACCTGTAAGAAATCGGCTCAAAATAATATCGAGAAGAGCTTCATCTAAACAGTTTTTCATAAATGCTGACAGGAACAGTTTTGTGAAAAATTGAATGGATCAAGTCTTTCCGGATATTATTTTGAGCCGATTTCTTACGGGTACCCTTAGAAACACGTTTTAAACACATTGAACGGTTCAGATCATCGTAATTTGATCAAGAAATAGGAGGTTCACACCGTAGCAAAATAAGTCCCCTTCCAATGAGGGATCCTTTATTTTGCTACGGTGTGGACCTCCTATTTTCTGACCAAATTTTGATGATCTGAAGCGTTCATTATTTTTAAAACATGTTTTTAAGGGTACCTGCAAGAAATCGGCTCAAAATAATATCGAGAAGAGCTTGATCTAAACAGTTTTTGATAAATGCTGACAGGAACAGTTTTGTGAAAAATTGAATGGATCAAGTCTTTCCGGATATTATTTTGAGCCGATTTCTTACGGTTACCCTTAAAAACACGTTTTAAACACATTGAACGGTTCAGATCATCGTAATTGGATCAAGAAATAGGAGGTTCACACCGTAGCAAAATAAGTCCCCTTCCAATGAGGGATCCTTTATTTGCTACGGTGTGGACCTCCTATTTTCTGACCAAATTTTGATGATCTGAACCGTTGATTATGTTTAAACATGGTTTTAAGGGTACATGCAAGAAATCGGCTCAAAATAATATCGAGAAGAGCTTGATCTAAACAGTTTTTGATAAATGCTGACAGGAACAGTTTTATGAAAAATTGAATGGATCAAGTCTTTCCGGATATTATTTTGAGCCGATTTCTTACGCGTACCCTTAAAAACACGTTTTAAACACATTGAACGGTTCAGATCATCGTAATTTGATCAAGAAATAGGAGGTTCACACCGTAGCAAAATAAGTCCCCTTCCAATGAGGGATCCTTTATTTTGCTACGGTGTGGACCTCCTATTTTCTGACCAAATTTTGATGATCTGAACCGTTCATTATGTTTAAAACATGTTTTTAAGGGTACCTGCAAGAAATCGGCTCAAAATAATATCGAGAAGAGCTTGATCTAAACAGTTTTTGATAAATGCTGACAGGAACAGTTTTGTGAAAAATTGAATGGATCAAGTCTTTCCGGATATTATTTTGAGCCGATTTCTTACGGGTACCCTTAGAAACACGTTTTAAACACATTGAACGGTTCAGATCATCGTAATTTGATCAAGAAATAGGAGGTTAACACCGTAGCAAAATAAGTCCCCTTCCAATGAGGGATCCTTTATTTTGCTACGGTGTGGACCTCCTATTTTCTGACCAAATTTTGATGATCTGAACCGTTCATTATGTTTAAAACATGTTTTTAAGGGTCCCTGCAAGAAATCGGCTCAAAATAATATCGAGAAGAGCTTGATCTAAACAGTTTTTCATAAATGCTGACAGGAACAGTTTTGTGAAAAATTGAATGGATCAAGTCTTTCCGGATATTATTTTGAGCCGATTTCTTACGGGTACCCTTAGAAACACGTTTTAAACACATTGAACGGTTCCGATCATCGTAATTTGATCAAGAAATAGGAGGTTCACACCGTAGCAAAATAAGTCCCCTTCCAATGAGGGATCCTTTATTTTGCTACGGTGTGGACCTCCTATTTTCTGACCAAATTTTGATGATCTGAAGCGTTCATTATTTTTAAAACATGTTTTTAAGGGTACCTGCAAGAAATCGGCTCAAAATAATATCGAGAAGAGCTTGATCTAAACAGTTTTTGATAAATGCTGACAGGAACAGTTTTGTGAAAAATTGAATGGATCAAGTCTTTCCGGATATTATTTTGAGCCGATTTCTTACGGGTACCCTTTAAAAACACGTTTTCAACACATTGAACGGTTCAGATCATCGTAATTTGATCAAGAAATAGGAGGTTCACACCGTAGCAAAATAAGTCTCCTTCCAATGAGGGATCCTTTATTTTGGTACGGTGTACACCTCCAATTTTCTGACCAAATTTTGATGATCTGTACCGTTCATTATGTTTAAAACATGTTTTTAAGGGTACCTGCAAGAAATCGGCTCAAAATAATATCGAGAAGAGCTTGATCTAAACAGTTTTTGATAAATGCTGACAGGAACAGTTTTGTGAAAAATTGAATGGATCAAGTCTTTCCGGATATTATTTTGAGCCGATTTCTTACGGGTACCCTTAAAAACATGTTTTAAACACATTGAACGGTTCAGATCATCGTAATTTGATCAAGAAATATGAGGTTCACACCGTAGCAAAATAAGTCACCTTCCAATGAGGAATCCTTTATTTTGCTACGATGTGGACCTCCTATTTTCTGACCAAATTTTGATGATCTGAACCGTTCATTATATTTACAACATGTTTTTAAGGGTACCTGTAAGAAATCGGCTCAAAATAATATCGAGAAGAGCTTGATCTAAACAGTTTTTGATAAATGCTGAGAGGAACAGTTTTGTGAAAAATTGAATGGATCAAGTCTTTCCGGATATTATTTTGAGACGATTTCTTACGGGTACCCTTAAAAACACGTTTTAAACACATTGAACGGTTCAGATCATCGTAATTTGATCAAGAAATAGGAGGTTCACACCGTAGCAAAATAAGTCCCCTTCCAATGAGGGATCCTTTATTTTGCTACGTTGTGGACCTCCTATTTTCTGACCAAATTTTGATGATCTGAACCGTTCATTATGTTTAAAACATGTTTTTAAGGGTACCTGCAAGAAATCGGCTCAAAATAATATCAAGAAAAGCTTGATCTAAACAGTTTTTGATAAATGCTGACAGGAACAGTTTTGTGAAAAATTGAATGGATCAAGTCTTTCCGGATATTATTTTGAGCCGATTTCTTACGGGTACCCTTAAAAACACGTTTTCAACACATTGAACGGTTCAGATCATCGTAATTAGATCAAGAAATAGGAGGTTCACACAGTAGCAAAATAAGTCCCTTCCAATGAGGGATGCTTTATTTTGCTACGGTGTGGACATCCTATTTTCTGACCAAATTTTGATGATCTGAACTGTTCATTATGTTTAAAACATGTTTTTTAAGGGTACCTGCAAGAAATCGGCTCAAAATAATATCGAGAATAGCTTGATCTAAACAGTTTTTGATAAATACTGACAGGAATAGTTTTGTGAAAAATTGAATGGATCTAGTCTTTCTGGATATTATTTTGAGCCGATTTCTTACGGGTACACTTAAAAACACGTTTTAAACACATTAAACGGTTCAGATCATCGTAATTTGATCAAGAAATAGGTGGTTCACACCATAGCAAAATAAGTCCCCTTCCAATGAGGGATCCTTTATTTTGCTACGTTGTGGACCTCCTATTTTCTGACCAAATTTTGATGATCTGAACCGTGCATTATGTTTAAAACATGTTTTTAAGGGTACCTGCAAGAAATCGGCTCAAAATAATATCGAGAAGAGCTTGATCTAAACAGTTTTTGATAAATGCTGACAGGAACAGTTTTGTGAAAAATTGAATGGATCAAGTCTTGCCGGATATTATTTTGAGCCGATTTCTTACGGGTACCCTTAGAAACACGTTTTAAACACATTGAACGGTACAGATCATCGTAATTTGATCAAGAAATAGGAGGTTCACACCGTAGCAAAATAAGTCCCCTTCCAATGAGGGATCCTTTATTTTGCTACGGTGTGGACCTCCTATTTTCTGACCAAATTTTGATGATCTGAACCGTTCATTATGTTTAAAACATGTTTTTAAGGGTACCTGTAAGAAATCGGCTCAAAATAATATCGAGAAGAGTTTGATCTAAACAGTTTTTGATAAATGCTGAGAGGAACAGTTTTGTGAAAATTTGAATGGATCAAGTCTTTCCGGATATTATTTTGAGACGATTTCTTACGGGTACCCTTAAAAACACGTTTTCAACACATTGAACGGTTCAGATCATCGTAATTGGATCAAGAAATAGGAGGTTCACACCGTAGCAAAATAAGTCTCCTTCCAATGAGGGATCCTTTATTTTGCTACGGTGTGGACCTCCTATTTTCTGACCAAATTTTGATGATCTGAACCGTTCATTATGTTTAAAACATGTTTTTAAGGGTACCTGCAAGAAATCGGCTCAAAATAATATCGAGAAGAGCTTGATCTAAACAGTTTTTGATAAATGCTGACAGGAACAGTTTTGTGAAAAATTGAATGGATCAAGTCTTTCCGGATATTATTTTGAGCCGATTTCTTACGGGTACCCTTAAAAACATGTTTTAAACACATTGAACGGTTCAGATCATCGTAATTTGATCAAGAAATAGGAGGTTCACACCGTAGCAAAATAAGTCACCTTCCAATGAGGAATCCTTTATTTTGCTACGGTGTGGACCTCCTATTTTCTGACCAAATTTTGATGATCTGAACCGTTCATTATGTTTACAACATGTTTTTAAGGGTACCTGTAAGAAATCGGCTCAAAATAATATCGAGAAGAGCTTGATCTAAACAGTTTTTGATAAATGCTGAGAGGAACAGTTTTGTGAAAAATTGAATGGATCAAGTCTTTCCGGATATTATTTTGAGACGATTTCTTACGGGTACCCTTAAAAACACGTTTTAAACACATTGAACGGTTCAGATCATCGTAATTTGATCAAGAAATAGGAGGTTCACACCGTAGCAAAATAAGTCCCCTTCCAATGAGGGATCCTTTATTTTGCTACGTTGTGGACCTCCTATTTTCTGACCAAATTTTGATGATCTGAACCGTTCATTATGTTTAAAACATGTTTTTAAGGGTACCTGCAAGAAATCGGCTCAAAATAATATCAAGAAAAGCTTGATCTAAACAGTTTTTGATAAATGCTGACAGGAACAGTTTTGTGAAAAATTGAATGGATCAAGTCTTTCCGGATATTATTTTGAGCCGATTTCTTACGGGTACCCTTAAAAACACGTTTTCAACACATTGAACGGTTCAGATCATCGTAATTAGATCAAGAAATAGGAGGTTCACACAGTAGCAAAATAAGTCCCTTCCAATGAGGGATGCTTTATTTTGCTACGGTGTGGACCTCCTATTTTCTGACCAAATTTTGATGATCTGAACTGTTCATTATGTTTAAAACATGTTTTTAAGGGTACCTGCAAGAAATCGGCTCAAAATAATATCGAGAATAGCTTGATCTAAACAGTTTTTGATAAATACTGACAGGAACAGTTTTGTGAAAAATTGAATGGATCTAGTCTTTCCGGATATTATTTTGAGCCGATTTCTTACGGGTACCCTTAAAAACACGTTTTAAACACATTAAACGGTTCAGATCATCGTAATTTGATCAAGAAATAGGAGGTTCACACCATAGCAAAATAAGGCCCTATTTGGGCAAAAAAAAATTTTTGACTTATTTTTTGTCTTTATTCAAATTTTTTTTGTATTTGTTATTTTTATGTCATTTTTTCGTGGATTATTGGTTCGTATCGACGAAAGAAATCTAAAAAGTATAAAATTATGTCCAAAAGTTAAAAAAAAGTCACTAAAGACGAAAATAAGCCAACACGGACGCTGTTTTTGACTTATTTTTTGTCTTTTCTGAATTTTTTTCAAATGTAGCCGATGATTGATAACTTTTCTGAAAGCTCTTGTTGAGACGAACCAACAATCATAAAAAAATTGATGAAAAACAAAAAATTAAAAAAAAATTTCAAATAAGGACAAAAAACTAAACAGTGAATAATCCAATAATAACCACAGGCCAAATGGACCCTAAGTCCCCTTCCAATGAGGGATCCTTTATTTTGCTACGTTGTGGACCTCCTATTTTCTGACCAAATTTTGATGATCTGAACCGTGCATTATGTTTAAAACATGTTTTTAAGGGTACCTGCAAGAAATCGGCTCAAAATAATATCGAGAAGAGCTTGATCTAAACAGTTTTTGATAAATGCTGACAGGAACAGTTTTGTGAAAAATTGAATGGATCAAGTCATTCCGGATATTATTTTGAGCCGATTTCTTACGGGTACCCTTAGAAACACGTTTTAAACACATTGAACGGTTCAGATCATCGTAATTTGATCAAGAAATAGGAGGTTCACACCGTAGCAAAATAAGTCCCCTTCCAATGAGGGATCCTTTATTTTGCTACGGTGTGGACCTCCTATTTTCTGACCAAATTTTGATGATCTGAACCGTTCATTATGTTTAAAACATGTTTTTAAGGGTACTTGCAAGAAATCGGCTCAAAATAATACCGAGAAGAGCTTGATCTAAACAGTTTTTGATAAATGCTGAGAGGAACAGTTTTGTGAAAAATTGAATGGATCAAATTTTTCCGGATATTATTTTGAGCCGATTTCTTACGGGTACCCTTAAAAACACGTTTTCAACACATTGAACGGTTCAGATCATCGTAATTAGATCAAGAAATAGGAGGTTCACACAGTAGCAAAATAAGTCCCTTCCAATGAGGGATCCTTTATTTTGCTACGGTGTGGACCTCCTATTTTCTGACCAAATTTTGATGATCTGAACTGTTCATTATGTTTAAAACATGTTTTTAAGGGTACCTGCAAGAAATCGGCTCAAAATAATATCGAGAATAGCTTGATCTAAACAGTTTTTGATAAATGCTGACAGGAACAGTTTTGTGAAAAATTGAATGGATCTAGTCTTTCCGGATATTATTTTGAGCCGATTTCTTACGGGTACCCTTAAAAACACGTTTTAAACACATTAAACGGTTCAGATCATCGTAATTTGATCAAGAAATAGGAGGTTCACACCGTAGCAAAATAAGTCCCCTTCCA